>JBBMOE010000018.1:9867711-10437545 GCA_037975065.1 Chaetodon trifasciatus
GAGAGAGAGAGAGAGAGAGAGAGAGAGAGAGAGAGAGAGAGAGAGAGAGAGAGACATTTACTCGATCATCTTCCATCTCTTCACATCATCCTGTTTACTGGTCCATTAGTGACCAAGTGACAGCATGAAACGCATGGACATCTATCAAGTATATCACTTCCTGAGCTGAACAGCAACCAGCCATATTTTTTTGGATTTGTCAGAAGGCAGCTACATGCCTAAAACAACAGCCATTCACAAGGTTTTTGGTCATGATGCAGTTTACAAGAATAACACAGTTCAGGGAACTGTATCAGCTGGGGTTAGTGAGGGGCTTGATTATTGATTGGTGAGCCTAACTGAACATTTTACAAAATATACTTATAAATAAGGCTAAATGTTAGCATGTGACATTAGGATGTCATCATAAGTGTCATCTTATTTTCTGTCATTTCTGGTAATTCTTCCTTTTGGATGGTTTCATACCCAAACAATACATTTAACACCTGACTGCAGTTCCCTTTAATTCTTTGGTATCTTTCAGCTCATTGTTATGGTTTTTCTAAGCAGCAACTTGACTGTTTTGGTTCACTCTCACTGCTCTCATCAGTGTTGTTTTCGGCTGCAGAAGGCAGACAATGCATTATCTGCACAGCATCAAGCTTGGCAAAAGCCAGGTATTCTGCTGAGGACTTGGAGGAGAACAAAAATGGAGCTAAAAGCAGGGTGAATATTGACCTTACATTCATCAATGGCCAGTTTCATAGCTGCTGGGTGTGTAGAGAACTCTTTTGTTAACAAGTTCGGTTTGCCAAAAGGTGATAAGATGCCAGCATTGTGTTCACATTTTATTCCTACGGCCCTCTAATGACCAAGAAATAATTGCAAACACATTGCAAGTTTAAGTAGTGACATCTTGTGCTTTGTGAGTAGTCCCCTGAGTGATGACAATTGGAGGTGCTACTGGACTGGATCAAGTGGAGAATGGGAGAAACAGCAGCCAAATAAAGGAAATTAGACAGGAGTTTAAATGTCAACCATCTGGTAATCTCTTCGTGGTTATATGCTGTGGCCATTGTAATTCTTGGTGAGCCTATAGCCCCATCCTAGCTCCGCCTCTGACAGGAGGTGAGTTACAGCACACTGGTCTGGACAGGCATATGGGGAATATAAAGAAAGGGACACTGCTGTTATCTTGCTCTGCGTAGTTAGACTCATTACCATTAATTAGTGCCATGGTGAGGCACCGTATCAAGAGTTCAACATGCTTGCAAAATCAAAACATGAATTGAAATGCCAGGGAAAATCTGGCCCTCGTTGCAATCCCCGGTTAATCAGCAGTGATAATGTTTTGCTTAACTATCATCTCGTCTGTGAATATTAATAAGGGCTCTGAGGGATCTCAGCCGAGCGATGAGGGAACGCTGGTGGCTCCGGTCGAAAAAATGGCCAAACCATCGAGACAGATTGTTAAACCACTCAGCTCTCTCTTTGGCCGTCTGTGTTTCTCTCAGTGGCTCTCCAGTGTGAAAGCAGTACGTGGCTGTGTTTCAGTAACAGCAGAGAGTTTTTGTCAACAAACCGCCATTTTGCTTGCAACGCCCACACCGACACGCACACACACACACAATCGAACACAATAAAATAGCATGCATGAGATTAGAGAGTGTGCCCCTCTGCACAGTGATGCCTTTTCTTCTAACACGTTTGAGCATCCCAGGATGATTAGGAGTGATATCTCTGAAGGGCATCAGGAATGTTTACAGCCCACGTAGCCTTTGAGAATCGATAATGACATGAAGACCCTGGGCAGGTTAATGGTGTGTGAAGAGACTGTTATGTATAAAATCCAGATTGTTGCTTGTAGAAATGGTGCATGCATCACATCAGAGTATTGAAGTCTGACTGCTGTGGCTGATCGCAGTCTGGCCTGTGACCCTCGTGGAGATGCACGTCAAATAAGCAGAATCAATCATGGAGACAGTGTTCGGCCATTACAGGCCGAATAAGATGACCAACGCAGTCAGCCCTGTGGGTTTGCTTTGATTTAACAACATATTATAAACACATTGGTGACAGTGGCGAATGAGTGTAGATGTGTTCTGAAAGCACAGTCCCAGGTTAAGCAATCATAACAATAAACCACAATAGAAAAAAGGGTGAAAGCACCCTGAGATCAGTGCCGAGGGGCAATTGCAGCCTGCTTCTTGTGGCTAACCAACTATGGTTTGGTATCCGATGGGGGCATCCCCGGCTGATGGGACATGCAACCCCTTGGAGGTGAAATTTATTGGTATGGATTTTGTGCTGCTACTGGTGCATTGAATCAGTGTGACCAAACAGGCGGGCAGAGGGAAATGGGGCTGTTCTGAGAGTGAATTATACGCAGTCACACACTCAATTTACCCCTGCAAACCTAGTTAGGGAGGGAGCAGACATGGAGGCATACACATGCTGTGGGGTGGCATGTATGTACATTGACATGCATGCATCTGTAAATATATGCACTCCACATTAGTTAACGGGATTAAAGTCATTAAATCAAGACAAAAATTAAATCCAATTTCTTATCTGTGCAATAAATTGAATACATTTTAAGGCAATGACTCGAAATATTTCAGCATTGAATGAAAACGTGTTCAAAATGAAATGAAACATAAAAAGGAGCATGTTCAAATGAAATAAAATATAGGTATCAGTCAGCATTTGTCATTAATTTCCAGTAAGAACAAATACTCCTCATGCATATTAAACCTCAACTCTACGCCAGCCCACCATATAATTGACCGTGTTACAGCCGGCAGCCTCGCAGACAGACAGTGGAGAACTGGGTTGCCAGGCTGTTGTGTTTGATCTGGATGACTGTGTTGAAACCTCTTAATGCCAGTTTATATAAAATATTCATCTTCATTTCGCAGGCCATGAATCATCAAGGTGTTTCTGGCCCTCCGCCCCTGCTCCTGTCCTGTGGCGGAGCAGACAGCTGTTTGAAATTAGACACCAGATTGTGTTACTTAAACCGCTAGCAGGAGTGATGCTGATCGCTCCCTAACCCAGCAAGCAATCTGTTAGCATGCTGAATCGTGGGAATGTGATCATGAGTGTGCGCTTGTAGTATTTAAAGCCTGGCGTCGGTCCCAAACCAAGACTTGCTTGAAAACATACATACAGTGATGCTGCTGTAACCCACTGGAGAGAATAAACATGCTAAATAATGAAACTGACATTTTATACACACCTTATAGAGGGAAGATGTGGCTTTTTTCAACGGCAGTCTTGGGCAAAATGATCACAGTTTTACTGCTTAATGACACTTTGTTGCCTCATCTATCCATTAATGAGATGAATCTGTAGCCATGCTAACAGCTCAGTGAGGCTGCACTTTGGCACAGCAGTGCTTAGAGCTAAACGCAAATGTCAGCATGCTAACATGCTCACAGTGACTATGCTAACATGCTGATGTGCAGCAGGTGCAATGCTTACCATGCAAAACATCTTGATTTGCTCTGCTATCATAATCATATTTGCTAATTAGCACTATACGCAAAGAACAGCTGAGTCCCATTAGTTAACCAAAGCTCATTAATAAACCAAAGTATTGGAAAAGTTAAAATTCTGACCTGATGATGGTACAAACCCCTTACAAGTCATGCTCAGAGCAACAAGCCTTTTTGAGGATATAGCTGCAGGAATAACTGGGAATCACCAAAGTCATCAGGATTCATCCTCTGGAGACCAATGTCAAAATTTCATGGCAATCCATCAAATGGATATATTGGAACCCACTGGCTATCATCTGACGATGATATAGCTTCTGGTTTTCCACATAACCAGCATATATCCAGATAATGTTAATAATGAATATCCAGGTCAACACTTCCTCTGCTGCGCAGTGGTCATTGTTTACAGTTTGATAGTGACTTGGAAGAGAATGGCTAATAGATTAAACAGATAATCTGAACATGAATGCAGACACATTTTTCCTAAACCATCATCAAACGACAGCTGTTGAGTTCCAAGACTGCATTTCAAACCTGTTTGGTCGATACTACTCTCACTATAAATGGAAACCAGAACACTTCTGATGCCAAACTCTCGTCCCTCGCCTGCAGATTCTGTGTTCATATGAAGATATCTGTGTGTACAGATTACCAAAGTGGTTGTCAGACTGTGACTGCCCCTTGAGCCAACAATACTAGTTCATTGTTTTCACTTTGTCTGCCTCCAAGTATCCTCATTCCAAACCAATACAAGCATCAGTAGAAAATCATGAATTAGCATTTATAAGAGTGCATCAAGCAATTCAGAGATCTACAAAGTATACTGTGATATTGATTAGTTGGTGGGTTACTTCTCTGTTTCCTCTACTTTTATATTCAAATTATACTGCAGTATTTTCTGCCTATATTTATTTTAGTATTTACTGTATCTGTTTCCTATATTTTCTCAATTCATCCATAATAACATCTGTATGTTATTATTATTAATTCTTTATTATTTACATTTTACTTGTTCCTGGACCTGCACTCTCTGCACTATTTTTTTATTGATGCTGACTCAGTACACGAGTCAGTGCATGTCAACATCAGTGTTAATGAGTCATTTATAAATGGAAATAAACCTTAATCTCCACAGTCTCATGTTAAAGAAATGTCCTTAATGAAGGACCACGAGTTTATGTCATTAACTATTGTCCGATCTGCTTCCCTTATTTGAACCTCTCTTAGTGAGAAAAAATCTTGATTATTTTGCGTCGCCCATCTAATCTCTTGGTTATTACTTTTCTGTTTCTTTTTTTTAACTTTCATTTGTATTCTAAGGATATTGACACACATTGTTTCTCTCATTTTAATCATGATTTTATCAATTATTGACGTGGTAATTATCCCAGGTATTTGTGATTTCGGCCCTCATTTGTTTTGCTGTGGCTTTTTTTCTATATGGAGATGTTATTGATGTTTTATATTGTGCATCTGATACCTGGCAAAGGTCAATGACCATGACATTGTATTGATTATGAACTCAGTGCTGTCAGTGTGCTGGAATTCAACGATTTCTTTTGCCTGACTTTTCCCCTTACTGTTTACTTTATGAACCATTAATAAAGCAGTTATTTACAAATTTTAAGTGTTTTAATAAGAATAATTGATTCTAAAAGTGGCACCCTGTCTCCAAACTATCAACAATTTTTAGCTTGATCTGTGCTTCAGATGAGCCTCATCGATCTTCCGTTCTTTTCTTCCACCAATTATCACTGATGACTGAGGTATTGTTACTCATTCCTTCAATACTTGCTTTGACTATGGGTTAGCATTCGTCAATACTGTGCAATTACACGCAGGATATGATGCCAAATGATAATCCCCAGTCGCTGTCTTGTAAAATCAATCCGACCATTGAAGCCCAGAGACAATAGTTGCGAGATGACTAGTGAATGCTGTGGTGTAGTCAGGACGAGTGGAGGCTTTGATAGATGGTCGTATTCTCTGAAGCAGGCAGTGAACAGATTGTGATTAATTCTCTAACAGAGTGATTGGCCGGAAGTAGTAAAAAAAATTGCTGCTGTGTGTGCGTGTGTGTGTGCGCGCAAACCACAGTATGCGCCTTAATGCATCTTTTCATTTTCTGCACACAGAGCCGAGCAGTTGTAATGCAAATCACAAAGCCACTCGCTCAGTCCGGCCTTCTTATCATTTTAGTGATCCTCTCATAATGACGTTTAAGAAGAAAATGAATAAGTGTCCCACACTGACAGCCAGTTTGGAAAGCATTTATTCATAACAGATGAAAGGGATCGAAATGACACATGAGCTAATCAAAACTGGATATTAAGTATTGAATTGAAGCAGGCCTCTCTCGACAGTCAGTTCTTATAAAGCTCTTTAATGTTTGGTTACTTGAATCAAACCCATATTAACCTTCAGCCCTGTTTCTCTTCCCTGCATTCACGGCTCACCCTGATTGTCACAGAACCCGCAAGCTGTGTTTTACGTCTAAATGTGTGCAAAACAGACAGCATTTTAGTATTGGTAAATGTGGCTTGTTTATCCTTCAAAAGAAACCATTAGTCAAACACACAAAGAGCGGTATGTGAGCAGACGTTACTGGCAGAAGCATTAAAATCCACTGCAACTCTCTGCCAGGTTAGTAATTGCTCTTTTTATGGTGGTAATTATTTCCTCTAAGGTGCGCACTGTTGCACACTGCAATTATACATGTGCTGCTATCTGTGAGGAAGGGAATGTGGGTGGAGAGATGTGGGAAGTATTCTGAAAAATTGTACGTTTCATGAGTGTGTGTGTGTGTGAGTGTGCGTGGGTGTGGGTGCATGTGCGTGGGGATGTTCAGTCAGAGAGAAAAGAAAAACTGACGCTGCTGAGATCTGAATTGATGCACATTTTCAACCACGACAACAAAACAACAAAAATCAAACAGCGGTGTGATGTGGCTCCATTTTTTGGATCTATTTTGTGTATTCCCGCCTTCAGTTAAGTCTACGCTTCGGTAACACAACCCTGCTGAAAGGCATCGTACAGAAAAGGCAGCATGTAAGCATGATAAGGCCAATAGCCCACTATTCATATTTCTGTTTGCTTTGTCCCCCTGCCCTCTCTCTCCGTCTCTTTCTCAGTTGTTTTTGTCTCTGTTTGCTCCAGACAGTGTGACCTGCAGGACCAGGCTGCAAAACGCCATTACACAAACACCTCTCACAGATAAGGTCTCCACTGGGGAACAGTGCAGACAGCGTTTCCTGATGTTTCTCAGATGCTGCGAGGACGCGGGTGCCTCTGAGCGGGAGAACAGAGGGCAGGAATTCATATGGATGATTCTGTGAAAATGCAGCGACGGCAGTGCTCAGCGGTTTCAGCTGATCTAAGGAGAAGAAGTCCTATTTGCATATTATTCATTGAAATTTCTATCTGCACCTTAGTGCCACCTGAGTGAATAGCACAAGTGTCCAAGTGAGTTTCTGGTTTCTGTGACAGCATTTATTTATTAATAAGCGACCATATCAAAAATACCGCAGTGTCCTATTCAAGTGCGGCCTGTACTGTGAGTGAAAGACCTCTGTCCCAACAGGACAACATTCAAAGTAAAGTGCACAAGCAACAGCAGCTGTGTGTCGTGCTTATGGAGAGTTTAGATCATTTTTGCCCTTAATTGATGTAAATTCAGCAGTGGTGAACTTCTTAACTTATGTAGACACATTTATCACAAACACACTGGTGTCAGCACACACGGTGCCTCAGCCAATAAGGGACCGTAAACTGCGGTATGGACCTGCCAAAGATAATGTATGTTGGAGGAAATTTAAAAACACTATCATGGTTACATATTTTATCCACCAGACAGCAATGAGAAGTTTATTTTGCAACTGTAATGTGCCCGCTCAGAGTTTATTGTGGTCATGATTCTTTGACAACCAAATTTAAGGGCCCCTAATCAGAAACGTCTGTTGATTATGTGTTAATTCTGGAGGAGGAGAATATTTTTTAACATCTGTCTCTAAGATCTGATGACTTTATGTTATATTTTACAAGCTAATGTCAAAATGCCAAACCAATCAGCAGAATGAATGTTGGCATTGAGCATTTCTACAAACCACAGATATGTTGAAACTTAATGTTTCTTTACCATTGTTAGGTTTAGGCACAAAAACCACATGTTTAGGGTGAGGAAAGGGTCAGGTTTAAAAGACATGGTCTGTTGCTTGGCAGTCGCTTAGCTGTCATGCCACCATCCCCTCCTCCTCCTCCTCCTCCTCCTCCTCCTCCTCCTGATGACATACTCATACATGTAACATTGAAACGTTGATATGATAAATATGAAACGTAAGTTAACGTATATGTGGTTTGTAGAAAAGCACAATTCCAGCGTTTTATTCTGGTGCTGCTGTGCTGTTAAGCTACAACAAGGCTATTTTCATATTTTCTTACATTTGTTTTACCCAATAACAGTTACGTTTTTAAGCTTAGATGCTCGTGTTGATGTTAAATGTTCGGATGAACATCAGAGTCAGTTGATGTTTTAATATGTAAACTAACAAGTGCTGTAACTTATGACTTATAAACACAATATATAGAATAATAAATTAATAAATCTCTCAAAATGGGCTTGAATATGTGAGTACATGTACTTTATACGTCTTCCTCTGCCTTCAAAAATACTGAAAACAGCACAGATGAATTACTCTGTGATGTTACTTTGCATTTCACCCTTGACTTTGTCTGATCCAGGTGACGACAGTCTGAGCCCACAGGGCCTCTTATCAATCACTTACCGTGGTTGGATGGGAGGAGATGTGATAATTGTCCCTTTTTCTATCTAGTACGGTATCATAACCTAATTCGGAGAGATACTGTCTCCTGGGACGACTCTTTCTGTCGTCACACTGCTCCACATTCCCATTCAGCTGAACTGGAAGCTATATTTATCCTACCCGCCCGTCCATGTTAACATTTTGGAGGATTTGTAATCATCATTCAACCTGAGATTTGCTGAGCAGCTGCCAATTAACCTGACTCCCCTCTCTCTTTGACCTCATCAGTATGCCATTAAGCTCACACGGTCACCAGGGCCCTGTGCTGTATCACAAAACTGTGCAGACAGAAAGAGACTGAGGTTAAGAAGGTAAATCTGAGCCCAAATCTTTTGTTTTATCCCTCGTGTGAAGGAACATGTTGGATTTGTGCTTCAGTTTTCCAGTGAGTGCATGTGTGCGTGCGTGCGTCTAAGTGTATTACTCATGTTGTGGAGACATAATCTGTTTTCACAGTCACATTGTGTGGACTCATCTGTCTTATGGGGACAAGACACAAGTCCCCATAAGGAAAATCATTACATTTTAGGCTGAAGACTTGGATTATGGTTCGTGTTAGTCTCCAGGAAAAAAATGTAAGTCAAAATAATGCCCTCTGAAGTGATGCAAGCACGACTGTGCGTGTGTGAGGTAGTGCAATTGAGTTGAACGAGGTCTCGAGGTAATTCAGCCTTCACTTGACTTTATTCTTCAGTGTATCAAAATTCTGTCCAACCTCTGTCCACCTCGCTCCAGAGACCTCTGTCTCTCTGATGTGTTGAATCTCATTACACCGTGTGTGTGTGTACGTGTGCACATCTGCATATGCGTGTCTGCTGCATGTGTGTCTGTGGATTGTAATGCATTAGCTCACTCTTCCCAGCGGAGTGCCAGTCTAAACTAAGCAGCATGATGATGATGCTCTCTGTGAGCTGACACAACCCATTTGGCCAAGAGCAGCTGATCTACACCAGCGCTGCTCATTTACAGTATGGGAGGGGGGATGGAGGAGGGACGGGGGGGACGGGGGGGGGGGTCCGTTTCTATCTGCCTCACCCTCTTGTCCTTGTCTGGCTGTGAGCAGCGCTGGTGGAGAGCGAGAGAACGAGGACGCAACTTGAGCAGCATCTGTTGAACATCAACGTTTAACCTCAAAGGAGACTCTTTTACTGTCTTTGAATAGAGACACATAAACCAGCCTGAAGTACTTTTCAGCCTTCAGAAATTGAAGTCTTTTCTTGTCATGCCATGTTCCACTTCTACTCCACTGCATTTTAGAGAAAAATATTGTGCTTTTCAGTTCACAACTATTTGACAGCTTTCATCACTTCATATCAAGATTTTTGCACACAAAACAAAGAGCTGATGAAGTTTGATGTTTAAGTTAAACTACACAATCATATACACAAGTACAGCTGCAAAGATTAGTCGATTAATCATTCAGTCGATCAAATCAAACAGATTAGACAGAAGAAAATTAGTTGGTTTGATTATCTATGAAAGTCATTTTTGTTCCAGCTTCTCAAAAATAAGGATTTGATGCGTTTCCCTTAAATAATTTTAATTATTTTGTAATAATTTAGAGATTTTGACTGCTGGTCGGACAAAGCAACACTGTGAAGGCGTCACTTTGATCTCAGGGTAGTTGTGACGGCACTATTTTCAGGTTTCAGCACAAACCCAAACAATCGATTAATCACAAAATTAATCAGCAGATTAATCCATAAGGAAATATAGTCATTGGTTGCAGTCCTATACAAAATAATAATAAAATAACTCAATTAACATCTCAACCAACTACAACACTAAAATCCTGCTTTATATTGATGCACAAGCAATAATAAGCTGTAACACTATAACCGGATACATTTTCCTGTACTTTTACTTTTGATACTTTAAGTGCACTTTCCCGATTATACTTACATACCTTTACTTTATGTTCTCAATGCAGGACTTTTATTTGTAACAGAGTATTTTTACAGTGTGGTTTTACTACTTTTATTCCTCCACCAGGGAAGTTGAGCAGGGAAAATTGTTGAAGACCCCTCGCACCCTTCACATTACCTGTTCCCCTTCTCCCCTCTGGTTGATGCTATAGAGCAAAACAACTGGACACAAGAACTGCTCCTTTAAGATAAGATAAGATAAGATAAGATAAGATAAGATAAGATAAGATAAGATAAGATAAGATAAGATAGGACTTTATTGATCCCACACCGGGGAAATTCAGTTGTTATAGCATATATATATATATATATATATAGCGATGCACTCATGTACATACTATGCATTTATTGGCTTTATGTACACTCAGTGGCCACTTTATTAGGTACACCTGTAGAATCTAATGCAACCCAATACAACAGCCCTGCCATAAGATCTTTGCGGTCAGTTTCTGATGAGGGAAATGTGTAAATTGAAGTACACGTTTATTATTGAGGTTATGGTTTAAGGTGGTGATGTGCTGATGTGTCTATTTTTAGTCCTTTCCATTTACATACATGAGGGATCAGAATATTACAAACCCCTCTGAAAGTAATGCAGTCCAATTAAACACCAATCTTAACTATGACCTCGGTGCAAAAATATACTATTTATTCAGCACTTCTCTGACAATTTCAACAATAACTGAATATCATAGGCATCGTAAAAGGGAGCTGTTGTGGATAGATTCTACAGGTGAACATTATAAAGTGGACACTGAGTGGAAATCTATTCATCAATCAACACAGATAAACACCTCTGTGCCTCACTAAATATAACCCTCCAGTAAATACGATGTCTGGTTTTTAATATCTTTTTTGTTGTCACTCTACATTTCATTGAATACTCAGCAACTTTTTCTTTTTTTCTTGTTCAGTGAAAAGTTTAACCCACCGAACAAACCCCTCCAAGAAAGATAAACTTAAGAAAAGAGAAGTAGTAGAAGTAGAACAAATACAGATGTTTTGGGAAAGTACACTCAAAGAAACATGAAGAATTATTACATTTCATTTCTGCGTTCATCCTGACTTTGTAGTTTTGGAAAGAAAAACAGGAGACATGTAGCAGCAAAAAGCACATATGACATATGAAACGAATGGTAACCTGTGTATGAATGAAAAAATGGTGGATGAAATGGTTAAATTATGTTTAATCAAAGCCAACTATCAGATGGAAATTTCTCCTGTTCAGTTTTTGTTGCCACTTTGTCCAAAAGACGTCAATTCAAAAGCTTTAGCATCATCAGAGCTGAGACCCGATGTTTTATTTAATCATGTGAAGCTATTTTATGTATTTGTGTTGTGTTATCTAAGTCAATAAACTAACTAATTAACTGCCCTCACAATGTAAATAACTGTTCAGATGGACCACTGAAGCTGTTGTTCACTTGCTAAGTTGCAATGATTGTCATTATCGCTGCCACTATAAAGTGACTCTGTTTATTTGTGTAATGAGTCATATTAAACATCCAACCGAGCAAACTACAGTCTTAATGAGCCAATATCGTTTAGAAATCAGGATCAGTGGCCCTGGAACCATCTCTGCCTCCATATCCCTCCACATTGTTACAGGAACAAGATAAAGACAGAGATGCAGAAAAACAATGCTGGGCTGGCCTCAGCTCAAGCAGGAAGAAAGCCTCGCGTTTGCACAGCCGAGATAAAATCCAGGTGGTGAAATTGCATTACCAAAGGTGGATGTGTGCTTCATCTGCACAGAGCAGTTGCCAGCCAACACAGCTCAGGACTGCATTTTACTATTTTAGTCTTTTATGCCTTGTGAAGATGCAGTAGACAGAAGACAGGGTGATATATTAGTAATGCTTTTATATACAGGTCTGTAAATTCCTTAATAATTCATCTGAAGTTTTGTGGAAAATAAATGTATAGAACATATAATAAATATATTATGAAATATATTATTCAATGTTATTTCGCACTAGTAATGAAAAAAACAGACAATTACTCAGTTCTGATTAATTGGTCAGCTTATGTATCTTAGTCTTTCAGTCATTACACAGCAGGTCAGCTGAATGTGCAAATTTTAACATAATTCAAAGACTTCAGTCTTCAATTATAAATGATTGATGAATGAATATTTACTTGGGTTCAAATCAAGCAGTTCTTCAACTCTTTTGTTCCCCTATTTAGTATCAAATCATTCTTCCCAGGAAACACGTGCGAAAGAAAATGTTAAAATCAATCTTAAAGGTGCTCTGTGGAGAAAAAAGTTTGTGTTTACTTTCAGCATCACTCACCAAAACACACCATGTGTCTCCTTGAGGTCTAACAAGCATGTTGAATGCGTTTCATTTGCAAAGCCGTCCTCGTCGTCCTGGTGCTATGGTGCCACTTGTAAAAATATTGCACCATAGCGCTACTAGTGGTCAGAAACTCCGCAGAGTGCCTTTAAGTAATGACAGACAAGCAAGAGGGCTTTGAATGACAATCTGAAAAATAAAAAACTGGTGTAAGAGTCAGAAAACTGGTTCACCACAGAACAAATTTTAGTTATGATCTTTTTTATTTTCATGAGCATAATGACGTTCAACCACAAACTCCTTGTTCAACAACAGCTTCACAATAACAGCATTAAATTGCTTTTTCCAACTTGTCGCTGTGCGCACAGACTGAACTTCACGTCTTCATAGCCTGGATTAAACATGCCCCTATAAACTCCCACTGCAGCCACCTTTACCAAATCACCACACTGCTTCATTGTGCTCATAATTGTAATCCCTTGGACCGATGAAAGGGGCGAACTATGCTGGTTAATTAAAACTGCAATCAAATTTACCCCTTAAACTGGCTGCAAAAAGGGACCTCATTCAATTAAATCATGCATCACTTTCTTTTCAATAACACACAAACAAACAAAGTGAGGGGGATGGAGTCGCATAAATCCACGCGCGTGTTGATTGCCTTCTACAGCTGGGATTTTTTTTTAATTTGGTAAACAGTGGCTGAGGTGGCGCTCGAGGTGCCGTGGAGGAGAGTCCGGGGATCAAAGGGGATTAAAGGCCCTTCCACTGCCCTTCTTCTGGCACTTGTCATGTGCTTAATTTGATGCTCTAATTAACTTTGGAAATCTCAAGGCATTCTGTAGCATGTGTACATGGGATTCTTTGCAGATAAATGCCGAGCAGAGGCTGATAGCACCAAGTAGCTGACGGCTGCAGAAAGCATTTCCTGTTTATCTCTTCCCACTACAAGAAGGAGCATGATCCCCGGGCCCTCTGAAGGCCAAATGTTATGCATCCACATTGTGAGTGTGTGTGTGAGTGTGCTCATGTGCATTTATGTGAAAGTAATTATATTGATGGAATACCTTGTGTTTGCAGTGTTTTTTCCTTCCATTTGGTGCCTCTCTTTGCACAGCAGATGTTGTCCACCTGCTACTTGGTATCTGCCTGCTTGACTGAGAGAATATAAAACAGTCAAGGACCTACTTGGATGCAGTCAAGGGTATAAGGTATTTTTGTACTTATATACACAGACGCTTGCACTACACAGTGTGTGAACAAACACAACACTCACACGCACACAAGGACACGCACGCATCTAGACACACACGCTCACACAGGTAAATCAATTCATGCGGAAGTCCACAAGGGTTTAACAGAACAGAGAGCAGGCGACTTTTTCATGTGGGCCAGCCAATCACGCGATAATTGCTTTGAAATTAAGTACCTTTTGTATTTGAATGCTAATTAACTGATGAAAGAAAATACTCAATAAGTCATTAAGAGAGACCTAAAAGAAATGTTGACCAAGTGAGTGCTTGAAAAAATGTGATGTTCTTTTTCATTTTTAAGCACAGACGGCAGATAGATTAACTGTTTAAATGAGAGTAGCTAATGAATTGCCATTGACCTTGATACACAGTCATTATAGTACAATTCAATCAAATGCTGCCCTGTTGGTTATTTACTGTAGGTGGTTGTAGATTCAGTTTATCTCAGAATCCCATTGGATGTATCTTACAGTTAAAACTTCCAGCCTAAAATAAGACTGTATAATGTATTTTAACACATCTGGCTTGTAATTAATCCTTATGGAAAGGTTTTGGCCCCTCAGTGTTGCAAAAGTACAGTATTTGGATGGTTAATTTCACATTTCAACCCCGCTGCCCTCTGCCCCTCAACCCTGCACTCCATTGCTGAGGTCTGTGGGTTGCTGAAAATTGTCAGGCTTCCCTCTTTTTGCAGTCTTGAGATAAGAGCGCATTGTGTTCTGGGCACATTCAGCCTCTCCCAAAAGTAATATGCATTTCTTAGAAAAGCATAAAATAAAACGCTGAATATCATTTGAATATCTTCTGGAGAAAATCATTCTGTAAAATGCATGGAAAGCACCCTGTTGAACTGTTGAGATGTGAGCAAGGGCAAAGCGACGTGACAACAGCAAGATAAATAGTCTCTGCTCAGCCTGTGCATTTCGATGTGTGTGTAACATTGACATGCACATAAAAAACATGTCAAACTAGCAGTGGAGGAAAATACATTTACTCAAGTTATGGTGTTAAGTACAATTTCTCGGTACTTGTACTTTACTTTCTCTATGACTTTCTGCCTCTACACCACTACGTTTCCTTCACTGACAGCAGTAGTTCCTGGCTAGTTTTCAGGTTAATATTTTGCATAAAGAAACACATAATAAGCTTGTAAAGCACAAGTGCTGCTAAAGATCAAAGCAGCTGTTCCCAACATTTTTGGACTACGACCTCTCACAAATGAATAGTGTCATCTAAGTTTCAGATGGTTTCAAATAAATGTTTGCTCAAATTATTCAAAAATCAAAGACCAAAGTCCAAAAAATGAATAGAAATTTGTGTAGCAGAATTTTGTTTTTCATCTTTCCCACCCCCATTAATCATCTCACAACCCTTCAGATTTATCTTGTGACTGTTTGGAGCAACTTGACCCCACTGGACTAAACTACCAAAATGTATGCGTGCATTAGTTCCACTTTGATGAGCCACAACAGTGAAATTCTGCTTACACATTGTTGCATCTGTATTAATGATCTAATAATGTCATATATCAGTCATCAGGAGGTCTTTTTCTGCAAATTTGAAAAATTTTGTTGATAATACAAGTAGCTTTTTTTGCATAGTGTTTTTACATTTGCATTACATTTTACATTTTACTGGTACTTTTTCTTTAAAGTGAACAGATCTGAGCTCTTCCACCACTCTAAATCAGGTACTGAGAGCTTATTGGTTTTATATTATTCTAATAGACAGTGTTTGTAAGTGTGGTGGTGTCGCTGCAGTTCATGAATGTGTGTGTGTGTGGCTGTGTTTAAGATGACTGTTATGTCCCCTCCTGATGCTCTTTGGCCCAGCCATTAACCTGGGATTAGCCTGGCAGAGATGGATGTCAAGGGTCAGGGAGTAAGTGAGTCGCCCTGCTGCACAGTCTGGTTTCCAAGCCCTGAATTGAAACTTAATGCTTCCCTCTTGGTGAAAGAAAAAAAAAAAGCTCTCCTTACCTCAAGGGTATTTGTGTGGACGTGCATCAGTGCATCAGATTTGCTTAAGTGGATAGTAGGTATTTCTTCAAGTTGTTTGCTTCTTTTTAATCTTCACCATTTCTTTTTGTGATGCTCATAACAATAAATGTGTAAAAAGTGCTGGGGAGTTGCACAACATGCTCAAAGTTTAAAGCGAGTTGTGGCTATTTGGCCGCCGTGGAGATATGTGGGTGTTGGGGGAGGAGGAGGAGGGGGGCACGTTTGGCTGAAGCTTCTGAAGGGGGCAGAATTTGTTTTATGAGGGTAATTGATGCTTTGCTGCAGGAGAAGAGGGCAAAGCAGGCATGAAATTGTGCAGGGGATCAGATCCGTATCGGAGCATACGGGAGAGCTGAGGGAGAACAACGGAGCCTGGCAGCCCAGGGTGGCTGGATTAGGGTGCCGCTCAGCACTGAGGTACAGTTAAGAGCCAATTTTATTCTCTAGCAACCCAATCAGTGGAAAAGCCCTGTATCCTATTAGATTCAAGTTTAGGGAGGAGAAGCAGAGCTGCTGGAGAACAGCCTATAAGACATTCATATAGCCATCAGAACAGAGTGGGAAAAGCAAGGTGGACTGAAATGAGAAAATTGTAAATATATTTTGAAAAAGCAACTTCACTCAAGTAACTTATCTACAAGTAAGTTCATCATCTCAATGTCTTGAAACTAAAGCAGAGAGTGAAGACTTCATGCTTACATTCAGGGGGTCATCCAGCACTAAAGGCTAAGAAAATGAGGATCTGAGCAAGCGGTCGGTTGGTCATTTTACACCTGAATAACCAGCTGATCTCTCATTGTGCACAGGTTTACACCGTATGAGTGCTGAACAGGGTCATTGGCCCAATTCCCCCTGTGTATTCTTGTAGCGGTGCAGTGTTATTGTGTTTGCAGGCAGCGTGAAGCTCAGCGTTGACAAATGCATAGAGGGCACAGCTCATCAGGATTCCCAAGCTGTCCGTCTGTGAATAAGAAGAGGGAATTGGCTGTCAATCCCTAATTAATAAACTCTGCTCCTCTCCCCCCACTCTGCACAGAGTTGTCTGATCAATAACCATTGTGCGCTGCCTCAGATGGAAGCCATTCAGATTTATCTGCTAATATCCTGGGTGATAGCCAGAGCTAGACTGGAGATGACAGTAGGCTCAAAGCCCATTACCTCCTTATTTACTGTTTTAAATTCTGCTATAGTCACAGCCAGTTGCTGTCTCTTGAGTAACAAATAGGGGAAAATCTCCTCTCTCTTCCTGGGACAAGTCAAGGACAAAGCAGATAGAAAACGTATGGGTGTCTCTTCATTTTACCTTGTTTTCTGGGCAGGGAAATGCTTGTAAACACATGTGCATGTAGAGACGAAGACACATTGCTCTTAACATCATATGTGCAAGTTTAACCTGTTAACCTTCCCTGCATGCAATGCAAAGATTTTATGGCCATCAAACCGCTCCCTGCTGCCTCTTTTCCAACCTGAAATCAATGCCCCATCTCCTCTTAAAATGACACCCCATTTCAAAACAAGCTGGTTAATTTCAAATTTCTCATCCTGTTATAAATCCTGCTGTTTCCTTCCCTTTATCTTCAGCCCAGTCAGCACCAGTCGCTGTCCACATCCTGTTCATCTGTCTGCCAAGTTTGACAGTAGGACAGATATTCTCGTTATTCACAGTGATCTACAGTCGCTGAATAAAACCAGGCGTACTTAGCAAAAGCACAAGCTCAGAAACACAGACGGAGAGCCTCACATTTAAGAGCAGCACCGGGCCTGACAACAGTGTCATGTCGAGAGCTTGAGAGTGGATTAATGAGTCCTAGCCCTCGCTCTGCAGTCCAGTGTTTATTTGAATTAAAAATGACTTCCTGGTTGCACCTACTCAGCACTGGGGTCACTATTCTCTACAATCCTCCTTATGTTATTTGCCACAGTGAAGGAAACCTGGACATGTTTAAACTATGAGTCTGATTATAATATCATAGTTTTGCTCTGTAAATGCGGTTATATGCATTCTGTTTCTGCTCCAGTCAGCCAAAGGGGCGCTCCATCAATTTTACACTTGAAGTTCAGTTTACTTTTCATTAGGAGAACTACTCAGCCTGTGAAAACAGTTGTAAATGTCTTCTGTGGCTCGGGAGAGAGATTTCCAAACTTTGAAAAACAGCCCCGATGACGTCTCTTTTGAGTCATCCAACTTTGTGGAACCACAATGCTAAATCACAGGAGGAAAGTTCCACCTCTTATTTGTCTCATTGTCTTGGCTACCATGTGTCCACTGTTCCTATGATGGCGGTATTTTCTGAGATCTGGGAATGCATTAACGCTGCCAGAAAGAAGTCAAACAGGGGAAGAAGCAGAATGTCAGGTGATATTAAACAATCTTTCAGGTTTGCCAAACCCATGGAAGAGAAAACAAAGGCAAACAGTGAATTGCTCACAGACCAACTACCTGGTTCAACTTGTATATATATTATACTTGTGCGTGCACACAATTTCCCTCACCTCTGGTTCCACCTCCAAATAAAGCGGTTTCGATAATCAAGCCCAAAGGACCAGTGTGTAGGATTTAATGGCTTCTAACTGTGAGGCTGCACATTGCAGTCAACTGAATACCCCTCGCCTCACCCCTCCCTTTCCAAATTTGTCGGGAACCTGCTGTCGCCGCACTAATGAAAACATACTTACAAATATAAACCTTAAATCTTACATTCTGGTCCTTTAATTACTTGCTTTTTCGATATTAGATCTGATCATCTGACTGCTTGTTTTGTCATTTTCCTATTGGGCTTTACTGGAAGTGCCTCCAGGTTATCAGATCTCAACAGTGACTTTGGTGAGTGACATACCATCATGACCTGTAAAACATTAATAAATAAATAAAACTGCTTAAAAATAAGACCAAAGTTGTACATTAATCTTTAAGGACAAACTTTAAAGACAGGCTGGTATTACTCTATCATCATAATTGCATGCACAGTCATTTGCAGGGCAGAGGATTTTTGCGAGGCTGGAGTCTCCTTGTTCATTGTAGCCCAGGACATGCTTCAGGTGGTCCAGACAGAGGAGGTTTTGATAAGCACTCTTCCTCAATCATTATTCTTGTTCAATGGAGTTGAACTGAATTATCACAACATCCAAGGAGGGATTTGAATTTGAGGTGTGCCTTTGTTTATGCTCTATCACCCAATTTCGGTGGCAAACTTGTTAGTGCCGTCCTGCAGAGTGAGCTTTCCTTGATGTTATCTCTGCTGATCACTTGGGCATGATTACAGAGGCCGGTCTGCGATACCACGACGCACAAACTCTGAGTGATGAAGAGAGGATTGATGCACCCAGAGGACGTCTGCTGAGGGATGACATGTTAGTGCCTGCAACAATCACTTTTTACATTGTTGCTGCAATGTTTGAAACTATCTGCGGGATCACAGCCTGTAAGGACCCGGAGGATTATTCTGCATCTGCTTTCAAAGCTTCAGTGTGACATTTTGGCAGAGTGTGTGATGTGTGTGACTTGTAGAAGTGGTCGCTTGTGTGTTTTTAATCACCAGCTCAGATATTGCAACTAGCAATAAAGTGCATATGGCGTTTACATAAACATGTTTGTTCAATTAGATGAGCTGTGGTGGTTAAGAGCACATGCACATACACCTCCAAGAACACACACTCGCCTACCCACCCACCCATATACACATACAAACACACACAGGCCCATTAATCTGCTTTTTGATTCAGGTCTTAATCTCCTGTCTGCTACTCCACTGGCAGGTCCCGCCTCCCAGCTTAGTGGTAACAAAGAGGCTGGAGATTCGTGAAGAGGCTCAAACAGGCAGCATGCATCATAAAACCTGTTTATCTCTGTTGTAACCTTGGTGCTCATGCATGTGTGTAAAGGGACGGGTGTTAAAAACATGTTGAGCTTCAGTTTTGGTGGTAGGTTACTCATTATGCAGAGTACTCCACTGATAAACATTGCATTGCGCACTTACTATGGACAGCTTAAAAAAGTATCCAAATCGATGCAACAGAACCAGAGATATTAGTCTTATTATCAAATCGGTTTGTTGAACACATTCGTCTTCCTTGTCACGAACATGGGGCCTACATTACCCACAATGCAACCCAACTACTGATGTTTTGGTGAGAGACTCAAATGTGTTGTGCTGGTAGCGGCTAATGTAGCCTCGAGCTGCTAGCCTCAAGCAGACATGAGGAGCGGCAGAGCTGCAGAGATCAGGTAGGTTCATGTCACATCCAAACTTTTTCAAACTTAAAGTCTTCAGCCCCCTTTCTGGAGCCACTTTGCAGTGGTACTCCTTAAAACCTGTAAACAACTTTGATGTGTAAAATCTGTGAAGTTCCACTTGAAGACATCTGTGAAATATCTCAGATTTGCTTGATTTCAGTTTACAGAGAATGTGCTGTGTTAATAAATGAAGATTGCTGGTTAGATTTGGCTTACTGCTTTTTGGACTTTGCAGTATTGAGCAAATAAACCGGAGTTTGATGTTGATCCAAAATGTAAAAGCCTGATGATTTGCTACTAATAACCATGGAGGGATTGCCGAGGCCTGTTTACTTGTGTGCAGATGTCTTGATTACCGAGCCATTAGATTAATAGAGATAAGCTTTGCCATGTTGCTCATAGATCCTGAATATCCCCTACACAAATAATCAGCATTTAGTGGTGCAAGGTTAATACAACATTCAGTAGAGGCCGGTGAAAGCTGACAGCCCAGCAGTCCAGAGGCAACTCCAGAGGTGAAAGAAGACACCCGCCATAAAAACTGCAGTGAATCATGTCTGCAGCCTCACGGGACCAGCGGACCATGTCCTGGCACTGATAGTTTGACAGATGATACATCACCATCAACCACAAGATCTATTGTTATGACAGCAGGAAAGATGGTATCATACTGCAGCAATATCCACAATCTGACAAACACAAACACACAGATGTGCACAGACGCACACACCAGCATACTGTAACTGCAAATACACACAAGCTCTGGAACAAATGATAAATTCACTTTTTTTCCCCCATAAAAATAGTATCTGGCAGATCACAGATTAAATAAAGTTTTGTTTTCATTGTTTAAAAATACAATAAGTCACAGTTTGCAAGGCTGATTTTTATCGTTATTATTGAAGTGCTGTACATTTGCCACTAGATGTCTCACTCCGTGCTTGTTTTTTAGGCCACACTTGCAGCACACACACGGTCACATGCAGGGTGCACATGGTGTGTTTAATATGACCAGCCTAGCCACTCTCCACATGTGTTGCAGTCTCCTCTGGGAGGACAGGAAAGCATCTGCCTCCCTCTGTCTGTCTAACACATTTCTGGGAAAATAGCCCAAACCTGCGGCTCAGGAGGAGGGAGAGAAAACACACACACACACACACACACACACACACACACACACACACACACACACACACACACACACAGGCACAAATGCACATGCACACAGACACACACAAACAGTTATACACCTACATGTCTGAACAAAAACAACAATGTTTTGTGCAAGTATATATTTGCACACTAATTTTCATTGTATATTATAGACAATTAGATTGGACTGAATGAATATAATGCTGCTTATTGCCACATGCTGGAAGTGATGCAATAATGATACTGATAATAGCAATTTCTGTGCTTCTCTAAGGATAAAATAACCATATAAACAAACCATTAGCTGTAATAAGAGAAGACCCTGCTGGCTGCATCAGGTGCTCAGAAGGAGCATCCCCAATAAGAGTCCAGCTCTCTGTTTCACCTGGTTGGTTAGTTTTCTGATTGTGGTGTTTTGTATTTTCATTGTGTTACGCTGTGGGGAATAGGTGCCCTTTGGATCATGGAAGCGCGCATAAAGGCAATGTGTGCTTTAGAACAGACAGTACAGTAAAAAATCACGAGCCAGCTCTAGGTTTATTTCCAGGAAGAAGATTAATGGACGCATGAATAAAATTCTATTGAAGGATTTAAAACAGAGCTCCAACAGCACTGTGCTGTCAATATCAAAGCTGGAAAAAATCAGTGGGTGAATTGATTGACAGAAAAATAATCAACAACAATTTTGCTAATCGATTAACCGTCATTTATCCACTCAAACTGACTCGGATGTGAAGATCTGCTGCTGTTCTCTGTTTGATCTCATTGTAAATTGAATATATTTGTGCTGTGGACTGTTGGTCAGACAAAACAAGCAACCTGAAAATGTCTCAATGGGCTCAGGGAAACTATGATGGATATTTTTCACAATTTTCTGGGAACTTTATGGACTGAACAATTAATAGATTTGTTTCAAAAAGAGTCATCAGATTAATCAATAATGAAGATAATCCTCTGTTGCAGCCCAAGTCAGTATACTGTATATTTTCAGTGGTACTTGTTGCATGGCTTGGTATAAATAGTACACCAGATAAACCTCACCTATGGTCTTCATTTTTACTGCAAATGTTGGACACACGTCTGTCCACAATTTAGATTTTGAACTGCACATTCTGCAGTGCACGCAGCCACGCATGCAACGTGCACTTTGCCACACCTTGATGCCCCTCGTGTAGCTTGTGTGTGCCGACTAAAACCTTCTGCACATAGAACAACAATAAAACCAGGGATCACGGCTAAACTGAGGCGGCTTTATCAGGCAAAGGAACAGGCCTGCAGAAGCAGGGACAGACTCCTGTATAACCAAGCCAGAAACACACTGACAAAGAAGATTAAAGTAGCAAAGAGGTGCTACACCCAAAAGCTGGAGGACAGCTTTTCAGTTAACAACCTTTCATTAGTGTGGAGGAGCAACCATCAACTGACGGACGACCTGAATACATTTTACTGTAGGTTTGATAGACCCAACACCCATCACCAAGCCCAGCTCGGACATCAAACAGCCATTCACACCCTCTGCACCACTCTTACCGCTCCCCACAGAGCCCCCACCAACACTCAGGATTTGTGAACAGGATGTGTGTCACCTCTTCAAGAGACAGAGTATCAGGAAGGCGTCAGGCCCAGATGGAGTGTCCTCCTCCCGTCTGAGAGGCTGTGCTGATCAGCTGACACACATCTTCACACAGATTTTTAACAAATCGCTGGATCTGTGTGAAGTCACCTCGTGCTTCAGATGCTCCATGATAACTAAAACCAAAAAAATCCATTAAATTAAATAACTATAGACCTGTCGCCCTGGTGTCTGTGGTCATGAAATCCTTTGAGAGACTAGTGTTGACTCAGCCAAAAGACATCACAGGCCCCCTGCTGGACCCCCTGCCTACCGGGCAAACAGTTTGTTGGAGGATGCAGTCAACATGGGACTGGAACTACACCCAGCTCACTCTGCCAGCCTCCACCTGTCAGTGGACAGCAAACGTCCTGACAGACAGGAAGTAGCAGGTGAGGAGGGGGAAATCACACCTAGCATCCAGACCATCAGCCTGTGACTCCCCCAGGGATGTGTGCTCTCCCCCCTGGTCTTCTCCCCGTACGACAATGGCTGCACTTCAGGAGATCCATCTGTTAATCTCCTGAGGTTTGCAGGTCACACAGTAGGCAAGAATTTATCTGTTGAAATGAAATATCTCGATAAAGTGATGAAAACTAGGCGTGAATTCCAAATCCACATTTTCAAATCCAGATGAATGGGATGTAAAACAGCAGATAATACGCCTACACACATATTATTGAGGAAAGTATATCCCTGCGTTACTAAATTAACAGCCAAAATGATTAAGATATCCTACAGTGAAGAATAGTTCAACCACAACTACCACAGCCTGAACTGTGTAATGATGCAAACTGTCATTGTTATGCATAACATAACTTAATAAGCACATAAGCATTTCTAATAACATTAATAATAACCAGCTCTGACAGTGAATTTAACAGCCCTTCCTTTTCATTCAGTGGCCATTTTTACAGTTATTTTCATACATTCACAAGCTGACCAGACATGTACTGCAGCATCTGTAGCAAAAGTGTGACTTTCACAGCTTCTGACCTCTTGTGTAGGATTTGATGGACTGCAGTGCTGGTTGGGGAAGGTGTAATTGTTGAGGTGCGTCTGCTGGAAGAAACTTTATTTCTACAGCTTTTTGACTGCAACAGTAGTAGCCAAACTTAGTTTTGGTGTGGCTCATTTTTTTGCCATTTTATATGGAAGACTTCAACAGGGATAAAATGATTAACTGTTGGACTTATTTCGATCATTGTCCCTGATGTTATCAAAGTCCATTAACCTTTATCAAGAGCGAGTCATTCTACAAGACAGGATTGCACAATGGATTGTAAATTGTAGTCCCTTCATGCTCCAGGAGGAGAATTATTTATCATGGTGGAGTATGGAGGATGAATTGAGGAAAGAGGCTGTTCTGTGGTCAGGCAATACTTCTGTACTGCTTGCCAGATGGCAGCAGGGTGAACAGACTGTGGCTGGGGTGGGTGCTGTCTTGTAGTATCCTTTGGGCTGTGTGCAGACACCTCATCTCATTTCACTGGTATCACTGATGCTCCGTACCAAAGATGTTCTGGGTGGTTTTAATCAGAGCCCTCCTGTCCTGGGCCGTGAACAAATCCTGTCAGTTAGTGATGTTTCCAGTTAATGTTTCCAGTCAGGATACTTTCTGTTGCTCCTCTGTAAACGTTGACAAGAACTCTGGCATTTTGCTTTCTTAAGTTTCCTTAGGAAATACAGTCGTTTCTGAGCTTTCCTTACCAGGCCGGAGATGTGAGATGATCATGACAGGTTCCCTGTGATTCCCAGGAAGCTAAAACTGTTCACCTGCTCCACCTCAGCTCCACCTCAGCTCCACTGTTTTGTTGATGTTGGGCGGTAGGTTGTTCTCTGAGCACCACCCAGCAAGATGGTTGATTACCTTGTTTTTAATCTGGCCGATGATGGTGGTATCATCTGTAAACTCCACAACAAAGTTGTCTCTATGTCTGAGGTAGCAGACATGGGTGTACAGCATGAACAGGAGGGGGCTGAGCACACAGCCCCAGGGGCACTCTCACCTCCTGAAAAAAAATCTGACACTGTTGGAAATGAGCAATCTTTGACTTTATTAGAAACTGCATAACTGTTGAACTGAACATCTAAGTCAAAAATAATGAATATCTAATTAAATATTTAAATCTGGAACTGAACATCAAACTAAGTGTAAAAAGTAGGTGGAGTGATTTTTTTTCTTTGAGCTATTATTTTTCCCCCAAAGTAATTCCAGTTGAGAAGCCTGATATCATAATAGAGGAAACAGCTCCAGAAAGGCATCTCCACTCGTCATATAGGTTCCAGACCTTGCTGAACGCTCATTCACTCAGTCACTCCTGTAGCTGGCGGAGGCTGCGCAGCTATCAGCCACTGTCGTAGTCAAGTTGTGGCGATAACACTATAAAACATCCTACTGCTGCCGATTAATCAACCAAACTGATTAATCAGTCCTGTGAAGACTGAGTGGAGGGTAGTGGAGATGGCATCCTCGGTGGATCTGGTGGTTCTGAATGCAAACTGGTGTGTTTTTCTTTTTTTCTGCGTCCCTTGTTTTCAGTTTCAGAGTTTTGGCAAGGAGATGTTATGTTGGTCTGACAGAGGTTGTCTGTTTTTATGTCATCGTTTCCAGCTACATGGAAATCACTGACACTGTATTTTTACAAACATGTCTTAATTACCAGAATATATGGCATCCTGTGTTGTGCAGCCTGTAAATTAATTGCTGCCCCAAACTCCTCTGGCATGTACTATGTCACATTTACATAACCTAGTACACCACATCTCCCCTTTTAAGTATACCAAAACAATACAGTGTCTACGATGGTGTATCCAGAACTATTAGTCCTTGCTTTTTCCAGGCCGATGAATAAACATTTCCTGTAAACAAAAAGCCTATTTAAAGTTTTCTCACAACACAATACCATTATGCATTTTTTCATTGTTCTTGTACTGCATATTTTCTTACACTCAGTTTGTATCATAAAATATTAAAATAAAATGAAATACTGAATGTTTGTATTTTATTTTTCAGTGGAATATTTTTCTGCATCAATATTTGTTTCAGTAACAGTACAACTTTTTCCAATGCAAGTGTTCCACTGACAGTGTTTCCTTTTTAAATGCCACATTTTATTTTCAATGCCAGAATTTACAGCCAGTGTTTTATCCTGACACACATGTGGGTGCAGGCGTCTGACTGTTCTGTGTGCTCTGGGGTCTGTCCACAGGGATAAGGTGATGGTTGTCCCTGCAAACTGTTTCATGAGGCATGTCCACCAAGTATGAACATGGTGCTGAGTGTTAACAGTTCTGTTTCTTTTGCCTCACCCATATTTGTTCCGTAGGTGGAAGGCGTTGAAGCCTTTTTAATCTGTACTGCTCTCCTTTTCCTTTGAAATGCCAGCTGTTTCAGATATCTTGCCAATGCAAGTGTTTTTATTATAATTTATCATATACTTTACTGTGATAGGTGTTGCCAAAAATAGTGCTCCCATAATATTTTTTTTTTCAGAAATCAGAAAAAACAACAACAACAAAAAAAAAAACAACCTCACTAAAGCAAATTCCTCGTATGTGTAAAAGCATGCTTGGCGATAAAGCTTTTTCTGATTTCTGATTTCTGATTTGGATAGGGCCAGGAAGTTTGATAGCTGCCAACTAAAGATTAGAGTTCCTGTAATATTCAAAAAGATCATACATTTTGATAACTGTGACAGCTCACATGTAGTCTTTAGGTCTTTCTGTAAAGCAGCACTAAATAGTTGGTCTACATTTTGTTAAAAATACTCTTAGAATGGAACACAAGCTGACGGGTAACTGCTTTCACCTAAACGTCAGCACGTGATCGACGTCCCGCCTACGTGGAACCTGATTGGACAAGTCCCGTTAACCAATCTCTTACTCGTACTAACCCGTAGTAACGAACGTTAGCGGCATGATACAGTTAGCTAGCAAACATAACACGAAAACATTACGTTAAACGTGCGTTAGTCAGTATTTTTGATATAAGCGCTGAATGAAATGAGTGTAAAAAGAATCGCTTGTCGAGATGAAATGAGTGAAAATCATTGCCCAGCTCAGCAGAGCTGATGGAGACCAAAGTTATATTCCTCAGGTGACCGGAAACGACATGCTGCTTTCAACGTCGGCTGAATTTGTAAGTAGCGAGCAAGTTGTTTGCAAACACATCTGCTGGAAGAGTTTTATAAGATAATAATATGTGAAGGTATCATGTCTGTGTCTACACTGGCTTGTTTTGACTTGTGTCCCTCCAGTTGATAAACATCACTTAATTGTGGTCTAGGTTTATATGCAAAGTTGAACAGTATAAAATAAATAAATGCTAAACACGGACAAACGGCTAACATTGGCTACAAGTAAACCAAAAAGATCGTGATGGGATGATTTTAAGCAGAACACAGGATTATAGTTGTTCAATTGTTTTCAGAATTGATTAATATACTGAATATTTGATCTGAACTTTGATTAGCCTGCTTAAATCTGAGAAAATAGTGATTCACAATTTCTTAAAGCTCAGGACTGTGTTGTTTAAGAGAAGCTGGAGCTAGGTGATTCTTGAAAAATAGTTAATTGATTTAGTAATTGTCCATTTCTTACTAAACATTTGACCTCTATTTTGTTGTGTCACTGTGTGTTATGTATGTTTTCATAGGTGTTTTCCAGCTGAGTTGTGTGTGTCTGCATAAAGGTCTATAGGGGTCGTTATCGCATACTAGTTTAGGCTATAAATACTATGGTCTGTGGCACTGATCCATTTTGTATATGAACTTGACTTTATCAAGATAAACTGTTAGCGATTGAATAACCCAGTAGGGATATGAGTGATATACAAAATGCACTCTCTATAAACTCCTTTTTCATGTCGTGTTTACCTTGAAACGATATCACTATCAAATAAAAAACCTGTTTAACAGCTCAGAGTGATGGCAGTGCATACCATCCCACACAAGCCAAAAGCTCCAGCTGCACAGCCTGAGAAGGTTAGCTGTTGTCATGCAAGGTGATGTGATGTATTAGAGGCTTTCAGTCTTGGTCCTGCCTCTCGCTACAGGCCACCTATTTCCCCATGAATTCTTCTCTCACTCTGTCTGTGGTTGTAAAATCTGCCAGTTTGAGTACAGCTGTGTGTGTTTATGTGTCTGTCAGAGTGTGACTGTGGAGAATAAGCTCCAGAATGTGTGTTATCTATTAATTCCTTCATTAAGCGCTTATCACCAGTTTTAATGCCAATTAAGATGCGCTTTAATGTGACGGCAGGGCGGGCAAGCGACTGTGCACTTCTCACTCCACAGTAACAAGACGAGTAGACCACGTTCAGAGAGGACCACCCGCTCGCCTTATCAAGCCACTAAGGCGCCATAGGCCTGTTAGTTTTGCCTCTTCAACCCTGCACTGTTTAATATGCTCTTTAAGGCACCACCTAATATTTCATTCACTGCAAACATATTGAAGGCCAATTTGATGTCGGCGTGCCACTGTGGAGAAGCTTGAAGTTACTCCTGCTTTATTTTTTACCCATATTCAATCCTTTTTGGATCGCTTTATCCCGTCTCATTTTTGAAAGAAACACATTTGAAAAATAGGTGTACTGAGTCTTGCTTGAACTGGGGGATGAGCTGAAAATCATTGCGAGGGGCAGAATTCACATGCTCTACTGCATGGTGTAGGACATGTAGAGGTCACTGCTTTCTCTGAATGTGGTTGAGCAATGCTCTGCTGTGGAGAGAGGCCACATATAGAGAGATAGATACATACATGCTCACATAGCCAACATACAGACAGGTGGTCGCCTTCTGTGCACCTAACATATAGACAGAACTTTTGCAAATGCAGTCAGGGTCACAGTGAACAGTTTTGTATGAATTATAATTAAGTAACATTGACAGAGCTGCAATATGCAGACTAAGCAGATGGCTCATGGACAGTGAGGAGAGGCGGGGGTGTTGTGTGGCAATGGACTACAGGTCTCTTGTTATAGCAGCTGGCTGACAACTGTGGGATACTCTGCGTCAGCAAGGAGAGAGAAAGAAGAGAGATGGATGTAGAGTGAATGAAAAGGGACAAAGAACTAGAGGAGGGGGTTTTTGCACTAATGACAAACGGCTCAAACAATTTAGTGATTGTGAAATTTTCACATTAATTTCTGTCGATTGACTAATCAGTTAATTGATTAATCATTTTAGCCCAATCATGCGCAGGTAAACTGGATGAATCATTGGGGAAATATGACAATAAGACAAGTATTATTTGAAATCTTTTGGTGGTGTCAAAATGTTGTCTACACACAGGGAGACATATAAGAACTTTTTTTAAATAAAGTATTCTATAATTGGCAAAATTATCATTAATTTAGTAAATATCTGACCAAAGAATCAGTAAACAAGACTGCAAACCTGGCCAGACTATAGGCACTCTCGATACCCAGCCCTGTTTTTACAGTGTACCATGCTGATTATTTAAGTCCAAAATATGTTGAATTGACCTTGCCATGAAAATCCTAAAAAAAAAAAAAAAAAAAAACCTCCTGTAAGACCTTCCTTTTAATATGGTAACTTCTCATCTCCTCTATCCTCTCGCTGTGTGGTGCTGATGTCTCTTTCCTCCCCTCTATTTTCTTCTCTCTATCCTTCTCAATCCCAGCTTTGATGTATGCATGAGGGAGGATTTCCTGAAGACCAAAGAGGCCATTACCCAGGGGCCATTAGGCCTCTAGCAGAGCATGTCAATGAGTGCTGAGTCTTGCTCTGTTTTCGCACGCAGCCACTTTTCTATGTGGGTAGGGTGGGTGGGAATTCTCTGGGGGTGATAAAATGTCGCCTTAAAGTATATATTTCTATCATAAATATCTGTGTTTTATCAGAATAGCTCTGTTTGTGCGCCCTGCTGTAACATTTGATATAGTGGTTGTTTTCCTACTGTTGCACGTGAGGAGGTTGGGTCATTAATTGGTGCTGTTGTTCTTTCATGCAGACTAAGAGCGAGGGGAGTGAGTCATCATCATCAGGATGAAACGCTCTGACATTTGAGCATGAAAGTCCCAGAGTGCCTTGCGGCCCAACATCGCTGGGTATGTTTGTATTTTACAGTAAAGGAGGTATGCAGAGCGCTGCTGTCTGAATGAGTTTTTTTTTTTTTTTTTTTTGTGTTGATATTAGCGAAGCGTTGAGGTCATGCAGGTAACAACCACATTACAGAGCAAAGCAAGTAATGAGGGATGCGGGATATACAAATATTTATGTAAACATGGAGGTCTGTGTGTTATTCAGATGGGATCTTTATGTTGTGGTGAGTAGATGAAACTAAATGGGATGATATGCTGTGAGGTGAGCAGGGAGTAAGCTGAAGGGGACACAGAGGGAAGATAACCTTGATTGCTGGAATCACTCTGCCGATCTCTTCAGTATATCCCCGTAGAGGACAAGGACACACCGACTCTGCTGTGGTTTAAAAAAAAAAAAAAAAGCCCTCAAAGAAAGTGTGTGGCAAATGAGTGACAGTATATCATGCTCCTGTTTTTACAGAGAGCACTTGAGAGGATCATTGAAGTTTGCTGAGAGCGTCGGGACTCTCTCTCAAGGGCAGCTGGCTCTATCATCTGCGGTGAATGCGACGCGCAGTCCTTCTCTAATCAGAAATATAAAATCTTAGCATTCAGCATGCTGACTAGACTAGGTTTTACAGAGTGTGAAGCCTCACTTTTCTGTCCAGCGCAGCAGAACATCAGCATACAGGCCGCAGAGAGGGAGACAGAGGAGGAGGTTAGGGAGGGAGAGAAAGATGGATAAGGTAGAGGAAAAAGAAGATAAGAGGCCTGTTTGTGTGTGTGGATATGTGAATGTGTGGGCTGCGCCTTTACTGGTGACTTCCCTGAGGCCTGGAGACAGGGGAAACAAGGAGTGATTAATTTTACTCCAACCTACTTGGCCTCCGTCTGGGGGAGCGGTCCCCAGAAAGTCCGATACGAAACAACCAGGCCTGTCTCCTTCCGCTCGACTCCCTGGATCAATAACAGATTGGCGGGTCAATCTCTTCAGGAGAAACTGCACGGCCAATGAGAGGAGGCCCTGAGCAGCTGAGACCCGCCTCATGTCTGCCTTCCTCACCATTTGGTGGATCAGCAGAGCTTGAGGTCATTGATCTGTGTGTTTTCATTGAGCGGATCCCTTAGTCGGCCTGATCGATCAGCTCTAATAAAGAGTGGATTCTCTATATGCGTCGCAGCATGTTCAATGAGATCTAAGGCCCCAGGGTGGCAATCACCTCTTTTATCTGTCACTCTTCCACCCACAACCACCACCACTGAGCACACATTCAGGCAGATGAAATTTAATTTGCATTTAAGGTATCGGGGTGATGAAGTCGAGTGTGACAAAGCCATACATCAGAAATTATTGCTTAAATTGGTTGCTGATCCGAGCAATCGCACAACACCTGGAGGCATCCTATCCATCCAGAGGGACATCTTTACCCCCTGATGTTTTGTTTGCAGAGGTGAAACCCTTCTCCGCTCTGGACTGCTCTTTCCGTGAGAGAAAACTACATTTTTGTGCATTAACTCAAAAAATAAATTTACATTTTTTTTCCTCCAGGCCCCATGAGGCAGGTAAATTGAGATAAGTTTGCTAATGTATGTTTGAATGGAGGGAGAAAACAAGGGGTGCCTGTGAGTCAGCAGAAATGTTCAGTGTGAGTCAGCCAGCCTACATCACTCTACCAGTATCTGTTTGTTGTTATCATTAATGTCATGATGGCAAGTGCAGTACAGTAAATTAATGTGCAAGAGTAGCCATCAATTAAGGTTATTTTTCCCTGCAAAGGAAATAATAATAAATCAACACAACTGTCCTGCTTCTCTGCCACAGATTTGTTTGGAGGGGTGGATCAGAGGGAGTCGCTTGTTCAATATGTCTCAGAAATTAGTAGCTCCGGGGAATAAAAGCAGATATTCTTTCCACTTCCTCTGGAACAAGCCTAGATATTTGTTCTGACTGAATGATCTGTGACATCTATGCACATGAGCAGGGGACTGCTGCTGTAGCTCTTCATCCCTGCCATCAGGTGGGTTTTTCCCCTCCTGCTGAGGTCTTTACCCCGCAGTGTGTCCTCTCTACCAAAACAGCCCGTCTTCCCTGTCAGCGAAGAGACAGAAAAGCTGCGCCGCAACCCTGCCGGCTGCCGTGTGGCTTTCTCTAGCAGAGCACCTGCATGTCCCCTGCTGACTGGCTGAGCCAAGGACAACGCTGCCACAAGACCGGCTGTCTCTCCCCGTGGCAAGCAAATAAACTGAGGAGATGTAAGAGCAGCTGAGATTACAGAGCATCCTGTACCTGGGCTTTAACCGGGAAACAACTGGAAAAAACCTAAAGCATTGCGCACCTTTACCCCTATTCTGCATTTTGGAAAGGACTACGTTGCCTTTCCCTAATAATGGGGACAGAAACACACCTGGAACACCTTAGGTACAAAGCTATACATCTTTATTGTTTGTTCTCCATCACATGGGCGAAATGTGAAAAATGTGTTTAGGTGCAAATGTGGCGCACCCACTGTGTTCTCCAGTTGAAATGGAAAGATCAGAAAACAAACAGCAGTGCAGGAAAAAGACAGGTAGAGGTGCACACACATATGCACACAGCCCAAACACACACACACGCACGCACGCACGCACGCACGCACGCACACACACACACACGCACGCACACACACACGCACACACACACACACACACACACACATCTGATAGAGAGAGATATTCACATCTCCAGGGGGTAACTTCATGCTGAATTAGATCTACTCTGAGGTTTCAGTGCACCCCTCCTCCTTGTTTACCAGTAAAATGAACAGTATCTGACTTATGTCCAGAGGAAAACTTGCTCCACTAAAATATACCTTATTAACAAGCTTATGATTATTCAGAGGCTCCCAGTTATGAGAAACAAGGAGACATGCCCTGCCCCTTCTGTAAAGTTACAGTTTAAACATTTAAAGCCGCCCTTGTCTAAATAGCCAGTGACTGCATGAAACAATAGCCAGGTACAGTATTTCCAAAACGAGGTTATAAATTCTCCTTGCATTCATTCAAATGTTCGTCCACTGGACCAGATGCGCTAATAAGTAGAACAAATGTAGTCGGAGAGCAGCCCCAAGGTGATTGCTGAATGTTTACACTCCAGTTAATACAATCCGCCCCTCTAGAGTCATGTCTCTAATTACCAAAATAAAGCCCTGGTTTCTGCTTATAATCCCGAATTTGAGGAGGACACAGTGCATAGAGAGTGGACACGAGGAGGAAGAGGAGGTGGCCTGATGCGCGCCCCCGTCTGTCGCCCAGGAATAGGCGGTTTGAACAGAGGACGGACCGCTTGTGCCAGCGGCTGAGTCAAGTGCCACAGATAGACTGAATAAATGCAGGAAGTCGGGCGATTGGACCTTCAAAATAAAATTATTCACGCAATGAAGCCCTTTAACGAATACTGGAATGCTGTGCTGAACCCGTGCGCTCAAATGAAGGTATTTTACAACAGCAGCCACTTTCCAAGTCGCCTTGCAGTTATATTCTCTGAAAATAAGAGCACTACCTGTGATCACCCTAAAGCTACTAACATGAGCAAACACTGCGTTCCTATTAAAGCCTTTAAGCTGAAAATATAACAGTTAAATCTGATATCTGACAAATGTGTCGCTGCACTCTTCTGCCATGATAATGTCATACTGGCCTAAAAAACACAAATTGTTTTATTTTGAAAGCCGAGGTGGGAATACCATCTTGTTGTCGTGGCTAGCTTGACTCTGTATGGTCGTTACATTGGAGAGAGTGGGAGAGAAAAGGAGCAAATGTGCGCGGCGGCGGACAGGGAGGGGGGACAGCGAGTGCGCAAATAGGCAGCCAGGCACATCAGCAGCAGCGGCAGAGCATCTTCCTGATCCTGATCTCCCGTGTCTTCAGCTGCCAATCCTCTGTGCGTCTCTGATTGAGATTTCACTGCCGGCTGAAGTGTCCAGAAGCCTCCGCCAACCATCACCTCCCACCACACACTTTCTCTGGAGCTCGGTTATTCTTAGCTCAGCTGCGAGAGACTGTCCTTCCGGTCCTTCTCTTATTTATCCCAGTTTCTTGAATATTTAATGGAAAATGGCGATCTGCGCGCAGTCGTACGGTGTTTTCTGCCTCCTCACAATCCAAACTGTACTTATCATATGCGTCTCCACGCCGACAGACGGGACCCACCTCTTCCCCCAGCACTACACGTAAGTACCCTGCACCGTTTGGGGGCTAAACCGGGGTGCGGAGCGCGGAACTAGGACAGGTGGCCCCGACAAGCCCGCACATGCTGCGCCGTTTACCTTGGTGCGCTGCTGTCCCTGATGTTCACACACAGACGCAGTTTCCGTCTCTGATGCTGCGTTATGAGCCTCGCTCGCATAAGCCTGTATTGTTGTTTTCGGTGTTGTGGGCAGTGGCATTTAATACCCAAAGCCTTATTCAATTTGTCATAGTCAACATGCAAAGAGGCTACGGGGAGCGTGCACAGGTGCCAGTGTCGAGCCAAGCAGAAATTTATTAGAACATCCACAGAGATGAAAATAAAATGATAGTAGTCGATGTGTTGTTTTGCTCTCACTGCATGGGGGGAGGAATATCCCATTTACGCATGATGGATACGCTGAGCCACAGCGAGGCCAGTCTTAAAAGTCCTCCACTGGATACTAAACACGCACCGTGAAAATCATCATCTCATCCCGCTGCGGGGCACACTGATGGTTGTAACTGGATGGTTTTGATTCAGAGACAAAACCAATTAGATCATATCTCAGAGACACGTTTTCAAAGCTTCAGGTGAAGTCCCCGCATCTCTCAACTCAACTCCAAAACTATTTGCTTTAGACTCTGTTCGGGGACGAACAGCCCAGTGGCCTCCAGATTCATATCTGATCATTTTTGCAGTCATCAGAGATATTTATAGTAGAATTTAAGACTCGCCTACGGCCAGTATCAGCCTTGCTTTATCTAAGTGACCGCAGGCGGAGAAAGTAAGCGAGCATGCAGCTGTGTGGAAACTATGTCTGGACTTCTTCAGCGTACACCTGTTGGGAAATTGATTTGCAGCAACATTTGAATTCAGTTTCTTCTAAGATGCGAGCAATGCAGCAGTTTCACCTTGAATGACACGCGGAGGCAGACTGAAACATAATGTGTCCGCATGCAGCCGCTGTTCAAAACGAGACTGACAATAATTAGTGAGAAATACTTTTTTTTTTTTTTTTTTTTTTTGCTGGAAAGTGATCGTTCCTCCGCTCGACATTTCCACACTGTGCAACAGTTCCTCGCTCCAGAGTGCGTGATGACGCGCTGATGTGTAGCCTGTAGTGATGATTAAAATGACGGGAATCTAAAAGCTCCCTGATGCATCCACCCGATGATCGCTTTGAAATCTGGAGGGCTTTGTTGTTCCCGGTGGCCAAGGTGACTTTGAAAGGAAAATCACTCGTGTTACTGATTGACGCAAAACTCCAATTAGCTGCGTCGTTGATTTGATGGCTTTAGAGCACCATGAAGAAAAGCCATGTGGAAAATGTTGCTTCATGTGGACATTAAATTTTTATTTACTGCATTTGAATTTCTCCTGTAGATACTGTTTTAAACTTGCAGCATTATCTCCTCCGCTTTTCCCTCCAAATACACCTCATGTTGTTTCAAAAGTACTTTGATTATTTCGTTAATTACGCTGGATTACAGTTACTATTTTTAGGCAATGTTGATCTCATTACTTGTTATTGTTAAAGTGCGCCAGCTCCTTATTTAAGCAGATAAAAATAAGATTAATAGTCTGGTAATATAGTCTATATTCAGACATCTCTTGGGTTTTAAAAACTGGGTTTTGTGTCACCCTCATCACTGTGCTATGTGGCAGAATTTGACAGATGCTTAATTGGGGAGAGGCTGTGACTGTTTACCAGGTGTATAGGCCTGACACACGCGCGCACACACACACACACACACACACACACACACACACACACACACACACACACACACACACACACACACACCGCGTGGAGCTTGTGTGTGTTGGAGGTCTAGCTGGAGATGTGTCCGTAAGAAAGGGCATAATGTCCTCTTGTTTACAGCAATATTTGACAGCGAAAAGTCATTTTTCTACAGCTTGACACTTTTTATGTGGTTGCTGTATTTCAGTGTTGTTTATGTGTATTGTACTCTGTGTGTTCATGTGTGTGTGCAGGTAGAGGAAGAAGGTGAAATTATTTCCACATTTCTAAATTATGTGGAGGAAACCTATTTCGTAACCACTCTCTGAATGGACAGATGCACAATCTTCTCTAGGAATGTAAAATATCATCACTTACCTCGGCCGGAATGAAACTCAGAGCAATCTCCCCCAAATTTTGTTGTTTCCACACGTACGAAAATAGCCCACCTTTTGCCCTCAAAGATATTTCAGCGTCGCACTTGGAGCGACGAGATCCATTGCAGCAGAATGAACACGGTGACGGTGTGTGGCTGACACGCAGGTCGTCCATCTAAACTCATTTCATCACATTTTCTGCTTTTCCACAACCTAACATAAATCATAATACACGGGGGAAAAAGCCATCAACAACACAAGTGCCAAATAGCAAGTTTTAATACTGCACAAGACTACAAAGAGCTAGAGAGCATCAGGCAGCTTTGTGGTCCACAATGACAACTTCTCTGTTTTTATGAGAGATCACAGCTTTCTCAACACAGAAGGTCTCCAGACACGACTGAAAACTGCACCTCAGCAGTGCATGTAATTTACCCAACAAGCATCGTCTGATATCTCTTTGTTGTTACTGAATGGAGAGCTGTGCATATTTGGGACTGTAAAATATTTCTCCTTTGATTTACTATTAGTCCAACATGAATCTCAAGCCATCGTGTAGCATTTCATGGAAGTGCATCGTGCCTTTAGATGACGTCAGGTCAGCTTCATGTGATCTTGCCTGAAGCAGGTCAGTCGTGTTAAAGCTCCATGGTTGACTTTTTGCTGCCCGTCACTGCATCATGGATGTCAGTTTTCAGCGTGTCATTGATTAATACTTGACGTGCCCAATGTAATGAAATAGATTTAGAAAATGAAAGTGCCAGAAGGGAGGAGTGATGAGACTAATGTGTACAGGTGTATCTGTAGAGCTTCTTGATGGTATTTAAGAAATCGTGCTGTCACAGTTTTTGTGAACTTTGTGAAAAACATATCTCCGTATGAGGATTGTATTACTATTATGCCATTGAATTATAACCATATTATCCATCCGAGTGAACCATGTGATAGACAAAATCATCCACCTCTGGTTTAGATCAAATATTGCATGAAGTTACCAAGAGAAATGCCAAAATTATCATAATCTGTATCAAATCTAAAATACTCTTGTGTTTGATTGGATCAACATTGTGATGCTTGACCTCAATAAGACCGCCCAGCTTTATGGTATGTGTGTCTTATATATTTGTATATATATATATATAGTAAGACATAACGTAGGAGCCTCTCACTGCATGTCATTCTGTCAACACTGTGTGTGTGTGTGTGTGTGTGTGTGTGTGTACAATGTAGACTAATGAAGTTGCGTAAGAAGTCTGCCTGGCTTGGGGCAGAGGTATTGTCCCTCACTGTTAGTATCACTGCATCCTGCTCGGCTCCGCTCTCACTGTAAGCTTGTTTTCATTTCATATCGAGGTGACCTTTTCATAGTCAGCGGCCTCTCCCCAGCGGTCCCGCTCTGCTCAGTCCTTTTGGAGGCCCTCTTGCTTTCTCTTAATCTTGTCCCTGCAAACGCAGTGCGCACGCTTGCCTTGGCTCCGCTGTTACTCTCCCGAAGAGGCCCACTCTCGGCGATTATGGCGAACGTTGTCGGCGCCGCCTGGCAGATTTTGTGCAGTTTAATAAATCTGTCTTCCCTCTTGTCTTCTGAGCAAATCTGACATTTAAAGATGACATTTGTTTCTGTCATCATATTAAAAGACAAACGACTCTGTTGTGTTGTGCTGTTGATGCTAGTGATTAGCTATCTGCAGGCTGCTGAAAGGAAAAGGTTGGCACGGAGTCGGCCTCCAAAACCACATGACAGAATTTATTCATCTGATTGCTGAAAGAGTTCTTCAGTGAGGATTTCTTGTTGGCCATGCACGTGGATTGTTCAGTGTGTATCCAGGTTGGCGGGTTAGCCCCTGCTACTGCTTTAAAATGATCTAGTGAAAATCTTGATCCATTAAGTCATTTGTTGCTTGCTGGGAGATATACAGTGATGAGCTCGAGCCGTTTGATCTCTTAATTCCAAACTTGGCTCCGTCTAACGGGAGATCAGCTCCTGCTTAGGGTGCATTTCTGTCAGACCTGAGCAGTTTTATTGCAGAGCCGCTGATCCCAGCCGAGCCAAGACGGGCACGTTCACCGCCAGTCTTGCCAGGGCTGACCAGATATTTGCAAGATGTGATCAGGGGGGAGAAGGTGCTGATGCCTAACCCAGACTAACATTAGGAGAGGGAAGACAGAGATACTTCCAGGCATGGATCTGGATAGGGGGACAGTTGGCAGGTTGACAGCAGCAACAGAGATACACAAAGATGGGGAATAGACCTTTCCTGTCACACTCTCTTAACAAACACACTCACATGCAGCGGCAGAGAAACAAACGCTCGTGTAGGTGATATTATCAAGTGATGCAGACTTAAGATGTCTAATTTTATTTTCCAGAATGATTCACTGGGCTGGACGCATTGAGAAGGAGCTGGAAAAGGTCCTGCAGCACGTCACCGGAACTCAGCAGATGAGATCGGTAAGTCGACGTCACGCTCACACGTGACGCGCCACATTTTCCTGCATTTTTAATCAGTAGAATTTCACTGGGCGAGGTTGTGCAATGTAAGCTCTTAAGTGTATGTGTGTGTGTGTGTGTGTGTGTGTGAGGCAATGTGTGTGTATGAGCACTGCAGAAGTGTTATTTTAGTTGTTATTAATTAATGGCCTTTTAAATGCACAGTTTTCCAGTGGAAATCAAGTTTTGTTTTTTTTTTAAATAAATCAGTTATTTCCTGGAGTGAAATCTCATTCCTGATACTTCTGGACTTTTGTGAAATCTGTGTTTTAAAGTGAAGATACACTGGAAAAAAAGTGAAAGGCTCTAAGCAAAGTAACATTGTTTTAAGGAGCGTAAGATTTTAAAGTCATAACACCAAATGACGTGTTGAGATGGACACATTTGGCAGAATATAGTGTAGGTTGCTTGTGTCTGCATCCTTGTATGAGGCTGTGGGTAACACGTGTCTGTCTTGTGGTAGAGCAGATGGTTGAGCAGAGTGTGACTGACACTGTTTCATTGTATTTCTGCCATGTGCGCATGTTCACCGTGCTTCCAGGGTTTGTAATGCACCCTGAGATAAATGCTTCATCATTGCTGTATGGGTGAGTGTGATTCATCCAGCCGGTACGCTGCCTGTGGCAGCTTTAATGCTAGCAGGAACAGTGGTTAGTGTGATGGCTGTTGGTGTGGTGGCGACATTGATGGATCCCAGAGAGGAGGAAGTGAGTTGACGGGAATCGTGCTGGTTTAAAGGTTAACGACCATTAGTGAATATCAGGCAGACGCTCGGACTGCGTGATAGAGATGGGTTGATTTTGAGCACTCATCCAGTGTAAACAAACCTAAACTGAGACTGTTCATCCATCCAAATATCTGCCTTTTGCAGTTTGTGCAAGTATTTTTGTTCAGTATTCCCACTGAGCATTGAGCACTGAGATTTCCAAACAGCAGTCGACTTCTAAAATTATGTTACGTACGGTTTAAAGGTGAAAGCATATTGTTGCTGTCTGAAAAACAATTCTGTATCCCCAAAATGTCGTTATTTCACAAACTGTGAAAAACTTGCTTGCTTTAAGTTGGTGGCAGTGCATTTTTGAGGTAACCCAAAGAATTTCTGAAAGGGTTTTAAGAACCAAAGAGGAAAGAGAATTTTCATCCTTCAACTTCACTGAAACTTCAATAAAATCACTGCACTCAAAAGACGCATTGTTTCCAACAGAAAGTCTCAATATGTCTCCTGTTCACGTCTACTTTTTCAACCACTTTTTAACTTTCCACTGGATACATGATACAACCTATTGCAGCCTTTGGTAGTGATTATCTTTAATATTATTTAGATTTATATATTTAAGTGCTGCAGCTGATGTTTATTTTCTTTTTTTCCCCCTTTTTCATCCATCTGCTGATTATTTTTCTTGATAAATTGATTTGACTGATTTAACCATCACATAAAATGAAGAAAAGTAGCAAATCCTCACAAATGTGAAGCTGGAACTGGAGAAAAGTTGATGATTAATTTAATTCCTTCTAGTCGCCTAATCGATTAAATGAATAATTGTTTCAGCGCTATGGTTTTTAGAGGGATGCAAAATAGAGACACGTTTTAAATATTTTACGGTGTCTCTTGACTGCTTGTCATAAAACTTGTGTGTGCACAGCTGAATAATCTTGAGTTTAATGAGACCTCAAGCTGAGATGTGACGTTGACATGACGTTAAGTGCTCAGTGGGCTTTAAGTTCTGTGGGTTTAAACTAATTTACATGTTGTTGAAGTTTCCTCTGTGGGCCAAACTCAACAAAGCCAGTCTCTCAAAAAAAATAAAAATATTCCATCCATCCCTGTTGTGTCTCGTGTAGGGTGTCCACATGGCTATGTGTGCATGTGTGTGCTGGCCTGACAGTGTGCGCAGAGCGGGTGTGAAAGAACATTTATCACGGCCCCAAACAGGAGTCGTCACAGGGTGTGCTAAATGGCCCAGCATGCCTAGAAAAGCCATTTTCTAAATGGATGCCTCTCTCTATACGTGTGTCTGATAGAAATCTTCCCAGGGCTATGCTGGCTGGTAACAAGATTGCCTCCCTCTGCGCCCCTTCCTCTTCATGCGCAGTTTATTCTCATAGACAAAAAAAAATGTTAAGTGTGTGCAAATTACTTTAGAGTTTGTCTTACATGGAAAGAGACAAGGAAGTAAGTTGAATATAATAAGGTGGTCTTTTCAGCTCCTCTCTGTCGAGATTTTATTTTTTCTGACAAGCAAGGTGGCGGGTGAGAGAGAGAGAGAGAGAGAAAGGCCAAGACAGGGCTGCAGAGAAATAGCTGAATATGTTCTGAATTGGTCGACTTACAAAACAACACAGAGATATGCACTGTTTTGTAAAACTCAAGTTATTTCCATGTTTAAAATCAAATTCTAATAGATTCTGCCCAGGTTTGGTCAAGATGCTATTCTCCCCCGGGGGGGAGTGAAAGGAAGATAGAGGGTGAGTGATGTGTCGGAGGAGTTGGAAGTTTGGAATGGAGGAGTGTGGAGCGCAGATAGACAAGGAGAGTGGGCGGCTTTTAGAGCGCGGGGGGTGGGGTGGGGGGGTCGGAAAGAGAAAGGATGAAGAATGGCTTGACAATTGAGATGGATGTTCAGGCGGGTTTGTGTATTTATAGTCAAACTACTTAAGATGGATGAAATGATAGAAGGGAAGGATGAGAATTGGTAAATTTAAATGTGAGCAGACGGATGCTGTTTATAGTTCTTATCCTCCTCATTATCCCGTGTGCTGCTGTGTTTGATGTGTTACAGTATGTGGTGATGAGAGGCGGCGGTGGACTCTGGCATTGTTTCCATATCCTCAGGCTTATTCAGAACGGTTTTAATAGGCACATATGAGCAGTGCGCCGTCACCCACGTAATGTCATTACCATGATTTGATGATTTATCAGACACACACACAGACATTATTATTATTATTATTGTCATGTACATATTCAGACATCAGTTGGACACAGGTTTGCTGTATTTGCTCATACACCTGTGATGGAAGAAGTATTCAGCTAATAGTAGCAGATCTTACTTAAGTAAAAGTAAAAGTATTATCAGCTAAACGCACCACCCCAATTCCAAAAACATTGGGATGTTATGATTTGTTATGTTTTTGACAAATACTCAACTGAAAGCAGTGCAAAGACAATATATTTAATGTTTGACCTTTATTGATTTTTGTAAATATATGTTTATTCTGAATTTGATGTAGCAACACATTTCAATCAAGTTTGGACAGGAGCAGCTAAAGACTGGGAAAGATGTGGAATGCTCCAAAAACACCTGTTTGGATCATTCCACAGGTAAACAGGCTCACTGGTTTCAGGTGAGATGATTGGGTATGAAAGGGGCATCCTGGAAAGACTCAGTCGTTCACAAGCAGGGATGAAGCGAGGTTCACCACTTTGTGAACACATGACTGTATGAAGGATTTCACCACATGGGCTATGTTTTACGCAGAGTCACATCTTTTTTTGTAATTGGGGCTGTACTCCATGTATCAACAGTAAAAGTACTCCTTCTGCTGCAGAATACCTCCAGTGACTGATGTACTATCACATATAACATTATTAGATAGTAGTAGCTTTCTGTGGTTGTAGCTGGTGTAAGTGGAGCTAGTTTTAGCCACTTTTCTATATAAAGTTTGGTAGTTAGTTCGATGGTTCCCAGCCTAGAACTCCGGCTGAATCTGAAGGGTCAGGACAAGATTAAAAGGCTAGGATTCATTTTTTGGACCTTTCTCTAATCTTTGCTTTTTTTTGTCAACTATTTGACCTCTTTGGGCCTTGAGCTGTTAATTTAAATGAAACCATCTGAGACGTTTAAAGGGGAAATCTCATTACGGTGGAACTACTGAAAACTCAGACATCTGAAACGTGACAAGGAGCCCCAATTCACTGCTGCTTTTTTGTAAGGAGTCATAGGCCAAAGAAGTTGGCACCCACTGGTTTAATATTTAATAATACTTTGTATTTTACAACTTTATCAAATGATTTGTAAGTAAAATCTCAAACTGTAAAGTAACCAGTAACTGTGGCTGTTAAATGAATGTAGTGGAGTAAAAATCGCAGTAGTTCCCTTTGAAATGTAGTGTAGAGTATAAAGCATAAAGTAATACTCACCTTAAGTGCAAGTACCTCAACAAGACTTGATGTATTTTCCACCACTGCCTTTTATTGTACACACACATGCACATAAAGTAACTGCAATTCCCACCGCTTCAACTCAGCAAGCCTCTTGAATGGCGATGCCGTGCAACATATGTTGAACTCTCTCAAATTCATTTCAATAAGAAGACTCTAATCAGCATGAATAATTTAGCCTGGCTCACATGACTGCTCCCGAACCCCTCGGTTCAGCCTGGCTCTTTACAACTGTGCACTGAGGATCCGTCTGCCCGCTCCACGCCCACTCCTCTTGCTGTGTGCTGCTCTTGATTACTGGAAACCCGAGAACAACGCGGGTCCAGATCAATACACCGACATGTGGAAGCAAGGCAAAAAGACAGTTAATGTGTGTTGGATTCATCCAGATCTCAGATGATTTTAAATTTTATATCTGACCAAGTGTGTTTTTGGCTCCCTTTGCTTCACTTTAGCTCTTCACTCTGTGTGTCTCTGTGTGTGCTGTGTGGTCAACACAACATCAGAAGGCCCGCTGACCACATGCTGGCTGCAGGTTTATCTCAGTTCAACACAGACCTTCTTGCCTCTAGTGCTTCCAGTGTGTGTGTGCATGACTCTGTGTGTCTGTATGGAAAAAGTCTTCTCCTCCGTCGGTAACATCACTGAAGCCTCTGGTTCAATTTGATGTGCACAGGTATGTTTTTATGACTCGAGGGAGATGTCGTATGCAGGCTGAACACAATTCCAAATGTGTCTCGTACTTCTCCAAACCTCCCTCCTGCTTCCTGGAAAAAGAAGGTTGCTCAAGGCCAAGACAGCCGGCCCCAACAAACAGATATCTCTATAAAGTGCACTGGTGGATTTACTCACTATCGCTGACTACAGAAATTTCCAATAATCTGTCTCAAATGCCCAGTGCTATACTAGACATCACCCCTGCTCTCACTCCACAACCCCCGCTCCTCACTTTCTACAGCTGATGTCAGCTTCACCTCTCCTCCCAACCCCCCGCCAATATGCTGATCCATCAGTGGACGATGATGTGAGGGCTGATCAGCGCCATTTGTTTCTTGATTTAATAGCTCCTTACGCCTGTAGGCAGTTTACAGGAAGACTTGAAGGTCCCTCCTCCCACCATGAGTGAGCAGTTGCCTTTAAAGGAGAGAGAGAGAGAGTGCTCAGGCCTCCTCTCTCAGCTTGCCTCCCCTCCCCTTCCCTTCCCCTTCCCCTCCATCTTCTGGCCTGGACCTTACACAACAGCAGCTTGTTATCTGGCTGTGTGAAACATCACAGGCTATTTCTGCAGGATAGATAGTTTACTCCCTGGCTCCGGTTTTCTCTCTTGCCAGCTTGTCTTAAGTATCCCTGAGTCATTGTGCAACACGTATCAATACACACCTCAGTTTACTCTTACTGAGGTCTTTAATTTAAAATTAATGAGCAAATAATGACTGCTATTTTAGGACATCTACAGCAGCAGCAGACCTTGCACAGTTTTGGCAGCTGGAGGTAAAGTTTCTCCAAAACAGACAGTGATGCCTTTGAGGAACATTTTAATGTTCTGATTCATTTTGAACTCCAACACTAAGCTCAGTTGCTCATCTCCACTTTACTTATAGCTGCAGTTTGTTTCTTAAAATAATATATACATGTGCCTCCATTTTCCATCAGGACACACTGGTGTCAACACCTTTTCTCAGTTCTTGACCATATGCACAGGAAGCACTTGATATACACTCTTGAAAACACACGTCAGGTATAACAGATGAAGGCTGGGCATCGTTTAGTACAGACAAACTTTTTTGGACTCCAAACTTTGAGAAGTGCAAAACTTTTTTCTACAGAACTTTGCTCAAATGAAAACTGTCAAAATGTATCATCTAAAACTGGCAAAATCTAGATTTATATTCGGAGCTATCTTGTCAATGAATGAGCAAAAACAGCAAACTCTCACCAGACATTTGATGCCAGCTTTCAGCACTTGACAGTCTTCAATACTCAGTGCTAAGTGGGTGTTCTGACCGAAAGCAGCCCTGCGATAGAACACTGCAAGAGCTGCGTTGGTGGGGGCGGGTTGCTGCAGGTATTGGTGAGATAATAAAAAGTTGAGCAATAGATGAATGCATTTGTAGGCTTAGAGGCTAAAAACCTGAGAGAACTGAATATTATGATAACAAGTTTTATTGCTCCCTAAAATTTCCAATCACCAAGTCCTAAGGATACACACAGCCTTTATCTATCCATTTGTCCTCATGGATCTACTGTCCAATAATTAAACCTGGCTGTGTTCCCATTCAGGCATCCCAGTTGCCATTCCCAGGAGAGGGGGGTGTCATTAGGGTCGTGAGAGCTTAGACATGGTCCGTTAGCGGACCACTCTTTATTTAGTTTGAAACCCTTGTGTAACCCGCATCTCTGTGGTGGTGTGCCAACGCTGGCATTTCCCATGAATTTACCCAAAACAAAAACAAAATCAAACACACAACAGAACTGTGGACATTTAAGGCACATAAAACCAGTAGCAAGTATGTGTAAGCAGTGTGTGAGCTGGTCAGCACCATTACTCCCAGCCTTAGGGTCCCCTGGGCTGACAGCAGAACTGAAGGGCACACAAACACAATGTATTCATTTTTCTGCCTTTTTATTGGTTTTCTGACACTGGGGAAGGTTACAAGGATTCCTCAGCTCCCCGGCTTGATGGCCTGGCACTGGTTGCCGGTGTTTATATAAATGAAAATACATATATCTGCAGAGTGCAGCCCTGCATGCAGATATCCCTGGGTTGGTGTTAGAAGGAATTACTTGAAATGGCTTTGCAATAAAAATGTGACAGTTTAGAAAAACTCGAACCAGATTATATAGTGTCAGTGCCCTGTCTCCAGTTTCATAATCTGTTTTTTTATTTTGTTATTTTGTAACCGTGAATGCTGCTGATATTTTGCCCAACATGTAGATAAAGTTTTTCCTTTTTGTGCTGAACTACTGCAAAACCTCCAGAATTGTAACATATTTAATTTGCATTTGAACTGAAAATGAACCCTGTAATGATATGTATTTAAAATCAATGGATTGTGATAATTAGGTAATACTGTATATTATGCCAGCAGATTTTTCAGTTCCAAGATATCGCTGCCTTGAAACCAAAGTGTTATGTTTTTTGTGTTTATTTTTTTAACAACCTTCTTCAGGTTTTAACTGCTCAGCGTCAAAGAAGAGCCAGCTGAATGAAATCAGTAATGCAGGATATTAAAGACGCAGTGCAACATGGTGCATGCTGCTTGTGCAGGGTTTTACATCATTTCTGGACACATTTTCGAACATGTCCATGGTGCGGTACGTTACTGTGCATGTGCTTGTTGATTCTAGTGCAGTGAATTGCTGTGAAGTGAATTATTAGCTGTAAAGGTCCACCGGGAGGAAACAACTCCTTAAGTATCGCCACAGAAGACACAGAAATGGTGTCTGAATCTCACTGATGTTCCCTGTGGTGCATTTGGGGACTGTATTTGTGCAGCTAATTGTTGCTGGATGAATTCAAGGAAAACAAAAAGTCGATGCATTCATGCTACCAGTGGCTTTTGGGGAGAAAAGAAGGCCTTGCACTTGTTTAAATGAAGACAATGTGGCATTATGTGTCAAAATAGGATTAGAGGTCTGCTAAAGCTCCAGCCCTGTCAGAGGAAGATGCTTTATTTTGCCTACGCTGCAAATCTTTTCTCCTTGTCTCCGTCTAGCTACACTATTATTTGCAGAGTGTGTGTGCGCATACTTGTGTAATTTTCAGCCGTCTTCTGTTTGATGTTTCAGAGAGGGCATTACCTGTCTTTGGTACTATCTGTGCTTGACAGAGAGAAAAAACTGGTTACAGTTCCCTGAGTGGGTTGCAGTGGTAATGTAGAGTGGCGTGATGCCCTAGAAAATTCCAGGTGTGAAGTGCTTTATTCATTCCACTGCAGAGGGAGTGCTTCTCTATGTGTGAAGTGGTAGGTGTGACGTTTATTTTCCATTGTGAACAAAACGTATTTTGTTTTTTGTTTTTTTTCTTCTTCAGGGCTGTTTGTGTGTGCATGTGAGAGAGGCTGGGCGTGCGCTGAAGTCTCAGAGGTTTTGTCCTCCTCTTCTTCTCTTCCTCCTCCACCTGCACTGGTCGGTGATTGATTGGTCACAGTTCTGAATAACTTTAATTGGCTTGCCTCGGCAGTGGGTGGTTCTCAAACGCCGAACTACTGTGGAAGTCCCAGAAAAGCGTTTTAATTTTTGATCATGTAGGCAGTAAGGACTCTCTACTGCCATCTGAGCGAGGTCTTCAGAAGTGCTACCTACATCTTTTTAATTCCGCACATCGTAGAGCCGTCTGCCTCGTTCTCTCTCTCTTTCTCTGCAAAATCTGGAAGAGAAGCTCCAACCTCCCTCCACAATCCATCCGCCCCCTTCTTTGGCTTCGAACTGGACTCCCTCTCATCTCTGCCTCTGGCCCTTTTCCCAGGGCGCCGTTGTTTGATGGGATTTGTGCTCCACCACTACAATGGCTGCGTTACACATATACGCAGGCATGTGCATGCATGTGCACATATACTTGCAAACATAAACAGTTCATTCGTACAGTAGACCAACCCTGTCTCCTGGAAATGACATTTACATGCCACTAATTTTCAACAGCAAGCACATTTAGAGAAAAACCTATTGCCACCCGAATTAAGATTTTATCGACATAATGAGGAAATTAAACTATCTACTGTATCCTGTTGCAAAATGTTCACACTGAGCTTATCGTAAAATGTATTGCAGCAGCTGAAGCATGATAAATGTTTTCATGGTAACATTTAGGCATGCATTACTTTTACATTGCCAGTGAACTTATAGTAAAGGGAGGCAGGCAGCAACTAGATTTCCCTGAAAACATTTGGCAAAACAAATCAGCTGTGTATGATTTCGCTTAAATCGTTAAATGTACATCAAATAGTTTGCCCCATATATTGCCATGTTGCTTTTACTAATACAGTCACAACTGTGCCTCTTCAAACAGGGACATGGTAGTCCACTGTTGCTCTTTTTTGACCATCAAAACCAGCAGACCTTAAAGAGTCTCATCAATGCTCGTAAGTATAAAATATTGATGGAGCTCAAAACAGGATGTAGTCAAAGGCCTGAAACTCACCATCACACATTAGACTGATTAGAGACAAAGAGAACATCATTACCTCCCTGTATGTGTTATTTCACAGTAAAATTGAAAGATAATGAAAAACGTTTCCAATCCACCAACCAACATTACCGTTTACTTTTCCAGACTGAAGGTGTTTATTACTTGTATGTGTACCAATGCAGCATGCTGTTAATGCTGCTGTGTTTTGCGTTATATTAGTAATAGCTGCGCTTTCAAACGGGTTCAAAAGTATGCTACCTCAAAACCAAATCAGCTATTAATTCTTACATAAGCTTATTGTTTAGATTCATGGAAACAGCAGTTGGCTCTGTATAACCTAACAGCTTGTCCAGTAAACTGAAATCCATGTGCAGAGTTTGTTTATCAGTAATTCTGGCATTCAGACTGACTTTTTATTTATTCTTTTCTCTTGCCAGTGTAGATGTGTCATTCCATTGTTGCTGTGAAATATGACATTTCTATTTAAAGTGGCATCAGTGCTGTGATTACCATCACTCAGCATATATTTGTAAATGACACAGTCGGTCTAATTGAATTCCAGTATAGGTGTAATTACACGCTCTATAGGTCTAACTTTGAAGGCTGCAGATCTTTGGGGAGGGAAAAAAACAAATATTTGATGAAGGTTGCTGAGAATCAGTCAGGTATATTTTGTACATGAGAGTTAAAATTTTATTCTATTATTGCTGTGTAGCTGCAGTTCTCCATAGACATTGTGTGTGTAAGTCAGTAGTCTGTTTTTGCCTACAGGCAGCTTAGCTTCCATTGTCATGTCGATGTGGATAGCACGTGAGTGAATGTTTGGGGATGCTCAAGAGTTAAATCCTGAAAAGTGCAATGGAGAAAGACTCCCTGACACCGTAAAATTGAGCCTTCATTGGTGTTTTGCTGCCGTACAGTATGTTATATGAGCTGAGGCATTTCCTGTGTGTTTGGATTCATGTGTCTACACGAGTGGTCTCTTGAGTTGTTTTTTTCTGTGTGATGATTACAACACGTGTATATTCGTGCACGCCCGTGTATATGTGCGTGCTGGCGTGTGTTTGTGCGAACTCTGGACCACCAGCTCATTTCACACACAGACAGACATCAAAGGCGGTTTGAATTAACCCTGCGTGTCGGGGCCGCTCTGCATGCCATCCGCAATTTCACATCTCTGCCGCTCCAGCAGCACCAAACTTACATGGCCCATTCATATTGAAATGAACAGATGGAGTTTTGCCATGCACCGAATCACCACCCTTCACTGAGAGAAGATAAAACTTCAAAAGAACAGAGATACATTCGGATCTGTTTGCAGGTGGTTCGTCTGTGTGTCGTCGCTGCTGAAGTGAAGGTGTTCTGTGTCTCTGTGAAAGTGTGGGCAAAGTGCAGGTATCATGTTTTTCTTATTAAAGCAGGTCAATTGTGTTTCCATTACAGCCCTCTTGCAAAAGCCGGGTCCCTTTCTCCTTGATTAGACACTGCAGAAATGATATCACGGTCACACGCGCATGCACACACACAGGTACACACATCAAAGCATATGTGCTTCACCTCTTTTAACTTGCTTTTAAATCCAAAACAGGAAGCTGTGGCCTCACCATATTGTTTGCTTGTCTGTCCAAATTGTGTTTTTGATTGTTTCGACTGGATGGCGTTACCTCTCCCTTCGCCTCCAAACACTCATTTTCACATTTTCACCCCATCATGGCAGCTAATTTAATTTTATATTGTATTTATTGATCTGGCCAACTTCAATTTCCTGTAGTGGCGTGGTGATTCTGTTGCACGATGAATGCGATAATGTAGATGAACAGGCGACGATGGCGGGGATGGAAATGGTGATGAAGAGTGTGATGATGATAATTTCTGTGGGTGATTGTGATTGCAATGAGTTGTATGCTGATTAGAGCAGTGTCTGAAGATGGCTGGGGTCGCTGCAGTGTAGGTGAAGCCATCACCTCCACTATGTAGTTTTTAATATCCCCCGGCCGTCAGTAGGATGCCATGACAGCTATTCAGTAAACACATTCATATTTCATTACTCTGGCCTCTGCCCTCTCCTCCCCCTGGTGGCCTCTTATTGTCTCCTCCAGAGGTTGTTCAGTAATCCACTGAGACCTTACCTCATCCTACTGTGTTACCTGCACCCACACGCATACGCACTCAGATCTAAGTGCTCTAGTAGGAAGTCTTTTGTCATGGTTATTTAGCATACACTTACCGGGTCTATGATGGTTAAATTTAACAGTGCATAGGGCCGCTGTTAACACAAACACACCCACATACTGTGTGCATGCACCCCTGCACTTGTATTTACAGTGTTACTTGTAAGCACACTGACACAGAGGTGTTAATGCCACTGACACACAAACACAAGCAAATAGCTGAAACTATGTAAAACATGTAGAAAAAAACTTTTTAAACAAAATCTCCCATAATGTTTGATAGCTGCCTTTTTCACATTGAACATCCGGAGTGATGTAATGTGTTTGTCATGTGTGGAATGTGTTTGGGCTTTTTTTTTTTAACTTACTCACCTATGCATAGTTTCACCAGTGCTTCTCAAGCTAGAAGACAACAATTTAATGATATGGCATCACACAACTGGCCTGACTGGCCCTCGAAGTGCAGACTGAATGAGGGACTTCGTGGTTGACAGTTCAGTCTAGACCTTGGAAACAATGTTTGTCAAAGCAATCTCAACTCAGGATCCACTTATTTACTTGCTTGGCCCGCACTCCTTAAAAGACTTAAAATGTGTCTTAAAATCAGTGTCCCATACTGACATCTGTTGATGAAGACTATTTGTCATGCTAGGAGAAAAATGAAATTGAGCTGATAAAGACTTTGAGATTGTTTTGACAACTGAATTAATGATATTTGAAGGACAGGAATTCTGAAGTTTGTACACTTCTCAAATCAGACTTGTGTGACAGACTGTCATTTAATAGCCTATGGATCTACTTCCATTTTGAATCTCTAAACAAAGGTGTTATTTCCCAAAAGCTCATTCGTATTTTCTGCCTACCCACAGCAAACTTACTGCAATCAATTGGAGACAGTATTTAGAAATAGTACATAATCTGTTCCTACTGGATAAAGAGAATGGCTGCCAATAACCAATAGATATACACAAGTGGCATAGCTTTGCACTTAGTCACCCAAGTGATTAAGCTAATGAAACATCTGAGTACAAATCATGTTGAGTCCCTTTATGAAAATAAAATTTAAACTTAACCCACGATTTGGCACTAATGGTCCATTACCAACCATCATTCAAAATTTAAAGATCATTCTGATATCTGAAGGAGGACATGACCTACCACATAGAGACTTGTCACTCAGAGGCAGTTTATAAAGTTAGGCACTTGTGTCAGGACCTTTACTGTATATGTCAAATGGCATCCATCAGTTAAGGGGGCTCATGTGTTGTGCTGTTTTTAGAGTCATGCAGAAAGCAATTATAGGCTTGCAGAGTTAATTTCAGAGTAATTTCTAGTGTAATTTATTTATGCATGTCAATAAAATGGTAATGAGTCATTGCTTATAGGGTGGCATTTTAGTTAAGACCCGTGCCACAGTTCTCGTACCTCACTGAAACACACATTTGTCTCAGCCCATAATGAAGGCTGGCTGTAAATTTTTACTCATATGAATTATTCAGTTGCACTCAGCTGAACTGATCTAGGTGCGTTTGTACATTGTGTGCGTGTGTGTGTTTGTTGCTGCTACAGATAAAGATGACGTTACTGGTCTGCAGAGCAGGAAAAGGGATAAAGCTGTTTGTGTTGGATAGGATTTAGTGTCAAATAAGGAGGATAAATAGTCCATCCAGGACTGATTGAGCCTCATAATGTAATACGGACGCAAGGATACAAGAGTGTAGCGAGGGGTATGTGTGTGTGTGCCTGTGTGGAGCTTAGGTGCATGTTTGTGTGCATGAGAAAAAGATTCAGTTACAGTTGTATCACAAGGAAGGAGACATACAGTATGTATAGTGGCAGTGAAATCCCTTTTTTGCTTGCCAGTGTGGCGTATTTGTGAAGAGATTTTGGCACTGAAGGTGGCTCAGGAATATGTTTGTATGTATTGGGGGTTGGGAACAGTCTCATCTACCAATGATGTTAAACCCTGCATAGCCTCCAGGGTCTGCAATGTTAAATTCACTGTTAAATGTGTGGAGTTGTAAAGCCTTCTGCTGGGACTCCTCTCAGCACCTCGGCTCCACCAACAAGACCAGCCGACATTAGCTCACGACACACAGACATACAAACTGCACAGTGACTCTGTGAGCCATACTCACTCCAGAGTTGATTCACTCTACTTCTGCTGCCCTTATTACCTTTTTATAACTATGTCTACACATGTCTATTTTCAAACTGGCTGCTAGTCACTTGCTCTTCTATGGCTCTTAAGCCGTTAAGATACGGTTGACTATTGTCTCAAAAGGCATGTGTCTAACGCAGTTAGAGTCTCTCTGTATCTAGTGGACTGCTGCACTCAAATTAGCAGCTTTTAGTCACAGCTCTCTGTGTGACTCAACAGCCTCTGTGTGAGTTGATAGCCAAGGCTGAGGTCAACTGTGCACTTCTCGCTCTTTGTATAACGACATGCTTTAATATAACTCGCACTGCAGAGATGCTGAAAGAATGCATTAGTTTGTCAGCAGACTGTTTTTTGTCTTGTTGTTTGGAATAATGTGGGGACCCGTTCGGAATCCAATTCAAATCCAATTTGAAGTACTTAAGTTTCTTGCATGGATATCAGTCATAACGTCACCACTGTTCTTTTGCACTTGCAAGTTGAATCCAACCACGGCTAATGCAACAGCCAGGCCGAATGCTGTACAATAAGAAGTGTACGGATTATGCAGAAAAATACACACTTGGGAAATGGGGAAATTTTAAAACCTTCAAATCATGTACAGTATAGATACTCTATATAAAGCCTACATATATAAAAGTCCATTGGTATGTCTTTTGATAGGCTGGTTTCCTGGATAAGAATCCAGGAATACAGGATAGTCGGCAGCTATGCCAGCGTTTGTCCTCTACATGACTGGGAAAGTACAACGCACTCGTAAAGAGAGTGTGGTCACTGTTACAGTGAATGAGTATGATTTAGTTTTAAAAAACTAGTTCAGTTCTGTATTAGGCTTTCTGCAGCAGATGTAGAACAGGGAAACCACAAACACCAACAGTAAGAGAAAAGTTGCACACAAAGTGATCATTTACAACACAACTATATAAATCTGACACTATCATTATGTAAATCATTTTATATCATGGTAACAGTATATATCACAGTCCTGTAATTGTTCTGTAAATTCAATTAACAAATGGTTTAAAATAACCACACCATAATGTGCTTCATCCTATTTGATTATTTTCTTCTTTTATTTACAACTTCCATACAATCTGCCTCACGAGACACCACTTGTGTTTAAAACCAAAACACTCAGAGCCGGTAAACTAACTTATTTTGGGAAAATGGAAGCTTTAAGGTCCAAATGAAAACAACAGAAATGCAATCAAAATGCATTATAGCCACCAACTGTCGCTCTCATGTCACATGGTAAGTAAGCCTGCTGCCCAAATCACGTGACCTTGCAAGGCAGCTGGACTGCTATATGGCGCTGCCTGCCCCGAATATAAAACAGAAACATTAAAGCTGTTTTCTCAAATGAACTCTGGACAATGTCTGCAGAATCAGGTCTGGACATTGTTCAGAGCTGCCCTTTCACACATGTAGCACACTTGTTTATGTCAGATTCATTCTCACTGACTGGAAATGCTCCATTTGGTTTAGGCGAATGGTGGCACCCGAGCAGAGCGTGCAAGAGGACTCATCTGTCATGATGGCTGTTTTTGCGTTGATATCAATATATGTGTTTGGACATACCTGCATATCAATGAAAGAGTTGGAAAGCAATATACAGGCTAAGGGACAGGTAGATACTTCTCAGTTATTTGCTTTTGATTGTATGAATGCGCTAGCTGCGATGCAGCTGAAGTCTTGTAAAAGTGCACATTAGCCTGCAACTGGAGACCAATTGAAACTGGTTGATATTACCTCAGTCTTCGTTGTGTTTAAATGGCCACATTCTGCTTCCCATTATCCCTGCAGTTTGCGAGAAATGATCTAATATGTGAGAAGAAAATATGCAACTCGGGTATAAAAGCCATGGTCAGACTTTTGTGTCTGCCTTTTTCTTTTCCTCGCAGACATAAAGAGACCACAGTGACAGACTCACCAAAGTGGAAAGTGAAACTTACAGCTTGAAGAATGAGAATTTTATGAAACATTTTCCTTTGTACTGTAGCTTTACAAATTTATGCACCAAAGCGTAAACTTTCTGGCTCTAAAGAGGATCATTCTTTTCAGCCATCAGTCAGGCTGGTTCACAGTCCCTCTGCTTCAAATATTTCTGACACACACAAACACTCGAGCATACGTTTGAGACATGAATGATGAGGCAGGGACATCTTTCATCAGTACCTCTCTGCCGCTCTGTGCAATGTTACGTGGGTTAAATCTAGCATCCAATGTACTGTACATTAACTAGAACCAAGGGAAATGTTAGTTTCTATCAAAATGTCCGATTCTTGTCCTCATGCTTGATCTTTTTCTTGATATTTTCTTGATGATATACACTCTGATAAATGTTCTCTCACAGGGGTTCTTATTGGGTGACCCACATATTTGAAACATCTTGTGGCTTTGTATGATCCAAAACCAAAATGTTACAAGCTGCAGTGCAGGTTTATGTAAGGTACTCTTGCACAGATGTTTTATTTAAATTGCCTTGATTATCCTCCACTAGGGAGTAAGGGAAGCTTTGGCAACCTGAGTATTATTTTGACATTGGAACACTTTTGGGAACCTTTTCATTCCCCAAATCTAACTGTGGGTTTTGTGAAAAATTGTTTGATAAATTGAACATTACAGCAGTCATATTGTGAAATAAAAGCCTCTCCAGGCGTGACATTGTAGATACTGTATAGAACCACATGCTCATTACTCAGAGTCTCAGCCTTGATTGTGAGAGGTTGTGTTAAATGTGTCTTTGTCTGGTTTTTACAAGTAGAAAACAGTTGTTCGCACTCGGCATGCATGCATGTATGTTGATTGATCTCTATTTTAATAGTGTGTTTGTAGAGCTTTTCAAAGAGCAGCCTGCATGTTCAAGGCATTGATTGTTGCACAGTCACACACTTTGTGCAAATGCTGATTGACAGCTCTTTCTTGAATGTTGTCTTCGTTTATGCCACACAACTTTGAGGGATTGAAGCCGTCTCTCTGCCGCTGTGAATTTGTTGTTCTAAACCGTCTCTCATCAAAACTCAGGATCTGTTGAAAAGAATATGGCGAGCAATGTTGGCTCATAAAACGAGAGGTTTTTGGTGTAGCGTCAGTATTGTCAGGCTAACAAAGGCATCTAAAAGCTTGAGATGTTACGTCTCATGTCTGTTCTCCTACGAAGGACTTCAATGCCATATTTGTCCTGCTTGGCCCTGATTGGTCAGCACTTGAATTTCCACTTGTGCACAATTTTCATAAGAAATCAAAACAATTTTTTTTATAATATTCTTAGAGAACCAGTAACCAGTAAATTTTTTTACATTTTTTTTCCCCATTGATTCCACACTTCTGTTTTATAAACCTGTATTCTTATGCATGTGAGTGTGGAGTGCAATGAAAATGTGAATATACTCCACAAAGTAAAGCTTAAGTTTGGTTTTGTATGCCAAAAGTGTGGCACTGGTATTAGGAGGCCAGTGAAACATGAAGACAGATGCACAAAACACGAAAGCATGTTTTTACTGGAAGGCTGTCGGGTGGAGGCTGGAAGGAGGAGATCATGATTACCCATTTAATGTTAGGGCACAGAAAGCTCAATTACACACTTCATAAAACAGGTAGACACCCAACACGAATACACACACACTGTAATCAGTTACAATCACTTGAACCTGTCTTATTGGAAAGTAGTGGAGGAAACTAGTATCATCTCTGAGGGAAGCAAAATATAAGTAGAAAGTATCTTTGGAAAGGCGTCATTTAAAACATACTGTCATTAAATGAGCTACTTAAAAGAAACAGCTCCAGACGGCAGCTCAGCAGGTGGTGGTAATACACGTATAGGCTGCCTTTCCAAATGCCAAAGATTGCAAAAAAAAAGAAAAGTGCAAGCTTGTAGATACTTAAGCAGTAGAAGGGTGTCAGTTTCTCAATCTGTGTTGTGATTGATGCTGTATGGCATCTGCCTTTCTATGCTAAGTTTTATTTGGCTTCAAAGCTGCTGTATATAAGTTAATTAGACTGCTGCAGTATATTAACTTTAGCTCATTATCTCATTTTGCCCTCTTTAATGAGCAAGAATAATTGCTTTGGTTGACATGGTTCTGCTAGTTTGAGGCAAAGGTCCTCTGTTAACATGCATATTTCAAGAAATAAAGCCAAGGATGTTAAAACTAAGAGCATTAAAGCTGCATTTTATTCTTACATTAACAGTATTTGTTGGGTCTCATTCAACCTGTAGTTTAAACTTTTACTGTTACATGACATTCAGTGGGCCTCATTGATGTGGGTCAATTAATTGTATAAGGCGTCACTGTTTTCAACATTCTGCAAGGAAATCAAAAAATGTGATGTATTTTTTTAGGTTGTTTTGAGTCATGACTCATCGTATGCAGTCTGGAAGTGTACAATTCAACTTTTCCCATGATCTATAGTTAAGAAATCTAACAAAAATTGCCGTAAATTTTAATATTAAATCAAAATACTTTTCAAATCGCAATACCTAAGAATTGCAATACATGTCGAATCTGTACCCAAGTATCGTATCAGATCGGGAGACAAGCATATCGTCCCAGACCGAGAGCTTCAGTAATGAACCTGAACCATGTGACCACTTCTGTTGATCCCAGTTTTTTTTATTTGTACGTTTAATGCATGTGTAATTGCTTGCTTTATGAATAAACAGATCAGCTTGCAAAGAGCAGTGAAATTGTGGGCTTTCAGCAGCCAAGTGGCATGCTGGTTCTGATGAGAGGGATCAGACCCAGTTATGTGGAAACCGGCGTCTGAGCTCTGCAGTGAGACATCAAAGCACGCTGTTTGTGCGTTTGCCCCTGTCTGATTCTTGATCACACGGGGCATTTTACCTCTGACCTGGAGTCTGTAGAGTGAGGGCTTGACATGTTGCACACAACTGTCCTATTGTGTCAAATATTTAAATGTTAACGTCAGACCCAGAGGGATCAGTAGCCTGGACTGTCAAGGGTAAAGCCTTGGATAGGCAATGTCATGGCTTACCATACGGGTTATTTTGATTTACAGTTTTGTCCGGCCCAGAGTTTAGTCACCCAGTGGGAGATACTTTTATTTTGATGTAGATGTAGATGCTGTTAAATCATTTGTTTCCTTCTGGTTCATGTAAATTGCCATTATGGGAATGAATAGAGAAGAGACTTAGGACAACACAAAGATAGTTTTCTAATCACTACATCATGCAAAGAAACTGATTTTCGATGTCCTGTTGTTTTGTCACTCCCAAACAGGAAACACAGTAAGTTTGCCATTAAATTAAATGCACAGTAAGCTCTATAAACGTATTGTCTTGAACCCTCCAGACAGATCAGACTCAGTGAACTAGTGTCCTTGCACACTGGATATGATCTTTAAAGTGATCAGTTTTCCCCTGAGCTGTGGGATTGTATTTTACACATTTTATATTGTCAGTTGTTCCTGTTATTTTGTCCGCTGGATGGAGAAATAACAGCCTTCCTCCCAATGGAAAATAAATATATCAGAAAGGCCTTACTATTTGCTTGTATTTTATTTATTGTATTATGCCTGGATGGCAATAGATGTCAGACCTGGGCATAAAAGCAGTTTGAAGTATGTGATTTATTGTATGTCGTCAGTCAAATGCTCAGTTTAAGTGTTGACATAACTGTCCACAGGTAGCAGTAGCCTGAAGGTATTACTTTATTGTATGTATTTTTGATTGTTGATTTGATTGAAATAGGTTGAGCTGTAATATATGCTGTGCTGCTGAAAAGCCCCTTCTTTCCATCCAGTTATGGGTGTTGGTGTGGTCTAAGCTCTGTATTTTATTAAGGCCGTGGCTGCTGTTGCGGGCGTGCCCAGTGAAATGGTTAAGCTCTGGCTCTCTTTCTACGGTGCAGAATGGGTAGGCATTAATCTGGCCCAGCTGGACAGAGGGAAATTAATGATCATTTACACTGACGACATAATCAGGCTTCACGCTGTCCTCCGATACTAAATTGCTTCTTTTGTTCCACAAGATCTCCGTCTTTCTCTCTCCATCTCCCTCTGTCATTGTCTTTGTCTCTCACTCTCTCTCTTTTTTTTTTCTCCCAGGTCGTTCTCTGTTATCGGTCATTAAGTGCTCCGTTTCCATGGAAACAGCCAGTTTGGCAGGGATTGGCATGCTATAAAAGCGTCCCTGTGATGTTCAATATGGAGAACTCTCTTCCTTCCACTGAGAGCTTGTCCAGTTTAGTATGCCGTCGCAAACCTGTTAGGGCTGCGAGTCGCGCTGCAGTGCCCGGACATTTTCGGAGGCAAAGAACAAGGACGGAGCCGACGTCTCTCAGCAGGGGTAGATATGGAAGGTTGTTGAGGGCGGACCCCCACCCACACAAAAGCATACACATGGCAAGCTGAAGATGTCCCTTATCTCTGAACCAGGGTTTGTGTAGCTGTTCCCTTAATGCCGTCACTTCTAAGAGCAGTGACCCTGTTGGCAGGTGACACGGGGGCCGTCTGTGTGTAATTAGGCTGTGCTCTGTATGTAATGACTTAGCATGGAGCTGCTCTCTATCAGGCCCAGCAGACGGCCACTGTTAGTGTCAGACGGTGGTGGAGAAGAGAGGAAGGGGGCTCGGCCATCACCAAGGGCAAGCCTATAGGACGTTTCGGCAGCCTCATCTCTCAGAGGGGAGGTTAAATTGAGTTCCTGAATCAGTGAAAATCCCCCTATCGCTTATCGAAAGGCAAGAGGGTTAAATATTCAGTCTGGGAGGTTTGAAATGTAATCTGCACTGTGAGTTTAAATTGTCTTTGGATTCCTCTCTCTGCTCTGTTCCGCCTGTGGTAAGACAGAGATAAGTGGGACAGAAGAAAATGGCTGTCATAGTGGCTGTCACTCAGGTATGTGCTGGGCCGGCGCAGTCGGACATAAAACTCAACTTGCCAAGTATGTGTTGTGCTTGAATCCCTTTAAAAAAAAAGTTTAAGTTAAATTTGGGAGCTACTTCAAAGCCAACATATACAGACTGTGTGATTCAGTGTTGTGAATGTGTTCACCGCAGAAATAAATAAACTAAAACTCAAGCCAAGTTAATTAATCTCAGATTCAGCCATCCACGTGAAATTACTTCAGATGACGTAATGCTATTTGTTCCAAGGGTAAACTAAGCTAAGGTAAATGTGCCAGATTGCTGCTTATTCTGGTGGTTGTATCGGTTGCCAAATTCCCACGTGTTTAAGTGTCCTTGAGTGACACTGAAACCCAAATTCCATAAAAAACATATGAATTGCTTTGGACAAAACAATGTAATTTAGAATCCTAAAACATACACTGATTCACAATAAATTAGAAGAATTAAAGTTAATTTGGATCGACAGTGTTTAAGACAGGGGTTTTTATTTTCCAGCATTGAGCTGTGCTAAACAAAGTCTGTATGTTTGGATAATGAGCTCTGTATTCCACTGCGGTGCATCCTAAGCACGTTATTTTCACCCATTTGAATTATATAATAGCATTTCATTGACCTCTGCTGCTCTAATACCTCTATGAAGTCTCTTCTCCAAATTATAGCTGCTCCACGCTCGACTGTGCAAGTTGCTTCCCCTCAGCTCATTATCCATTTCATATTTACTGATTTCTTTTATTTTTTTTTTTTTATTTTTTAGGGGACTTAACAGTGGAAATTTAAGAGATGATCTTTTTAATAAAATTCAACAGAGTGAAAACAGAATCGTTTAGGGTTTAAACCTGGTTGTAAAGCTTGGCAGAGATGGTCAGAGATGTGCGGAGCAGTGGTATTCACCATGTGGGAAAAATGATATGAGCTTTAGGAGAGGACAGACAGATGGCGTGGAAGAGCAGCGGTGTCTACTGCATACTTTCTGGCACGGATGACCCAGGACCAACATTATGAGAGCAAGCAGTGAGCTGCAAACCAAAAATAATGCAATTGGACATTGATTATCTAAAAACATAATGAACCAAAAACACTACCTTTGCTTTAATATTATCAAGACGCTGAAATGCTTTTGAAAGAGTGGGCTTTTGCATTGAATTTTAAGTATTAGGCGAGAGCTCAGGATGAGACTGTGTTTAGCTAGCAATTTGTATCAATAGACTGAAACAAGCCAAGCTCACACTTAGACTGATGGACAGGTGCCAGGCTTCATCAGTGGCGTGGAAGTGGTGCAGTAATTAGTCAAATGAGGAGGAAGTGGAGGAGATGCTACAGAGAGAGAAACCCCCTGGGGATCTGTCTCCTCAGCAGGAGGACCTCCACGGCCCACTCAAATACACACAGAGAAAAGCACAACCATGCAAACACAAAGTCATGCATATACCAAAACATAATGTGCACAGTTTCACACATTAGAAGTCTTTTAGGCAGAGAAACAAGCAGCAAGTGTGCCACAAGGAATAATGTACACTCCCAAAAACACACAGATATCCCATCCCATTTTGCTACTGCGGTGACTTAACGTGATGGGACGGAAGATGAAATTTGGATGATTGTATGTTTGATGTACGGCAGCCCAGCCTGAGACATTACTATGACAATATGTAGGCAGCTTTAGAGCCAGTATTGAATAGGGGCTGGGGATGTGGGAGGGGGTTGAGGAAGTCAAGAATATAAGAGAAATAGTGGAGGGAAGAATTATGGGGAGGATATTTGTGCGGCTGTCTATTTGAGAAAACCTAGTGGATGGGGAAAAACAATTCCCCACCATCAGCAAGTTAATAAAAAGGCTGCAGTTTATCTCTGTCTAAAAGACAAATACCCTGACTGAGGATGGAAGGGAGGAGAGGAGCAGGGGGGAGGCTGCCCCACATTTCCCCTCGTCCTTCCCCGCTCCAACAAGTCACTTACTATGAATCCTTCTGTCTGATTGTTGCCAACTGGCTGGCTGGTTTTCAGCAGGCCAGTCCTGTTGAATCCTGCCATCTCACACCACTTCTGCATGACCCTTTGGTTCTGCTGACAGGGCTAATTAATGAATAGCTACAAAACCGGGTAGTTAAAAGATCGCTGTGGGCTCCATCTGTCCAGCTGGTCCTGTTTGCCTGTTGGTTTGCACCGTCTGTGGCTTGGCATAGTGAATATCCCCTCGCACACTGTCGTACTGGCATGCTTTATCTGTTTGAGTTAGATTTTTATTTTATTTATTTTTTTGGTTTTAATGTTTGTTGTACTCAAGGTCAGTTTCACTAAGGATCTTGATTATCTCTTGGTCAGTTGAGCCGGACGACTGCAGTAAATCAGTTATTGACTCTGTGATTGGAATCTCTGAGTCATGGCAATCACTAAAACTAGAATTACAAGCACTTTCAACAGCCTCTACATCTCGTATAATGTGACACAAGAGAGCTCTGGATGAAGATGATAATCGCATCACTTAGGATGTTGGTAAGATGCAATGAAGCAGTGAAGACAGCAAGTTTAAATACACTGATTACATTTGAATGAGACCACACAGTTCCTGCAGGTGAATATGTGATTTCAGCGTGGAGATTAGACGAGGCTGAGTGTATTCAAACTTCTGTCTCTCTGGGGTGTTTGTTCACGTGTGTGTGTGTGTGGTGGTTGCGGTCGTGTGTGCATAAATGTTTTTCTTTGTTCAGACCCGCTTGTATCACCAGTTGACAATCCCTCTGATAATGTTACAGAAGCTAACCCACCCTCACCACCCCCCATGTCATCTTTCTATTTCTTTCTCTCTCTAATCTCAAACGCTCCCTAAGGGGTGTATGTAAATATTTAGCCCAGCCTTTGTTTCCTATGATGAGTGCCCGGATGCAGCTAGCTCTGAGTAACTTGGCTGGCACTGACACGCTGTGTTGCCTCTGAGGCTGCCTTAGAATCATGTTTCTTTTGCATGTGCTGTTACATCACTGGCTTTCTATTAAAATTTAGTAATTTATGCATCCTTTATAATAAGTAGATGTCTGCAAAATTAACCTGCTAGGTCTTGGGTAGTTCTTGAAAATAACTATCATTTCACAATTAATAGGATGTACTACCTTTGGTATAGCTGGGATGGTTGTGTGTGAGTATCAATTAACTGGTCATTAAGCCCTGTCCCCCCATGGTTACTGTTGCACGTCAGACTTTCCCTTCTGGCCCTGCACAAGCCACATACTGCACGCAGGTTATACTGATAATGGTGCTAGATTTATCTCTCAGACCTCTTAGTAAATTGTGAAACACTGGGCCCTTGATTTCACATGGACGCAGACACAAGCAAACTCGTCATTGCTAGCTGTAGCTAGCTATCAAGTTGAAAATGCTATATCTTGCTGACTGGCTAATATTTCCAGCATTTGATGCACTTCGTGCGCAGATTATATATTGTGTACGTGCAGAGTCAGTTTCTGTTTGTCTGTCTGTACGTACCTCTGTCCCACGCACCTTGAGGTATTTCAATAAATCTGGCACAAACATGAGCTTGGATTCAAGGATGAACTGATTAGAATTTGGTGGTCAAAGGTCACTGTGACCTCAAAAAACACGTTTTTGGCCATAACTCAAGAATTATGACAAAACATCAGATAAAATCATGAAGCAATGACATTTTATATCCCAAAGGTCAAAGGTCAGCTTCACTGCGACATCATAGCGATCTGCAAAAACACTTTAGAGGCCATTATTCGGCACCATAACTCAGGAACAGAAGGGGAGACTGTGACCATATTTCACATTTGTTCAGTTACTGAATTGGCGACACTAATCTTGGGTGCCCACCTTGAAACTATCCTGATTGTTTAGATCTTCTGTGCTGCTGGGTTGAAGATGGGTGTGAAGCATCCATGTTTTACAATTTGTTGCATTTTTGCAGCAACATCTATATATGAAGCATTACTGTCTACTACAACCTTGTGTTCTATCACAATGAGCTTTATTAGCTATTCAGTTCCGTCAGTCTTCACTATATATGAGTCTGGACAGACATGGATGTGAACTGCGACTTGATCGATTGGCGGAGGCATACAACCGCGAGGCAGTAATTTTAGTTTTCTGTTGCAGTGATGATGCAGTGCCAAGCCCTGGTACACTGTCAGGAGTATATGCCATCAAAGCAGGTGGCAGATTAGCTGTATGCATGTTGTCTGTTGCTGACACACTCATTTGTCTTTTTTCCTCCCTTGTCTCATTGGGACAGAAAACCTCTCTGAGACACTAGCTTCACAATAGCAGTCAATGATTCTGCTTTTTCTCCGTCTGACTGGACTCCTCTGGAGGCTTCCAGTCCTATTGAACTACGAGAGGCTTCTGGTGTGTTCTGTCTTATCGAGTTCCTCTGAGGGACTGCTGCTCCCTATGCGTTCTCTCTTATTGAACTCTTCCTGGGGCCTGTGGAAGCTGGGTCTGCTCGGCAGAGCCCACTAATATTCCTTAATGATGTGGCATCTGTCTCTGTCAACCTCCGCGCTGCAACAGCCAGACGCGGCCTATTGTGGCTGACTTCACGGAGAGATAAGCAGTCCTGTCTCTTAGACACAGATGAAGGGACAATAACATCAACACTACCAAAGAACATCAGTTCTACCGGCGAACACGGCGAAAAAGTCAACAAATAAGTCTTTATACAGAGTGCCATAAGAAGACAGAAATCTTTTTCATTTATTATCACTTTTACACTTTTGACTTTGCTCTGCTGTGTTCATGACAGGAGGAACATTTTGAAAAGTCCAAGGTTTTTTGCCAACATGAGGGCTTTTTTGAACTTTTAGACAGCATTAGCAAGTTTTTTTTTTTTTTTTTTGTTCAATGGTCCTGAAGTTGAGGAGTACTGGGATGGACTTGCAAAACAGTGGACATCTTAGATGAGTTTTGGTAGCCAGCTGAATCTGCATACCACTTTTTAACAGTAATTTTCTGGAGCCTTGCCACCCTCTGTCTTCCCATCTGTGTGTTTACAGTGACACTCAGAGCTTGGCACTCTGGAACCAGTCATCATGGCTAATGATGAGAATGTGAGTATGTGTGACATGTGTGAGCTTCACAGAGGGTGTGAATGTGAGTTTGCGCATGCGTGCGTTTGCATGTCTCACTGTGTGTGCACGTGTGTGTGATTTTCAGTGTGTACTTGACAATCCTGACTGCCAGAGAAAACATATTGGTGGCGATTGGCATAGTTACTTCTGTTGTATCCTGTGTGAGCGTTAGCAGCAGAAGGTTCGATTGGCCGTCAGTGGCACTCTGCAGAGCCACCTCTCCTCTTTTCCTGTGAGAATGACAGGCCTACACAGAAAGCTGTCCAGGCGTCACAGCCTTGAGCCAACAGCATAACTGATTAACACTGCTAATTTGCTCCACAGCCTTTCCAATCCATGAATTATCATTCCTCTTCACAAAAGGATGGACACCACAAAACAGTCACATCCATTTTATTCTTTTTCTTTTTGAGTATGTTATTTTTGTTGTGCTGTAAAATGCTGCTTAGAGCTGGCATGTCTGCATAAAGAGACTTAACGGTGCCCATAATCTTCTACAGAAAAAAAACATCAATCATCAACATGCTTTAAAGTAAATACATGAATAAATTAGTGGGTATTTGTTCCCTTTAGCTTGTGTGCTCACATTATGGGGATGTACACTGCAAAGGGGGTAGTATACACAGTGATGGAAAGTAACATCGTACATTTACTCAAGTACTGTGCTTTAGTACAATTTTTACACAGTACTTGTCCCATTTTCTGCCTCTTTATACTCCTGCTCCAGCAAATTTCAGAGGGAAATGTTGTACTTCAGCTCTATTAAATGTGTTTAACAGCTATTGTTAGTAGTTACTTTTCAGATTGAGATTTTACATACAAAACATGTGATGACTTTTTTTTTTTTTTGCCCTCTCATGATTCCTCAGTGCCCTTCCATGTTATTACACCGACAGTTTCGTTGGGGTGGGTGCGTGTGGGGGTCTGTGGGTGTGTTCGGGGGGAGTAGGCTTTGTACTAATGTTTCATGTTTTTATCTTTTGTCAAGCACCTTGTGTTGCATTTTATGTATGAAAGTGGCTATACAAATAAAGTTTGATTGATTGATTGACTTTATAAAATCTGAAGTCTTATCTTCTCTTATCTTATCTTATCTTATCTTATCTTATCTTATCTTATCTCATCTCCCTTAACAACAACAGTAAAGTACTGATTCAATGTTAATGCATCAGTAAAAACAGAACCATTTAACACAGACAGAAGTTTTCTGCATAATGAGCACTTTTACTTTGAATACTCTGAACACATTTTATTGCCAGTACCTTTGCACTTCTACTTGAGGACATTTGTCTATTATGGAGTATTTTCATGGTGATGTATCACTGCTTTGCATCGGTAAATGATCTGAATATTACTCCCCCTGCTAACAGCTCTTATTCATATTTGACGTTGTATACATTGCAATAGTCTAAAGCAAATCAAGCCATGGCTGGAGGCATTATGTTTTCAGGGGGTCCATCCATTTGTCTGTGTCTCGCAAGTTGGTAATTCCACTTTTCCTTTTTACAGAACTCTGTCACTCCCACTGTTTATTTTTTACAAGTACCCACAAGTGGTTTGCCTCAGCTCAAACGCTGCATATGATTAACAGTAAAGTTGCCTGCCACGGCGCTTGGTTTTTCTCCCGTAGCTGCCCCATTACCTGTGAGTGAGTCAAGCTCTAAAGCCCTCAAATATAATTTCAGGCGGGCTGATGTGCTTATGGTCCTTCAGCAATGATGGTCACTCATCTTCAACCTCTAGCTGAAGGGGATTTAAAGCTCCTCAGGCCTATCGTGGCCAGCATTAACATGTGCTGTCAGTCTGCACCCAGTGCTGCTCCAACCTGTTCATTGGCCGGCTGCTTCTCTCTTGGCTGGAGCTCTGTCCGGTTGACAGCACAGCTCAGTCTTCTTTCAGAATGGACAGGGACCTCATTTGCCTGTTACAGGAGCTTGTAATGGCCAACCTGTCAGAGAGATGAGCATCCTACAGTACTATCTGTCTTTATTTGTCTCTCTTTGTATTTTTAATAGTCCATGTAGAGTGAAAAAGAATAAAACAGACTTTGCTCAGGAAAACATCCATGGTCACACAAAAGGCAGAGAAACTGATCCCACTGCTGTATATGTGGTAGTACATGGTGTACAAAAGACATAGGTCACTGGAGAGGGGGACAAACTGTGTAGGTGGATACAATACACTGATGCCATGCCCATTTACTCTTAGGGAGGACATGCCAGCTCAGTTATATGATACCAATCTATCATCTCTTACATCTGTTTTTAGTACAACAAAACCACTAACTTAATAACATGAGGTAACAGATTGTGGTTAAATTGAACTTGTTATGCATTTAGACATCAGGATTATTAACCACAATATTATACACAAAGGTATGTGGTGATGATCAGTGGTAATATTGATTTATTGTGCAGCCCTGTATCGGTTTTTTTTGTCCCTTGGCAAACAGTGGACAAGGTTATTTCTAACAGAATCCATTTATGTCAATGGGCAATAAGCTGCAATCTGTAGTTTCTGTCTGGACCAACTATTGATATTGTATGAATCAATTTAATAGCTGCCCTTGTTGTGGACATGTGTTGCAGCAGGTAATTTTCATACATTCTGGACCACAAAGACAGTGGTTGACTTAAGTTCTCAATGGTTTGCTGGCTCTGTGCTTTGAGGAGGTAATTAAGCAGCGCATTTTCCAATGAGGCTGTTTGATGATTGTAGTAGTGGAGACTGCACAATTATGCAGTACATTGGAATCATCTTAAATCCCTAAATACAGAAACAGAGTGCAGGACAAGTAATGCAAGTTGCATTGGAAATTTTTTTTTTTTCTTCCTGAAGAATGCTCCCTCAGCTTCTTATTTTCTGAAAAGGGTTCACAAAAAGAAAAAGTGGACCTTACTGCCTATGATAACAAATAAAAAATATTTTGGAATCCCCACAAGCAGTATGAGTCTTATTGATCTCTGTCTTTGCCTTTTGTGTTTTGTTTCTATGCTCAGAGCCAAGAAGGCTCTGCCTGTAATGTCCCAGTGACTGCCATGAATCTTCCAGAGAGAGGCAGACCCAAAGAGCACTACCACACATTAAGGGAATGAATATTGATTTAAAAACAAATTTGACATGGTTTTTAAATCGACTTGAAAAATGCATTGCTTTAAAGAGTCAGGGGTTTGTAGTCTGTCAATGGAGCGGAGAAAACTTCGCTCTTGTTTTATGGTTTAATAAGATTCCATTAATGGCTTCTTCCACCTTGACAAAAAGCCCTCTGAAATGGTGTGTCACTGTGTGTTTGTGCAAGTGTGTGTGTATGTTCATGTGTGTAAATACTCACGTGGTTATTGGTGTCAGGTCTGAGGACAGTCTTGTTGAGAACTGAGGGGTAACGACTAATAATTCCTTCCTGTGTGAATGTGTGTGCTCGCATGGACTGTTGAAGTGCAGACTAATGACTTTTTCAGGATGAGCAGCTGAGGGACAAAATGAAAGAAACACAACTAAAAGAACTGAAGCACCTGTTTTGCTCATCAAAACACATTTAAAAAGTTTTTTTTTTGTGTGAGTATGCAGATTTCACCTTCACATTTCACTTTGAGAAGTGGTTTAAAGTGTTGTTTGAAACTAAGCAGGATCCCTGATCCCTCAGAGGGCGGCCAAAATAAGACACCAGGCAATCTCGTCAGAGTGCTTGGCTGGCATGGTCTGAGATTCTGGGACCAGGTTTGCCTGCTCAGTGGGCCAGTGGAAGGAAACTGCCTCTGGCTGCCTGCCCAGCTTTCAGCTCGACAGAGACGGATCATATGGACGCCAGTGTTTTCCTTTCCTAATTGCTGCACATCAACACATCAATCCCACAGACACGATATTTCATAAGAGGCCAATATATCCTCTCTTTGGCAGTTTTCAAAGAAATATGAGAATATTTGCTCTGTAAACAATCATCATGAGACTTCTGAATCAGGCGATGTGCTGATTTTAATCATGGTTAATCTAATTGATGTGTGTGGGGCTCCGCAGTTGAATCTCCAGGTAGACACAGAAAGCTAAAGCCACAATAGCCTCGTTAATTGCTTCATAACCTTAATCACATGATAAACACAAACAATGACTTGCTCATTGTGAACAGAGCCAGCTGATCTGCCCACAAATAGCAGTGTTACTGCAGGAGACTGGCAGGCAATGTCTACCTCCAGTTTGTTTTACATGTACAGACCATGTTCCACCTGTTTTCAGGTGTATTTTCCCCTAAATCATTTTCTTTGTGTTCAGTGCATGATGATGTGCACAAGCTCAGGTAATTAAATGCTCCTTCCAGCTTCCATGTTTATTTTTTCATGATCTGGGGTCTGACCTGGGGTATGTGGTGCTGGTACTTTGTTGTCAGATTGTACAGACTGTGTCTCCTTCAGTGACTGAAGGAGACACAGACATTGGATAAAATAAGAAATAAGTACAGTATGACTCAACTGTTACTGGTTGTTTAATCACACATAAGAAAGCAGTGTTGCACAGATAGACTTTGGCTTTTGTTGTAATTAAGCTCACACTAGACCAATAAAAACAACAATGGATGCAGATAGTCAGTTTTGCTTTATCTCACTGCAGACTGTCCTCATTTACACGCGGTGGTTTCTCTAATTGGAATAGAAGTCATACTTGCATACTTCAGGACCTTTCCAATTGCTGGAATGGTAATGGTTACGTCAGGCTGAAACGAAATGAAATGAAAACTAGCCACATCAGGCAGTATGGGACAAACAAAATGAACCGTTGCTCCTCAACATTTAAACAAAACAGCATATTCCAGAATGATGTGTCATGCACACTAATGGAAAGCGTAAAGTTGTTAAATTGTTGACAGTTTTTTTTTTTTTAAAAAAAGCTCTCTGTATTTGATAGGGCTAACCATTACACCTTTTTCCTGGAGACACTTTACAGCCTTGCTCACTAAGTGTGATTGTATCAGTTCTCAGGGCAGTTTCTCATTACAGAGTTATTTTCTGTGTGTGTCGTGCTGTAAGGCTCAGTAAGCATCATCCATGAGCATGACATTACATTTCATTGCTGTGCAGATGACACAGTTTTGCATATATGTTTTGCTAAACAATGTTGGACTCCTTCATGAGCTAAATCTGTGACGTTAATCTGCTGTGCGTTTGGCGTATTACTCAGGCCTGAAAAGAACTTTGGTGATTTAATTAAAGTGGATAAATAGATTTTAATACACCCATGGTTTGAACTGCACATAAGGGATCTAACAAAAAAACATTTGGCCACCTGAGAAACGCTGTAAAGGTCAGGATGTTTGTCAGATGTAGGCTGAAAAACCAACATGCTTTCATCAACAGACTGCTGCTGATGAAAGCACCAATCACAGGTCTTACTGAGAACACAACAGGAACCTGAAATCAGCCTCTCATACATTCTTAATTGGACCTAAGAAACAGCATTTAAGTTCCTTTACTGACTGACTGTTAGTTGTAGTAAATAGATCAAGATTTTCTCATAAATTTTGAAAATGTCTGTATTATCTTTCTTTGCTTTTTAGAGTATGTTCAACACTGATTCTGAAAAAGGTGGGATGCTCACCTGTTACCCATGAACCTGTTTACCTGTGGAATGTCCCAAACAGGTGTTTTTAGAGCATTCCACATCTTTCCCAGTCTTTTGTTGCTCCAGTCCCAACTTGTTTGAAATGTGCTGCTGCATCAAATTCAGAATAAGCATAATATGCTTATTAAGCATAAGCATAATATGCTTATTCTGACAAAAATGAAATTGATGAGGTCAAACAATAAATATATTGTCTTTGTTCTGTTTTCATTTGAGTATATGTCAACAGTATGTTTTTCACAGTATCCCAACTTCGATTAGGGGCTGCAATGACACGACTCCTAAATATCCTCCCACCACAGCGCCTTGACATCAACCGGTCTCAATCATTAACTACTCCGTGCAAAATAGACAGTTGGGAGTCTTTATGATCCTCAACATCAGCTACATGCTAGCATACACAATCTTTCCTCCTATATACTTACATGCAGCGAAAAAAAAATGAGAATTGATATTAAAAAATGTTTTAGCGAATTGGAAAGACATTTTTCTTTTTCTGTTTGGAGTCCGGCACATTTCTGGCTCCTGCAAAGCTTAACACTGGAACCGACCTGTTACCTGCAATGATCTCAAAATCAATTCCGGACCCGACCTGGCCTGACACGTTGATATACTGCAAGACTTGTGAGCTGACCAGTAGGCTAATCAAATCCTCTCAGAGCTGGCTGCTGAGCGGTACAGGCAAACACTGTTGGGGCACACAACAGGGAGCTAAAATAAAAAGCCACCTGACTTTTGACTCAACACATTGATTTCTCAGGACAGACACTTGTACCTCTGCAAAACTGTACGTATTGTTGCGCACAACTGGCACAGCTTGGATACCTTCATTAATTACTTGAATATTCCAATGCAACACTGGCATTTAATTGTTGACCTTGCTTGCTTTTCTGATGTATGCTGAGAGGTCTTTTTAGAATAGCAGCAGGCTACTAAATCTCCCAAAAAAGGTCCAATCCCGTGTTTTATTCTTGTTATTATTTTCCGATTTAAGGCCTGATGAAGTTTTCGGTGTAAGATAAATAAGAACATAAGAAATAAATTAGGCTTTGAGGACGAGCAGAACTGAGGTCAGAATGTGTATTACTTAGGTTTACTGTATAGTTTGCAGATTTATAATCCGTGTCAGTATCTGTATCACAAGTATAGGCTATTAGCTGCCTGTCAGTCACATTTTCTGTGCTAATGTAATGGAGTTAAGAGATAATGTGATTCCACTTGCCATATAAAACACACTACAAAACACGGGAACTGGGGTCTCCGATGGTAATTAAAGGCAGCACCCCCGTGGTTTAGGGTCGTGCAACCCGGGGGGTAGCAACAGTCGGACCTCGTTGCCTCCGGGGTAGGTGCATGAGAATGAGCTCCATCTTTGCTTTATATTAATTACTTCATTTTAATATTAAGGAGTGGTTTAAGTTGTATTTTGAATCATAAGCTCCCGTACAGTCGAGCCCTTTTTTTAAAAAGTTGACAATATTTGTCTGTTATTTCTGTTCACAAATGGCTAAAGTTACGCATGTTAGCTAACTTGCACTTTCTTTTCATTTTACTTCTTGCAGCCGTGTATGTGTGTGTGTAAAAGGCGAGCTGGACTGAATGTGTGTTAAATCTCCATGCCAGGTCAGTCCAAATGAGAAATAAACGGCGAGCGTGCCAACGGTGAAAAAGTCTGCTTTATCAATAAAAACACAACGCAAGAGGGGTACAAGAACCGCTACACTAATCCACACCTCAATACTTAAGCATGAAAATACATTTTACAGCATAGATACATAGACAATAATTATGTATGAAAGGATAAATATAATGTGTGTATAATTGAGTAAATGATTGATTGCGGATGTGAGTTTCTACTACCTCAGACTAAGGGTAATTACCTTGACAGACAACCAGAGTAAATGCAGCATTTCAGCCTCGTATTGAAGATTTAAAAAGGCTCTAATTGCTTTAAAATATTCAACAACAGGCTTTTCTTGGGTTTTTTTTTTTTTGGAAGAACTATTCAAAATGGTTTTGTGGTGTGAAAGTGGGTCTTGCAGTGTCTTAGGGCAGCAGGATAAGTGGTAATCCCTCGGGTGGCGCTCTGTTGTACACTACAGATCCTATAGAGAGGCCGGGCCGCTGAGTCAGCCTTCACAATTCTTCCAGGGGGAGCAGACTAATCTCCCAAGTACCTTCCTCTGTCAGCGGTCCAAGCATCTGTCGTCCTGCCTCTGGATGACCCTCCTTTCCAAGCATCCCCGTCCCTTCTGGCATCCAAAACCCATTTCTCTTACATGTTTTTATGGTTTGCAAAGTCTGTGTCTGTTAAATGGGTCTTGAGTGATTTTATTCTGGTAATGCCCGAGTAAGAGTGCTTTGCATATCGCTGTTTGAGTGAAAACGTTGTAATTCTTACTTCAACTATGAGATTATGGTCCTTCACAGGCTGAAAAAGTTTTGCAGTCTGTTTGGTTTCGGCTAGTCTTCAGTAACTCATTGGATTAAGTCACAAATACAGTGTCTTGCCGCCAAGCTGTAAATAAGGCTGCTTGTTTTACTTCCAAAGAAATTAACAATGTGAAGATGCAAGGTGTTCACCCAGCAGTGAGTATCTGCTGGAGTTTGCGTTTATTTAATTTGATCCTGACTGCCAGACTGCAGCTGGCTAGCTAAGTGCTTTACCATTAGGGCTCTGTTCTGTGTTTAATTCTGCTACAGTGCCGAGGCTTATGGGTATAACGGCAGGCTGCATACTGCCTGCTCTACAGTAAATGTTTACCATCTTGTGTGCTACCTTGAGAATAAGCAAACAGCTCCTCTGTGATCTTCTTAATTAAACTAATGGCTCGGCTAACCTGATCTTTGTTTCTCTGTGTTCTCCATCTGCAGATTTATAATGAGAAGAAGAGCCAGTTTGAAATCAAGAGAAACAACCCCAAGGACTTGGTGGAGAGAGTGGCACGGGACATCTCCAAGCTGCTCAACAGTAAGAGGAAAGCCCTGGAGGTAAGAGGATGATGCTGCATATATAATAAAACATGTGTTCAAACACGCACTGTAACCGAGTGCACAGATGCACACATACATGGTGGATTGTTTGACCTTGTGTTTATTACACGATATATGAAACGCAGCGCCTGACATTTCAAAACAAATAGCTCTGATTTGGTGCACTTTATTTTCCTCAGCTTCTCAAAGAAATATTTTCTAAACTCTTCTTCTTATGGACTAATTTGCCAGTGTTACTTGAGGTCTTGGCCATAAATTATGCAGGACGAGTTTTGTTTGAGACCATAAATAATCAAAATAACACCAAACAAATGGCAGGCACATTTTTTTTGTCACAGCCTCATCATCTATAATTGAACTCGCACTTGTCTGATGGTTTTCTACACACTCTGAATCGGCCTTCACCTCACAGCTTTTATTTTGCAGTCCTCCTGTCTTTCTCTACCCAGTGTAACCTTCTTTCAATATGGACACACAATTGGGTGATGGAAGGAGATCAACTTTATTCCTTCAATCTGAACTCTTGTTGAAAGCAGTGTAATTCCTTTTTATAGTTGAAATACAATTTTAAGCCGATTATATTTTGTCCATGACAAAAAAAACGGAGATAATCATCTTTATCATTTTTTTTATCCAGTGCTCGTTTTGAGTTTTTTTTTTTTTAATGTGTGTGTGTGTGTGTGTGTTGGTGTCTGTTAAATAGAGTATTCCAAAAAATAGTTTGGATGGTGCATAAGAAGACGGGTTATTTCAGAGGTTATCATTTCAATGTCCTGCATTTTGGGATATAATTATTACCACTGTTATGCTCAGACAGTCCTGTGATTAGTTAGAAATTTGTTTTGCTCTCACAGTGGGGAACCTCTAACCCCTGAGAGAGGAAGAGAGGGGAGGGGGGTACAGAGGCAGGGAAGATGAGTGACAAGGAGGGAAATGAGAAAAGCATACACAATTAATTTTTTATTTTTTTAAGGCAGATAAAGTAAAGTAGCATTTGTGCTAATTCTGAAAATGTGTATTTTAAAGTCAAACTGTTGTCTTCTATGTAGTAGTCTAACAGAGCACAAGTAACTTTTGTGCAAATCATCCTCACACTTAAGATCACCGGACGTGATGAGAGCATATAATTCCCAAATCACCTGATTAGAATTTGTGTTTATTGCTATTTAAAGCTAAATTCGTTCTTTTTTTCTACAACGGAGGTGAGACTGTCCTTTTAATCAGTCTGGGGATTCTCATTACCTCCGCCCACATGTACACACACAGCTACGCACACATCTACACACAAACACTGGTTCATTTCAATCACTGTGATCATGCATGAGCTCGGCACATACAATAAAACCGCTGAGGCTGTAATGTGCTTTAAGACATTCCAGCTTTACCCTGCTTTTAAATATGGATATTTTCAATTTAACATGGAGGACATAGAAATTAGAGCAGCTACACAGTCATGTTTTTGTGTGTAACAGTCTCATCGGTGTGTGTTGAGTATGTGCAAGGTATAATTTCAGCCTCACAGCACCTTATTTAAGGATGGGGCTATTGAGGGACTGTCCGCTGTCCTTCCCTCTGTTTCTTGCAAGATATAGTCACTCAAAGCGAAAGCATTGACATTTTTCAACACCGTTGAAGTCTTACGGGGCAGGAGTGTATATCTTTTAAGAGCATGAGGTCTTGCGGGATGAGGCACATTCATGCCAAGGAGCAGAAGTCTCTCTGAGGCACGGTTAATTCTACAGCTTGGATCCTAAAAGGGAAGAAGGCGTTGCTGTACATCTCCTGTGGTCATGTGTAGGATTGGATTTGGAATGGCACTGACCCTCCACCCCTGTTTTTTGGACGAGAGGGAGGCTGTACAATACCGTCACCTTCACCCCCTCCACCTCGCTCAAACACACGCACACATACACACACCACAGGCCCCCCTCTCTCTCAACCTCCACGGGCCACACTGTCACCTCACATCCTGTCTGGGAGATTCACTCAGGAGGGAGGAAATGAGGTGAAAAAAGAGAAGGGCTGGAATGAGAATGTCTCCCTGGGGCGTGGAAAAATCAAGAAAATGATGTTCAGAAATTCATAGATTTAAAAATGAGCAGCAAGCGGGAGGGAAGGAGAGAGGCAGCAGAAGGGGTCGGGGGGGTGGAGGGAGAGGAAGAGTTTGGTGAAGAAATTCAAAAGAGGACAGCAGACAGGAGAGGAAACGAGAGTCAGATGATAGAATTGCAAAAGGGAACGAGCAGAGCAAAGAAATGAGGAGTCATTATGTCATTATAGAATACACACCTTAACAAAAAGTACGCAACGAGTTAATATGTTTCATTTAGGCAGGTGAGGATTTATTTTTTCCCACTAAAACTAAAAATTCAAGACTGTAGGCGAAAGAAATTCATGTGGACTTATTATTCATACAGGGAGAAAAGTGAAAGCCATGTCTTAATGCAGTCTGTAGATAAGAAGGTCTCAAACTCGGCTCAGCACAGTATTGACAGCGTTTTATATTCCAGCCTGTTTCTTCCCCCTGTAATGGTTATTTAGTCCCAAATATTCCCTGCCAAACATTTAAAAAAGAGGATCTGTGTGTGTCTGTGTTTGTGTGTGTGCGTGTGTGTGCATGTGCGCAGGCATGCAAGAAGAAATTATTCTCCTGCAACCTATTTAAATACTGCTTGGGGTGATTCGTTGTAATTCATGTTTATGTTACTAATGAGAAAATACACATTGACTCTAAATACTCAGTTACTGATATAAAGTGGGGAGGGAAGCATTTGTCAGTGCTCTGGATTTAGTTGCTTTAGCCTTAATTCCTAAATTAGCAGCACATTTTAATAATTTAAATGCTGCGCTTGTATAGTTGAGAAAAGGGTGGGGAAGGAAAGCACAAATCCAGTAGGTAAGTGTTTATTTATTTACCTGCCTGGGCTCACTCTGTAGCTGGGGTTATTACTGCAGTGAACAAGATGCAGTTTGTGGTGTGCAACAGTTGGAAAAGAGTCTTTTTTTATCCTGCATTTCAGCTACAGGATCCACATTTGGATTATATGCCAACTAATGCAGTGATGTACACTTTTACCTATTGAAATATCTATCTATGACATTGAATGCGGAGTGCAATGAACTTAATGTTCCCCTCACCCTGAAAGTAGAAACTGCATAAGCTTACTTAACTTTTTGTCAAAAGCCTCCCCCCCTCCCTTTTCTTAATCTCCTCCACTCCATGTTCCTGTCTGCTCCTCTTTTCTTGCCTCTGGCTTCAGCCGTCTCTTCAAACAATGATCTGATTCTACGGTTGGTGCCAAAATTAAAATGTAACACAAACTCCAGTCGGCTGACAGGTTTGCATGTTGCCACTGGACACTTTATAAATCTCTTTGTTTTCTGAGGCAGGTTGAAATATGACTCAGGAGTGCTTCCTCTGATGTTTGAAGTTTTGGCTTGTTGAATTGTAGCTGACACCTGGACTCGTTTTTTATTTGAGGGTAGATGAGCTGACTTTGCAGCCGATCAACTTGCTGTGTATCCCTGAGGTTGTCTGCTTGCTGATGTTTTCTGTTCTGTGCAGCTTCCATTATAAGCATCTTTTCCTCAAGACACATTCAAGCAGGAAATGAAAAGATAATCTTCTTCAGGTCATAACCACTTGACACTCACTTTTTTTCTCGAGGGCTTATTGGTAAAAGTTTTTTTTCCATAATTTTAGATAATATGCTTGTGATTTTCAAGAAGTTTCCTGGAAATAAAATATGCCGGGGAATTGATGACAAGGAAAAGAGACATGTTCTAGAGAGTCTTCCAGTCAGTTTGTTCCAATCGAATGTCACCATCTTTCAGTCAGCCCACAGCAGATCAGCAGAACATGCATACATGAAATCTGTCATTAAGTAAGGATACAGTTCAGTGTGTATGGAGAATAAAGTCATAAATGCATAATAAATTAATATTTACTAAATACATATTACGTTTGTTTTCTTGTAAACTATGTAGGAAATTGTTTGGACATTATGGACTCGTAAAATAAAGCCAACTTTTTATTTCTCTCATAAGAAAATAACTCTCAGACCACTATTTCTGCCTCTTAATCCTGTGATATCTCAGGAAACAAACTGCTAACTAAGAATCAATACTATCTATGAGCCCCTGAATAATCCTTAAACCTAAGTAGGTATCACTCCCCCTTTAGCCACAGTGTGAAATAATGTAATGATAAACACTGGTATACTTGTGCCAACTGTTTGAGGTTATGTTAGTTGAGCGGTTACAGCATGCTGTTCAGCAAGTGAGTGTTTCCATATGCGCATCACATGCGCTAGTCTGCGTGTGCTTCTTTGTACTTTCATTGTGTCTTCCTGCGTGTGTGTATGTGTTATCAGAGCAACAGGCTCACACCTGAGCGATGCTACAAGAGTGTCTGTCTGACAGGCCTTTTAACCCAGAGCAGCCAGAGAGAACACAGCCCTCCATGTAACCTGTCATGTGTATAAAGCCAAACAGGTGTGATAGACCTCCTAGTCTGATCTGAGCCCCCATCCATTCCCGTGCTCCTCTTTGTGTTGCTCCATATGATCGCCACAAAGGCCGAGATCAGTTGGGCCCCTCCAAACCATCAGAGGGTGCACAGCATCCTGTACGCTGTCAGTCAAAGGCAGGCAGAGTCGAGCTGTCAGTCAGACCGCTGCTGGGATTTTCCAGCCTCAGGGAGGGAAGATGAGGCCACAAGCTACAGACAGAGATCATGTTACATTCCCATCAGCTGCTGCACAGCAAAACTACCATTGTCAAAGCTCTTAAGTTATGATTTCACAGAGGGGACTGGTGAAATAGAGAGGGGACTAAGGTTGGTCTAATCCAATTACACAGATCTCAATACTATCCCAATACCACTTACAGGCTGAAGGATGGCTGCCTCTGGGCTGCTCGCTGCCTGATGGATACACACCCAGCACTCTACTGGGTTGGTTATTGAAATGGTTGCAGGGTGAAACCATGGAGATGAAGCAAGAGGGTGAAGGGATGAGGCCTGGTTTAATATTCTTACAAAGTGCAGCCAAGGAAATGTACTGACAGGCAACATAAGTTTGTGAGGAAACCTTAGCAGCAGGCGTACAGATACAGTGGAAAGGAAAACACACTGGGGCCTCTTAGTTAAACAAGTGTGCGTGCTGACATCTACGGTTCACTCCACCGTTATGGAAAAAAAAGATTGACCCATATAAATAGATATGATTCACTCTGAGGTTTGTGTGCAACACAGCGACAGCAGATGTGCAGCAAATACCTTTAGACTAGAAGGGGAACTGACGTGCAGTGTAGTCGCACCTGGGATGTTTACACCTGAGATGTATTTGTACCTGGTAGAGCAGCTTCCCTCGTGTCTTCTTAAAATGTACTGCACAACAATAGCCAAACATTTATCCTTTAATATTTTCTGTCTTGAAACAATATGGCTGATACGTTATAGCTTAGTATATTTTCCCACATAACTTGATAGTTCCCTCTTTTTCTCTGTCTGTACCTCCATGTGTTGGTCCGTAGTCTTATGAACAACAATAGTAAAGACACTCTGTAAGCAATTTGATCCAGTACCTTTACAGTGTGTACCACCATTTAGACCATTTAGACTTGGTTAAGTATAGAAGTATACACATCAAAATTGGGTTAGGCGATACACTAAAATTTTCCCACTTGTCAGTGTGAGCCCAACACGTGGGGAGTCACTGATAGCCATTATATTTGTCCAATTGCCCAGCGCTAGTTGTCATGAAAGTGCCTCACTGAGTTTTATGCCACTAAGTGGACCTTGAGTTGAGTCAGATTTGTCAGATTTTTCTGGTTCAGAACTAACTGCATACATATTATATTATATCATGTGTATCAGAAAATAATTTGAGTTTAAAGGTTAACTTTTCCGAAGTACACTGAGCTTCCTCTGTAGTCACAGTAAACACACCGGGGTTGGTGATATGCTGTTTGGAAGTCAGACAATTTTAAAAATACAAATGGGACGTGACAGTAGGCCTGTTTGGTTGAAAAGCAATATAAAGTAAATTGAAGAAAATGGTGGATGGTGGGCGGGTTCACTTTCAGGAGTGACGGAGATGTTCTGTGACTTTGCAGTCATGCTGATCGTGATTGTGAGAGATTGCAGGAGAGCTCGGACCGGACACTGTGCAGGGACAGCAAAAGTGTGCTTGACAGAATTAATCAATCAGACTGCGTGGGCCTCCGTCTCCTCCTGACCGTGGAAACCAAGACGACACAGCCGGGTCAGGGATGGGGAGGGACGGGCCGCTCTGAGTCATCTGTCATCACGTTACATCCATTAATAATTCACTGAGACAGACTCCCGCGCGTGACACGCACGGCCGACACGCATGCTGAAAGGGTTTGAGCATGTGCGTCGGCACAGGTGTGAACATTTGGATCTACTCACCTGCGACCTGTTCACACTGAGCTCACCTGCCAGATGACATCTGAAAATGCCCACCAGAAAGTGAGGGAATTGGAGCTGACATTGAACAGTTATCAAACCGCAGCAGGCTGTCGGTCGTGCACTTACTTTGCTTGCTCGTGGCCTCGTTTTCAAGTCAGTCATTCTGACAGCTTTGTACACTTTGCTATGACAGAGAACACAACAAAATAGTATTTTAGGGGGGAAAAACCCTCAACACGGTTATTTGTTTTTGTAACTCAGCAACCATGAGTTTATGCCTCTAATCTCTGAATGACCACCTCAGAGCTGTACCAGCTTCATGAGCGGACAGAAAACTTTGTGAAGGATTGTCACAGAACATACAATCCTTGCAAACACTGGAGGAATGGCTGTGTGTTCGCTCACTGGTTCCACAGGGGAAATGTAGCTTTGAAGAAGTGGGGTGAAAACACACACCCGTTTGATGAGGTGCAGTCTTGCTAAGATGTAGACCAATGTCTCACCTTAACTGCCTTCATCAGAAAAATGCAGCTTCGATGATCGATTTAGTGCTTTGATTGTTTGATAGCATTTTGATAAGTCACACTTCACACACTTATGTGTAAATGGTGGACCAAAAAACAACAGGAAAACAACAGTTTAATTATTGTTCCTTGCAGTAACACTGGGAATTAAACCACCTCCTTGGAGTGTGTGGTTGATGACTTGAGTCGTCACCCCAGCGAGATCTCAGACGCCTCAGTCACTGGCTTTAATTGAACAGGCATCCGGCACAAATAACCAATTTATATCAGCTAAATTTAGCCCTCATTCTTTTAAAGGGTCCCCAACCCTAAAAATGAGGCCCCCACCATCACAGCACTGTGAAGTGCAAGATGTCACTTGGATCTGGATTGGCCCTCAGTGGTGGAGTGTACTAGAGCTGGAGGATTACTGAAGCGAAGCTCTGTCTTTGTCAAATGTGGCTCTGGTTACTGATTTTAATACCATTCATTTCAATCAGTGCTGTGCTGTGTCATATGTTGCCTGCTGTGCCGGTAAATCAACAAATACTGTATGCATACTTTAAAGGAGATCTTTAAAAATATTGCCAAGCTTTCTAAATCACTTGAATTCTAAATTTCTGTCATTCCCAACAGCAGCAGCGAGGCAGCAGCTGGTGTGCACACGATGAATTACACCACCGGCAGCAAGTGATTATGTCCCTCCTGTTGGCGTGAAGTGATGACAAATGAAGGAGTTGTCTCTCACTTTGAGAGGGAGCGAGATTTCCCTGCAGCCTCGCTCCCCTCACACCTCCGTTTGGGGTGCCATTGATGTTAATTTTTGAAGAATATGTGGAAGTCTATGCTATGATCATCATTACCATCAGTACTGAAGCAGTCTTCTTGCCTAGGAGTTCATTTTCACATTATATGTGTATTATTTACTATTATTTTACAATACGCACTCAATGTCCCACAAAATCTGCATGGACACAAAGTATATCTAACGTCCAACCCTGCCCTCATCATAGCATTAGACCTTGAACCACACACTTACTATTAACCTCCCGGAGGCATAGCAGTGCCTCTCAGTAATAGTGTGCACCCCTCTGTATGGCTTGTGTTCATTTAGGGAGCTTAATGAATTACAAGGGTCTCGTAATGAGTGTGTCTGAGCAGTGCTGTGGGGAGGTCAGGTGGTTTGAATAACTAATGAACCCAATCACCAGTCAGAACTTTAACATGCGTGGAACATTTTGTATATGCTGTTGTAGAAGACATAGCTACATATTACAACCCCAGCCCTCCCACCACCACCACCACCACCACAGTGAGAACCTAACAAAGTAATTTGGCTTCCATTTCCTGTAGGCCTTTGGAGAGGCAGTTATAACTCTCAGGTCCCATTAGGGAAGAACAGGAGAAGTAGGCCGAGCTCTACTTGGGTAAAAATAGAAGAGAAAACTTTACAACTTTGCAGTGTGCACTGATTGGCAAAAGCATATCAAATTTCTGTCAGTGTAGTTCAGAGAGAATCCATCATGTTCCTGTGGACATACACCATTTATGGTATCTTTTACGTATGCCTTTAGGCTCCTGGACTGTGCTGTCAAAGTGTTGTTTTGAATGATGTTTTGGCATTTTTTGGCATGAGTGCAAAGTGTTTGAAAACTGTTAAAAATATCATTCAGATGCAATATTGTAGCAAATGACAATGTTTGACATTTGAAATGTCTCTGCAGTGTTTTCAGTACACCTGATGATTATTGAAACATAGCAAACATAGCAGGAGGACTGTCTTTGTTATCTGTTTTTATATCGTCAGTCATAATCTGTTGTTTTAGTGTCTCAGCAAATCATACAAAGTAATTGCCAAATTAGATTTCTCTCTCGAGAACTACCTGAGAATGTCAGCAGAAGTGACAGTTCCAGTTTGACTTCCCTTTACCATCCAGTTCAATTAGATAAACATCAACTATCAAACTTTGCTTTTAACATATATTAAAAAAAAAACAAAAAACGTNACACACACACACACACACACACACACACACACACACACAAACATACACACACACACACACACACACACACACACACACACACACACATATATATGAATGGACACACTTACCTCACTCAACGTATGGCTGACTAACTTCTTCGTGGCCTTGAGAGAATTTGCTGAAGCATCGCCTGTTTAACCTTCAAAGGAGAAGTCACCTGTACACAAACACCTGCTGTAGCATCACTTTGCTGCTGCCCACTTCAGGTGCGTGAGAAGGTCAGCAACACGCATGCTCTCACACATACAGTGGCACACACAAACAGAGTGGGAGGTCATTACAAACACACACAGGGATTGGTCACAGCATCATGTTGTAAAAACAGATTGTTGTGTCTCTCGATTATTCTATCTATAGTATTGGGTCATTCTGTCACCCCCACTGATAAAGGTCACAACATCCCACCCACTGCTCCTTGGCACAATTTCACATTCGACAAAATGTCAGAACCTGATCTGTTTCGTGGCAGCACACTGCCTCCAGCACTTTTCTTCACATCTTCAATGCACACATTTATTTTAGCTCTGAATGTACCATTTTCAGCCCCATTTGAATGCTCTGCTTTCCCTTTTTTTCCCTCCTAAACAAATGTCAGTGTACGGATTTATATTTTTTTGCCGTGTTCCTGCCTCACTCAAAATCATTCATTTGAGTGACAATATGGGTTCTAGGCAGGAAGTGGGGGGGTTGATTCAGCATCTAATTATCCAACTTCTTCTTGAAAGGAAAAAAATGCTCTCTGTGTTTAAGCAACTTGTTCACGTAGCAATAGCATCTGCTTCACTCCTTCATTTCCCCGTCAGCGAGAGACAAATGAATAGAAATGACTGCTTTGTGCTTTTATGCAGCCGTCTCTCCAAGCTGCATAAAACATATATTTCTAGTCTCCCATGTGCGATTTTGTATCTGCAGAGAGGGAAGAGAAAAGGAGGGATACAGACACTTGAATCAGGAATAGCGGTGCTAAAACGCAGACGTTCTTTTTTGTTGTTTTTTTTTTCTTTTTTTTTTCAATTGCAAGGCAGTGCTCTTGTCTGCTTGTTGTTTTCTTTCCTAGAGGGCACAATCGAAAAAGATCATTTAAGGGACTTTTGAAAAACGCCTCAGCAATCAAATATAAAATATGTTATACTGCTATGTTGAAAAAAAAAATGAAATAAGCACTGCACAAAAATAGTGCCTCGTTCGAATAGAAAATTGTGTTTTCAATGACAAAACGGCACAGTGTGGTCATCTCCTTCTCCAAATGAGACCCTTTTGGAGAATAGCAAAATGATTTTTTTATAAAATGTCATTATGGTTTGCTGTTTTAAGCAGGGCACAATCCACCCCACCTCCAATCCCCCAGCCCTCCACCCTATCAGACCCCTCCACCTCTGCTATCTCCTCTTCATCCTGGCGATTATCCGCCAGCTCTCTCTTATCAGCATCATCAGCTGAGAGGCCATATAGCAAAATGGTTTCCATGGGAGGAAGTCGACGTGCAAACTTTTGTGGATACGGACCACAGAGATGGAGAAATAAGACTCTTTTGCCTCCCATTTTTAATTAATCTTGTATTATCTGTTTAATTGCCTGAGCAGTTCTTTGCATAAAAATCTATGTTGCAGTGAAATGGCACATTTTCTGTATAAATTGGGATTTTCTTAAGTTTATTTGGGGTCAATAACAGAAGTGTTAGTGCGGTTTGTTGAAGAGAAGGTATTTCTTTTGTGAGTGGGAGGCTGGATGTTGTTTTTGGGCAAAGACGCTGTTGGTGGTGAGGTAAATAATCCCTGTCTGAATGTTGGCCTGGTATCCATAGCCTGCTTCTGACCCCAGGAAGCTTTAATTCTAGTGAGATGGAGAGTTGGGTTCTGCTTGAGCGAGCCCCTTCTTTCCCTCTTTCTTTGTGCAGTGGACAAGGCAAATAAAGGCCTTGTGTCATGAAAAGGAGCTGTTATTTCCTGACAGACCGTTGATCAGAAGAACAGGGGCTGTTTTCACAGTATGGCGCTATTACATAACCAGTTACACACATGCGCACACACACTTGAAGTAACACCAAATTTATGCAAATCTATGAACAAAACAGATTTTTTTTTTATTTTGGCCACAGAAATTACATCTAACCATGTATTCTTTCTGTTCTACAGAGCATTCAGAGACACAGGGTAATCAATGCTATTTTCACTGAGTCTCAGCCCCACAGCAGAGTAGCCTGCATCCTGAATGAAGGAACATCATTTATTACATTAGCATGCACACAAAAAACAAGTTACTGGGGGAAATCAGGTTATGGAAATAAATTAGAGACTATGTTTACATACAGTACAGTACCCTAATTACTGTAATACGGCTGTTTACATGCAACTGTTAAGTTCTATCTATATTGTACCATATTTTTTAACCAGGCCACCATTAGACTGTCATTGAATGTAATTATTTTGATACGAGGATGCATCGTCTCATGTTTTACTGTACATATGCATACACATGGCCAAAATAATTAGGTTTCACCAGCAGAAATCTGTATGTGTTAATCTGGATTGTCTGATCCCATATCTTCATTACAGAAACTGAAACATACAGTAGTGACCCCTTTTACTTAAGTGTGTGTAAACACAGTTTCAGTTTGAGAAGATTCTGAATCTGTTTTTTCATTCCAGAGAGTAAAGACAGTCAGCTGTTGGTTTGATGATAATAGCACAGATCACTGCTAGCTAATCTTTTCAACCATGTAGAGGAATGGTCTTGTGAATATTGCATTATGGGCCTTTTCTAAATGATTGAAAGTCAGAAGCAGGGTCGTGCTCTATAAAGAGGAGTGGCTATTCACGTAAAAATAAAGAAACCATCTCTCAGCAGAGTAGGTCAATGACACCACTTCTCCCCCACCTACAGTGGTATCCTTTTCATCCCTTCCCAGGACATTCAGTCATCATCAACAACACACACAACAACTGTCATTTGCACTTGACCTCAGATGTTCCAAGTGACCCAAGTGGTGCCAAAGTCCTTGATAATGATCCCACAGACGTTAAATACCTGTGACCCCCCACCAGCCTGTTAGAACTGAAGAAGCCCCACACATGAGAGACCAAAGGTTTTCAAGTTTCTACAGAGAAGTCTATTTACCCTTAATTCAACCCTCCTTGGATAACCATGACCTGGATGACTGAGAATCTTCACAGACATCGTACTGTATTCGACTGACAAATCCATCACACAACGGGAAAAAAAAATCCCTAAAAACTTGCTGGAGCAGCCAATGTTGGTGTTCTTCTGTGGCAGTGAAGAAGAAAGAGCCTGGGGTAATAGGACAGATCCATTCTTTGCAGAGCTAACAGAGCTTTAGCACTTGAGCTCAACTACACTGGAATGATCCAAAAAATCATCTTCACTAGACTGCTATAGATCATGCAGAACAACTTGGTTTCACCAGGAAAGCTCCATCTTATTGTAACGTCCGTGCTTCAGCAACTGGATGGGCTTAGACAATGAGAAGTGATCTTCAGAGAAACTGCAGGTGTGCCCACCAAGGCTATTGTATAAGCATTATTAAGTATTATTGCAGTGTAGGACTGCAGGAAATGAAAAGTTTGACTGTGTGTGAAAGACAAAAAGGATGAGTTTGAAAGGATGTGAGAGATCATGCAGCTCATATTGCTCACAGGAGGAATGACATTAGTTTCTTTCTGCCTGAGCTGGTGTTGTTTAAACATTCTCATCATGGTTAATGTACACAGTCCCCACCACTTGTCCCCAAACAGTAAGGACACTCACGCAGAGAGGCCAAGGGAATCAGAGGTCGGCTTGCCTTTATTTTGCTCTTCCATCAGAGCAAGCAGTTAATCTTTGCTCGGCCCCAGCTTATCTGGGCGCCTGCCACCCTAGCCCTGCCCAGGGAGAAAGGCATCACACGCCTCAGCCCTCTCTCCTCCTCCTCCTCCTCCCCTCGCCTTCCCCTCAGCTCAGTTCTCCTTGGCTGACTGGAGGAGGTGGCTGCAGATTGAATTATTCTCTCCGTTCCATTTCTCCCAAGTTTGCATTCATTTGCGGTGTGCTGTCACTTCTCTTCTGTTGTGTTTGTTTCTTAAGTGGAAGCCGTTCAGAGTCTGTCTTAGCTTGTTGGATCGCCTCATATCAGTTGTGGCATTGGACTGCAATCGTGGTTATGCAAAAAAAAAAGAAACTGGCCTTTTGTTGGTGTTAGAGCACATTTGCAGAGGCAAATGCCCAGAGCATCCCCAGCGGCACTGTTTTACACTTGCTGTGTGTGTGTGTGTGTGTGTGTGTGTGTGTGTGTGTGTGTGTGTGTGTGTGTGTGTGCGTGCGTGCCTGTGTGTCTGTGTGGGTCTTTGAAGTCAGATTACCCACAAATGAGTAAGTTCAGTTCAATCATATCTGTTTAAGTTTTGGATCTAGTCGCAGAATTGATGTAATGTAACTTTGTATTTACATTGCTAAAGATGATGCACGATGATGATGATCTCAGTGGCAAAAACTTTATTTATATATGTATTTGTGGCCACACCCACTTTGGAGTGAAAGCGAAAGCCTACTTGACTAAAAGAGTCTTCATCTCGTGTGGACTCCAGTCCTCAGGAGTGTTGAGTTCATGCTGTCAAACTGTGGTTCACCTGCCTCTCCTTTGCAGCCCACTGCCCCTCCTCTTCTTCCTCCTCCTCTTCCTCATCCTTGACTTCTGCCCCACTGTCTTGAGCTTTGACAGCCTGTCATACCATAATGACCTAACACTTTTCGTGATTGGCAGGTGTTTTTCCTTACAGGCCAATGAAATAGTGGCTGGGAGATGCGGTTTTGATGCCCAGTTACCTTGTTTCTTCACTGACTGGCAGGTGGCTCCCCAGAATACACAGAAAAGAGGCCTGTTTGTTTGTTTATCGCCCATTTAATTCCGGCTGTGTTTGAAAAGCCATACGGCAGCTGTCGGCTGTATCTTTGGCTCATTCGAGGCAGTGACCAGGGGGATGGGACACAGCCTTCCTCTGCTGAATGACTGACAGGGAAAAGGTGTTGCAGTGGGAGAAGAAGGGAAGGCAAGATAGGAGTTTGCCTGGAGGCAGTGATGGAGAGAGGAGGTGCTGAAGGGTGGGGTTGGGGGTGGCAGGGAGGGTTATGCTTCAGAGAGACAGTTGAGGAGAATCTCAAATATTGACCTTGGAAAACCACCTCTATGATAATAATTATCTCACTCTGTCCCCCTCTCTTCTCCCCCTCTCCCCTTCTCTCCCCCACTCTACTCTCTTGCCTCTTTCCTGTCTCTCTCTCTCTTCTCATGTCTCTCTCTCTTTCTCTCTCTCTGTCTCTTTTTCATGTGTGTCCTTTGCTCCTGTAATCTTTGCGACCTCAGATAAAAGCAACCTGGCTCTTTTTCTTCTCTTTGATACACATTAATCCCCATCATTGATTGCAAACTTACAAGCTAAGGTTCAGCTTATCACAATAAGCCTCTACCATTTGACCCCCCACCCCCACCCCCTCACGCTTCCCATACTGTACAGTTTATAATACTGAACGCTGAACGTTACAGACATACACTCAAGAGCGTAGGTTTGGTTTCACAGGTTGGGGGCGGAGCATTCAGTCAGTATTTGCAGTATTACATGATTGTCAGTTATGTTTATTCCTCTTTATGATAAATAATGTGTATCTTTACTACAAAAAACACTGCCACATACTGTATTAGCATATTTTTAGCTCAATATTGACTGCAAACAAAACATAGATTCAATTTTTATTTATTTTTTACTTGAAAACGTCCAACGAGTCAAATAATTTTTTTTTCTAGCCGTGAGTCTTGCCTGGAGTCCTCCTCTTGGGGCCTCAGCTACAACCATCCACCAATCAGAGGGAAAGGTAGAAGATTCTTTGTTGCCTTAGAGCTGAAACACGGGGCAGATAAACTCCTTAAAACACTCACTTGCTTGTAGTGTTTAGTGGCTGTGAGCAGAGGAATAACTGAAATCAAACAACATAAGCATATCAATATTTTTATCACCTCTGCTTTTCTCTCAACAAAAATATTGTAATTATTAAATATTTTTGATGAGTGATGCCCAGTGGAAATTATGCCATGTGTGTATATACAGTATATGTGTGTGTGTGTGTGTGTGTGTGTGTGTGTGTGTGTGTGTGTGTGTGTGTGTGTGCCTATATGTATCAGAAGGTACAAGTGTATTGATTTTAAGGTGAGGTTCTGTATTTTATTCCAAGAGTCAGATGCCACTAAGATAAAAAGCAGTTTTTCCCTGTTCAGCCCTAACTCATGGAACCTGAAGCAAGGGCCAGTCAGTAGAGCCTGTCTGAAACACTTCTGAAAGGTAAAATGGTAATTTTCCCATAAGGCCTTCATAGAATAAAAGGTACCAGTGAGTATCACATCTCTCTTGGAGAGAAGACCGCCCAGCCTTATCATATAAAATACAATGATGTGTATCATAGACATCAATGGTCGTAAATCTCAAGGTAGAGTGATAGACAGTCCAGAAGTTTATGAGGTTTAAGAGGGTGCACGTCTATAAATCACATCACCGTTGTTCAGGACTGACATGAAAACTGCCTCAACAACACCTTTCCGACAAAAACGTTGGAAAGCTGGTTTTATTTCTGAAGAAAGAGCCAACTTTTTGCCTGAGTCAGCACACAAGGTTATCTATGTGAAGTTTGAGTCTTTTATCAGCCAGATGCCATAATATTTACATTCTGTAACTCTTCCAACAGAAAGTCTGTTTGTTGTGGAAGTATTAAGATAATTATAGTCTACAGTACTGGCTGTAGAAAATAGCCTGAACTTTGTTTTATCAGCATTTTGTACAAGTCGTATGTCTTTAAGAGCATAATGCTGCAGGTTTTTGACTGCTAAATGCACAGAATCAGCAACATAATAGAGTGCTGTGTCATCCGAGCGCAGATGGGCATGACAGTGCCAAAGATGAAGTAATAATGTTGATAAAAACAGTGGAAAGGACCACTGATAAAAACTCTGAATGGTAGCTGCCCAATTTAACAGACTGTTGTTTCTCTGATAGATAGTTCCTGAACCAATTGCATGCGTTGATATCAAATCCGACGTTATGTAGCCTCTGACAGAGCAGACAGTGGTCTACAATATCAAATGCTTTGGATAGACCAACAGAAAGTGCTGCACAGTGCTTTTTATTATCCGGAGCTGATACAGTGTCATTTACGACCAAAGTAACCGCAGTTACAGTGATGTGCCCTGCTCTGAAAGCGGACTGAAATTGGCTCAGAATGGAGGCTCTGCACAGAAATACCTTCAACTGATCATTTACCAAATCTGATGCTGATACTGTAATCATGGTTTATGTTCATGATAATGACACATTAAAGAGGCATGGTTCATTTTGTCCTCGCTCTGTTTTGAAACCGCGCCTGCTGTACTACTATTTCTGATGACACCGTGGAGCTGCTTCTTAAAGGCAGCCATGGCAAAGTATGCTAAGTGAAGGCGGAGGAGAACATCTATTCATTTAAATTGGTGCTAATGGCTGACTATTTAAAAGTCAATTAATTGCTAGGGGCCAAATGCGCAGTGGCAGTTAATGCTGTCACAACGCTGAGTAGTAATTGGATGTGTCGATGGGACGTGCCTGTGTGTGCTAGTGTGTATTCCTTGTGTCTGAAACTGGGTGGCCACCAGCTGTACCTCCAAAAACTCAACAAAAGGCTCGTCTGTTGTCTGGTGAATATTTGTCATGAAGCAGAGCATCATGGGGGAGCAGCATAATAGCCTGGATTCAGTTTGAACTGTAGTTTGCGGAGACGCATCCACTGCTTTGTTATAAAATGTTTGTTTTCAATTTTCAATAGCTTTCTCTCTGTTTTCTTTTACCTTGCACTATTACTCCTCAAATCTGCTTTTGAATCTTTTCAGTCCCTTTTTGTTTTTCTCAGTTTGACATCACTACCCGCACCTCCATTCTCTCTCACCTTTTCATCCTCTTCCTTGCTTCATCATGCTGCTCTGTATGGCAGAGAGAGGGAGAGAAGGCCTGAGATCGATGTTGGGCCTGCACACACAGAGACCGGCAGCTGGCTGAATCGGAGTGATCGATCAGGCACAGAGCATTTGCTCTGCCAGACTGCTGGGCCTTTGTGGATGGAGATTATTTCTAAATTATTACAGGAGGCAGATGCTTGTCAGAAGATGCTCTCTGTCAAGGTTAGACTGCTTCGGTGCTGCCTAGTTCTCACTTTCCTTCTCTCCCTCTCCGTCACACTTTTCCTTTTTCATCGTCTTAAATTCGTCTGCTTTCCCTCCTTTTATCTTTTTTCTTTGTCTCCTGCAAGGGTTTTTCTGCAGTTTTACATATTCCACATTGCTCTTTTATATCATGTTGCTGTCTCTCGTGCAGTGTGTTGTTTCCCTAACAGGAGATATGTTTAGCACTATTATAGGTGAGATAAAAGGCGCACAGTGTGTACCGAAGAGAAACTGAAAATGCCATCTGGTAAATTGACTTCATACACATAGACAGGACAGGCTGCACAGTATAATCTTTGAGCAATGTTAGTCTATAATGATACTGAATATACCAGCAGGCTGCTGCGTGTTTGAAGCTTTCTCGAAAATCAGTTTGTTCTTTCTGGAACAATTTAAACAAGGTGTTTTCAGTCTCTGCCCTTCACCAATGCTGAGCGCCTGCGTTCTTTAAAAATAGATGGTACGTAGAGGGCTTTTTGTGCATCTTTGTGCTGGGTGAGTGCCATATGTGTGCGTGCTTTTGAGTCTGTACATGTGTGCATTGTGTTTAAAATGGATAATTTGAGTTTAAGACGTCCCCAGTGTGTGTTTTTGGTCCTGTTAGGCTGATTAGACTTGGGAATGGCCTTGTACGCCTGAGGCTCTACCTCTTGTCATCTCGTTCATTTATCCCGAGCACTGCTTTATTCTCATGGTCAGATCTACAGTACAGAGGAGCTTGCTAAGAGCCGTCTTTAATTCCACAAAATCTACAAATAAACTGACATAAAGAAAGAAACTCCGGGGTAGTTCTAATTAACAGCCTGACCCTTATTTGTTTTATCCACGGTCGGGTCATCACATCAATTTCGTGGGTCCGGTACAATGTGTTTAGCCTACTGCAGGTGAGCAGCAGTAATTATGTTTCCAATCAAATGTGCACAGGTTTTCAGCAAATTTCCAAAAAGAGAATATGTGAATATTTCCAAGAGGATGTAAAAAGAATTAGATAAATGAATTGCCCTGTCATGCTTGTTTAATTACCATGTTTCTCACCTGAGCATGCATGAATGTCAATGTATTGAATTTGTCTCCTCTGTCGTCATGCATCATTTAGCGTTTTTGTCAGCTAGCATGAGGGACAGAGAGGTGGGTGGCATGTTGGGAAAGACGATTCGATGGATTTGAACTAGGGCAGGAATTTCACATGCGTCTTCGACCCAATGGCTGGCTTTTACTTTTTGGTCATTCTTGTTTAGTGTCAGCATGTAACAGTGGGTAGACATTTACTTTTTATCAAGGTCTTTCTATACATATAATTAAAATATGCATTGAAATAAGTGGAAACATTCAGTTTGCTTTGATCTATCAAATGTGAAAAATGCACTACCCTAAATATGTTTTATTTACGTTTTTCTTGTTATCTAGAAAAGCTTGTCACTAATGCATCCGTGTGTCAGCTGGCTTGTGTTTCTGACAGATGACAGGAATATAGACATGCTGTTTACAGTCTCTGCACCCAGCTGTTATATATTCATTTTTCTATGTGTTAACTGAACAAGATATAGACAGCACCGAGGCTGTTGAAAGTCATTTCTGTGCTGTGCTAGGTTTAACACGTCCAGGACCAACAGTATCTCGATGATGACTTTGAAATTGATTTTCTCATTTGACTTTGTGAGTGACGCAGAAAATGGGCCCATTTCAAACTCTTCCTCGATATGTAGCAATTCTGTTTATACAATCTGCGGTACTGAAAAACATACAGTGTGGTTTAACTGAGTGCAGGTGGATTTTGGGTGATGCTTTGAACATGAGATTTCATTAATAAAATATATCATCACAAATTGCCCGTCACTCTCGTGAATTAACCGCTCAGAAAATAGAGCACTCCATCCACATCTGACATACATGAAAAGAAAGCTTTGGGATTATTTTCTTAGACAGGACTGGGGGGAGATTTTATAATGAAAGAAGAAGAATTGAGATATGATTTGCACACAGTAACCTGGGATTGTCACATAAGGCACAGTATTACCAAATTATTACCAAACCTTTACACATTTTGCCATTTTTAAGACAATTATCCCTTTATATATTCACTTACATGTGGGCATTTTTATAAACCGTCCCATTTTGCAGATCCTTCATTATGTTACCATCAGTCACAGCACTTGTGAATGCTGAGCATCATCCCCTTGTTGAATATTCAGAGAATCATCTCTCGGTGACCGAGGAGTATAGACTGTTTGAGGACGAGCAGAGTGATCAAACATTTACACTGTTAGCCAGATGTTGTATGCATTAACATGTGAAACCTGCTAGCGAGCTAGTTACGCTCCTCGCAGTGAAAACAATCTGCTTGATTTGTTATTCAGAAGACATATTGACAGTGTGTAACAGATAATCGTTTTGAAATTTCATCTACTACTGTAGTTGCAATCTGCATCTGATTATAGATCCATCTAATAGTGTTTAATTGCTAATGAAAATTGAATGTTCAGATTGGATTTACAAACACAGCAGGTCTAAAGTCGGTAGCTCATGGGGCTGAGATGACTGAAGTATCTGCAATCCGATTCTACAAAAGTTAGGAGATTGTGCAAAATGTAAATTACAACAGAATACTGTCAAACATGAAATATTGTCTTTATATGTACAACACAGACAGGAAATATAAAAGTCTGATTATTGCATTATAGTTTCTTTGCACTCATTTTCCTTTTATTATTATTATAGAAGACAATGACGTAGTAAAAGTGTTTTCAACACAATATACAATAGCAAACATGCTAATGAAGTGTGGGAAGTGTTGAAAATTAAGTGCATACACAAACTATAAGACCAGTGATGACAGAAACCTCATCGCTGCACGCTTTTTCATGTTCCACAGTCCACTGTAGGTATTTAAATGCCAGAGCACTTAGCTCCGTTTCTCTCTAGTTAAAAAAAAGATCTCCACTGGGAGAGATAGACAGTATGGTGGGGGGAGAGAGGAAGAAGAGAGGAACAGCTAAACGGAGGCAAGATGAAGCCTGGATGGGGAGAGAGAGGGTGATGAGAAGAAGGGAAGTGAGAGGGATTAATTGTTCACCCAGGAGAGGGAGATAACATCAGATGTTTAAAAGCCGCCACAACTAATCCTGTCATTTCTTGGACTAGAATAATGAAAATGGAGAAATGATATCTCGTGGAGAACTGGAAGCTGAGCTAATCTGTATGCCTGTAACGAGCGCATGTTTGTGATTTCTGAACGGTCTACAGATAATGGTATATTTCTACTCACATGGTATCATTTTCCAGTGTGATTTTTATGAAAAAAAAATGTCATTTTATGCATGTGGTATCGCTGTTTTTCTTTATTCTTTATTTCCTCTGTGATTCATTATATTATTATTTCTATTATGTTTGTATAATTCTTCAAAATAAGCTATATTTAACTTAATTTGCATAGATGAGGCATTGTAAACCACATCCTGCGTTCAGAGAAGAACATATCAGTGGTTATGCATGTTTTAATCCATTAAGTGCAAATCGCATTTTTTTTTACATTAGTCCTGACAGTTTCCCTGAACACACCATATGGTTTAGATTGATTTTCAGCCGTGGATTTGTATTCAATTTATTACACTATGAAAATCAACCTGCATGGACTCTACTGTAGATTAATTGGCCGTATTGCACAGGTTGTGCTTTTGGTATTATATTTTGTTATGCGTGAAAGCTTCGCATTCAGGAGCTGCAGTACGCCGCTGCAGAATAAACCCAACAACACAAACAATAAACCAACATGGACATTAAGAAAAGAGATGAGTGTGAATTTGGTCATTTGCTGTTCAGCAGCCGACTCCTCAGGTCATAGATGTCAGAGGATTATGATGAAGGTGACAGAACGTTTACTGTGATGTATATCGAGCAAGTTTTATAGGCTGTCCGACGTCATTCCTGAGTGAAATGAATGAAAGCCAGCAGCTGCCCTGAAGGTGGGATATTAGGCTAAAGACATATGGCACGCTGTTGAAGTCAATCGGCAGTAACATACAGAAAGCACATTTTATAGTTAATGGGCTAAAAAATGTAAAAATCACCTGCATGGTCCTTTAAAATCCTGGCACAGACCAGTCCTGATGTTCTCTGTATGGGACCAGCGCTCTGCCCTACTTCTGTCAGTGTTTGCTCTCCTATCCAAATAACTCTCTCTTCCTTCGTGACCCACACCTGCCGTTCCCTCCAACATCCCCTCTATCCTTTGGTCCCGCAGCACTCCTCTTCCTCCCCTGCCATATCTGTCATAGACGTTCAGTCGCTGGTGTTGCTCTAGGCTTCAAATTTAATTTGGTTTCAATCTGCTGTAATTGCTTTGAGAGAGGGCCGTGTCTGCATGTTTTTCCTCTCTTATGTCTGCTGGAATACTGGATAGCGTGAGCGTGTGTGCAACTGTGAGCGCGTTTGTGTGTGCGGGTGTTTGTGCACGGATGAATATGACTGAAGGTGTGTACTCATGTGTGTATGTGTGTGTAAATCCTGAACAATTGCCTGGCCACACACTGTCAATGATACACTTTGTCAAACACCAGCTGCTGTCACTGGACTCTCTGGCACTTTGACAACGCTTTTGTCAGACACCATACACTTTCTCTTTATAGCTGAGACAGCGGAGGGGAGGGAGCGAGGTAAATCTACAAAACATGAAAAAATATCTTCTTGGTAACACGTCATGACCTTTAGCTGAATTATAACCCTCCCCACCCCCCCAATAAGCCCCAAAAGTGGGACTGCTTTCATTATTCTATCAGCAATCTAAAGTAAGAGGAAAGATGATTGAAGTAAAGGGCAAAAAAACGGACAGCAAAACAGTTTGCCCTTGGACTGCAGACAGTGCTGTGTTGAGGTGAGGTTAAAGGATGGTTGCTAAGCTGATGGACTGAGATAATGTTGGTATGGCTTTGTGTAAAAAAAAAAAAGCCACTGCCTCCCTCCTATGGTGTGATTTCTCTTTTTTTGTTTCCCCAATCGGCTCTTTTTCTCTGCTGGCCGTCTCTTAATCAGTCTGGTCATTTCTGCTTTGTAGACGACTACATACGTATAATAAAGTGAAGAATTTTCACCTGAAAAACGTGACCGCTGCTCTTACAAAAATCACTGATTGCACTTTATTAGAGCACATCTTTCTGTTTTGAATAGAAAGTATTCAGTGAAATTTCAAACACACGCAAAATGAGTTTGTTTTCTCATTTGTCTTTATGATTCATGTTTCTAACTGCATACCAGCTCTGCAGTCAGTTTGAGCCTGCCAAAGGAAAGGGCACAGGGACTAAAAAAGTGTGTATAATTGATTGCATGTTGATTAGTAAGAGCTCTTTTGAGCTGATTGCAAATATACAGTAAACACACATCTGAGTGGAGTTTGTGTGAGTGTAATATATGACCCATGGTAAATGACTGAAGGGTATGTTGTGACACATTTTATCTATTTAAAAAAAACTGCTGCCATATTGGCCATATTGCAATTTTGATAATATTGTGATTAATTGATCAGCCTGAGTGTGTTTTCACATAATCTAAGGCACAGATTGGCATCACTGGAGTTTTTGTGCAACACAAATTGTTGAAATGTGAAGTGGCACATCAGTCTGTCTCATTTGTGTCCCAGCGTCTCACTCCCACCTCTGATCAAGGTGACGTTTGCCTTGCATCTTGATGCCTTTTTGCTCCGCTCTTCCGCTCAGCCCGCGGAAGAGGTGGACAAAAACATCAGGTCATCCAGACAATGGCACGCACCTGTTAACAGATGTACCAACTAAAAGAGTAGTCGTGTGCTCCGTTTCTTTCTAGTGGAATGTCACTGAGTCTCTTTTGACTTTTTTATTTTTAGCTATCGCTTGTTCCAGACAATGGGTACGCAATATTCTCCTTCTCAGTCACCTGCAAGGTCGATGCCTTGTGGGCTGCTACGGAAACAAGACGTCTGAATCTTATTTTTTTTAGTAAATGGCGCCTTTAGGCTCCCTTCCTCTCTCACTCTGTCCCTGTTGTCTGACTGATGCCAGTAACAGCAGGATTGGCTGGGCGGCAGTTTGGGCATGTCTGTGACTATCTGTCAAACAATGGACAGTGAGCCCAACCAGCCAGACACTCACATGTCACTGAGCTGATCCTGGCCCCATCGACACATCGCTCCGCCTGCACGCTCACCCTGAGCCCCCTGCTGGCCCCTCTGTGTAGGACACTTGGCTACCTGCGAGCAGCCAGGGCTGTAGATCTGTGTGCTGTTGACTCACTGCGATGTTTCCTGCAGCGACCTTGTTTGACCTTTACGTCTTTCAGATTTGTGCTGGGTATGTGCGTCGTGACCTGTGTATACATGTGTGCCGCTGAGTAAAAGATGTGATAGCGCTGTTTGTAGCATCCATCCCATAGGAGGTTTAATTGAAATTACAGTGGTAGGTGCTCCAGTGAATGATAATGTGCAGTACAATGGTCTTTGGCCCCGTTCTGTGCTATGATGAGTCTGCCACTTAGCTTCAAAGGCTCTGTGGTTTAATGAGCGAAATGCATATTATTATGAATGGAGTATCTCAAATGAAACAAAAAGTGCCCAATTAGAAGAGAATTAATATTGTTTTTATGGAGATACTTCACAGTTGGTAATATATTAAAGTAGCTCATTTGTTCCCGTGACATGGTTGTATTTTGATTATATCCATATTATAAACTAGAGAAATAGACTGATTAGTACACAAGAGCTTATGATCAAGGTTGATTATTTTCAGCATAGCTCTGCAGACCCATTATGAGGCAGCTCAGCTGTATTGTTTTAAAGTAAAGACGGTTGCCTTTCTTTTCCCACTGAAGCACATGCAAACGCCTCAGCATAATCCTGGGAATCTACAGTGGAAATATGGTTTTTCTGTGGGCCTGTGTGGAGTGTAAAAAGCTGGTGTTTGATTCAGAAAAGCTGGTGAGTTGCTGCCGCTGTGGGTAGGTGACAGCTCGCGTCTTCCAGATCCGGTCTCCGTGGAAACAGCAGTGTGGAGTTGGGAATGCGCTGCGATGAGTCGGGAAATGCAAAAGAAAGTGTTAACATTTTCTGTGTGGAGGGGGAAGATTATGGGGTGGAGGGGGGGCAACAAAGGCAGGGATTATCTCAGCACATGCCACAATAGCACTACACACACAGCCTCTGCAAACAGGCCTGCCACAGGGTGCTTTGGATCACAGAACAAAGACAGGGTCTCCCACCCATCCACACAGATCCTCTGTCAGAGCGAGCTAATAAGGACTACAATACCCAGCTGCTAGTAGCAAATCAACCAGGGACCTGGAATTAAGGCTCATTATTTCTCCTCATTATGGACTTTAACATTGTTTGGACACTCTGAAGAGCAGTCTATTCTTATCACCGCTGTCCTCCTCACACCAGTTTGTTTCTGGACCTTGAAATGGGATGTTCTGTCTTTTCAATCATGCCACTGACAGGAATACTTCATAATGCAAGCAATAAAAACATGTCATGAGTTTGCAAGCTGCTTCCCGTTTCACCCCACGTTACTGATAACTTCTGTCCCGTGTGAAGTCAATTAAACTGTTTTGAAGTTTGGTCTGTGACTGTGTTGTTGGAATTAATATGGCGTTAAGAGGAGGGAGAAAGTTTGAGGGCAGTAAACTGAGACAGATGGAGAGAAATGGAGTACAGCATATGATGGCAGGATAAAACAGTCGAGCGAAGAGAAGAGATAAAAGGATGGCAAGAGAATGAAAAGGTGGCGGCGGGGGATGGCGGCGGCGAGGGTGCGAGGCGAAGTGAAAGTGAGTTTGTCTGTGATGTTTTAAAATTCTGGAGTGGAAAGTCCCTCCATCTGTTATTGTGGGACGGTTCTGACTCAGTGATTTCTATGATTGGCCTTAATCCCGGCCGAGTGGAGAAGACAGAATGAAGAGCTTAAAGCAGACTGCTCTCACTCTGACAGGCTCCACTGGCTGCTGCTGCTGCTGCTGCTGCTGCTGCTGCTGCTGCTGCTGGAGTCACTGGTACGCTCAGTCTGCTGCCCCCTAATGGACTAACTGCTGCATGACACTGCACTTCTCTGCACTACCACAGCGCACTGAACAGCTCGGAAGGCCACAACACAGTGGTGACATTTTGATGTTACATGAATTCGTCAGCAGCTGTGAAACGCAGCAGTTTTCACTCAACGTTTAAAGCTCCACACTACATCTGTGATGACTATGACCTCAGATGTCTTCATACACCATGAAGGCAACACTGCCCACGTATGCGTCATGTCCTTTGCACTGTCTCAAGGTAAACATGTCAAGTCTGATGATTCTTCCTGATCCTCGATGTGTCAGAAGATGCAGTCTGCAGTGATGCTGCGTCTTGATATTTAATTCAACAACATGTGAAGGACCCTTAAGAGAGCCTTTCTATATTTAGACATTGTTCCCAATATGATTGTCACCGTCCACAGCAGCCAATCATTGATAAATTTACTAAGGGTCTTCCCTCACCATGCTAGTCACACTGAGAAGGTTAAGTGACCTCAGCGCAGTCATTTCACAGTCTTTTGGTCCCCAAGGTGACTTAAGCATCGCAAGAAACTGAGCTGAGGGGGTCATTTGGAGCATGTTGAGTAGCTCGATTCAAGGCAGCAATCACACGTACAGACCGTGTCGTGTTTTCTCAAGTGCCCTCTCACTCAAACACACACATCGTTGGGCTGTTTTGGAGTGTCCCTCCAGATCACACAGACGACAGTGTGGTGTGTCGAGTGCCCTTTAAGTTAATGCTCAGTGGAAAGGTCTAACAGGCTGTAGCAATCACACAGGCAGCCCGGTGTCGAGTTGGCGCTCGCCACAGCATGACGCTGTCCGTCCCTGGTGTGCTGTCATTCCCCCAGAAATAACATGACTTCGAGTGATTAAACTGCTCCCCTCTGGAACAGAGCAAACCGAACAGTTATGAATATTAAAGATCCTAATCGCCTCATGCTGAGCTTTTCTTATTTTATTTTTTTCCCCTGCTGTCTTCTTGCTCTGTGAGTTCACAGTGAGGGAGTGCGGCTTTTCACCACCAGGTTTCTTGGACAGTGGACACATCACCAAGATGTTACAGCGTGCTGTTTGTACCACTACACTCTCTCCGGCACCATTATGCACAGTGTTTGCATACAATACAGCTCCATGTGTGTTGTTTAAGGCCATAGACCTTGTGGAGGCACTTGACATGCCACTATCCATTACAGAGTTGTGTTTATGGTTCTTGACCTTGCCTGAAGGCTCTGTGACAAATGGCCTTATATGTGATGCATTTTGTGTCAAGGTTACAATGGCAATAACATTAGCGAGCCATGCTCATGTTGGCAACTCTTCCCTTGTCTTTGTGTCTGTGTGCTGTAGTGTTATTTGCTGTGTTGTGTGGGCCTGTACTGAGCTTATCTGTGCTGTACTGTGCTGATCTCACTATGCTCATCCAGTGCTCTAAGCTGCTTGGGTTCCAGCCACCAGCATAGATGATATATCCCTGCCCCCCTCCTTCCCACATCTCTCACTCTGATTCATTGGCTGTTTGTGTTGCCCATCCATCTGGGCCAACACAGAGGAAGGAAAGACACATGAAGACACATGGCTGTTTTGGAGCAGGGGGACTGCATTAAGCTGCTAGGGAAGAGATAGGGTCCCAGAGAAATGGTGGCCCACCAGAGAGGGAGGAAACATACCGTGGGAGAGGCAGCTGGAGAAACAGAGAACTGGTGGGGGGGGAGAAAAGATGTGTGGGCTACTCAGGAGGAGAGAAATGGATTTTCTAAATGGACAAAATAGAGATTCTTACCGACAGATTAAATGCTGAGAAAAAGACACGTTAAGGGGATAAAAAGGTGCCAGTTCAAAGATCACGACAGAGGCAAAAAAAAGGGTGTAAACAATTCTGCAGCTGCTTATTTTTTATGTCCTCAAAGGGGACTTTACATATCAATAAAAACATGGTGAGTGTAATCATATGGCTTTCATTTTCAGTCTAATCTCAGAGCTGGAAGTATAGTCAGTTCAGATGCTCAGTGTTTATCCCTAATTGAAAAACACAGTGTTGATAGTTTCACCAAGAGATTACCAGTGTGGTGCTGCCCTTCAGCAAGGCTGACCCTCTCTTATGAAAAGCCGTACAATTGCTGTCTTTTCTAATGGACTCTTTGGTAATAATTTCAATGGGCTACAGTAATTAGATCCTCATTCCATTGTTTCAGTCGCCTATTGTCTCATTAGGAAATGAATGAAATTTTATCGTTGTTATTTAAGGCTTGTTCAGGTGATTAAAAGCACAATGCAAAAGCATAAGAACACAGAGGACTCGAAATGATCCAGATTTTCTGCTATTATGTGTCACAAATTAGGCTAGTGATATCACATTATGTACATACTTTAAACAATTATGCTGCACTAATGTCCCTATACGACACCCGTTAAGAGTCTGGACCGATATCCTGAGCCTGGTGTGTGTGTTTAGAGGAGGTGGAGCAGTATTGTGTCTGTGTGGCCATGAGTGGGAGGGTCTGCTGAAATGAGGTGGGTGGGGCACTCTTAATAGAAATAGGACAGCTTTTACTATAATGAGAGTTTATGTCTTGTGTGTGTTTTTGCTAGATAAAAAGTCTCCCATGGTGGAGAACTGGTTCCTTCAGTGTGGCTCCACAAATGAATGAGCTCTTAGTGTAGCAGGGGTCTAAATAGGGTTAGTAATTTCAGAGCCCTGGGACTTTACGGCTGATCACACTATTCTGGGACAGGAACAAGATCGCCCCCTAGAGGCCCGGGGAAACCCAGATACTAAGACAGGAGAGGAAGGGAGGGAGGGAGGGATGGGAGGAAGGAGAGATGTAGAGAGGGAGAGTGACTCCAAGGCTTCACCATATTTGCCACTTGGATGACTTCCTATATGAGAAGCCTACATACAGCACTGTAAGCTTCTTCAGAGATAAGCCTGAGCCACATCATGGTAAATGATGTTAGACTATTAAAGCACATCAGTGGGTAGTGGTGTTTGATACCAGTTTGAGATGAGAATATTATTTTCATATTATATAAATTCCAAACAATATAAAAACACAAAATATAGGTGTACTGGTATTTTTTTATTGACATCATAATTATCTGCTCTGTAAATGGGGTGTTATGTCTCTCCTGTGTGGGGGTAAAAGCATCCCAAACAAGGAAATATTGATTGGTCTCATGAAGACACTCAAAGTATGGTATTTTTTTATTCTGTCTTTATAGCGCACAGATGCTAGAACTTCAAACTTGTGCATACAGTATATGTATCAGTTTTGAAAAAATATTTCATGCACCCATTAAATATCCTGTGCAAGTTATGATTTGCAGACATTTCAGTTGCCAACATATAGTCCCATTTACACCTGGTATTAACATTCGATCTCTGTCCAGACTTGTGGTCCAGATAAGGAAAAATGAATACTGTATTAATGCAAGGTGTAAATGCATTGTTACCGGATCTGCCTGACCACATCTGGAGGTAGTTTGCCTCTCATTGTATTCTGATCTCATATAGGTGTAAACGCAATCTACACAACATGCTTGCGTACGTACACAACAGAACATTGATACAAATGTGTTGTTTTAGCCAGCATAAAGTATAGGTTGTTGCTCAAATTTAGAGCAAGCAAACAAGAAGGCTGAAAGAAACATGCCTCCAGAGATCCGATCTCAATTAGGATAAGGAGGAGACATTAAAAATACCAGGTGCAAACACAAAGGCAATATTGGATTTTTTATTATGTGGTTATGGGTCCCATTTTAATACCAGGTGTAAATGCGGTGATAGTCAATCAGACCATACATTTTGTACCGTATTTGTATGTGACTGTAACACTTACCATCAACTTAACAACAGCAGCAGCTGAAGCCATGCATTTTAAATCGCAGAAAGCATTACCTTTGTAGCTAATGTCTGCATCTTATCTACAAGCATGGGCGAATGTCTTGTTGACTTGTCGGCAAACAAACTACCACCACCAGCGAAAAGTGCACGCGGCTTAAAAACTAACCTGCAAATGTCACAATCAGTCAGTGTGGTTTCGGACTGGTGTGGATCTACCTCAGCACCACTGATGACAATGATCTGTGCCTTGGCTTGTTACTAGCGCGTGTTTGTTTACATTGTGTCTTATATCCCTGCCAGCTCAGCTGTCATTCAGGCAAACATACGTATTACCACCTTTCAATCTCCATTAAGTTTTCGAGACAGAGCCAATTTTGAGATAGCCTTTTCATCTTCTAAAAGCATTTAAAACGTGTGTTCAGCTGGTTCACTGAGTGTGCAAAAAGTCTTTGCTCAAGGCTGTGGTGCCACACTCTAATTTGGACTGATGCTGTACGGAGAACAGTGTTGTTGGGCTTGGCGCTCCCAAATCCTCTAAATTATCCAGTTAATTTACAGCTGTACTAGCTTTTGTAGGGAACAAGGTCACCATCCCCATCTTCCCATCTGTGTGTCTGTCTCACGCACTCACACACACACTCACACACAAATCAATGTCCTATTGACTTCTGACACTCACACTGCTGTTTTTGTGTTTTCTTGTAGAAACTGGCGAAGGAGGCGGAGCTGCTTCAGAAGGAGCATGTATGGCAAGACGGTGTGACGGTAAAGTAGGACACCCGCTCCTCTCCCTCCTTCTCCAAGACCTCATCTTTCTTTTTTCATTTCCTTTTCCAGGCAGACTGGTCTCTCTTCCTATCGTCTGCCCATTCCCGACTGTTTTCCGATTCCCTCTCGATTTAGATATTTTACCCTATTTTACTTGTAACTCTTTAATGACAATGTGATCAGCATCACAGAGGCAATGCAGCAATAAAACCTAATTATATTCAAATGGAAAAAAACAATGATGCACACAAACACAGTCCTACATGTATGCACACTCACTATAATTGCTCATTTTTGGGGTTGTTATTTTCATGGTTTTGAGTATTATCTAAGAGCCTCCTGTCCATTTTGTTTCACAGAACACAAGAAGTTGAACATAGCATTCTTTCACAGCTGACCTTTAAAACACTAGAGATCTGCTCTTGAAATCTAAAAAAAGGAGAAATGGTATCGCTGTGGTTTGTTTGTCTGTGTGTGTTTGTGAGCCTGCGTGCTCCACTGACTCTCAAATTTGCAAACACTCAAATGCCCCACAAACATGCGTGCATACTGATGCACACACACACGTACACGCATATATATAGCCTCACCCGACAGATACACATGCACATTCCCTACTGTCATATCCTCTGTCTCCAGGGAGACGAGCTCGCTGTCATGGTACACTTCCCACAAATGGATTTTTAACCCAGCGCCTCCTGGGGGATATTTGAGAAAAGGCTTTAACTGATTTAAAACGAATAATTATGAGCCCTACTTCCCTGCAAAGTCCATTTTTATTCATGGTTGCTTACACTCTGAAGCTGTAGTCTTGGGGTGGCTGGGCTGCACCCCTCCCTCCCTGCTGGTCCGGGGGGAGGGACCTGCAGTGCGGCTGTCCCTTCATCTTAGGCCTGAGGGGGCTTGATGCCTGCCTCTCCTTGCCCGGCTCCGATGCACCTCGATCGGATGTGTAGCCATGCAGGAAGTGGAGCCTGGGTCACGGTGACCACACACAGCACACCTGTTCATAAGTAGCTGCATCCAGTATGGCATCAATACCTCCTCAAGTGGAAAAGCCAGCACTCTCTTTAATCCACCCCTCCCCAGCCAAAACTCTTCTCTCCCTCTGTTTCTCCTCTTTCTCCTTTCTGTCTGTTTCTCCTCCTCTTTCCATCACTCTGTCTGTCCAGCCTCATACCCAGCCTTACTCTCTGCACATCACGTTCATATACCTTTTTCGTTATCTGTATATGTCTTTAATCAGGCATGAAAACAGTTGGAATATATCATATTGTTGCAAATACTGCAAATGAATCCTAATGGCGCTCCTCTATTAATAATGTATCGGAGCTGATTTCATTTGCCTTTATAATCAGGCCAGGTAATGAATCTCAGCAGGGGCGACTGTGAAACCATTAAAAAAAAAAGAAATCTCACAAAGAGGTGAAGTGGGGGGGAGGAAAGGAGGGGTGGGTGAGGTAGATATGCCACATGCTTGCAAGAAGATTTTTTCCTGTTTGTAGATTTTGTGCTTTCCTAATTTCTCTTTGGGTGAACACTCTGCTGACTGACACTCTAATTAGATTAGGGCTGCATGCTCTTTGGGCATATTAGGAGAAATGCGTTGCATCTTAAACTAGCGGGTGGAGCAGTCTGTCAAATGAAGAGAAAAGGTGTTCATGCATGAGAGACAGTGTGTTTTGATAGAATTTGTGAGTGTGTGCGTGCGTGCATGCGTGTGCGTTCCAGTGTGGGCTGGAAACGCATAATGTGGTTGTTTATGTTTGTGGGTATTTATTTGTATGTGTTTATTAACGGCAGGTTCTGTACCTGGCCCAGCCCATCTGCTCGCCTCGCCAAACTGGTGACATCATCGAATCTCAATGACACGCCTGTTCCTCATAGCGGCTGCCATCGCAGCTGTTACCGTAGCAATGGGAAGACCTCACTCTTTCCCTCTCTCTCTCTCTCTCTCTCTCTCTCTCTCTCACACACACACACACACACACACACACACACACACACATTTGTAAGCTTTTTCCTGGTCTAACTGCAGAGCCAGTTTTCTGACCATCCTGACTGCTGGACATTATGGATGTCAAAATGTTGATCGTAACAACTGTTGTGTTGGTCGTTCAGGGTTTTAAATCCATTGGAATGAAATGGTGTGTGAAATAGACATTAAAGTGTTGGATTGCCGCTGATTTCTCAAGGTCAGGTGCCCATCCCTCTGTGACACTCCACTATTGTGTTGGCAGCAGAGTCATCCCAAGGCGACACAGTCATTTCATTGCTACTTTGCAATTCTCATAGGGACAAAGAGAGAACCTGCAACTTCAGAGCTGAATATCAAAACTCTGCTTTGTTTTGTAACTTGAAAATTGGCAGCCAAAAAGCAGAGCACTATAAAACTTTTGCAGATATCACTCATTTCTAATTTTTCTATTTCAGAATCAGGTTATGAAACAATCCTGGGTCTCATATCTTTAACCCAGTGGCTGATTTTGTGTGTAAACAGCATTTAGAAAGAGATTTAGTTGTTGCTTTTCCATCGAGAAAGTGCTTTTCTTTGGCTGATATCATTTCCTGGGTGTTTTCCAGTTCAAAATGGTGCATTGCTTGCAATAGGTCTGCCAGAACACCACTGAATACCAATGTTAGTGACTTCTGAAGCAGCATCCACAGTAAAAGGGTCCAAGGGGCACATTTAAATATTTTACAGAAAAATGTGTTTAAAATGTAGACATTTGAAAACAATAATAAAACTACATTCACACAGTCAGCCAGCCAAAAGAAATGAAAAAAAAAAAAAATCACAGCTGAAGAAATCCTCAGCTGACTGATATTCATAGGATTTCTTTAACTAATTTAGTTGACTGAAGCTGGAAATTCAATTAAACAATTGTGTTATTGTCCCTCTTAAGATTGGATGCACTCATACAGAATGATCTCTGAAAATGCAGGACTTATTAAAGAGCAAAACACATTTGTGGATTTTACTGAGATGCCAGAAATGAGGCTGTCGTTTTCAAGTAATGAACACTGACTTATTCTCCTTATCAACTTGGAGAGCAGGCAGCCTCGTTAACATCATAGTTCAGCTTCTGAGTCAAGACTTTGTACAGCAGGTCTTCTAATACAAAATAAAGTACTAGCCTTGCAAAAACATTAATTCCCTTATACACTGAATAAAAGCTACACTACTTGACTGCACAGAGGGTGGTTAATGAAATCAAAGTTGTGGAAAAGTCTTGACAGCTAAATTCTCAGATAAGTTAGATAATGTTAAGCCACTTGCGGCTGCTATGTATTTTCTGTATGTATCACTTTTTCTTCATATTGTTCATGAATATTGGTGCATATTCATGGTGAGGCTTAGTGAGCATGCTCGGTTTTTCAGGAAATAGTTTTGGTGGTAGAGAGAATCTGGTGAACATGACACCAAATCAGGCTTGAGCACCATATGCCACCAGTGATATTGCCAGCTGGAACTGGGTGAGTGTGTATGGCAAGCTGATCAAACATTTATTGTGACAATTTAATATATTGTGACAAATTAGCATTTCAACAAGCTAAAATGTAATTTGACATATCTAAAATAAATGTTTTCAGGAGCCGTGGATGAATTGTAGATATCTCCAGGGTGAATACAGTCAATACAATACAGCCAACTGTAATTATGTCTCAGTAATGCATTTGTAGACATCTTATGGATTTCTATGCCAAAGTTAGTTTTCCTTGCTTTGTCAAGAACTTTCCATTAAAGTGAGTTCTACAATTTTTGTCCAAATCTAGAAAAATCTCTCAGGTGCTTGTATGTATATTCTTTAATGTCTCTGCATGCAGTTTGAACGTATGATAAATGCTGCGCCTGGCCTAGTTTTCTCAGGTCATGTGTGGGTTCAGTGACAATGACTAATGCTGAGGGTTTGATACTTCGTAATGGTTTGCCTGGGGTGAACAAATCTTTCCACAAGGACAGTCCAAACAATATCCTAATGATTACATAATCATCAGAAACAACTCCTCCCTTGTGGGAACATGTAGAGTATTCAATAATCCTGTCACACGTTTTCTATCAGTCAGAATAGTTTTATTAGGGAAATGTAGTGAAGTATTTTGTAAATATTTTTAGAAAAACGGTGGATTATCTACGATCTTTTGTAGCTTCTTTCAGCTAATTGATTATGTACCCTCAATGTCAGTGTTTTTGTTCACTCTCATTGCTCTGATAGCGTCATTTTTGGCTTTAGCATACAGCAGTTTTAAGCATGCCATTATATTTGCTCGTTGAGTGAACAGGCAACTGTTTGCTAATGTTATCAACATAAAGCAATAATGTGGCCAAATAAATCAGTTAGATCAGCCGAACTGCACGAGAGATATAAAAGTAGCATCAAGTAGTTTTTGTGAGCCCCAGTAAATTGGCAACTTTGATTAATGTGATTGGCAATCATATCATTAGTTTGAAAATGGTACTGACCGGAAGCCAGAATCAGCAATATATTATCAGCTACATTATTATCCATCAGTTGTTTAACCACTTGTCTCCCATCATATACTGGCCACAGATGATGACCACTGTCGCTTATTGCAGGAGCGTTGACACGAAGTGCAACACATTGGAACAGAGACGCGAGATTGGATGAAAGAAAGGACAGAGATTGTAGAGATTGGAGGAAGACATGTACTTTCCATCAGATTGTGATGTGGCAGCTGCTGTACGTTTGAAATGCATTAGTGCTAATAGCTGTGCCATTAGGGGAGAGAGAGGCACTCTGCTGATGGGCTGCCATGATGGAACCAGGGAGAGGGGGTGACAAAGAGAGGCATGGAAGGAGAGAGAGAGGCGCAAGTGAGAAAGCAAGCAAGTGAGTGAGGGAAAGAAGGTAGAAGAGACAGAGAAAACGGGAAACAGAGATGGAGCCATCTTCCAGGCCATTTACTGCAATCATCACTCTCTAATCAATCAAGCCTTTCATCATAGGACAACACAATCTCTTCTTCTCCCTCTGCCTCTTTCTCTCTTCATCTCCACTCAGCCGCCCAATCTCATACATAACGCAGTAGCATCCTCTTTCTTGCTCTCCACACATGTATGTTCATCTTCAACTTAATCACACCTGCAAATATTATTCATGCAGAAGGACTACTCAATTATGGCAAACATCTTCATCACGATTATTTGGGTCAAAACTGAGATCACAATTGTTTAACACGGTTTCTTTGGAAACGTCATGCATTTATTGAACTTCTTAAAAAACTACGAGTGCATTTCCTCAAACTTTAAATACAATTTAGCCTAGAAATAAAAAAGAAATTGTTTTGTAATAATTATACAATACATAAATAGCAACAACACATTATATGATATAAATAATGTATTTTAATACATATAATGTGAGAATGGGTTGCTGAAATGTGACTCTATTGTCCTTTTCGGCTGCTCCGAGCACTGATACCATAACAGTACATTAAAATCCAAGCGACAGCTGGCTTGACCTGGTTTTTGCTAACGAAGGCTCACTTGTCCGCAGTGAACTGAACTAAAAAGTTTGGGCTTTGAGCGCAATGCTGTCAATGAATGATGTGCTCTGGATTTATAACACAAGACAAAACAAGAGCATCATTGCAAAATGGAGCAATAATCGTTTCATCTCCACTGTCTTGTTTTCATAATTGTTGGGAGCCAAAATAATAACTGAAAATTATTTTTTTGACTGATTCCCCAGCCCTATCATACAGCGCCTCGCCTACAGTGTCTTAATGCTAATAACCTTTGCTGTTCTGAGTCACCTTTTGCCAATTTTTCGCTCACACTTTGTTCTCATATATTTTAGTGGGCATCAAGGGTAGCTACGTTTAGCCAGTATTTCAACCACATTTACTGTCACAAGAGGCCCCCTCAGAGGTGCAACATGACCTTAAGTGCTAGGGGCACTAGTTAGAGTTGAAAGGGTTTGTTCACTTGACCAAGTTCGGCTCCTTTCATAATGCCTCTATTTGAGATAATTGCCCCTTCAGAGGAAATGAGTGAGAATCATTGTGGCGACTCTCAGCCCAGCCCTCGAAGCTACCAGCTCCATTAGCCACAGAATACATTAGTCTTATGAAGGCTGCTTTTGACAGATTCAAAATCAGATTGTGGTAAAAATAGACAGAAATGAAGAGACGCCTCACTCTGGCTTTGTTTCATCTCACGCTCTCCTCGACATATTAATTTTCTATGTTGTTTCTCTAAACTGAAACAGGCGTCATTGGGCCATTTGTCCAAGCACATGTATTTCAGTGTTTGTGATCAAATCTTCTGCAGCTGAACTGGGAGGTGTTTCCTTTCACTTACTGTCATTAGTTGAGCTAAATATATAGGAGAATGTGAATAGAGCAATAATTAATCTAGTTAATCTCGATTTATATTCTTCATTTTTTGCTGACCATCATGTTGTGCTTATCTTACCTGTTCTTTCTTAACCTGGATATCTATCCCTCATTTTCAAAGTTAGATGCAGACCTTTTAAAGAAACAGTAGAAGTAAAATTGATTTCACCAGCTGTCTTGTGTCACAGCGTCACATCAATCAAAACTCTCAAGGATCTCCATCGCAGAGACCCGAGATGGGGAGTTTGAAATTTAGCTATGTGAGCCCTTTTTAAATGCACTGTGCTTATTTCAAACACCGATAAGCATAGCCACATTGTATGATCACCAATGAACTGCATCTATTTTCATTGTGAGCAGGTTTTTTTTATTTCCCTATAGCTGCGCTGAGACTGAGTGCTCGCAGCCTGCCGAGCACATAATGGAACCCATAAACAGTGTTATCACTGAATCCTGAGCCATGGAAAGGACTCCCATCTGCTCACCACTGGAAAGGAAAGAAATGAGGAGGGGCTACGTGGAGAGAAATTCCTACGCAGTTTACAATTTAGCAGAGCCTCCTCCCCATCAAATGTATCTGATGGCACGGGTGCCTCAGTAGAAACTGGGCCGAGCTGTGCTTACGCTCAATACTAAGATGCATCTGTAATGGAAGCTAGCGCACACACACACCAACAAAGAGACAGCTTGTACTTTGTGTCTGTGTGGATCAAGCCACATCAAGCCACACACAATGCAGACTTCACCTTAAACTCCCATTTTGACTGCAGCCTCTTGCTCCTCCTGAGCTCTCCTATTCTTCTGCCGTCGCCTCACTTTCTACCAACTGCTGCTCCGCTCACAGCTTTGATCAGGCTTTTGGTTGCTGTGGTGACCCAACAGTTGGGTAATTTCAGCTTCTTGATTGCAGACCGCTGTAATTTGTTTAAGTGGTGCTCTCCAAGGTAGAAATGTCCTTTTCTCCTTTTTTGTTTTTCTTCCCTGCTCTAACTCTTTTCTCTTTACCGCCTCTTCTCTGGCTTTTTTTTTTTTTCTTTTTTTGCACATCTCACCCTTAATGTTTCTCTGCTGCTTCAAGAGAGACCTCTTGAAAACTCATGCTGTTCTACACTCAAGTAAGGGGACATTAGGCGAAGTCCGAGATGACTGAGAATGAAAGAAAAAGTGAAGTATGGGAAGAAATAATGAGAAGCACTCAGATACAAAGAACACAGAGAAGGAGAAAAGTTCAGGTGTGTCGGTGAGCCTTCAGTCAGTAGGAGTTTGACCAACTGTAATGCTGCATGCTAGCGAGGAGGGAGGGTTGAGAGAGTGGCCCCCATGTCTAAATCCCACTGATCGATCCCCCTGCCTCACAGGAGATGGGAATCAATAGTCAGAGAAATCTAGCCAACCAGGCTGCAGACCTTGATTTTCCCATTTCAACACATGGCCAACACCCATGAAATGTTATTTTAAAGGCCCTTCTGGTCAGAGCAGGGTCATTAAAGACAGAGGAGTAAAAATGCACTGATGGCAAACACTCGAGACATAGTTTTGTGTCTTTCAGTATTTATTCTCTCTCTGATTGAGACGTTGACATGTATTGTCTTAAATCATTTGGTGCTAAATTAATTTGTTTACAGAAAGAATTTTGGGGGGCAAGGGGCATTTCATGCCTTTAATTAGAGTTGACAGTAGATATGACAGGGAATGAGGGGAGGCAGAGATGGGAGACATGACAACAACAATAACCTCAACTTGAACAGGGACATTGTGGTTCATGGTCTCTTCCGTAAAGGCCAAGCGAGCAAGGATGGAGTGAGGTTCACCACTTTGCATAAAGGATAGTACTAAATAGGCTGAGGAACACTTTGTAAGACAGCTGTTGGTGAAGACAGTTTATTTGCAAATGATTGCATTCTGCATTTATTTAGGTTTTGCACAGCATCCCAACTTGTTGGGTCAAGGTTATAAGTAAGTAAACAAATTGTCTTAACCTACATTGTCTGATCTAGTCCTAATTAAAAGGGATGTCTGCTAAGAAAAAACTATACATTTTATGTCTGAGGCTTCCTTGTGCTCCAGTCTACCACAGTGCTCCAGGAAAGGGATGTGTCTGAGCGGTCAGGTTGTCATTTTGTGAGTGGTGACAGGCTGGTTATGCTGTAGCAGAGCAGAGATGCCTGCTCGCGTTTTAGTGTTTGCTTGCTGTATTGTGTCCCTGCTGTCCTTGGCACCTGTCTGCAGATATCTTAAAGCAGGCTTCCCTTTGTCATTTGAATGTTCAAATCATTGTGACGGACAGCAAGGCATCTGATGGAAATGATTACGGGGTCGAAAATAACAGGTTTCCTTTGGCCAGCGCTGATTGTTGATTGGCCACTCTCAGTCAGCCTGTAAAGAGAGGGTGGTGACTTTTCAGGACTCCATGGACTAGCTCTGGTAAAATGGCTGAAAAACATGAGTGAAATGAAAAAGCTGTAGTCAACCCTCGAGGAAAAATGGAACCTGGAAACATTTCACTTGGATAAGTGGAGCTCCAGTGTCATACGGGGCTGCATTGTGATTGGACGGGGAGGCCCGGACTGAGTACCAGATTGTTTGTGATAGGTCACACCAGCTACAGATATCGTAAAAATGTTAGACGTGAATAATTGCATTTGCTTTATCAAATCCCTCCGGAATCCAATGATAGCGTTAATATTGCCATAGCCTGTTTATCTTATTTGTCTTTATTTGGTGTTACAGCATCTCTTTCCTGCTTCTCCTCTGATGATCAGATTGGGGGCTTGTTTGGGAGGTGTTGGCATGCGTGTGTCATGTTGGATAGGCTTTTTATCTGGCACTGTGTCCACGCACTGTGGTGATGCTATCAGCGTTAAAACCTGCTCCTCAATGGAGCCCTGTCAGCCAACAATGGAGAGCAGCATTACCAAGAGTGCAGCAGGACAAAGCCCTCTTTCCTTATCGCGGGATTGGAATATTCACAGACTGATTTAACTGCTTTTACCGAGGGGAAGTGTCAGGCTCTGAAAGAAAGAGACAGCACAGCAGCGATGGGAGAGGGAAAGAGAAGAAGGGAGGGACGGAGGCAGGAAAAGAAGAGAAAATAGGATTCTGTGACCTGCAGGATGTTTACAAAGAGACGTTTAAAGAGCAGAAATTGGGGATTCATGGGGGAAATTGGGGGCATGAAATATAACCATGCCATATGTAACCTTAATATTTTTTAAATTGCATATTTTTAATTTCACAATAATCAAGACGTCTCTCTTCCTCAATTGTTCTCCCTCTTCCCCTCCTCCCTCACTCCTTCGATCTCTGGGGTTGCTGCCCATCATCGTGAGAGGCTTTGAAGTAAGTGAACAGTTAGGGGAGGCACGGTGCTCCAACTGAAGAGGAGCACAACATTGATGAGATGTGCATGGAGAATGCCATTCACTTTGCTGAATTTGCACTGTGTATTGGAGCTTTAATCTGGGGGCACATTTGTTTATTGGCATACAAATGAACATCTGCATGGAGCTATGCTTGGACGCCATGGTCTCAGCAGCTCCCTAATCGCTTAAAAGCCTGGAGATGCAGAGCATGCCAATGAGAGAGCGCGAGAGAGGGAGGCAGCCGCGCCCAAGGCCTCCGTCATGCACTCCTTTATCTGAGTTTCACTCTAGCTCAATAGCTCTCTCTCCCTCTCTCTGTCTTCCAGGCCAACAGTTTAATTTCCAGTTTTCTGGTTGACTCTTTATTGACTTGACATTATAAAGAGGCATTTTGGTGACCTTCAGTGGTTAAGACAACAGCCATATTTTTCAGACCAGACACCTCAAACAGCATGTCTGCATTTATTTGTGAAGTGATGTGACAGGGCACCAAATGGCTTCTTCCAGGATAGAGGCGCTTGGTGAATTAAGTTTTGAGTATAAACAGAAACAGTTTAAAGGGAAAAGCAGTGACTGCAGATATTGTTGTTCAAGGATAAATCTGTATTCTAAAATTGAAAATCACATCTTATTTATTGAAAAAATAGTTTTTAAAAAAAGTCATTGTAAAAAGTTTTGACAGTCACATGTTATTCTGGAGAGTTGGTTTGTTTTCCCTTTTTATGTGACTTTTCAATATCTGCATTTGAAATTCTTTGTGATATCATCAGAACACGAGTTTTATGTTGTTTTAATGCTTTCTGAGTTTTACTCATTTTAACTGTTGCTGGCTTTTCATTCTTCCTGTTCTTGTTTTACTTTGACATCGTGGTCAGAGGAGTTTACCTGAACAATTATGATGAAGATCAAGACAACAAAAAGCACATACAGTAGTTTTATTGGTCAGTTGTATGGTTCTTTAGGAGACCAGGTGTTTACAATACATGCAACTCAATCAGCCTCATAGAGGCTGTAGTCTGTGATGCTGTTGAATTGCATTTTAGGTTTTTCTAATATTTCATCTTCAGCATCTGCTGACACCTCTTTAAAACAGTTTGAACCAAAACTGAGCCTCATAACCTTTATGGAAGACAAATATACTGCAGGGCTGTTGAATTAGACTGCTTTCATTTCAGTTTTATTGGACTGCTGGCTGGAGAGCAGTACAGTAAAAGGTTGTATTTCAGCTCCATTTCTGGCTGCTGGAGCCCCCCGTTTTAATTACAATTTACAGTTTAAGAACAAGTAAAAGAACTTTTCTCCTCACTGTATTTCTTTCACTTTTCTGTGATTAAGCGTTATGCTTGCGCCCAGCAAAGGTTCGGAGTTAACGTTTCCTGAATCAAAAACGCACATCCCCACCAAAGCACAAGAATCATATTTTATTCACAAGCAACCTCTGCAATTCAAGATCAAAGTGGTTAAAGAGCTTTTAGATCTCTCACAAATTTCGACATGCCTATGATTAATTTGCCTCTGTTTGAAAAGCATATTTCATGAGCTCACCTTGTGACACTGGTGGGCTAAACCAAAGGAAATGAGCTGAGCAGATTTGTTTCTGATGGCTTATTTTGATTTCATTTTGACCTCTCTAATTTTAGTATGAACACCCTTGTGTATATATTTCCTTTACATTTCATTCTCCACATGAAATTAGCTGTCAGTCACCCCTTAGTGAACATACGTAAATTGTAATGCACCTGTGTGTCGTGAGCGGAGTCAGAGCACATGAGTTTGTGCTAAGCCTGGAGGATTGCATTCCCCCCTCACACTGGAGAGGTCTCGTCAGAATGTCTTGAGTTTCATACCATTTGACATGTGGAGATGGGATATAAGGATGCTGTGGAAATGGAAAGACAGAGGGAGAGATGGGTAGAGACAAGAGGAGAGATTGGAGTGGAGGAGATAAGAAAAGAGTCAGAATGTATGGCTCCATAACGACTTTGCTTCAAACTTTATGTAAGCGCTTCTTCTCTGCAGCCAAAACAAATTGTTTAGCTTTTCCCTCTGTGTTCTGGTTGCATTTTCACACTAAGTGAGCGGTGTGTGTGTGTGTGTGTGTGTGTACGTGTGTGTGTGTGTGTGTGGGTGTGTACCTTATGGGCTGATGTGCGTGGGTTAATGAAGAGCAGTAAATGAAATCCTTTATTGTGTTTGATATAATGTCAGCTTCCATTAGGGAAACTGGTTCTACGAGTGATTGCTAGGCTATCGGGGCCAGGAGAGCTGTGTGTGTGTGTGTGTGTGTGTGTGTTTGCCTGTGTGTGTGTGTGTGTGTGTGTGTGTGTGTGTGTGTGTGTGTGTGTGTGTGTGTGTGTGTGTGTGCATGCATACCCCAGGGCACAGCAGAGGCACCGAGTGTGTTCTGTAATTATAAAATCATTAGCAGGTGTCCAGAGGAGATATGAATATGACTGTAATCTGTCCCCACCCATGATGGAGCGCTTGTCTCACACTAAAATGTCAACCTGTCTCAGCCAACCCATTGAGAGAGCCCACAGATGGAAATTCAAAAGATTTAGTCCCAGCGACCACACTTAGTCATTACATGTACCCGGACATATGACAGCCTTTATGTACCAGCCATTTTTCAATCACGTATTGTTGCCCTGTGCTTTACCAGATAAATCATCTGTCAAGGTCCTCTTCAAATTTTGGGCTTTAAAGGCTCCGACCTTCACTTGAAAGGGGATGCTGAAGTTTAAATGTGTAACTACAAGCCGTGGATGACATTAAAATAACATGCAGCATGTACCAATGACAAGAAAACACAGTGGCAGATGAACAACCTCCTAGTCAGACAGACTGACAGGCGTTCAGACAAACAAAAGATAGGCAGCCATGTATCTGGTCAGACATAAAAACGAGCAGACATTGTAGCTCTGGCGAGGAGACAAAGTCACATTGTAATCTAGAGCAGAGGGGCGGTTTCTATAGCAACAGTAGGCATCTAACCTACGCGCCGCTGCTTTTGCTGAAATCTGAAATTGGCGAGAGGAGGCTGGTATTGAGGATAGAGAGACTGGGAAAGATGAAGATAAGACAGGGTGGAGGAGGAGAGACGGGGCAAAGGGAGGAGAGAGAGGAGCCAGATCGAGATAAGAGTGAGGAGGGCGGGAGGAGGGGAGGAGATGAGCGGAGGAAGATTGATGTAAGGGGGGGGCTGGAGATCATCACCTGACCTCAGTGTTTGTCTCCTGTTTGGAATTTGTTGGTCCACTCAGCATGATAGATTTAATTTACTGATAGCACTTTGTGTCAGTGGGACTTTCTCAGACTTTGTGTGTTTCTTTGTACACATCTGGTGTGCGAGTGCGTACGCTCGGCCTTGAGCATGCGCCATCTCTATATATTCACAAGTACATAGTGTATACAATATGAGTGTTTAAGCATGCGATTAGATATCATATATGTATATATGTACACAGAGCTTGGTAGAGAGACAAGTGTGGGATAATTGCTGGCTTGGTGTCATATCAGATGTGTGTTTAACCCAGACCCTGAGCCCATAGAGACCTGTGACCAGCCACAGCAGATGGCCATGCAACCCTGGGGGCTGCTCAGAGGGTCATGGTGGCCGAGGACTCGTCCACATGGAGCCACCTCCTCTGTGCACGTCTGTGTGGTGTGTGTCAGAGTGTGGTTGGAGGCAGAGGTTGTAGTTGTTCATGAGTGCGATCCGTGTCGGTCTCAGTGCTCCTGTTTATTTTCATTGTTGCAAAAGGCAGTGACTTTATACAATTTAATTATTTTATGTTTTCTGTTTCTGACAAAGAGTTTATTATTTTCCTCAGTAGTCCTGTAGGTATTAAAATGAATTACTATTTCCAGTCCAGTAAATATCAGTGCTGTGCCCAATCATATCCTACCTGCAGTTAATATCTATATCTATTCAATTACATTTTCAGAAACGCTTTCCTTTTAGTCCCCATATTTATCATTTACTGTGTAAGTGGCATAATAAACATTTAATGAACTTATAAAAATGTATATATTTGTCAACAACTATAACTCCTCTTGTGGGCACCAATAAACAGCTAATGAAAGGCAATAAAAACTTTTCATACGAGAAATTATGATTGCTGACAAATACTATAAATTAACCTGCTTTAACTGCCATTGCATGTTGTAACACATTTATTAGATGTGTATATACTGCTCTAAAAGCTAAATAGTGGGATCTAGTATAAAATTGGTAATGTGATTAAAGACAACTGCACAAGGAAGAATTATATGCTACTAATAATGACTTTTACTATTGCTACCAATATCAAGGATTCACTGTATGTGATGACTTCTTTATGTACAAGGAGCAGCACGAGTAAGTGATATGCGCAGGGTAAACAGTAAGGTACACACAGCTGTCCAGCTGTGCAAACAGACATGATACCAATGACAAATGGGTGACGAATAAAAGGAAAAACCAACTTAACATGTCTTAAAAAGGCATTGGGCACCACGAGCAACCAAAGTCGCTTCAGTCTCTCTGAGGGATCACTCACAATCACATCTTGTTTTTTCCTGGGTGCCGTCTAACGTGCCCTTCCAAAACTTTGAAAGGCTGTTCAGCTGGGATCTAATCTTTTCCAAAATTCAAACATTTTCATGCATAACAAAGCTGTCCAGTGACCCCTTGTGTGCTGTATTGAAGCACCTGCATTCTTTACTCATTCTCAACTAATTTATTCAGGTTTTGCCTTTGATTTATCACCTGCCTTTATGTTATATTATTATTATTATTATTGTTATTATTAAAGAGCAGTAGTAAGGGATAGATACAAAATAACAGTACAATGATGAAGTGTAAGCAAGGGAGCTCTCTCCTCAGTAATGTGTGGTATGTTTTTTTGAGTGCATTATTTGTTTGAGTAAAGCTGCTGGCCGGTCCCTCGGGTGCAAGGAACCAAGCGTTTATTTACAGGAAGCAGTCCTGAATAATGAGTTGTAATGCCGCAGTAGTGAGAGTAAACTCTTTAGAAGCGAGGGACCAGTCTAAGCAGGACTGGGCTCCAGATCAATCCTGCTGGCAGACACAACAACACTGTTGCTCTGCCACAGTCTCTCTCTCTCTTTCTCTTCTCTCTCTGCAGAGGCACGGGCTATTTTTAGCCCTGGCAGCTCTTTCCCCACTGCACCCACCACCACTACCACCGCCACCCATCTTTCTCCTCAGTTCATCCCTTCATATCGCCCCAACCTCAGCCTCCGTCCTAACCCTCCAACTTAACCCAATGTACTCCCTGAACGATCCAGGCTGATCCCTCCTCCACTCAGCTCCTTTCCTTCCGTCCTCACTCCTGATCTCTCTGACAGAGCTGGGGAGGCAGAGGGAGTGCTGGTAAGTTGAGGAGATGTGTCAGGGGGCAGATTCGGCTCCTCCTCTATCTTGTCCACGCTCATTACCCCAAGACACAAGCTGCGTCCAGCCTGGTCGGCCCCATGTTTGATGTCAGTGTGAGTTTTGATCATACTGTGTTTCTTTGGTGAGTTGTTAGGGACTGAGCTGAGCTCATGACTGACTCCCTGATTAGCACTGGAGGCCGGCCAAGAGCCTGATCGTGGTGTGTAGAGAGGCTCTCATGCTGAAGGCAACCGAGAGAAGGATGGGAGCTGACAGAGAAAGGGAGTGTTTGTGCCGTATAGGTGTGTATGCGGGTGTATGTCTTTCTGTATGAGTTAAACAAATGCAGAGTGCATGCGTGTGAGACAGCGGGAGAGAGATTAAAATGGTGAGAGCAAACAAGACAAACAGAAGTTGAGAGAAAATAAGTCAGACTGAGTAAATCATGTGTAAGACTTGTACAGTCGGCTCTCTCTTTCTCTGTCAGCCGTCCTCCCTCACTGGACCATGACCACAGCTCCTCCAGTGAGGGTGGGTCAGTCACTGTGGTGCCCTTGAGAGCGCGTCCTCAGCCAGCCTCCTCATGATAATGAGGCAGGCCCCACAACCGCTTCTTGCTGCATGCAGCCCCTGCCCGCCCTCACGCCTGCCTCTATGGGAGATAAGGACGCCAGTTCAAAGGAGAAGAGGACAGGAGGGAGGCTAACAGCCTGAGTATGGGGGTCTTCGCTCGGGGGTAAAGGCCGGGAACTTGGTGGCAAAGGGCTGAATCCAGGACTGCAGCTGGTGATGGGTAACTGTAGTCGGTAATTAGAGCAAAATAGTGCAACTCAATTAAATATATTTACATTCGTTCCTTATTTTCTTTTTCTCTACTCCTGTGAGAACTCTTTGCCCGGACTGAAAACACAGCCAGTTGAAGTTGATAAGATTCCCAGAGAGAGTAATATTTTGAGTTTATTCTTCTCTCACTGCAGACCACTTTACTCCATGTCACATCTGAGCTCATACCACAGCACCACACACACTTACATTTCTTGACAGTTTTCCACAACACATAAAAAATGTTCCTACGGTGTTTTAAACACAGGTTCGAACATGTGCTGCATACATGACATCATATGAGTACAATCGATGCATTACATCCTTCGATATCTCTGCAGCTATCTGCTCGCCTTCTCATGACTGTCATTCCACATCACACTACTCCTCCTGTGTTCTGTGATGCTGATTATATTCTCATGCTGAACAGTGTGATGGAATATAACCATGACTCTCTCTAGCTCACCACTGCGAGGAGTCGGGGCTGATATAGACGCTGCTATATCTTCTCTCATCACCTGTCTTTTCACTTTTCTTTTCTGCACAGGAGAATGCCATTTCATACTACGATTCCAAAGCGGATTCAGACTATGTGAGTACAGTACGGACTGCTCGTCCCTCCCCCGTCTGCCTGCCTTAAACCCCAACTCCTACCCACTCCACTTCCCACCCCTGCCAGCCTTTCCTGCAACCCCACCCCACCCAACCCTCTCCCCGGCCTCCTCGGTGTTGATGACCGCCTCCCTCCCCCCCCTCTGGTCACAGGCCCCTGGGCTGTCTGTGTGTGTTAGTGAGGTGACGCTGCTTTATGGTGAGTTGGTGTGACAGGAGCAGAGGCACGCCGACGTGCATGTGACAGTGACTTCAGCTGTCCTCCCCCAGTCTAATATTCAGAGTTTTCTCCCTCCCCATGCACCCTAACTCCCTAACTGTGTCCACTGTGGACCTGAACTGCAAGGGTTGTTTGACCCCCCCCCCCCAATCAAGAGATCTTACAACCAAAACACAAGTCATATCGCACTTTCATACACCAGGACACCATTTCTGTTGTGTGTCATTCATACTGAAGACTATGAATGACATTCAGGGAAAGATCAACAGGCCGGGTGACCGTTTCCTCCACACTCACCATGCCACCAGTCTGGCTGCAGCCGGCACTTCCTCCTCAGGATAGGTCACACTCTGAGTGCATGCCCGCTGATTGATTAAGTTTCAAGGAAGAGTGCAAGAACCCCCCCCCCCCCATCACCAAAGCACAAAAAGATGGGAAGAGAGTGAGATAGAGAGGGGAAGAGACTGAGAGAGGGAGGCGGAGGTGCAATAAATCATGGTGTGATTTTCTCTTTGTGCACGCCACTCCTGTGATTAATGACACAGCGCTTTAGGGCCTGTCAGCACATCTAATTGGAGAGCATCAGTCATCATTAACATGGCACACTAAGGCCGAGCGAGTGACACACCCCTGACCCCCACTCACCAAACCCACACCACCCAAAGACAGCAGCAGAGGTCAGGCAGAGGTCATTCCTCATCCGTACAACCCCAGCAGTCACCCACCGGTACTCACCTATCTGAATCTCGGTCCTTCACACAATGACACCTTTCTATTCAGGCTCTACCGCTGGAGTGAAACCCTATACTATTAGGGAGATATGATAAGAATTCAGTTGAAAGAAAGGTAAGTGATTGGTGGGCTCTCTCTTATCCAAGCCTTGTCTCTCCTATTCCCTAGCCTGTGCTCTATACCTGTTAATTTCTCCTCTTGTCACTGTACCCTTGATATAAAAGTGCAATGTGGTGATTCATTTTAAGTCAAAACTGCCCACGTGCCAAAGCATGTCTAATGTTCATTCCGGTGCGGTGGATGAAGACCATTTTTATTTCTCTCATTCAGCTACCTATCAGCCTCCTTTGGGTTCTTTGTATTAATTAAACACGCAGATTTTAATGTGCCTTTAATACCTTCCTTTCTGCACTGTCTTCTTCCTTTCAAGTCTTATTGGCCATTGGTTAGAATAGAGATCAGCCCCCACACACCTCGTCCCCCTTAAAAGATTAGAGCGTACGCTTCAGCAGGGAGCAGACAAAGCGTCCTGGGTGAAAATGCAAATATTCTTTGGTCTGCGTGATCCCACTTTCACTGCAATACTTTTATCTATCTGGTAGAAAAAAAGTGTCAGTCGTGTCTCTAGGTGGTAATTTCCTTCGAGGACAACCGAGACGTGTTTAGGTTATCGCCACAAGTTTGATTCTTCTAATGTTTAATCAAAATCTTATTTTTTGTGCTGTTTTTCTGAAAGAATCCTTTAAATGAGGCATTTACAGGCCAGATCTCACTCTTTCCTGCTGTCATTCGAAGAAACTCCCCCACACACATACATACACACATACAGGGTCATAAGTAACACATTTCAGGTTAGCCCTGGGTGGCTGAAGGCGGGAATGAAAGAATCTTCAAAATGTCATCTCTGGCCTCTTCAGCCTTTAATTAAACCTTGAGAACAGGGAGATAAAATTAACAAATTGGGTAATGAATCGAGCAAAACAGGTGGTGGATGGTTGAAGAAAATGAACCAATCAGTCTTTCCTGTGTGGATTTATTCAGCTTCTAATTAGACGCTGCCTTGGTTAATTATGATTGGGCTCTTCTGAAGGAAAAAAATCCCCTCCTAGCCTGACATTGACAGAATAAGAGTCAGTCTGAGTGATAAACAAACACCTCAACCTCACACTTAGTGCTGTTGAAATGCCAGCATCCTTAACCTAATAAGCTTTATTATTAATGTATAGTCTAAAATTTACTTCTCCACAGTACACTGTGTCAAGAAATCTTAAATTGAGGTTAAGAGTTTGATAATTTTATCACTCACTCTTGTTTCTGCAGGTCTGCCACAGTGACAAGAAAAATAAGCAGCACTGTTAGTTTTAATAACCAGCTATTGACAGTGCATTTTATTGAGCTTTGATTCTTTCATATCATTACAATTACTTTCAGAGTGGTGTGATTTCATTATGAAGCTAAAAGCAGATTTGACATGGAAACAGTCCTCATTTATTTATTTCCTTTTATATTTTTAGATTTCGCTCAGAAAGCTGCAACCCTGTTTAGTTCTGCCTCAGTCCTTCCCTCTTTTAACTAACACCACCGCTTTAACATCTTCACTTTGGTTAACTGCAAGTCACAGATTTTCAAGAACCATGAGTTTTAGCGGAGGAAAGTCTTGAATCTCTTCAGCCTTGTTAGTTACCAGATTGCAGCCTCAGGTCAGGTCCCAAAGGTGTAGTCTTAAATCAACAGGCGAACAGGCTTTTCTCAACAGGGCACCAGATTAAAACTAATTAAAAGAAATCATGTCTAACCTAAGGACCCTTTCCAATAAAATTAAAATATCAGCAAGTACTTGCCTCAGAACCTCTCTCATCCAAATGAGCTGTCTGGTGATTAACAGGAACTTTGTGAGACAATGAAAGAGCCCCAACTTGTGAAAGTATGGAAAAATGCTGCAGCTGTATCACTTCTTAGCCTTCTTTTTTTTTTTTGGAAAAAATAAAGCAAATGTTTACTTGTTTTTTTATGTAGTCTTGTCAGCTGCACATTAAAATTAACATAAATTTTCTGCCATGGTTATTATTAGAACATTTGAAGTAAAATGCTCTCAGATTTCATGTAAAGAAAAGTCTGATTTGATGAGGCCAAATCATGTGTAAATAACTGTTGGATGATTGGTATTTAAGTAGTAATTTATCTGTTGAATGTCAAGTGTGTCGGATCAGTACACATTTCACTGTGTGGTTCTTTCTGGTCGTATCCTGTGCCATGATGTTATAAGTGTTGTAGAAACGAGAGCTGGCCTCTCCTAACTCCACATTGTTCCTCACTGACTTTCAATGGGACTTCAGCACAAGTGTCCCCCCGCTCGTCCCAACAACAGCTTGTAATTGCATTTTAATAGTCAATTAAAGTTGGCCCATCAATCAATTTCTGTCATGGACATGGGGTTTTGATTTAATTTCTCCCCAAAACAAACAGTTTTTATCATGTCAGATCCAATTAACCCATGCTGCTTTATTAAAATGAAAAGTGCATATTGCACTTGCACATTTGCTGCACTCAAAAGATTTATTTTTGAAGCGCTCGAGGAATGATCAGAGATGAGCTTTGTTTTACAAATATTCAATGAATGAAGGCTAATGAAGGATGACTAATAAAGGAAGAATGATAGAAGCATGATGCCAGACTGTGCTGAGGGCTACTTCTGTATGGCACTGTATCAAAGAGCTTGGTGCATGAATACACATTAATTAGATTGTGTTTGTTTAAGAAAGACTCCTGCTATGACCTCCTACATTTTAATTTCTGAATGCTGATCTGTAAATGTGACCTGTTCACTGTGCCGTTTCCAAAGGATGAATCTAACACGGTTTTAGTGAGCGCGCTAAGGATACGCACTGAAATCAGATCAAGCATAAGCTAATAAACTGAGCCGCAGAGTAGGGTTATATCTTGCTGCCATTTTCTTTCACATCCCACAATCACTTCCTCCTGTGGGAACAGGCACAGATTGTACTGCATTGATAACTTATCAAGATAAAAAGCTTAAATGTCACTTTTGCTTTTTTATCTTGTGCCTTCCTTTGATATCTGACACTTTCCTAATGCAATATGTGTATCAGGCTTTCTCGTCATGCACAATGGCCAGGCTGAGAAGCTGCACAAGTGCCAAAACATATTTGAAATATGCAGCATTAACACTGTTTTTGTTGAAACAATCACAGGCACGAGAGAAGACACAGCCTGATATGAAATATGCTATCATTCGAGTGGGTGGCAGACTAAACAGTGATCAAGTGGTGTTGGTTGCTAGTTATTGTTGGGGTTAATTTGTATGGCACCTCATGTGTCTGCGATACTCATCTCGGGTACTAATGAGTTTCTCTGTTTATTGTCTGCTCTGATACCTGCTGTTGTTCTCTGATGAGAGGAAGAGTATAGAACCATCTAAATCTGAAGGCAGACAAAAGGCGAAGTAATTGATATTTTGTGCTTGACATTATTCAAACGCCGTGTGATTTTATGTGAGTCAAGAAGAGAGACAATGCACTCTGTGCACCACGGTCGCAGATGGGCGCTGTAAAGCCACTGTAGAGGAGGTGGCAGAATGCGGTACTATATTTGCATGTTTCTCCTGTTTTTCAATCCATGTGTTTTTATTTGTATGCTCACTCAGATTTGTGTGTGTGTGTGTGCGCATGTGTGTGTGTCTGCAGGCGGAGGATGGAGAAGAGGAGAACCCGCTGGAGAGCTCGACGTCTTTGGAGCTGGAGTTTGTGGACGATCCTAATTTTAAAAACAAGGTCAACTACTCTGCCAGTGCGGTCCAGATTCCTACAGACATATACAAAGGCTGTAAGTATACAACAAAAACTTTTTCTTTATTAGTGTTCCAGACTGTTCTGATTCGTTTTGTCACATCCCTCAGTGCCTTATACAGACAAGATACCCTTCCCATCTTTATGAGATGAATTTGGCTTTCAATTAGCACCAGTATAAATCCATCTGTGGCAATTTCAGATGCACAGAGGAAGGTGATGTGGTATAAAGAGCAAAAAAGTCCACATATGGTGCAGGTTGGGGTTGGATTGATTGGTAAAACACAGGACCTTCACCCAGGAGACCAGGGTTTGTGTCCTGTTTGAAGTCAGCATTGACTTATTTTAACTAACACAGATAAGTGAACTTACCTAAGTACTTAAATTACATCACTACAGTTAAAAATGACACACCTGCTGACTTGCCTCAAGATCTCTGCCTCTTTATGTGGCAGAAAATGCCAGCTCTCTAAAAACTATACATTGTAAGAAAGTCCTACTCTCAAACAACCATATAGAAAATGGGCTCTTCAATGCATGCAACAAGCCACACATGGTCTTGAACACTGCCAGAGTTTGATCTTAGCTGAGCTTACATTAAAGGCCCAGTGAAACAGTGGTTAGAGCGTCTATAGCTTCCGTAATGTGACATATTTCCAAGTTAAACCGAATTAACCAGGCAGGTATTCATTCCAGAGGGATTTAATCAGGCATTGTTCGGGGATTTGATTGCACTGCTCAGAACGGGTACAGCATAACAAGCACATGCTTCTGGAGAATCACAGTGATATGAAGCTGACGACTGTTTACCTTCACCTGCTTTTGTAAATCTTTTCACCAAGTGATATCTTCAAAAACACGCGGCAAAACCCATGATATGACTCCAAATGCTGTTGGAGATTGTTGGCACCTTCAGCCGTTGTACCGGTGCCATGCACGCACGACGATGTCTTCTCCTGGTTTTCATACAGGCCGCTGGGCCGTAGATAGATGACAGTCTTCTGTTTTGACTTGACCTCTTCCCTCTCAGTATGTTAGCTCAATCTCTTCCTCCTTTTGTATCAGCCAGCACTTTAGCACACTAACATGATTTTAGATGACAGACAGTCTCTCACACCAGATCCGCACTGTATTTTTTTTTCTCCTGCGTGGGCATGGTTGTCCCAGCTCATGGACCCTGCCCTTCCTGCCTGGCACCGTGCTGCCCTGCGGACATAACAACCTCCTCAGTCTGCAGCTGCCAAATGGACAAAAGGGAACACATGTACCTTCCAGGACTCTGATTTCGCTTGACATGTTTCCTCTGTTATCCACCTCTAACCTTTTGGACACTCTCTGCCTGCCTCTTTAAAGACTCAAAAACCAGAGCATGTGCAGACAGACAGCCACTTTCACAGTGGCAATTTTTTTTTTTCATTCTGTTATTGTCTAGCTCGTCGCCTTCTTTGTTGAACAGGCAATGTATGGCACCTGTCTGTAACAATGCCCTCCAGCTGTGTCTCCAGACAAATCTTGTCAGAATTAGACACTCTTGGTTCAGGAGGAGATGTCAAAGGCCACAGCTAACTCACAATAGAGCAATCATGCTTGCGTATTGTTCCCGGAGCCATTTTGTGCCAGTTCTGGTTCCCCTGTCTGAAGATATGAGTCAGAGAATAAAGGCCTCTTGATTGAGCCTGGTGGAGACTAGAGGAGTAGGTTGGTATAGTGCATGGAATTAGTTTTTTCTCTTCTCTGGAAAATGTTTACTATTGATGTTGTGTTGTTAGCTCCCATTGCGTGGTCTGCTGTGCTGAGATTGCCAACTGCAGATTTTGTGCCAACTCCATTATGAACATGTGTGCTGCATTTTAGTCGTTGTTGATGAACAGTGTTGGAAAACATGTTGCAGCCCAAATGCACAGTAACTCTCAAAGGAGCTTTGCCACCAAACAAGATATCCCAGCCACAAATGTAGATATTAGAAGCATACATTGTGAGATGTTGCACGTGCAACGCAGTGTAAGCAAAGGTTAACTTCATTGATTCTACACGTCAAAGTTTGTTTGCAGGTCTCGAGTAGCTGAACAATGAACAAAATCTGGGAGTGTGGAGTTAGAAAAAAGTGATCTTAATAGACTTCTGTGGTCTGCTCCTCATCTCTGCTTGAGGCTAGCTGTGTAAAGCTACAATAGCCAGTACTAGCATAGTGTCAGTGGTCGAGATGCATCGTGGGTACTGAAGGCTCCAGGTTTTGACAAGGAAGAAGGATGTGTGGAATAAAAAAGACAAATCTCTGGTTGTGCTGCATCAATTTTGATCCTTTTCGGTTAACTGTCCATCATTTGTTCAACAGTGTTATGGGAGTTCAGTGCTAAATCAGTGGAGTACTCTTTATCAAACTCAGCTTACAGACATTTACATCAGGTTCACGTCATGGGAGCTGCATTTGCTTTAGAGAGATGGTGAAAGGGGATTATTATCTGTATGTCGTGTTTTGCTCCGGTCTCACCAGTGGGAGCCTGCAGGGTACCTTGGAGACGATGTCTGAGGAAACTAATGTGGGCAGATTGTTGTCCTCTGGGTCTGGAGAGGTCTAGATCTGCAGTATATCTGTGGGTTTAGGATTAGCAGAAGAGAAGCAGTGTGAGTGGGTAGATTCAGCGCTCGTTCCTCAGGGGGAGGCCAGAGGAAAGGCAGAGAAAAGAAAACTGTGGGAAGAAAGGAGCACAGTCCAAAGTACAGCATAAATGTTCAACAGTTGTGAAATCTCAAGTGTTGTTTATTAGCACTTGTGCACTGTGTTGTTGGAATCACTTGCTTTGATTTGTGCACATTGTTAATGCACTGAATAAATTGACTGTTTTCCAGAAAATGGCAGCATGAATTGCCAGTCACAACAAAATGGGAGTCCTTGGGGATGGACTGAGAGAAAGACACAGTCAGAAGGAAAGATAGAAAGGGATGGTTGTGAGAGGGGAGCGAAGGAGGAGAGACACTTTAATAATAGTAACTAGTTAGAGCAAAAAAAAAAAAAGCATTTTTTTATTGTGATTCTTTCAGCAGCTAAATGAGGCAGTGCATGCGTCCTGGTTTGATTTGTCTGCTTGGCCCCATGTCCGTTTATTGAGATTGAGAGTGTACCCTGAGCGCAGTAATGAACCATTTTATGATTCATTATCCCACTGCTGATTCCTGCTGCCAAGTCTGCAAACTTTCTAATTAGCTTAGGTCAAACATTCATACAGTTTTCTTCTAATTATCATCGCTTATTACAGAATGGACATCGCAACACAGCCACAAAGGAATAAATTGATGTGGGTGGTGTTGTCTATGGAGAAACAGGTTTTGTTCTCCCAATGAATGTTAGAGAAATAGTGAGGAAGAGGCAGGGATTTGCTGAATAATTGCAGAGGAAGAGCTCTGGGAATATAATCTTTAAAGTAATCACTGAAAAATAAGGATGAAAACAGCGAGGGAATATACAAATTATTCTCTGGCGACTATTTTGTAGATTCAGTGGAATCTCGCCGGTAATTGGACCGAGTTCAGACTGTAGATAGAGGATACTAAGCTAGATTGGGTCATTCTACAGATGCATGTACATTATAACATGTTGAAAGCGTAGAGGCTTGTAAATCAGCCATTTAAAAAAGGTAGTAATTATGTGTGTATAGTGTACACATAGTGTGCGACTACATTCATGTGTGTATGAGAATAAGCAGCCACTGTTCCCAGCAGGGAATAAAGCAAACCCACCAGTGAATGTGGGAAGGCCTTTCAATAAATTTGAAGTTTAAATCCGCCGCATGCAGCGCCTTTTCCAGCCGCCTAACGTCATGTTGTCACTTTGCTATTGTAGTCAGGCACAGTGAGAAACTTGGTTGTCAGAAATGAATGGCGAGGACTGGCTTAACTGTGTGTGCAGATGAAAGAGCAGAGCTGAAATGTTTTGCATGGAGCGATTAACCCACCCAACCCCACCCTGCCCTGCCCACCCCACCCTACCCTCCACACACACATCAATTACCACCTTGCCTGTACTTGCCTGTCAAGTTGCTCCAGCCATAGGACCATACTGGTCGGTTTACATATTTTAAGTACTAATGAAAAAACATGATTTACTTCACATTTTCCAAATTATACTATCAGATTTTTCTTATGCCATTAGGGCAGCAGGAAAAAGCTGTTAGCACAACACAAGCATAATCATCTTTTAAGCTGATATGACCAACTTTTGAGCAAACAGATGCTTGTTAACACATCCTGCAGATGGCCACAGCAATCTTTTGGAGTTTTGTTTCTGTTGACCTGATACTTGTAAATCCATTATTAATTCTCCTTGTAGTTTTTGGTCTCCTCCCAACTCCAGAGAAAAATGTCTGGCTCCTTAGGTGCTGAATTTCTCACTGTGTTCACCAGCTAGTTGTTCATATGGTCTGTCTGCTGCTGGGCAGGTGATGCACAGAGGATTTTTAGAGCTTTTCCACTGAAACGGTCTGGCTGCTGCATCTGGAAAAGGGCTTATGAGAGTGAACCAAAACCATTAACTGAAAGATGCTAAAACGGTCCAGAGAGCTGAGAGGAACTTCAGAGATGGTTGGATTGTGAATACTGGTGTGGTCATTCAATCCTTTGATAATATAAAGATATTAATTATAGCAGCTTTAAGAGCTGGCTTCAGTAGAGTCTCTTTCATGCAATAAAAACACAAGGTCACATTATTCATCTGTGACATTTCCATCCAAAAGCTTGATGCATGAATGTAAGTTTTTCAAGCTAACTTTTAGATTTCCCTAGTTGGTGTGTCCTTGAAGGCAGCGACAAGGATGTTTTTTATGCAGCTGCATTGCCGCATGACAATAGTGTATTTCACCTGAACTATCTAAAGCTATGAAGGTAATTATCTAAAATGTTATGCTTTGATGAGTGGTCAGCAGTAATGTAAAGTATAAGCAATGTGTAGGCTAGGCAGTGGGTTAAAATGTTCAATTATTTATGAGACTTCAGTTAATAAAAGAGAAGAAAATCCCTCGATCAGTGCCGACACCAGCAGCAAGCTTGTACTCCCTGCCCTTTGACTGTTTGCCTCCATTTTGCTGCTGCACTCTCTGGTCCTTGGTTGGATCCCCTCTGGGAAGCTCCTGGCAAAAAATCCTCCTGTTCACCTTTGTAAAGAGCAAATTGCATGGGCTGTATGTAATGTGCAGTGGAAAATTGAGTGCAACAGATACAGCAGATAGAGAGTCATTGCAGTGTCGAATGAGATTTGAAAAGAAGAGAAAGATTTGCATCTGCGGGGTTTCATTTGAGTGAAACTACCTCTGAAGTCTCACATCTTTTAAAATGGATCTGGAGAGAAGTCAGCTCGCCTGGTACTGGAGGGACAAAGGCGACTTTTGATAGACAGTCTCAGGTCTGTTCACAAAAGGAAGGGGACGTGATAATGAGAGGAATGAGAGTTATGCTTTGTTGCGTAGTTGAATTATACGCCGTGGTTCCAATTAGTGAGTGTTCCCATGTTACTGCATGCCACATCTGTCATCTTAAAGTTAGAAGCTGTGAATCTTGAGATTTGCTTCAGCTAAATGTAAAATGCCGTCTTTGTGTGTGTGTGTGTGTGTGTGCGTGTATGCGCGTACAGTACGTGCAGCCTGTATTCATCTCACATGCCCCAGGTTCCTTCCAGTGGAGGAAGCTTCCCTGTCAACCAACTCACGCCACACTGGAGATCAACTCAGCCCCTCTCAACATCAAACCAGATTTAAATGTGTGGAAAAAAAGCAAAAGTGATTTGTGAAAGAAAAAAAAAGAGAAAAAGAGTGAAAGTGGCAATAAAAAAAAAGAAGAAAGAAGAAAGCAATCGAGAGAGGGGGGATAAGGGAAATGGGATTTAAAGTTAAACCAAAAGAGAAGAAAGACAGTATAAACACTGCGGGCTGTATTTTTGTCGTTCTTGACTTTACAGACTCCATCTTTCTCTCTCTGCCCCTCACCCATCCACCCCTATAGTGTGTGCCCAGTGAAGGGGCACTATCATTTACCCGCACACTAATTAGAACAGTCTGCACAGCAAACTCCACTTCACTCACCACCAGGCTCACAAATTACATTTCATGTGTTTGTTATTTACTGCTCTTCTTTAATTAGAAAAAATATTTGGAGGAGCACTCTGGAGGTGCGGTGAAATCTCTCCCTTCTGTCTTATTCTGTATATTGAATAATCATCCCTCCTCAGAGAAATTTCCATTTGTCTCCTCCCTTTCACAGTCAGAGATTACCATTTAGCAAAACTGAGGTCCTCAATGACAAATTTGCTCAAACTAAATGCTATTGCCAAGTGAAACTGCTGAAATCCTGCACGCAAATTTTAATTACAATTATTTAATGCTGCTGTTTCAGTTCCAAAGGAATTCTTGGAGACTGTTTTAGTACATGTAAAGAATACAAATTTGGTTGTACAGTATCTACTGGATGTTATTTTTCTCAACCAAAGCTACAAAAAGACACGTTTTTTCTCTGGGAAGGCTTGACTTTGTTTTAGCTCGTCTTTGTGGATGTGCGAGCTGCTGCCAGGCCCTGTTGCTGCCGTTTACTCTGCAGGATGAAAGGTTTAAGGTTCAGGCTCTTTAAGACTCAGTCAGGTCACAAAGCAGCCCTGAAAGGAGAGGGAAGGAGGAGAGACGGAGAGGAAGCCAAAGAGAGGACACAGAGGGAGTGGGTTGTCAATCCAGAGAGACACAAGAGGAGGTGATACTGTACATGCAGATGCAAAGATGCTGGTCTGCAGGTTTATCAAAGTGCCTGTTTTATAATATCGGTTCAACCAAAAATTAAATCATTTTCTCACTTATCTGGAGAGTTCTTTGAAAACTGCTCACAGTGAGGTCTTCAAATCATCCAGCGTTAACTGGGACACTGTTGCTGGAAAGCCGTGTTGCTGTTTAATTTTGTAAATGTCACTTTTCAGTGGTGTGAGCACCACAAATAAATCCTATTCAATTACCTCTATTGTTTCAGAATGCAGAAAAATTGGATCCAAACTATGCAACATTCTGCATGGCTGGATTACACAAGGCTAAAATATGTCTTTTGTAATTAGTGTAACTAAGCCTTTCAGGGAAATGACCAGTAGCTTTCTGATCTGAGTCTCTCCTTACTTGATTTTACTGGCAAACATCATGTGGGAAGCTTTAAATTGTCAGTGAATTATAAAAGACATTCACTTTTATGCATTACCTGAACATGCAGTGTATGAATAATAACCTTCCCTTTGAGATCTGACTTTGGGAAAATATGCTGTCTGAATATGAACTCACTAAGATTCAAAATAAGCTTCTATTTTTATTTTATTTTTTTGATATCACCTATATGTCAAAGTAAGTACAACAGAACTACGGCACCACCACTTAGTCACTCTGTTTAAAAAGTAGAATATGTAAACGCTTTATGACAATGACAGTGATAATGGTTATGACTCTTCAAGGGGACTTGGCTAATAGCTTTAGCTATTAACATTATGGATTTCTTATGAGGGACCACTTGTGTTTCACCAGGATATATTACAGGCCACAGTGCGTTTTTTTTCTGCTCTCTGCGTACAGTAAACGCATGAACCTATTTATATAATGTTGGATTAATACAGGGCATAAGGCGCAGATCGGTTTGGATGGCTCTTTATCTCGAGTACATCAGTGTGAATAATGTGTGTATGAGAGGTTGGGGGGTGGGGTCATAGGATAGAGGTGGTGGTGGAGGTTGGGAGGGGTTGAGAAATGATCTCACACAGAGATGCTCCATAAATCCCACTCATAATTGTTTCCCTACTTGGTGTGCAGTCTTGCTCCATAAAGGGGCAAAGCCAAGGGTGCTCTAAATGTCAGGGGAGCGGCGCGTTGATGAATTACCTTTTAAAGATATCAGAGAGAGGCACGTTTCACGTGAAAGATGAGCCCAACACAGCGCTCGGAGGCCCTGTCTGCTTGTGTGAGCATATTTCCCCCCCAGGGGAAATTTGTCTTTTTATCAACTGTCCAGAGAAGTCACGGCACATCCTCACTGAATAAATCAAAGAGAATTAGTTTGCTGTGTTCTCTTATCTGTGATGTGCCCGTTTTTCTGGAGAGATCACCTGCAGATGTGTGGTTGTGTGTGTGTGTTTGCAGAATTGGCCCAGCGGCAGAGGTGGCTCATATCTGCAGGAGGGCCTGAAAGACTGAGCCACACTTGGGTGTGAACAAAGGCACACAAACACCATTGGCATCATCAGTAGATCCATTATGAACACACAAAAATTCAGGAAACACACTATAGCCTGTGTGTGCGTGTGCATGTGTGTTTGCAGCCCTTGGCAGCAGTGCGGGCTGATAATCCCTGCATTGCAATTCCTGCATAGCCAGAGTTTGGTTAATACCTTGATGTTAGTCAAGGTAGCTGAGATGGTGCTAGTTTTAAACAGAGGTCGCAGGATGTCTCTTTGCCCTTGGCCTGTCTGGGACAGCTATCATTACAGAACCAGTGCCTCTCCAGATAAGAGCACCCAGGACTTCACTGCCGCCACAGCAGCCTGCTCTGATAGCTCATGCTTAAAGGATAATACTTTTTACACATTAATCAGATGGCTCTTTGACCACAGAGTATTGCACGGCCCAGATGAAATTGAAATGCATGATTTGGTTCCCCGATAATCTCCACTCACAAACATCAGTAATATATAGCTACTGGTCTCTCCCAAGTGAATCAGAGTCATGGGAGGACCGCGGCAAGTTTGCAAAATCATGGTGAAAATAGAAGAGACACTGAGAGTCTCACTCATTTCTTTCTCCTAGTTCAATCTTTCTAGTTCTTCACACCATCTGGACTCTTGGCAAATGTGAACACTGTGCTATCAAAGATAGAACATGAAGCTTTTACTTTCCAATTCTGGTAGAATGCAATTAAGTTTGTTGCACAAATGTCACTGGCAGACATTTTTCAGGAAGAAATTGTCAAACAACCACACAAAGAAAAAGCGAACAACACATTTGATTGCCAAGATGTTGAATATTGTTATCCAATAAATTAAAAATAAAGTTTTAAAATGATGGTGCTGCCTGACAACTCCAGAACGGTGATTAACAACTTGTGGTTATTCAGCTGGTTGCTCACCTGCAAAGCAAAGTACAAAGGTTATCTGACATTTGCTGCCTTCAAATAATCAATTCTTTGACCTCGGTGGTGTCTTCGATTCTGCCATTTTCAATTAAGGAGTTTAAGGTGAAGTTTGTTTTGAGGTTTTTTCCTCCCCTCCTCTCTCACGGGCGAGAAATTGCCTTCTTAGGCTGTGAAAGCAGCCACTCATTCGTGTTAATTTCTGTGTTCCTTTCCATCAATCGTACTCCCCCTCTGTCTAGGTTTTTATGTTTATCCCCATCTGTAGGGCTGCCTTGATCCTTCTCCATTCTTCCTTTGTATTATGTCTATGAATTTTGAGAAAAACATGTTGAGGAGCTCCCCTTGGTGATGGCAGCAATTTGGCTTTCATATATTCCTATCCTCCAAAAACTGCTTAGTGCTGCGGTCGTGAGCGTGTGTGTTCGCATGCATTTGTTTTACAGGATGCTGGAGAGTAATGAAACTTTGCTTTTGTTCTTAGCTGCAGTTTTAGAGCGAGTTTAGCAATGTGGAAGGAAGCATTCAGCTGAAGAAACCTTTCAGCTTACAGGAGGCGAGCAGTGGATGGGGAGGAGGTCAGAGGCATGTTTCTTACCTCTGTACTGACAGCTCGTCTGAGGCTGAGCGGTAATTGAAAAGCATGGGAAAAGTGGATAATGATCATTTATTTGTGTGAAATTCAAACGAGTGGTAGAGAAAAGCTGGACCTGACAGTTCAGAAGTAGCTTTGCTTGGCTCAGTAATTAAATCAGAGAAGCAAGTGAAGTTGTCTTCAGCTCACTGCCTCGTCTTGTTTCCTCTTTAATCAGGTAGCTATTAAACCTCTGCACTCCCCGTCCTCTGACTTCAGGTCCGCTATTAAACTCAGACCGAAGGTGTTTACGGTTTGTGTGTGTGTAGATGTTTTTTTTTTTTTTCATGTTGTAAGGATAGAAAAAACATAGTGTGGATCAAAAATGGAAAACACAGACAGTGTAAATACAATATGAGTTATGGACGTCTGCTGGAGAGAGGAAACAAGACGCGTGCTGACTTGGTGGTAGTGTTATTCCACCACCAGCAGCGTGTTATTCCACTTCTTGTTGACTAGATGATGAATACTTCTCTCCACAACCATAAATCCATTTTACGCAGCACCGCTGACCTGTGAGATATATCCGCGACCCCACGGTTTAACTCCAAACACACAAGTCGACGTGCACGAGCAGCGCTGCTCTGCTCTCTGTCTTTCTTTCCTCACCTCTTTCTCCTCTCGTCTCTCCCGATCATCCAGCACCCACACATCCTCGAACACAAACACACCTTCGTGCTTATTTGCAGAGACAGTTTGTGTTTCTCTGCACAAAAAAAAAAAAAAAAACAGATTCTTCTGCCTCCATATGCTGACACATGACCTCCTCCAAGGTCATCTCAGATTCCTCCTCTGCTCTCCTCAGAGATCACCCAGATTAGACTGATGCCCTGCTCAGATGGCGACCGCCGGTCGAGCCGCCTGCGTACATCCGTTCTTATGTCCTCGGCTCACTGCTGCTGGCACAGACAAGGTTGTTCTTCAAGGGGAGTTGACCTTTGGGTTCCCAACAGGGAACTTTGATTCCGCTATATTTAGGGCTAAATATTTAAGGGTTTTTTTGTTTCAAAATCAGGGAATTTATCTGTTTATTTTGAATATGGTGCAAAAAATCAATAATGCAAAACTGTGTTTAAATCGGATTATAAAAAACTATTTTCAGCACCTGTGGTTGAGTGTTTTTTTTTAATACTTTGAGGGACTATGGCACATAATCAGCTACTCATTTACATTTCCTCTCACTTTTTTTTTCATCTTTATAACCAGAAGCGTATTCTGAGTTGTGCTCATTGCAGGAGGACCATGTTTATTTGGAAATCTGGGTTTATGGTGTCCTCTTGCAGCAGCAATCACAAAAATGTCTGGATGCATTGAGACATGAAAAATTGCATAAAAACCTGTTTCAACTTGTCTTCTCCTTTTGAATAACTGAGCACTTTTCTGTGTAAACTGGTCAACCATAAAACAATAAGCCTGAACTAAATTTGCTATTTGACCAGTGTGAATCAGATGTTTATATGTTTGCATCTGTGTGCTCCAACAGCCCCGGTCATCCTAAATGAGCTAAACTGGACCCAGGCACTGGAGAGGGTCTTCATTGATAACCGTCGGGAGGACAGCTCGCTGCGCTGGCAGGTGTTTGGCAGTGCCACAGGAGTGACCCGATACTACCCAGGTAGGCTGCAGGGTACTGAGTCAACAATCTGCTTTATAACTCACGACAAGATAAAGTCTAAATTGACCCTAGGGCTCCTCGGCTGCAGAACATTGGCAATCTCTTATCAGATGGCTGTACCTGGTAACTGGATAGACAGAATGAAATTATGATTACTTTGATCTAATCTGATCTGACATATCCTGCACTACACTGTACTGCCTTTAACTTATTTTCCTGCTCTCTCCAGCCACTCCATGGAGGGCACCCAACAAGATTGACCTGTACGACGTCCGCAGAAGACCATGGTGAGTGCCATCTCCATGATGTACTCGTAAGGTTTTTTTGTCTCCGTAATCTCAGCAATTAGCCTACTGGCCATTTTAGGATGAATACTAAAAGAACATCCATTATCATCGTGTTTTAACCTAAATTTCAGAAGTGTTTGTTTCTAAAATCGACACAAATTTTACTCTTCCGGAGCATTAATAGTGTTAGAGAAAATTACGCTGGTAACCCTGGATGTACTGTGCTTCTGAATAATGTTGCTCATGAATGTTATAGTTTGGATCACCATCCAAAGAACAGGCTCAGGCCAGCTTTTAATAATAATGGAAGAGGAAAAGTTGAGTTTGGTGTTGAAAGGGTTCCTAACTGCATCAATTAATATAAAGTATGTTTAGAACAGTTTTTAGTCATGATGACTAAGTCTTTGACGGCTCTAGATGTGGTAAATTCTTAAATAAATGTGACACATTTCGAAGAATATTCATATTAAATTGCTGCATCATCCCAGCCCAGATGAGTGGTGGAAAGTGTGAGTTTTGGGCACCAGGTGAGCTCAGCTGAGCGTTGAGAGTGCAGAGGATTGTGTAGCTCAGAGCAGACAGCCTCTAACCCATACAAACAGCATCAGCAGCCGCAGAGTAAAAGTGCAGAAAATTGCCAAAATTTAACTTGTCATTGCAACACCTGTGCTGTCAGCAGCAGCACCGTCATGCTGTCTTAAAATTGTGACAAACTGTTCTGATCTGATCTGGGTCTACACACATGCTGCAAACACATTTGATTTTTGATGTGTGTGTTATAATGGAGGCGTAATTTTGTGCTCATACACTGCGTATGCTTTATTTTAAGGTACACATATTCAGCATATTCTTTATTGGCATGCATATTAGTAGCATACTGGCTCCTTCAAAGCAGTTATTTAGGGCTGCAACTTACAATTATTTTCATTGTCAATTAATCTGTTCATTATTTTTTCGATTAATTGATTAGTAGTTTGGGATATGGTAAAATACATATATATAATATATTCTGGTGACTGTATGTACCTTAATAAAAAGTGTTACACTGTTTTCTTGTTTAGATCATTTGAGGTCTTTTCATCTTTATAATCTTCATAAATCTTTGCCTCAGAGTGAAAATGACTGTTTTTCTATTTTGAATTATTACATGCACTTACTTAACTGCACTACGCTAAAATACAATGTTAATGCTATTCTAAAAATGCTTCTGACAATTCCTTTATAGAGAAGAAGTTTTTAAAAGGAAATAATTTTTGTAATGTATTTTTCCTAAATTGGCTGCTTAAGGCATATCTCCACATTAGAGGGCTTTGTGAATGTACAAAAGGAAGGCTTAAATCCAGCCTTACATTAGGATTCCTGTGCAGTGTTTTGTCTCTGGCTCTGGCTAAAGGATATTCTTTAATGGAATAAGATCAAAACGCTTTCCTGCCCCGTATTTATCTCAGTAAGTGATAATGTTGATGCATTGTCTTTTGCTACAAGAACAAAACAAGATAGGGGCTAATGTTTCTGTTTAAAGTACCACCTTTGCCTGTGGTTCTCTGCGTAACAGCTGATCTGTGCACAGAGGGCCGGGGCTGGCGAGTGTGACGGGCTGGACAGAACTAGGCTGCATTGGGCCAAGCAGCCCCCTCACTCACCCTCCCGAGCTTCCTGTCCACCCTTCCACGTTCAATCTACCTGCCGCTGTCACATCGGCTTTGTGGCAGCCCTGCCTGTTGCCTGGTTACAGGTTGGAGTGAACTGGACATAATCATGACAGCAATGTTGATTAGACCTGACCCCGTTTTCCATCTCTGTCTCGGTCCAGCTCAGTCTGAGTGGCTGTTTGAGGTCAGGCCAGGCTTGTCAGATGAAGTCAACAAGCTCAGACAAAACAAACAAAAGACAGGAAGCCTTTACGTTCTGATTAAGTTCATATGAAGATCCAAAATGCACAATCTTTAAAGTCAGTCACATCATATAGAGAATGAATGAATTCATCATTAGAAACAATTTAAATGTAACCTCAGTCGCTCATGTGATGTGGTGTTTAAAGGCCCAGTCAAGGTTCAGTTTATTCATGCATGAAAAATTGGTGCTCCAATCATAAGCAACTGCTTACTAAAAGATAGGAAATAATTTAAATACTTCAAACTAAAACTGCTGGCAAGAACCATCTATAACTAAGATTCAGATAAATTAAAATCACGGTACATCCTTCTTCATGTACAAAGTTCAAGCTCAGTGTATATATATATATAATCATCAGACTAACGAGGCGTTCGCTGCCAGTTTCTCTCGACTGTCATAGTAGCCAACACTATGACCAAGAAAAATGCCTGAAAACACAAGGCGCTGTGTAGCAGGATAAGTTAAAACAAGGATCCTGTCTCTGATCTGTCAGCACAACAACTGAAGTACGCCCAAGTTTAATTCTCCTACACGTGTTTTGACTGGGGGGACACATCCCGCAGACATGAATGAACAAGCAAAAAGAAATATGAGGGCAATGCTGAGCAGCAGCAGCATGTGTGACAAGGTTAGACAGAGAAAGAGGTGTATTTCTGCGCAGAGGAACACCTTGTCACCCGCCCCGGTCCTCCATGTTTGTCACTTCTTCGAGCTTCTGCTCACGTCTGAGCCTTCGACATTCCTGTGGCCCGTTGCTTAGCAACTTGTGCCCAGCCACGCTGAGTGGCGGGGCCGTGGCAGCGAGTGTCACGATATGTCAGGTCAGACTCGTGTGATTACAGTCTAACATGCCGTCTCTTCGACTGACAGTCTCTGGAGAGGACGGCCAATCGCACACATTACGAAAACAGTCCACAGGGGTGACAGCAGTGGATAGCAGCATCCGTCGTGAGGACAGTAACACAAACAGCATGAGCGTTCACACAAGGCAACGCTAAGATGAACACAACTCAGGCATCCACTTGGTGTTATAGGGAAAGTGAGATTTAAGTTCTCCTCGCTTTTTGTGCAAGTAAATCTCATAAAATGATACTACAGCTGTTGTGTATATATTTTTTCCCCCTTTTTTGGAGCATGTTTGTGGAAACAGAATCTAGGCTTCAATCGTTTGGATGGGTGTTTCCCATGGCAGCAGAGAGACACACACAGTCAACTTCATCATTGAATAGCCTATGAACATTGATACTAGAGACAAAACAGTTGCACAAGTAGACCAGAGTCATCACAGACTGCAAAATGTTACACAGCAAGTTGAAAAAGGGAAAAAAAACATCCGCTTCAACCATTCGGCTACCGAAGTGCAGTTACATTAAAAAAATTGAAAAAATCATGCCCCTTGGATGCAATAATGTAGGTAGTGGTACATTTCAAGTAGAATTTGAATATGGATAAACCTACAGGTTTAAATGACATACAGGCCAAAATATATGTATATGCATGTAGAATAAATAATGTATAAGCACAGACGCACAGTTTCACACATCCTCCCACACAGTTATCAACTCTCCTCCCCTCACAAACTCAAAGATACATCAGATCACTTGGACTGATATGCCAGAAAGATACTGCAGCTCAACGAAAAATACAACCAGAGCAACTGAAATGCACAGACGCAATCACAGGAACGTGCTTCAGTCAGGTTTGCGCTGACTCCGTCTCCAGGAAGAGTCCCCCTGTCAAAGATGTGATTTACTATGAAGAGTGAAGGTAGCGGCCAGGATTCATGGCCGGTTTGTAGTGCAACAGACCTGTAGCTTTCCTGGGACGGATGGATGGCGGCGTGACTGACCAGGTGCTCCTCTGAGGAAAAAAAATCGGAGGGCCGCCTGCCTCCACAGATGGGCTCTCTCCTCGTCTGCACCCCCACCGATGGCCCCAGGAAAATTAATGGTCCAGTCAACACACTTAATTGTCTCCAATTGCTCTGACATTAATTATTAACATTTGTCCATTATAATGTCTGTTCGTGTTATCAAGGGAAGCGAAGCAGAGGGTGAAGCGAGGGAGAGGGAAAAGTGAAAGGGCGAAGAGAGAAATAACCAGAGACAGGCATGGAGTCCTGTTAGCCAAGCGTTGCAAAGATCCCATTACCTCCCAGGCTCACAACAGCATGTAGTCTATATCACATATTGATTTCTTCAAAAAGTCAATCTAACCTCTTTGTAAATATTATGACTGCTGGTCAATCCTTGAAGCTGAGGCTCCCCCTAAAATACCATTCCCAATATCTAGAGCTTTGCATCCTCCTTCTTTCACTCTCTTCGCCCCACTTCACTTCAGGCAGAGGCAGAGTCACGAGAAAGACCAGTGTGTTACTGGTGAGAGTGAAGGTGACACAAAGCTTCAGCAGTTTTAGTCCCAGTAACATATTTGACATTTCAGTTTGAGCTAAGATGTGAGAGACACAGCTGGAGACTTTTTATTCCATCTCACAGAGCAACAGTAAGAGACTAACACCAGTCTGCTAATAATTGATGCTGATTTATTCCAAAATGCATGATTAATTCAATATTCTTTTTTTTTTTTTTTTTAGAAAGGAAAGTGGTTGAAAAATTGAGCATAAAATTTTGTGTTTGTTCTTCTTAGGCATAACCGAAAATATGGAAATGTGAATCTTGGTGCCAACACTTCCAATAATCAACAGAAAAGTGGAATAAATAAACGGCAGACAACATCTCTTTCTCCTGCAGGCTCTCTGGGCGCCGTCCTCCTATATTTTTATCTTAATTCAATCTTTATTCGCCTGCCACATCCACAGGAGCACTAAGAGAGCAGTAGTCCATAAAATAATAAGCCCATCAGCACAACACAAATCCACACACACATGGGACAATGCACACAAACACACCTACATGCGTGCGCACACACACAGATACTAGCAGTCTCTCTGTGTTATATGCAGTTCTCCCATTATTCTGCAGCTCCTCTGCTTACATCTACTGTACATGATGCATTCATATCACAGCCTCAACTGTGAAGAAAGTTCACACATTACAATGGACAAACACGCAATACAGATGGCACTGCATATACATCCTACTTATTATTTATATGCACTTTACAATTGACCAATCAACATGGTCAACAGCAACAAAAAAAAAAAAAAAAAAACGCACTTGCTGCTCCTGCACATTAAAATGAGCCCGAGCCACTCCATGTATCATGCTACATGCATCTATTGCATGTTTCTGAAATGTATGTAATAGATAATTCCTCCAATTTAAATGTAATACACAACATTTTGTGGAATGGGTCAGGGTGCATAAACACAATCTCCTGAGAGAGTTAGCCCCCCGGCACAGTTAATGTATTGATTTTGCTGCGCTGCGCCATGATAAAACTATTTCATGAATTCCAATGAGACTCCTTTACCAGACTGCTGTAAAAGGAGCAAAATACAATCACCACAACGCAGAATATGTCATTGTGTTCATTGCTTGTATAATGCATTTCTTTTAGATTTATGGGTGGTGGTGGCATGTTGTGAGGGTGGGGTGCCGGTGAATGTTGCTGCTTTAATCTCCTCTCATTTAGAGTGATGCTTCATTCCACCTCTGTGTAAAAAGCACATGTCCACTGCACACACGGGTCAGGCTCTATCCCCGTTATACATATTGTAATGGTGTGAACATGTTTATATCATGACATACATGATATTTTATGGCTTTCTGGTATTTTTTTCATAAGTATATAAAACACTACTGCTGCTGTGGATGGACTTACTTTTCGATTGACTTGGTTGATAATATATCATAGAATGAAAACAAGCTTTCACCAATTCAATTCAGGCCTTTGCATGTTACTAGCAATTAGTTAGCTGAAATGCCTTCTCTTACAGTTTGTAATATATTGCAAACTTCTGTATTTTTTTCAAAGGGCGATTCAGCGATCTTTTCCCTTACCAATTAATCTGGGGATTAATCAACATATTGTTAAAACTGCTTATCACAGGTACTCAGAGCTTGATGTCTACATATTGATTGTTTTGTCTATCCAATGGTCCAAAACTAAAAAAAGATTAAATCTCCAACCATATAAATCAGAAAAAAAGCAGAAAATCTCAACATTTGATAAGTTGGAACCAGTAAGTGTTTCTCATTCATCAACCAACTGATAATTAATGCCACTGTTCTTTGAAGTGGTTACAACCCAATCATCTGTACAAGATATAAGGTCACTCTGTGAATAGTACATTTAAATATATATTTTACATCAAAACAAACTGTACAGTTTCAGTTAAAATTAAAAGAATAAATTTGTTGTTCCCGTATTGCAACAGTCATTGGGTCTGTCAGGTTTTACTGCATATGTTACGGTTAATGTACTTATCTAACTCAGTCACTTAACTTTCATTTGCTTGTTTTTTTTTTGTTTGTTTTTTTTTTTTAATTGTGCCTTTAGCTGGACTTTGTCCAGTGATTTGTCTGAAACTGGTTCATTAACCACCAGGAAGTTGTACTTGCATGGCCAACAAAGCAGCCACTACTTGTTTGACATTTTATGTACAGTATATACTCAATTATGAGATGTGAGGTTTCACTCAAATACCTTTACATTAGAGGTTGACTGATCGTGACTGATATAATAATGGTAATTTGGAAAAGAGAAAATCCATTAGCCAATTAATTGCCTGATATTACAGGCCTGCCGACTGGTTAATCGCTCAAACCAATTAATCATTGGCCTCTACTGTTGCTGTTCGACCTCTACTCTCCGTGATTGACAGGTAGAAACAGGTTGCATTAAATCACGTCCGGGAGAGTTTTCACCTTAGTTTATCTTCTGTAATGAGCTGCTCGCAGAGGCAAACAGAACTGACACATTCTCATATGTAAGTAAAATAATGGTGTCTGAGAAGTGCCCTCACTAGTTATGATGGTTCAGGTCAGTGGTTAGATACAAGTCATAACTCTGAGTGAGCGGACAGCGAGGCCATAGGCTCATATGTTGTGTCTGCCGGCTGATGGCTGTGTCACGGTGGGACAGAATGGGCGACAGGGCTCAGTTCAGCACCAGCCAGGCCCATCTGCTTGTCACCTGGCCTTGGCATGCAGGAGACTGGGTAATGACAGGGAAAGAATGGCATCAGTGGGCAGAAGCTGAGAGGTAATTACTGACTGGAATCCATGCAGAAACAACACATCTGGATCCATGAGTCAAAATGTGCAGAATTACACCCTGATACCGGCCTCAATTCATGATTTTTATCTGTCAGAACCGTAGAACTGCATATCAGCCTAGAGACTGAAAATCCTTGACTCCATGCCGCTCTCTCTGATCCTGATGTTCTCTGCTCAGAAGCACGGAGAAAATTCAATTGTACTTAAGGCAATGGAAAGGGAGAGAAAGAGAGCAGCGCTGATACACCAAGACAATCTGTGGGGAAAATCAGCCATGGCAGCACTATAGCTTCAGTGTTGAGTGACGCTATCCTGGCTCATGTGTTACTCTTCTCTACTTCATCACTGCTCACACATTCCTCCTAAACCCCATTACTGCTGATCAATGCTGCCTCTTTCACAGCTCGAGAGAAATGATCTGCTTGAAAGTGATATTTTCTCTGCAGATTTTAGGGCCAAAGCTAGAACAGCTAGCTTCTCCATTGTGAGATTGTACATTGGGTGTGGAAGATGACCTATAATGACTGGTAGTAATAGAAGTCTGCATTGCCTTATAATTAACATTTAGCCCCCTCAAAATAACTTGAAGTCCCATTAAAGGACTATTCTCCTCTATGAGAAATGGACTGACCAGAGAAGTTAATGAAAATCTGCAGTTGGTCTGCAGCCATCAGCCGTCACTAAATGACCCTCCTTCAAACTCCAGATGGGGCGTCTCTGCCCATGAGCCCGAGGTAGCGGAGACGTGGACCACATTCTGACCGAGTTTCAGTCCTGCATCGATGATCGCTTTCACGAAACCCCATCCGCTCCAGAGAAAGAAGCCGCCACTGTGGGTAGTCTCAGCTCTCACTCTCTCGCTCTCTCCCTCTCACTCCCTCAAATTAAGATTTCAGTAATTAAATTGATAAAAGTCATGCATGCCAATATGCCTCATGGTTCCAGACCTGATTTCATACGCCACACAGTTGTGGAGAGCTGCAGAAGTTCTACCTTTGATGTGGCATTCTTTATTATTGAAAATAATTGGATTCCCCCCCCATCACATACTCACACACACACACACACACATACATTTCGCCTATGTTCACTCTAGGCATGCTCAGTTAATCGACCTCTTGTCAGGCGGTGCTGGTGCCGAGTCTCCATTCCATGGGGGGGGGGGGGGTTCAGGCGGCTTCTTGAGCAGAGTGGGACCTGGGTTGCTTCTAGGAAAAAAACAAACGGATTTGAGCAGCCAAGGCGGCGTGCTGAGGGACGTCACTTCAACACGGGTCAGGGGTCACGCTGCAGGTTGGAGTGGCGCCTGCCAGTGAGTGAGAGCGGTGAGACTTGCGGGAGCAGTGGCGAAGCCTACCGGGGCTCTGTTGCTCTACCTCCGTATCAGCTTGGCCGAGCATAAGAAAAGAGCCTCTCTGGCCCACAGGCAGCTGGCTTCTCTCCACACTCAGCGGAACCGCTGATAATCAGCAGAAAGAGACCCCTGATGATTACTCTGCCTCTGCCTAAGACTGCTGCTAACTGCTTGCCTGCTCACTCCTCAGAATGTCAAACTAGTGCTCACATTTGAAACCCCCCCTTCCCTGTATCCCACAGAAAAGTCTATAATGTCCATCAATCTCAGCTCTCTTTGTATCAGAGGTAAATGTGAATTTAATTGCCACTGGAGCGGAATGACAGAATTTTTGATTTCCCTCTGTATGCCATCCTCTATCAACCGTGGACAGATGTTATGTGTGCGTCTCTTCCAGGACACAAGTTGTCTGGCCTTGCTAGTTCAGTGCTGTCTCTGTCTTGTGGGCCCACGCTGTGCCGTGGCTGACACACACCCAGAACAGCCCTATTTTAGGAGTTTCTTCGCAGCACAAGCATAATGGTCTTAAGCAGCGTGTGCCTCCTCCCAACAAAGGGACCGCCAGTGTAAATAATGTCTCTGACGCCCAACTGATGAGTCATCAAAGGAACAGAACGTCAGCTATCTCATTTTTACTGACAGCACTTAGCTCAGCACAGGCTCTCCACAGCACAGGTCAGCACCACTCAGGCTGCTCCTTTTCAAGTTTATATAAATTTCAAGTGACTAAATATAAAGCGTATTAGACTGTATGAGTCAACATAGCGTGGATGCAGAAAAACTCCATTTTAATATGACATTTATGCTTATTTTAAGTCTGAAAATCTTTTTTTTGGGGGGAGGGGGGTGGTCTGTAAATAATAACGAGAGCAGATTTGTGTTTCTTAAAGCAATAATCACTATCCTAAACAACCAAGTGAGGCAGTGTAAGGCAGTTTACTTACCTATTTGATCGTGTTGATTGAAAATAAAACATGTCGGCAGATTTTAAAGAAAACTCGACTTTTAAAGGGATAAGCAACATTATGTGACTCTAATTAAATGCCACCTGAAAATGAAAGAATTCCAACATCAACACGTCTCTAGCACAGCTTATGGTGGCCCATAACTGATATGAAAAATGTCACATTTTTGAAAAAGAAAGAAGAAACTAGCTCATTTCCACAGGATCTGAGATAAATATTTAGCAAAATGATCATATCTGAATGTCAAAAGCCTGTTTGAACACTCAAAAATCTATGCTGGATTATTGATACTGATTAAATATGAGTCCTCTGTTGATACACAATATGTTAATTTCTGCACCTTTAACACTCAGTGCTAAACTCCTACAGCGGCTATTGTTACAGTGATGGCTTGTGTGCTCCAGAGCACCAGTGCAGACCAGTGCAGTGAATGTGTACTTAGACCATAAACTAGCAATTACTTTGGCTTATGCAGTAATTATTTAGAGTAGCCATTGTTATTCAGTAAAGAGGAGTATCTCTGTTGAAGTCATCCGACAGTAGCTGTAGCCAACACTGAAGTATATAACACAACTTATTAACTCTTCTAAGCACATAAGCCTTTCTGTAGCTTAAGTGGGCTCAGCCATGGTCGCTCCATATTATCATGGCTCAGCTCATTGTGGCTCACTTTGGCTCCTTTCTTCAGTGCAATTCTTAAAGATTATGGGAACAAATTAAAGCCATTTTTTGTGTCTTTTGTGCAGGTACATCCAAGGTGCATCGTCTCCAAAGGACATGGTCATCATCGTGGACGTGTGAGTATTTCACACCTCAGTCTCTCTCACTGCCCCCACTTTTAACATTTCCTCCTGGCTGGAGTCTCCTTCAAAGGGTGCTAGTGCCACCTGTTGGTCTTGAAGAAAGCCTAAAATTAGAGGGAGGCGATCACTGCTCATGTTCTGGCCTTAATTGAAGTCCACTTGCATCAACATCTTAAAACACACAGATGTGATTTTGAATGTATGCAGTTAAACCAGACAGAAAAGTGAGCAGGATGAGGATCTGTTAGCCTCTTCTTTTTTCTACTTTTCTGCAGGAGTGGAAGTGTCAGCGGACTCACTCTGAAGCTGATGAAAACCTCCGTAGTGGAGATGCTGGACACCCTGTCGGATGACGACTATGTGAATGTGGCCAGGGTAAGCAGAAGCTTGCAGATCTGTGATTTGCCATCAGTGATACAAATCACTCCTGAAAGCAGCAATGACACAAATATTGGTTGTATTCATTAAGCAGGTGGTAATCAAGCAGGGAGTAGGTAAACGGCACAGTGTGTTCACAATGCTCCCAGTTGTTTGCTTGCACTGGAAACACTGCATTTCCCTCATTATAGTGTATTTGCATTTCCTGCACCACCGTTGTCCACGTGGAATTGTGTGCGTCTCTCTTTCACTCTCTGTTGATTACCCGGCTTTCTATTTTAGGACTGATGTTTCGGGATATATCAAAGTTATCCTATATTGCAGGACAGATAACACACACAGACACATCCACGTGCTCGGTGTGGTGGCTCTGTTGGGAGACTTCCTTCAGTAATCCTTCATAATCCATTGCTTTTAGCCACTGTATGCCTCTAAATCCCGGCTCTGAGAGCAAGAAATGAGCATGGTAATCTGGGTAGGAACCCATCTGATTTTCACCCCTATAAAGAAAGTGAGGGCTTACAAAAGCTTTCTGTGAATTATTTGCAAACACAAAAGACATTAATAACCAAAAATTAAATGAAAATAATCATCACGCACTGTCTCTGGCGTCTACATGCTTCAGCGCACTGTGCTGTGGCCTCGCTCACTCTGTAATGGCAATATAATTAGATTTAATAATACAGGCTTTATTTCATAGGACTTTATTTCTTATTTATTTTAGATAGTAGATGTAACCCAGCTTGTTTTTTTCTTAATCTCGTTTCACAGCTTCTTTATTTCCTAACATTTTAAGACGCAAGAGATGTGATATTAAGAAGTGACACAGCGATGAATATTGAATATGTGGCTCTGCGTGGCTTTGTGCGTTTGATTTCTTTGTGTGACAATTTAAATATGACACAACACCAGCCCATGAGAAATGTCAGCTTTTCTCGCATATAATGTTTTACATCAATCTGTCCTGAAAATGTCAGTTGATTTTGAGGTTGACCTTCAAGAAGAAACAGCATTTGAAACCTGCTATTACCGACATTGCTGCTGATATTCTAATCGCACATAGACACTGCACAGAGGTAGAAAAATATATTCCACATGCACACCCTTACACAACACACAAACCTGCGCACACACACAGATAGTTTTAGGCTAATTTGGTGGATGAGACGAGACAGATGATATTACCTTGGCTGGGTTTCTGTTCAGTGGCTTGCACTGGTGTTTCAGGTGCACCTGTTCTTTGTGTGGAAAGTTGTAATTACCAGTGTTTACTGCCAGCCAGAGAGTAGCAGGGCAGCTTACATCTGCACACACCCACGTCTGCATCCTGCCGCCATGAACTACACACACGTGAAATGGAAAACACAAAGAAATGCAAAGTCTTACAATAGACAAAATTTTCAGTTTGTAAATTCAGTCGTATTTCTGTCCAGAAGAAGCCAGTAAACATACACAGCATGCTCATGTGTGTCTTTGTGCTTCCTCCTCTAGTTCAATGAGAAGGCTGATGCTGTCGTTCCGTGCTTCAGGACTTTGGTCCAAGCCAACGTTCGTAACAAGAAGATCTTCAAAGAGGCCGTCATGCATATGCAAGCCAAAGGAACCACAGATTACAAGTCTGGCTTCACATTTGCCTTCGAACAGCTTCTCAACGTAAGAGCCAACAAGCCTGTCAGGGAAGGGCAATGCAGGGGTGGTTTGTTTGTAGCCGAGGAATTGTGTGCGCCCCCAGAAAGTCTTCAATAACATGTTGAAACTGTGTAACCATAGCTCCAGCATGTTATTATACTTCCTGTCAGGGTTCTGTCTACACCAATTAATAAAACTGAATTAACAGTGATAAAGCAGTGTTGACAGCGAATGGCCTAGACTTTTCCAGAGTTCTGTCATTGTCGAAGGTAGGTCTGATAATAACCGCTGCTCCGGTGGAGTCACGCTAACGTTTGCAGCAGCCAGCACAGTTGTGACGTCTGTCAGCAGCAGGCATCCACGTGCTCTCAACACAGGTGCTGCCTCAGCTCCGTATGCTGCTGTGTATTTTAAGAGGCTGCCACCCTAATGGGCTCTGATGGGATGATTGATGAGCGCAGCCCAGAGGAGATCAGCCACAGACACTTTATATTCCTCTGGTGGGCTTGGAGGCATAGAGCCAAGTGCCAGCTGCCCCCCTCCCCTTCCCTTGCCAGCAGAATGAGAAATAAAAGGCCCCTTTAATCGCTGTCTGTCGCAGACTCACACCCATGATTGGTGGCAGAAGCACAATAAAAATATGTAATTGTAGCAATATTATTTATCTTTATTAGAATCTTGTCAGATTGACATGCCGCTGGCCTGCATATCAATGGCAGCTGCCGTGCAAGCGGGGGGGGTGTGGCGGGGGGGGGGGAGTGTATCAAAGCTGAATGCTAAAAACTGGTGCCTGGCTATGAGCATGTTATGCAGAAATGCTTGTGAAAGTGCTTCTGACACAATCAAATTTAACGCTAGAGTAATGCTGTATACTTCAAATGGAATCCTAAAATTACGATAATATGAGGAAGCCCATGCCTACCAACTAGGAAATTTGTAAATGAATGATGAAAAGCTGAAAGCTTAGATGGGTTTATTGCTACAAAATGTAGCACAAAGAGTAATAAATGAATAGTATGCAAAAATTATATGCGGACAGTGAATAATATTTTCACCTCAGTACGGACGAATGCAGATTTCCAGAGTAAATCCCTGCCTTCTATCCGCTCCTTACAAGATGTACTAAAAGGCTTTTTTTAAGCACTAAGGATGTTAATTTATCTTAGAATGACAAAAATGTCCAAGATAGACTGTAAACCCTCTCCATCCTACACTGGACATGTTCCAGGTTAACCATCAGTATTAATGATAAACACAAAACACAACCATGTATGTACTTGCACACAAGTATTAAATCATAAGGAGCAGTACATTTCTTTGATATTTAGATTCTTTTGGTGCTTTTTCATCATTAGGAGTAGACATGATGTACAATTACAATTAGTGATTTGGCAGACGCTTTTATACAAAGCGACGTACATATGAATTCACACACAGATGGCCACTTAGCATGGACTGTATCCTATGAAGAGATTCCACCTTCACAACGACTTTTTAATCTAGTGAGGTGAGATATATGAGGTGAATCTAAGATCTCTACCTTCGTATTGACCCAGTCTTAAAAATCTGCAGTTGTTTTGAAATGGCTGAATATTATTCTGGGAGCTGTAATCATATTGACACACAGTATCACACTGTTTTAAGTGATCGCCTTCCCCTTTTATCCTTGTGCGTTACCTAACCTGTCTCCTGCTATCTTTCCCTCTCATCCTTTGCTCCTCTCTCCTCCCTCCTCTCTCTTCATGTGCCACAGGAGAGCAGTGCCCCGAGGGCCAACTGCAATAAGATGATAATGATGTTTACAGATGGCGGGGAGGATCGTGCACAGGAAATCTTTGAGAAGTACAACTGGCCCAACAAAACGGTGAGTCTGTCCCCATAAGGCTGTTAGCTATTCATCTACTGGCTCTGCCAGCCTAAGACATGATGCATATCCAGAAACTGTCTTCGCAGGCCCTTCTCCCTCCCCGTCTCCCATCGAGTTCTGCTGACATTGTCTCATTATTGTGCAGGCAGTTGTGTTAGTTAGGCTGTCGGACATGCCAAGCCGCTCCAATCTGTGCGTTTAACTCCAAGCTTTCTCCACTTCAATTTTGGCTGTATTGAATCTGGATTTTTCCTCTTGTGATTCGTCTCTGTGGTCTTTCTTCCACTCTCTCCCTCTTTCTGACTGTGTCTTTTTCTTTCTCCCTTCTTCTCTCTCTTTTGTTGTTTTGCTACTGGTGTTAACAGCTCTGACCTTCTGACTAATTAGCCACTTTATCAACAGAGCCTATAAAATTACACTCAGTAGATTCACAGTTTGCGCCTTTGTTCCAGTCTTGCTGTCTCTCCCACCCCTCCTTCACCCCGTTTCACAGCCCCACCAATATTTATTCTCATATCCATTACTATCCGGTTCCCTCATGACGGCTGCTGTCATAAAGGAATAATCTGCAGTTTGACAACTCTCTCACTGCAGTCTTGTGTTGGATACAGTTGTGTGAGTTGACTGCGAGGATAATCTAATCACACTCAAGATTCATACATTATAGTTGTCGCATGACAGTAACCTTATTGCCATCCAGAAGTAGGTTTGCGTGATATTGTTTTGCTCTCTCTGCAGGAAGTTTGTTTTCATTCTTCAGCCTTCGTGTGACTCGTTCTTTTGTCCTCCTCCTCCTCCTCCAGGTTCGTGTGTTCACCTTCTCTGTTGGCCAGCATAATTATGATGTCACCCCTTTGCAGTGGATAGCTTGTGCCAATAAAGGTAAGTGGATGAGGTGTTTCTGTCAATGTAACATGTTTGCATGTAGACCATGAAAGAGAAATATGGGTTCTGGCTGTGGCTACGGAGATTCAGAAGGCTGCTCTTTCAAATGCAGAGTTGGTGGTGTGATCAACACTGTTCCTCACAGTGATTTATATCAACATCCATTGGATACCCCTGAGTGATATGATGTTAAATGAAACACCAATAAAAAATAAGATATTACTGGTGCAAATAAATGAATAAGCCATTCAGTTTTCCAGACTCACTCTTGTTGTTTAAGGTCACTATTGTGACACTGGTGTTGATTCCTTCCATATCTTAGTTGACTTATAACTTAAAGAGTGATTTAACACCCCCTAAAAACCTTATTCCCACTGATCTCCAGTGGTTTAACCTCTCACCTCACTACAGTGCTGTTCAGGTGTGCTCCTATGCCTCATGACATCACTGTTGGGTGTGGTTACAGGTGCAACAAAGCACACATCTGACCACACCTATCAGTGAGGCTGGCTATGTTCAGAGGTGAAACAAACACTGCTTAGTTACTCTTTAACTATTATGGAAATGTTTATGGAACAAAATTAAATATTAAAACCTGCTACACCATCACTAACATTCATCTAGGCATTTGTCTGACACCATGTGACGTTAAAATCAATATTTTATTCATCTAAAGCAGCCGCAGTCCTTAAAATAAGCAAACAGGCAGCCCTGCCTCTGACAGACTGTCTGACAACCCGTATGATTCAGCTGCTCTTCTGTCAGCTACTTTGTCTGCGTGGATCTCATCTTGACTCAGCTCATTTAATCCCAACCTAACTCAGATGGCTGTTGCTGTGCTCAGTGTTGAATTTTTTAATCCGTAACCCATTTCTCTTCCTCTCTTTTGTGGTTTGATTTAATATCGTTTCTCAGCGTCGCACTTTATCGGAAGCTGCTCCTTTATGGGGCCTTTAGCTGCCTGTTTGAAGCCTCGGCTAACTTCTGCCGCTGATTAGCTTATTGCCAGTGGAGCCAAGTGCTTCAGAAGTATCTCCCCAGAAGTTGTTATTAATTAGCAGGAGGAGTCTGGTAGCGAGATGATTACTGTGGCATCTCCCTGTCAGACTGGGGAAAGTTCAGGATTACGCCTCTGTGCCAACATGCTCTTTGCTGTTCGCGACTGTAGTGATTACAATGGTACTAAAGTCTATGCCGTCATAAGACAATAGAGTTGACACACCAGTCTCAATGGAGCTGTCCTCTCATATCTTCAGTACTTATTACTCTTTGGTATCTCACTCCAACAGAGCCGGCTCCCTGACAGGCCCTAACCCTTCACCCGTGACATACACACATTGACAAACAGCAGTAACACACACACAAGCGCAAACACACACAAGCAGGCCTCTTGGAGACGTTGGCTGTTGTCTCACTTGAGCTTCAGTGCCATCTTAAGAAGAAAGCAACCTCTCTGTGACTCTGAGGACAATGAATCCATTTCTCCAAGCTCTCACACAGTGGAACAAAATCCCAAACAGAAGGGAGAGTTATCTTTAGAAAAATAGGTGAAATGGAGGATAAAAGCAGCAAATATGATATACCCCATTGGTGGTCCTAATTCTTGCACCAAAGTGCCGTCTAAAATCCAAAGCTAGGAATGAAATTTCCTCCTAAAGTCATGATGGCCATCCATTATAGAAGAAAAACCCTTGAGTAACTGAATTACACCATGAAATTTGTTGAACAAGTTTATTGGATAAGCCTGTATCAGTTTATACACAACAAGCTCGATAAGAAAACTGAATGAATAGAAAGTAGTGCAAGTCTAAAATGCATGCTCATACTTGGTACAGCATGTACTTTATCTGAATTACACTTGACCTACATAACAATGTTGTATAGAAGGCACTAAAACACTTCAGTCAACAAAAGGCCTAATATGTGATGATATTTGAGGAAAAGCGGCTTCTAATTGTGCAGAGGCATTATGTTTATTATTCCCCCCCCAGACAGCAGACCTCTGTGGTTAACCTGCAGATCTACAACCATGGTTCCAAAAAAGCTGTAAATAAAAACAGGATGCAATCATTTGCAAACAAACTGTTTACCATCAACAGTTTTTACAAAGTGTAGTTTACACAATCATGTGTTCACAAAGTGGTGAACCTTGCTCCATCCTCGCTTGTGAGCGCCCCTTTCATACCCAATCATGATGCTGTTACCAATGAGCTTATTTACCAAAATCAAAGTTAACACATTAAATATACTGTCTTTGTTCTGTTTTCAGTTGAGTATATGTTAAAAAAAGATTGTTTTATTTATGTTTTACACAGCATCCCAACTCTTTTGGAACCAGGGTTGTACATTGCAATCATCTTTTTGTAGGTACTGTGTACGTTTTCCCGTCTTCACCTCTCACCGAGCTCTGCCTTACAACCACAGATGCCATCTCTCTGGCATGCTGCCGAAAGCACTGAGACAAACTACTGCTCTGCACAAAACTATGACAAATAGCGGTGCCCTGCGTGCGTGTGTGTGTGTGGGTTGGGGTTGTGTGTGTGTTTGTGTGCATGCAAGAGAGCCACAGCTTGTGTGTGTGGACATGTGTACATATGAGGATGTGAGTGTGTGATATCTGCATGCTTGCGTGTGCAAATGAATGAGACAGTGAAGGCAAATCTTGACACAAACCACTGTGGCAAAGTGTATAATGTATCAAAATAATGAGAGTCATCTCTGCCTTTTAACATTCTGGGGATGCTGTCTCCATTTCGCGGCTCTTTGTATAAACACTCATAGCTTTAATAACTTGGGGAGCGGCATGGTTATTGACCCAGTCGGTCACTCTCCTCCATTCCTAATCAGCAGCAGTGCCTGGGGCTCAGCATTCCCAATGAGCCTCCACATTTACATCCTGCAGCACAACCACAAGTGTGGAGAGGTCAGTGGCCACAAGCTGTATCGTGCCTGCATGGCACATCATCAGCTGGAGATGATGGCATTACATTACATGTGCCTAATAACATGGAAGAGATTAGACCCCGATCTACAAATGGATCTCTTTTACCCACACTGTGACTGTTTAACTCTTGAAAATGTGGACAGAATATGACACTGGCAGGCACCGTGAAGCAGCCTGGATACAGCAGCGTTTTTGTTGGAATAGTGTATTGATTCTCTTTTCTTAATCTCCAGGTTACTACTTTGAAATTCCATCGATTGGAGCCATCAGAATCAACACCCAGGTAAGATATATGTGTGTGTGCAAGCCGAGTTTAAAAGAAAAAAAAAAGACGAAAAAACAGCAATTTTAAGCAAGAAGCTGGTCCATTCTTCCTTCATGGTTGCTTTGATGATAATTATACAGATTGTAGATATGCTTTTGAATATTCCATAACAAAGGGACAGAAGAAGACACAGCTGGGTGACTGCAGCGAGGACGTGACAGAGTTGGAGAAGGAGTGATAACAGTGTTGTGGTCTTTCTATAATAATGTTTCTGCAGGCTCTGAAGTTAAGACTTTCAGATCTCTTTCTTTCTTTCAGTCTCTCTTTCTCACACACACACACACACACACACACACACCTACCTCAGGTTTCTCACACACTCCGGGCCCTGCCACCCCCCTCACTTGCTTGAGGCGCTACGAGTTTCTAGAGGCCCTTGGGATAACCTCATTCCAGCTGTAGAAATTGACTCAGTCGCCAGGAGGTGGGGGAGCTACTGCGCACCCCTCCTCCCTCTCTCTCCCCTTCCCTTTCTCCTCCCCCAATACCCTCCCATCTCCTCCTCCTCCCACCCACCGCCGCCGCCGCCCCCGTCAGCCCCGGTGAGCGATCGGGCCCCTGAATATACTGTCAGCTGTTCCATTAACTCTGGCATATTTATATTCTGAGAACTGCCACTTACTCTAATAGGTTTTCTGAAGGTGGGTGACTACAGCTCTCTGTACAGGCCCAGAAGACACATTATTTAATCGTACTCTGCCCTTCAACATCACACACTCATCACATAGTCTCACTTGACTAAGATGGCAACATTCAAATAACAGATGGACCACAGATGGCAAAAATATTATTATTCATACCGTCCTGAGTCATGCGATTATGTAGGAAGAGTGGAGTAGTTTTGGGAATAAGTGGCACTATATTTTGTGTTTCTGCATGGTGGTGACTTATTACATCCATTCTGGCTTCTTTGTTAAGAATCTCAGTGGAGCAACAATAACAGGCCAGGCTTTAGTTTGGATGTTTGTCTTTAGAGGGAGAGTGCTGATGAGATTGTGGTCATTACGCTACCCAGGGAGACAACAGCATTTAATCAATGTACAGGGATGATGCTGCTGCAGTCTGTATGGCAGTGGTTCCTTTGGACCACACATCTCCAGTTGCTGACTTTTTATGTTTCCTAGATTGTTCTAGCCAGGCGGAAAATTCCCCCTATATCCCGTGAAAAGGTCTGGCTGTCATTGTCCTGATGGAATATCTCCCTGTGGCGCGTTAAACCGGACTTTTATTGAGCTAATAATAGAATAGGTTACGCCTGTCAGCACCTCACTGTTCAGGCGATGAAAAAACAAACGGTCAAAAGCATAATACTAGGAGTAGCTGTGTGCTTATACAGGGCGCCCCTTTTGTGTATCCAGGATGGATACAAGGGTCAGAACCTGCGTTATGTTTCCCCTTTCGCTGCAAAATGGATGGAAATTTGTCATCTCGAAAACGACTAATGTTTTTAAAATTAGCATTTGACCCCGAGAGAGAGAGCTGCTGCATTTCCACTGATCCTGTTTTTACATTTGAATATACTGCGTTGATGCATAAAGATAGTCGTCTGGCTTTAGAACTCACCGACTGCTGAATGGGATCATTTGGAGCTTTAGTAAATGCTGGCAGAATTATACACAGTCAGTTTGATGAGAAGAATAATTTAGCTGTCTCTGGTCTTTATATGAACAAGACACTGAAGGCTCACAGTGCGACCGTCCCATCCCCGGAAGGCTTCTTTTCCCTCCAAAGTGTGTGGTCACTTCATATGTCATGAGGTCACTCGCTCAATAATTTCACCAATTACATACGGTCTCTAAAATGACAAGGATCAATAGGTTGTTCACATAAAAAAAGACATCTCAGCTGTTTTGTGAGGTGCCTCCTGAGAACAAAAGAATATAGTGAATTTGATGTATTATGAGTAGACATAACCCCTCACCTCTATTCACCATCGCTGTGGGACATTCTCACAGTGCCTGCGATGACAGTCGAGCCTCTGGGAGAAGGGCCTCTTTACACATCGTGCCATTGACACCCTTAATGTGTTTTTAATAGCTCCTTCATAACGATGAAAAACGGCCCTGAGTGTCTCAGGACTGGAGGCTTTATGGCTCGGCAGGACCAGGGTACTGCTGCTGGTGGCCCACTGGTTTATGTGGCGACAGGGAGGAGGCCGGTCAGGGTCTTATAGTTTTATGACAGATTGAACATTGGACAGTTCTTCCAGCCCCCGTACATGACAACCGCTATAACGGTCTGTTTGATTATGTGTGTTTATTGTGTGTGTTCACACTAGCGTGTGTGTTTTTGCCACTGCAGGAGTACCTGGATGTCCTGGGTCGTCCCATGGTGCTGGCTGGGCCTAAAGCCAAGCAGGTGCAGTGGACAAACGTCTACCAGGACGCTCTGGTGAGAGAGAACTTCAAAGGGCATTTTATATCATTAAACTATTATTGTATATCATTAAAGTTTAAATTGCCGTTGATTAAACTGCAGCGTCTTGTGTTCAGTACTTTAGATTTTTAATTATGCTGTATGTTAAGATGTTTTGAAACATATCAAAACATTTTTAATTTGATTTCTCACGTCTTTTATCAGGGTTTGGGCCTTGTCATCACTGGGACGATGCCGGTTTTCAACCTCACTGCTGATACCGTAAGCTCTCAGGTAAGATCAACACCGACATACACTGTACAAGACATAGAGCTTAAAATAGCTGGACTTTGTGTCGCTCACACAGCTTACAGAATGACTCATGCCCCTGCTCACCCTTTGTATTAATGAGTCTTCACCGTTATCGTTATGTAAGAACAATGTTTTTTTTTTGTCGTTCATGTGGTGAATGCTACAGCTGCATAGGGTTATTCGCACAAAAACAGGAGCTGGAGCAGCAGGAGCGCTTCAGGTTTTATTTTGTGTCTCTTTGCTGTTGTTGATCCTCATCAGTCATTTTATAATGGCGTCTGCCCAGCTGCTGCTCTTCTAGGCAACACCTCCCCCCTGAGGTGACAGTAGACATCACCGCCGCCAGTCTGTAGTATCTTTTATCATCCAGAGAGCACAGATGCATCCAGCTTTCAGTATCCATGACCAAAGTATTTACTCTGAGCTTATCACACAGGCTTAAAGCAGTGACGCCGCTGCAAACCGACTCAGTTTAAGATACTGTAGACTGTAAAAATAAGGACTAATCAGATTCCACATAATGTGATAAGTCAAAGATGGTGTGGAGATGTTCTTAGTAATCTCACAGCGCAGCTACCTGCGCTGTGAGTCACCAGTGACAGTGCTGTTTATGGACAAAATACTAGTAATTACCTTATATGTTCTTCCTGCAGAACCAGCTCATCCTCGGAGTCATGGGAGTAGACATTGCAATCAACGAAATCAAAAAGAAGACACCTACATACAGAGTGAGCATGCCGTACACTCAGTATCACACTTTCATATTGCCATTATTGTATATAAATCTCCATTCTCTCCTTTTCTGCACAGCTTGGAGCCAATGGCTACACCTTTGCCATCGACCCAAATGGTTATGTGCTGCTGCATCCCAACCTGCGACCCAAAGTATGTCAAACGCTGCCCTGCATCTAATGAGTTTACCTGCTTCTGATTCCACATTTGGACGTTATTCCTGCTGACTGATGTTAACCCTCCCCCTCCGTCTTCCCCCACTTTCCCTGTCGCTTCAGATCATTAACTTCAGGGAGCCCGTCACTCTGGACTTTCTGGATGCAGAGCTGGAGGACAGCAACAAGGAGGAGGTAAAAGCCAACCTCTCCGAAACATCATCATTACTATCAACTCCTGTATTTAATAAATGTTTCACATAATCATTTTATTTGTCATTTTCTAATGTATCTGCGTGCCGTCTCACACTGCAGCATCGCGCTCTCTCTCTCGCCTTTCAGATCCGTCGACAGATGATTGATGGCAAATCAGGGCAAAGGAAAATCAAGACGCTCATTAAGTCAGTTGATGAGGCAAGTCATCAATATATGAGACTCAATCATGATCCAAAGTAGCACCTTCCTGAATGGTGTTGTAATGAATCGGAATCGCTCAGTATGTTCAGGATCCGTTGTCTCCCTCCAATTATGGGGCGAGACATGTGCTGAGGTTGTGACAGTGTTACTTATCAGGGTCTCTTTGCGGCTGTCAACAGAGATACATCGATGAGGCCATGCGGACGTACACATGGACGCCTGTGGAGGGGACAGATTACAGGTAGGTTTGAAATCAAACATGCGTCACTTGACCTCAGATCAAAAGATTGCACAACTTGAACCCGTGAGTGAAGTCCAGCTTTGATGCTTTTGATTCGTCCAGCTTGAGTCACAAGTCTCACAAGATTTTAGCAGCTGTTACTAATCAACCTGCTGTGTTTGGTAACTGTAGCTGCCACTATCACACATTTGGAAGAGACTAGACCTGTCACTGAATAAAGGCAACATATTCATTTGCCTTCTGAATTTGCAGTAAGTAATTCATCCGAATCACCCAAATTAAAGAGCCGTTTTTCTTCTCTCATAAAAATCTTCAACAGTGCTCTCAGCACAAATTAACTTTGCAGTATGTTCATCTCAAAACTCGCTTGAACATTTGTGGTTGCATCATAGCAACATTTCCCCCAGGCAACACTTTGTAAATGACAGTTTATGATATTCAATAGTCCTGCAAATGTCTGATGTGTGTCTTTTAGTACATCTGCTGGCAGCGCGCCTGGTCCTGGCTCAGTCCATATGAGGCTTTCTCTGCACAATTCTGTTAATATTCAACTCAAAGGGAAATTCCAGTGTATTTAACAATCCTCATGTGTTACTGCTGTGGCCTGCAACAGTCAAATCTAAGTCTAAGCAGACATTTAAAGCTCTACTCTGTCATGCATCCTACACTTCAGAGTTTAGGACAGCACGTGGAACTCTGGTGGGATGTTTCTTTAAATCTAAATGAGCTTGATATTATAGATAGTCGACAGTAGCTGATACTGTCACAGCCTGATTTTCTATCTGTTCAATTAATCCTCTTACTGAGTTATATTTTAGCTTTTTATGGAACCACAGATTAAAAGATGGGACATGTATTTCTGTCTTCTCTCTTTAATGTCTGGCTCTGGTAGTACTACAACGCCATAGTGGTAACATATTAGAAAGCGAAGCTGATATTTCTTTTTTATTATGGAACATTTATTTGAAACATTTCACAGATAAAGTTGGTGGAGACTAAACAAGAGCTAAAGGGAGAGTGAATATTGAAGTGATATTCATTATCTGGTCAGAAACAGGACTCTAAATGAAAGCCTCTGTGGCCCTGTGTCTGCCAGAGGCCACTGCTGGCTAACATATTCACCAAATGGACTTAATAAGGCAATAATGTGTCAGTGTTGTGTTAACAGCTTCTTGCACTTCCCCCCAGTGCCAAGAAGTCTGTTAATGCCGGTTTAACACTACTTGAGCCATGTTTCACTTCAGTAAAAATGCAGAAGGTGCTATGTACTGCTGGACAGTGACACGATTAGCGATGTGTAAATATCAAGCATGTTTGATATAGTACACAGGGCGCTCACGACAAGTGCAGTTGCTTTTCTTGGGTGGCATTAAGGATGTGTACTCTGTTTGATTTGAGCTCAACTTAAAGGTCTCTTAAACTGGAAAGCAGTGCGTTTTCAGTACTGACTTCATGCTGCACGAGCAGGTGTAACTGAAGTGTTTCTTTTGTGCACGCGTCTCGACCCCAGCCTCGCAAACTGTTGGCTGGTTGGTTTGTTCACAATGAGCAGAGCTGACAGTAAACAGACAGAAGGCCGTGTGTCACCAACTGTGGTAAAAACTCCAACTGCTACGCTTATTCTGAATGCACTGTATGCATATCCAAAGAAAGCTCCCAAAGCCTGATAAATATCACCTTGTCCCATGTCTACGGCATTCAGAATAAGGCCTCACTCAGAGTAGCCAACTGGAATCTGCTGTTTACATGAATAATATTCAGAATCTTAGTAGTTAGTAGTTATGTATATTTGGAATAATTAGTGGAATATTACCGTGCTCGCAGATGTAGTCAGTGATTCTTGTGGGGTTTAAGAAAGGCATTTAACACATTTCCTTCCTCACAAACATTTGGAAAAGCTGCATTACTACTATCCATAAAGACGCCATATTATAAGAAGTAATGATAACCATTTCACGCAGCCCTGCTGAATGAGTTGCGTCAGAACGTGACGGAGCCCGGCTGTGTGTGTTTGTGTGTTGGAGAGTTTATGTGTGCATCCATAACGTGTTCCTGATTTTCTGCCTCGTTACCTCAGTCTAGGGTTGGTACTGCCCACATATAGTGAGAACCACATCAAGGCCAACCTGAGTGACCAGATCCTTCAGGTGCAGTGTAAGTACCCGGGAATACCCAGCATCCTTCACTCTCTGTCTCTCTCTCTCCTCTTTCTCTCTTTCCACTCTTTCCTCCTCCTCTCTCTCTCTCTCTCCCAAATATGACCTTATGCTCTTATTCAGTCCTTTGTCCTGGGTCTCCAACATCATCATAGGGAGTGTCCGAGCGGAGTCGCCTGCCCCGCCCTCCCCCGTCTCCCCCCTCTCCCCCTTTCTCTCCCCTCTCGACACTCTCTGATAGGCAGGATCATACCTGAGTCCCCTGACTCCTCTACTGCCCCCTGTTCCCTCCTGTCTTCATGCTGTGCTGTAAAATGGTGATGTTTTTTCTTCACACTGGCTGAAGAAAAAAATAACTGAACTGACAGAAAGGTGAAAGCTGTGGTTTTACTGTGTTACTCAGGTGAAAATAATGGTGACCTTTGTGCTATTATTTTTTTTGCCAAATGCTCTCGCCTCTTCTCCACCAAGTAATGATTCTGAAGCATCTGTGTTCAAAGTATTTGATGTTCTGCAAAACTGTGAAAACACGCATGCTTTTCACTCCTTATGATGAGTTCTATGATTTGGGGAATTTTCCTTCTGTTATGTGTGTGATTTTTTTATTTTGTTTTTTGTTTTTTTTCTTTATTTTTGTCGTTGGATTGTGTGAGATGTTTCCCAGCTTTGGAATCATTCAGTGAATAAACTCCCACACGGCCCGGGATAAGGGCTTGACAAATGTGGGAGTTTGGGTTTTTGTGGGTCTGAATGGGGACACGTGTTGTCTCTCTCATTCTTTCTTTCTCCAGACCCTCTTACTCCACTCTTTTCCTCTTTCATTTGATTTCTTTTTTGTTCGGCCATGGTTATCTCTCGTAATTACTGGTTTTGTCTTTACTGTTTTCCTTTCCTGGATTTCCCAGTTTTTTTCCTTTCTTCCGTTGGTTTTCCGTTCCCTCGTTTGCTCTTGCAAATAAGATGTTTGCTCTTCATTTCTTTTTCTCTCTTGTCTTGTTTGACTTAAATTGGTTTCTTTCTTTCAAGAAAACAATATTTTTATTCAAACAGTAATTGAATAAAATATTGTCTGTGATCCCCCCCTTCCCACCCGATCCCCTGTTTCTTTTCTTGCTCACTCCTTCTCTGATGGATCCACACAGTGCCATACAGCAAGGGCAAGTATACTCCATATTGGTCCACGTTCCCTTCCTTTACTTCCTATTCCCTACCGCTGCCTCCTTCCCACCACTCTCGTCCTGAACCTCTTCCTGCTGCCCCCCACCCCACCTCCTCCTACCCTCACCTGTCCCAGCCTGCTTGCCTCTGTTCCTGCCCGTCTTGCCTTCAGGACTTCCTCCCCTTTTCCTCTTTTTCCTCCTCCTCCTCTTTCTTCTTTTATCCCTCCTTCTCCTCTTCACCCTCTTGCTGCAGCTCAGATCCCACATTTCTCACGATGGCTCTTCCGGTCCTCCAACCTCACCCTCCTACCCACGTATCCGCTGCTCCAGAAGCAAAAAAAAACACATCTACTGCACCCAAGGAAGGCAGATATTCATGTTCTCTGTTAAAACTTGTCTTTTGTCCCCCCCCCTCCTAATCCTTTTCCTTCTGTGGAGAGCTCCAAACGGGTTGTGTCTGCCTCCTTTTTCTCTCTCTCTCTGTCACTTTCTTCTCATTTTCTTATACCATATTTCTCTCTTTTCCTCGTCCTCCTTCTCTGTTTCTTTTTCACCCTCTTCTCTCTCTCTCTGTCTCTCTCTCTCTCTCTCTCTCTCTCTCTCTCTTTCTGTCTTTTTCTTACAGTGTCATTAGTTAATAAGTGTCTTAACTAATTCTCACACTAGGGCTCAGGTACTGACTTTAATTTAAATAATTCCCTCTCATTGATAAAGTTAGAGCATATTGAGCTCTACAGCCATATTTCTAGCTGTTTTCATAATGTAGGAAGGTAAACACACTAATCTGAAACTTTAATTTTATAATGCTACAACTTAGCTATGATAACGTCAGCATAGAAATCTGTAACTACTGCTATTAATTTCTAGTACAGTAAATAGGGATCTCTTGTGGTAATAATATTTTAATGTAACCATACTTCATTGATCTATATTATATATTAAAGCTACATCTATTTAATGTCTGTTAGCTGCCGTAGTATCTCGTCCATAGCTGGAGACGTCGCAGCCTGCAGACTGACCCTTCAGGGCTGAGCTGTGTCCTGCCCGCCCAGGTCCTCCCATGTTGTCAGGTGTCAGGGTGCCGCTCGGCGCAGCGCCTGACTCCCGTGTCGTCCCTCTGTTCTCCCTGTCTCCATCAGCTTGTCTCCCTCCCTCCTCACCCCTCAGACTGCCAGGGGCACGGTCCAACATTTCCTCAATAAGCCCGACCCGGATGTGCACGGCATTGTGGGCGGAAAACTACCTGGGCACTCGATTTTAGCTCTAAAATGAAACCTTTCATTCTCATCTGCTTGTACAGTTGCAGGTCATGACATAATGAGAAAATAACATGTTGGATTCACCGCAGACTCACCTGCTGAGGCTTTAATGACGGTTGATATTTTGTGTTCTGTTTTGTCTGTGATGGATGAAATGAAGTTGCCCTTCGACATGCCCTTCACAATGCAATGCATTTCCTCTGATTGTGTGTCTCTCTGAGCCCTCTCCCCTGCCAGTCTGAGGGGTGACCACTTCCATCAGGACCTTCACCCACCTCCCCCTGCAATAGTTGGCCATGTTGATGCCTGCCTGATCTGAAAGCACTCACTGTGTTGAATATGTCTGAGAACTTGCTTCCTGACACATCACGTCTTGCAAGTCAGTTCTCAGACATCCAAAATATGTTAGAGTGAAACCAAATGAATCAGAAAACGTTTGTTGACAAAGTGACGGACAAAAAGCAAAAAAAAAAAAAAAAAAAAGATGGTGTGAGTGCTTGTGAAACTGAAGCAGTCGTCCATTGAGAGTCAGGTTCTATTTTAGGCACCATATTGGCTAACGCTAGTGTTCCCATGATACCTCAGTGTTGCTATGGTAAACTCCCTCCTGCGTCCCTACACCTTTGAAGAACAGCTGCCGTTTACCCACAGCTCCCCACTGCTCTGCCCACTGCCCTTCCCGGATAATCTTCCCCTTTCTGTTGCAGATTTTGAATCACTGCTGCCAAACAGTTTTGAGTCTGAAGGACATGTATTCATTGCTCCCAGGTAGCCCTGTGTGTGAATGCTTGCTGTCGTTGATGGTCATCCGTTTTTGGTCTTCTGTCTTTGGTGGTCTTGCACTGTGTGGAAGTGGTTGATTTCATTCATTCATTTCTTTTTGCGTGGTGTGGAAACTTGGATTGACAAAATATAAAACTCATTACAACCTTGTAATTTGATTTTATTTTATTTTTTGCACTCACCCTCATTAGTTATCCTCCTTTACACGAAGTATTGAAGCCACATCAAATCTTATTTGCATGCTGTTACATGTTTGTTTTGCACAAAGACATTTAGGGCTTATCAGTTTGGTTGTTCAATGTAAGATAAGAATAAGAAATTGTAAAAAGAATAAAACTGGTATTGGACAACAAAATGTGTAACTAATAAAAAAAGTGACATGTATGACAAATGACTGCAAGCTTCTCTGCATGTGCTGTTCCAACCCTCATAGCCTCCAGCTGCAGCCTCGATTCTGAAACACGCTGATAAAATCACTCTTTCATTGTGATGCCCAGCCACATTTTTTTTTGACTGACAGGCATCTTGGCATATTCGTTTTAGGCTTTAAGACATGCATGCTGCACACAAAAGTGTCAAGTGACACGTGTATTCGTGCATCTTCACTTTGTGTTGTGTGTCCCTCTCTAAAGGACACATAAGGCCGAGTGTAAATGTTCCATGAACCTTCTTTCTCTGACTTAAAAGGCTTTGTCTGTTCCTCAGGGAGTACTGCAATGATCTGGAACTGTCCAACAACAACACTGAGTTCCTTCTGAACTTCATCGCTCTCATGGAGAAGGTGACGCCAGACTCCAAACAATGTGAGTTTCAAGTCGAGATGAAATGAAAAATTATATCCCCAGTCATATTGTGCACCAATTTAACAAATTATGACAAACAAAATACAAAAAAATCAATTTCTTTGTATTCTTACGTCCAAAACCAACCATGTTTTCTTCCTGTAAAATCAAATATGATGTGTGATTACATCAGCTTGAATGAATGGAGTGAATGGACTGAATGGAGGCGAGCATCAAACTCAATCACTCTAATTCTCCATTCACCCACATTGCATCCCGCCTGCATTTCCTCTTTCACCCAGAAAGACGTCACCATACGGAAGTTCTCGAAATGCTGTTTCATCTGGACATTCATTTCTTTCCACTCACACAAAATTAGTATTGTATTAGTTTTAAATTAGTTCATTCAAGATTGACTTCAGTGGTTGGCACACCATCCTGCTGTAAATACTTACTAGAGCACCAAATGTGTTGATTAATCTGTGGCTGAAAATAGTAGTCCATTACTAAAAATTCACCACTTTTCACATCCACAGACATCTCTGATTATCAGGGTCATCAGTTTTTATTGGCCAGCAAAATTGAATGTATTTCATTTTTTCCACCATGTGTAACAACACCAAGCCTGCACAGAGACAAAGTGAGTTTTGTAGATGTACTTGGCTGAAATCTGGAAAAAAATGATCTTCTGTGTTCACTATAATCATCATTTCTTTGGCTGAATTTCATCTTCTGTACAACTGGTGCAGCTTTTTGCTGTTTGCTGGAAGATCTGATGTGCTCAGGACAAACATGTCTATATCTGATGTGGATTTGAGTGATATTCTGAAAATTTTCTGTTTACCCGATCACATTTAGGTGACAGTTTGCTCCTTCATAACTTGATCCTGGACACTGGCATCATCAGGCAGCTGGTCGAGAAAGTGTGGAAGAATAAAGACTTAAACACGTGAGTAGACTGGCCAGCACTGAGCAAACTGCCTCTTTGGAATTGACTCCGAATCCGACTTAGGTTTGATTTCTGCGTCTTTTCTCCATCCTGACATGTAGATACGGCTTTCTGGCCGTGTTTGCTGCAACAGATGGAGGTATAACAAGAGTGTTTCCGAACAAGTAAGTGCACTCGTCATCGAGGCTGTGCGTCCGGGCTGCAGCTGCTCTGTGGTTCTGTTTCTCACTTTCGTTCTCTTTTTAAAGTAGTATGTTGTGAAGTGACTTAAAATGTTTCCTAAACTGGTAGCAGGAGGCTTGTGCATCAGAGATTTACAGCTCCATGGTCTGTGCTCTTAAATCTCAGGGCTGCAGAGACCTGGGACGAAGACCCTGAGCCGTTTAATGCCAGCTATTACCGCCGCAGCCTCGACAACAAGGGCTACATCTTCCGAGCGCCTTATCGAACAGGTGAATGATGCTCTCAGTCTCGGCTTGTATATCTCATGCTGTGCCTCATAATGTGTTGTGGCTCTTTGTTTCTAAACCCCCCCCCCCCCAACACCCCCGGCTTGTTTCTCTATTTGTTTCCCTCTTTAAGTCAGGGACGAGCTGCTGAACCCAGAGAATGACACCATAGGGATCCTGGTCAGCACGGCGGTGGAGATCACGGTGGGAGGGAAGACCATCAAACCTGCAGGTGGGCTCAAGCTCTGAAAGAGGACAAAATCCTTCTGATGATAGCTGTCAAAGAAAATGTTTCAGAGCAAAGCGCAGATAATTACACGTCTGTGTTTGCGTTTATTGTCACTTTGTGTGGACGCGTCCATCTGCATCTATTTTCTGGGCCTTTCATGTGCAGCAGTCTTTTTATTCTCTCTTTTCCCAACCTGTTTTTCTCTCAGTGGTTGGAGTGAAACTAGACCTTGAAGCCTGGACAGATAAGTTCAAGATTCTTGCCAGCAACCATACAGACAACCGCCAAGGCTCAAATACGGTAATGAAAGAAGCAGAAAAAGTATATTTACAAGCTTAGTCTTGAGCAGTATTTCTAAGATGTTCAGCTGCTAACTTTGTTTTTTCTCCGTGACAGTGTGGACCAAACAGGGGCTGTGAAATGGACTGTGAAGCTAACAGTGAAGTAAGTATGCAAATTTTTAATGAGCTTCTTAAATTCAGCTCAGTCTCCTGCACTGTATATTTTCCACTGTGCCTCTAATTAGAGTCCATCTTTCGCCTCTGTGTGCAGGATCTCCTGTGTTATTTAATAGATGACGGTGCATTCCTAATCATGTCTAATCAGAAGGAGGACTGGAACAAGGTGAAATTAATAAGGAACATTTCACGCTGACCGTGGTCTCTCGCTAATCTTTATGCTCAGCTTGACCCGAGTTTCTTCTTCTCCACAGGTGGGGATGTTCTTCAGTGACGTCGATCCCTACTTGATGCACGCGCTCTACAACAACTCCTTCTACAACCGCAAGCAGTCATTTGACTATCAGTCTGTGTGTGAGCGGGTGCCCAACAGTGAAGCTGGAGCTGCACCCAGAGGAGTGTTTGTGGTGCGAACACAAACTTCTCAACACCAGACAGGATGTAGATTAGATGATAATGCTGAAAAAATGGCATATAGAGAGACTGATGTACACATGTAATCCATCTGATGTGACATTTATGCTGTTTTCTCTTTCTGTCTTTATCTGCAGCCCACAATTGCAGATTTTCTAAATCTGGCCTGGTGGACATCAGCAGCTGCATGGTGAGTCCTCAACACACAATACACACATACTGCACCCGAAGAGACTCGTGGATACTCTGAGTACACAATAACATAATTACTGCACAGTACATTATTCTAACGTCCAGCTAAACCCCACTTTGTGTTCTCACTTCCTGTCTCCACAGGTCCTTGTTCCAACAGTTTATATATGGACTGGCTTACCACAGTTGGTTTGTCACAGGTGGGCGCAAACAAGACACGTTCAACCATTAAACGTTAGCTTGCTGCTTTACGGCACAGGAACATTTTTGGAAAGTCATCGTCAATTAAAGTCAAAATGGATCTATGAGCCGAGACTCTAGAAGTGCACAGAGCAATGATGAAATGATGCATGCATCAGTATTTTCAGTGCACAGTTCACTTTTCCAGCCTCAGTGCTCAAACTGCAAACACAATGCAAATAAACAATGAAGGAGGAGGAAATTTTGCAGCTTTTTCCAGGCCAAGTGTTGCCATGCCATCTTTGTAATCCCATTTTCAGAATTATAATAAATCAATTGAACTGATAAATGCTACTCTTCTTCTTTGTGCTGTGGTGATGCTGCAGATGAGGTGGATGCAGAGGGATTCGACTCCAAAGAGCGGAGTTGTGTCATGATCCAGACCCAGTACTTCTTAAGTAACCTCAGCAGCTCTTACAACATACTGCAGGACTGTGGCAACTGCTCCAGGTCTGTACACATGTAAACACACACACACACACACACACACACACACACACACACACACACACACACACACACACACACACACGACATCACCACAAAGAATGGCACCATGACGGGGGCACAGTTAGCAAGACAGATTCGTCTTTCTGCTGGAGCTAATAAACTCTGCTGATGATTAAACCGTATCAGCTTTAATGAAACGGTCACATCATTGGCTAAATGAGCCTTATGAGACTCTCTCATGAATCTCGCTGATCCATTAGCAAATGAGCCTGTGATGTAAGTGAGCAGAGGGGGGTTGTTAACAGAGTTGTCTCTCTCTGCAGGCTGATTCATGCCAAGAGGATAAACAACACCAACTTGCTGTTTGTGGTGGCGGAGAAGATGCCGTGCAACACCTGCGAGATAGAGAAGCTGTCCCAGGAGGAGGAGGAGTGTATCCTTTTTCTCATTGTACACCAGCTGGTAGAGAAGAAAACACACTCTCTAATCGCTCGATGCTGTCTCCTTATCTAACATACCTGTGGAAACACAGATGTTTCACATTCATTTCAAGGTTATTTTTATCGAGACGGAGTGAATTATGACCAGTTATTTACATCTGTAGCAGCGCGTGAGCGATCAGTGTGTGTGTGGGTGGATGTAGAAACACTGCAAAAAAAAAGCAGAAATTCAAAGGATTTTAATTTTCCTTAATTGAGTCAATTTTCAGTCAAGGAGGAGAATCCATGTGATGAAATGGCTGTGGCACGCTATCGAAAAGGACCCTCCACCTGCTTTGACAATAACATCTCTGTAAGATTTCAGACATCAATAAGCAGAGTTATTCAAATAAAAACAATCAGGCAGTTCAGCATTTACTCGCTGTGAGTAATGCAAGTGCACGAGTTTGGCTGATAATTACAGGCTGTCAGCAGAATCATATTGTGATGAGGAGATCTTAAAATGTTTCATTTCTCTCGTCCAAATTAATGACTGTGTGCAAGCTGCAATCAGAAACTAAACACGAATCCTGATTTAAACATTTCATTTCATGGAATACAAAACAGAGAACATAGTTCACAAAATCAGGCTGATTATATATGTGTGCTTTTTCAAACGTTTGCTATATTGTGATAGTCGAAAAAATCTTGATATCATGACGAATGATTTCAGCATTTCAGCAACTGTAATTCTTTGTCTTTAAGTGAATAGTTTTACATTTTGGGAGTTGCGTGAGAAGACTGATATCACTCTGGAGTCTTGTCATCACAGTGAGGTTGCCTGGCAACCAGCCTCTGCTGGTGTCACTGGTCCCATCATGGCTGGAACCAGTAGGCTGTGTTAGACATCACTCCCTATTTAAATAGTGCATCCAGATCTTATTTGAGGGTCTGAAGTTGGCTCTGTGGCATGTATGTTATACTTTGTGTTGACAATCCCACAATGCAATGCTCCGCAGTTTTATAGATGCTAAAATTACAATTGTATGACGGACAGTGATGATGATAATGATGATGATGATGATGATGAGCTCTGTAAGCGTTCAAAATCCCAATTTACTGCTCACTATTGAGTAAACTACTGAGAATCTGTTATGCACAGCCACTGTCCAACGTAACCCCCAGAAAACCGCAATCTGTCATTTTTTACCTTGGATTCTGCACAGATTAAACAAATCAGATACGACATGTCAATGTGTGAGCTTCGGGTGGATTCTGTTACGTTTGGACAGAGCCGGGCTAGCAGTTTCCCCCTGAGAGTCGTATCAATCTTCTAATCTCACTCTTTGGAAGAAAGTGACTAAATGTGTGTCACAAAATGCTGAGCTGCTCCTTTAATAGGCCATAGTTGGTCAGGGAGTGGGTGCTTGAGTAAAACACTCATCCTGTGTACTGGACGTGTACTTACAGCTACGTTTCCCCCCTGCAGGAGAACACGTCAGACTGTGGACGAGGACACTCCTTCCGTCCGTCCCTCTACACCCTACTGCTCATCCAGCTGCTGCTGCTTTATCCGGCCATCAGCCCCCACATTCACTCAATACTACATTAATTTCATTTTCCTCCACTTATCCTCCTTTTAGCCCTCCCAAGCTTCTTTCCCGACCTAACCCCCCCCCCCCCACCCCTTCTCTCACCTCCGTGCCCCTCAGCCCTCCCCCAAGATATAGTCATAGGTAATAATGGGACTTCCCATCACGGCAAGTTGGAAGCCCTGAGTGCCGCGCTACCCAGCTCGCTTCAGTTCGTGTCGCTTAGTGACAACTGCCGGACGTTTGTGTCCTTGGCCCGTTAACCTTCATCTGCAGGAGGAGTGGGTGGTGCCGGACCACCTGGATCATCAGAGGCAATGTCAGAAAAGAGAAAACAAATGCCCCCACCCCATGACCACCCCGCCACCTCCACCATCCAGAGAAGGGAGGGGAAAGAGGACAGGTGGAAGCCCTCGTCACAGACCTCCCGCCTCATACAGACTGGAGAGTCGAGGTCGTCTGTCCGCCTTCACCTCCGTCTGTCAGACAGACGGTGGGACTTCTCCTCCTTCTTGTCTCCTCCATCTCAGAGTGTCACCGCTCTGTCACTGACCTCTCGTTAGAGACCGTGGACCATTCAGCCAGTTATAGCCACCACAAAAGAAAACAACAGAAAAAAAGAACTGTCAAGTATACAAAATGTCAAGTATAAACTGCTGAAGTGATGAGTATTCCAAACATTACAGTATAATTAGTTTTTAATTTGAAAAGGAAGTCGTTAGGTGTTAACTTTAAAAGACATGGATTCATTTATGCACTATATCTACTTGCCAAAATGAGATAGACTTTCATGTGGTCTTATTTTTATAGCCAAAACACGAAGAGGAAATGGCTTCTGATTTAGATTTAGGATAAACCATGAGAGGAAGAGGAGACACTCAAAAACTGAATGCTGATTCATTCTGTGCAGCGTCTAATTACAGATTAATGCTTTTAAAAGACGTCCACTGGGAATTATTGTAATTACATGATGGTAATCGCATTCCTTCAAGTACTTTTCTCTTGTATTTACCATTTAAGGCTAGCGCTATCTGACTTACACACCAGTGACAGCTGTAAAACATGAATCAGTGTTCAGTTGCTGCAGATCGGGAGCATTGTTGATGTCGTGTCGTGTTCTCCTTTAGGATTAATCGACCATTCTGACCTCCGGTACTGACCGAGTGTTAAAAAAAAGAAACCCCTGTGCTCTCTGATGCGAAAGCTCACCTCTGCCAACCCTCATGAGGCTTCTCCAGTAACCTCTTCTAACCACGATTTGTACATGTGCTTTACTTCTGTTCACCCGACAGACGCATCAAGATCTCTGCCTCATGACTGTCTCACAGTAGTTCCAGGTGGGTTTTTTATTTTTTTACTTTTTATTTTCTCATGGGTGGCTTGCATTACCTTTGACTGATGCTGTTCAAACTTCAAAACCATTCGCTGCTGGGGGATAGGGGCTTATCAACATTTCCAACAAAAGTGCAGAAGAGGCAACTAAATATGGTGATCGCGTACAAGTAGTAGTGTGGTTGTAATCCATCACAGTTCATCATTTGATCATTTCGATGTGTGAAAAGTCATTTAGACTCCCATGTTTAGGAGCCGCTCTGTTTCATAGTGCCTTGATGCACTTTGTTTTGGACCACATCGGCTGTACAAGAGTAGAGCTACTGTATAGTACCTTTATAAAGCAGCCATCTTTGAGGCTTTGGATAACACAGGATTCTGTTGGCTATAGAAATAGCTTTACACAGAGCCACGGCACTGACCGGCTCTAGCTTAATGTATTCGCCCTCTCGGCTGTGGTCGCTGTACCCCTCCAGAGCCACCTGACTGCCATCATATGAAGTTACTATACCGTTCCTTTACGAAGCCATGTATAGAGCTACGATACACTATGAGTATACAGCGACTTAACTGGCCATAGAGCGTTTTTAGGGCCACCTGACTGCTATAGTTCTGCCTGAATCGTATGTGTTTGCGTGCAGATGTGTGTGTGTCAGTTTGTGTTGAAAACCCTCAAAGGGGAATGTCTTTTACATGAGTTGTGGAGTGTATGAGGGACAACAGTTGTGGTAGCATAGCTGTTTTTTCCTGTTCCTATGTCGCAACAGACGAAATCCAGTGTTGTTGTGGAGGAAAAAAAAAAGGGATTTTACTGAAACAAAAATAATCCATCTGTAACCATCAGTCTGCCTAGATGTTAATCAAAGGGAGCAGAGGTGTCTGAAAGAATGTGTAGTTCATCAGTGTTTTCTGCTTCAAATGCAACATAGTTAACAAAGCCTCTCTAAATGCCTTAGTGTTACACAGTGCGGAGCTCTCCAACCTCCCCCTCCTCATCATCATCCACACACACACACACACACACACACACACACACACACACACACACACACACACACACACACACACACACACAGATAGATCCTCCAAAATATTCACTCCCCCCTGGGTTTTCTTGGTGTTCTGCAGTAAGTATAGTGAGCTCTGATTCTGTATTTTTACGTCTTGGAATGATCCGTTTCTGACTGATGCCTGTTCGATTAAATGCTTGAAAGCAGGTGGGAATTTAAAATTTCAAAACGCCTCCAACCTTCGATGTTCACACCCACCAAAAACCCTCACTGCTCAGGTGGGACAACTCACACGACAATTTGAACCTTAGCTACACTCTCTGTACAGTTGTTGGTACTATTTGATGTGACAAACATGCCGGCACAGTAACTGCAGGCTCTGAGCAAATAAGTGAAGAAAAAAAAAAAAAAAAACACTGTTAAAAACTTGAAATTGAAGTATTTCCAATTCGGCTCCTTTCAGTGTGGAGTACTGAGCGGATGCAGTCTCAACTTTTCTGGCATTTGTTTGTCTCTGTCCTGTGCCATTAATTCTGTCTGTATATTCCTGTTTCCACTGTCTGTAAATGAGCGCTACACGTGCCTGTGGAAATGTACCCCCTGCAACTTCCTCTCTTTTCCTGGCTCTGTACACTCTCACACACGAACTAAATATGTAGGCCTACGGTTTCTGCACCTGCACCGAGACATTATGCACACACACCTATAATCAAACATGTAAAGACACTTATTCATGCCCAGCTGGGAGATGTCAAGCACCAGGCAGAAGTAAGCCAAGGACGTCACTTCCCAGGTGTTTTTTTTTTTTTCTTTTCTTTTTTTTGGGTGAGCGGGTGGAATGTCAGAGGCAAGCTCAGGGAGTGGGTCTCCACAGAGCAGCACGGGCCTGTCAAACTGAAGGTCATGGAGGAATCACGTGGTGACGTCTGTGTGTGCATCCCGACGGAAGGACTCTTCTAAAGGGGCACACGTCTGATTTCTGTGGTTTGACAAATTTACTTTTGCCAAAAAAAAAAGAAAAAAAAAAGAAAATTGGACCAGCTTGGGGACGAGAGGGAGGGGTCCGCTTTAGGACACGACCCTAAAATATACGGGACGGTTTTCATAAAGCCCCCTCCCGACCCTCGCTGCATCTGTGTTGGTGCGTCTCTGTGGGAAAGACACGTGTGTATGTGATTCTGTAGTCTGTAGTCTGGTGCTATGTGACCATGTTTGACAAGTGTGTGAAAAAATAACAGCAACATTTAGAGAAAAAAAAAAAGAATAAAATCAGTCAAATTTTAAGTGAAGTTAAAAAAAAATATAGGAATACAGCACTGTTGATAAGTTTGAGATCTGAAGTCAAAATGTTTGGAATTTCCTTTCAGTTTCGTTTGATTTCTCGTGTGCGAGCGAGCGTGAATGTTGGTGTGCGTGGAAGATTTAGCTCCTTCTTTTCTGGGCACTGGTCCATGTCGCTCCATTCTTTTGTACAGATGAAGCTTAAAGGAAAAAAAAAAAAGAGGGCAAAATTTGTAAAATATTGTGTCTGTGACTCCTTGTAAAATATTTTCAAATTGTTTATTACAGAGAATCAGTTATTAAATAATGTTCATATTTTTCACTTCATTTCAGCCTGTGGTGTTTTGTTTGGTAGAGGTGGAGACTTGTTTCATTACATAGAAAATAAAGCAACTCGTAATCAAAGCTTTACTACTAATTAGATTACAATAGTAGTTTCCTGGTATTAAAGGAAGTTTGACATTTGGTAAATACACTTATACCCGTGATGAATCAATTAATACTACTTTCACGCGCTAAATATCTACTCTATCCACTCTCAGGGTTAATGCTAATAATAATAATAATAATAATAATAATAATGTTGCTGCTCGACTTGAAGGGGCGTCTGGTGAGAACTCGTTTTTCCAATTGTTCTGACACCACTGAACGCGCCATTTGATTCTTCCCAGCAGCCTGCTAACTTAGCTTAGCACAAAGACAGGAAACGGGCTAGCCTGGCTCTGTTTCAAGATAACAAATTGTTGTTTCTAAACCTGTTTATTAGTGATAAAACAAACGCGTAAAGGTTAGCCGGCTAACAGCAGTGGCTTCATATTTAGCATGTAGACATCAATCTTCTGATCTGTCTCTCACCGGCAAAGTGAACAAACATATTTCTCAACATGTCAAACTATTCCTTGAGAAGTCTGCCCCTCATCTCCTCTCATCACTAGAAAAGTCTTGATTTCCGGTTTCATTACTGCCACGATTTAAAAAGCCAAAATGAGGCCATGCAGGAAGACGTCTGTGGCCTAATTTTCTCATGAATGAATAATGTGTTTATTTGTGTGGCTTCTCTGAGTCACTTATGTGTGACTGATACACAGCGAAGAGCTTCACAGCGTTTTAAGGAAGCCTGTGAGAGCTTTGTGCCAAGTGTCCGGGTCGTCCAGGTAGCAGGGGTGACCCGCTCCTTTCATCACCACCACGCTGTGATTGGCCAGATTGCGCAGGTTGCTGAGTGACAGTTCTCCGAGATCAGTGTCCTGGTCACCATAAACGATCAGTGTGGGGACCTGGAGGAGAGAGGCGACACAAAAACACAAAGAGATCCTTGGGATGAATCATCTCCGGACTCCTTTCTCCCTTTTTTCCCCTTTGTTTTGAAATTCAAACCCGTAGCTAAAGGGATTTTGGTGATGTCCTACATTTTACCTCAAGTTTGAAAAAAATTTAAACAGGTCTTACAGAAAGATAAGAGGCTAGCTTTTTATTTTTACTAAGTGTGACTTATTTATGTTTCTGGATGTCAATAAGAATAAAAGTAAAGTAAATAAAAGATTAAGAAGCGAGTAGTGAGACGGACCTTAATATTAGCTTTGAGCAGCTCTGCATAAACTTAAAGTCTTGATACACAGATGTAGGTAAATATGCTCCATTACAAAGTAAAAGTCTTGCATTAAAGGGGTGCTACAGCATTTTAGTTTGCATTTACGTAAAGCTGTGGGACACAGATAGAAAAACTTTTGCCTCGGATCAGATTTAAGGGATCAAGTTCTGAAAATGCTGCAACCTACAATTTCTACAACTGACGGGCTGAGAAATCACGTCACTTTCTGCTGCGACATTTCCCCCAAATCACTGAGCAGCCGTGACACTTCTCCTCTTTTTGCATTTACTTAGACACGTGCGCTTGTTTTTAAACTTTCCAGTAACAAACACGTCTCCTTCATGCTTAGTGCACCTTCACTTGGTTTGCCATCTGAGAAATTGAATTTTGAACTGGTTGGGAGTCGGATGAAAGCCAGCAGCGTCTGTGAAAGTGTAAAGTCACGTGATATTTGCTCCTCTCGTGGTCGCATGTAAAAATCCACAGGCTCTTTTGAAAAGGGAGAGAAGGAGGTGCTGGAAAATGAGGTTGACATTCACGGTTGCTCGAGCTATTTTTTAAAGAGGAAATGAAGAGCACACATACTGTAAAAAAAGAAAGTTCTGCAGGACAGGAAACTACAAAGGAATTTAAAGTAGAGGCATGAAAGGCCGAACCTTTACGCTCTGGTACTGCTCTGCTGTGAATTTGTCAGTGCAGATGGGAGCCACGGGGACGTAGGCTCGGACCAGGGCCTGGTGCTGGAGGAGGAAGGGGAGAGAGTAACTCCCGCTGAGGGACGGGCTGATCAACACCACCGGGCTCAGGCTCAGCTGCTCACACACCGCTTTCAGGAAGCCTGCAGGGGCCAGTTCTCCGAGCGCTACCGGGGGCTTGGCTGACTTAGACCGACCGAGTCCTGTGGACAGACAGAGGCCACGATGTTGGACACCAGATTCTTTAGATCAGAGGAGACAGAGATGCTGCACACTGTGGACGGGTTGTAAAAACAACAGGAAGCAGGTTTTTGCAGTTTGGCCGCTGATTAACTGCTTACCGACACCATCAGCATTCTGGGCTGCAGCAGTGACAATTCATTTAAAACCCTTAACGCCCAGTTGCTCCAGTTTGCATGAAGCACAGCACTTCTTATCAGTGACAATCTGAACACGCAGACATGACACACATACTTTGTGACTTCCATTTCCAAAGGGTATCATTATCTCCAATGTCTATCATGAATAAAAGTCCATAAATCCATTTAGAGTAAAAGACACTGCTTATAACACCAGACTTGGCTGAGAATCATCACTTTTTTTAAGTTTTCGGCAGAATCAAAGTCAGCCAGTGAGAGTTGTCTCTGCGTTCATGGGTGCCATGCAAGCAGGAGAGCTGATAGCTAATTTGGCATATATTCCAATGGTGACAACTTGCCAAAATGTAAACAAATATAGGCTTTAAAAAGGCTTTGCCTGATAGGATGTGAGGCCCCCTAGTGGGCTGACTCTGAAAACGCCGCTTTAGGAGAGAGAAAAATTGGCAGATTTCATTTTTGCCCAGTTGGTGGTCCAGACGTGTGAAGCAGTGAAAGCGGTGGCGCTTGTTCCCATCCAACTCACCTGGCAGGTCGATGGCCACGGCACGGCAGCCTGCTTTGGCCAGAGTCTCCAGAGTGCCGATGCTGAGCCAGTTTTCTGAAGAGAAACGGATGCCGTGAAGGAGTAACACCGACATCTTCACTTCCCCTGAGGCAGGTTCACTTTGTCTGTAGAAGAGCGGCTCATTGCAGCACTCCAGCTGCACGCTCCCCTCCGTCATCTTCACAGCTGACATCCTGAGCAGAAAAACAGCAGAAAACATGTTTCTGTTTCTACAACTCAGACTGTGCTTTAACACTCAAGACCACCTTTACTTCAGGTCCATTCTGAATGCAGGACTTTTCCCTTGTGAGTGAGTATTATCATGGAGTGGTATAACTACCTTAAATTAAAGGAGCTTAATACTTCTTCTTCCACTGCGGTGACAGCAAACAAAGCTCTCAGGTTTTATTTATATATTAAAAAATGTCTCTGAGACAACTTAGACCCTCGACTGAGATGACGTAAAAACCCCAGAGGACGTTGTAGATACAGGTCTGACTGGTTGGCAGAGTTAAATATGGAGAAACACAATGATAATTCAGAGAAAATAAAGTGTAGCTGAAGCCATTAATCAATGAGTCAGTGAGCAGAAAATGACAGTTTCAACAATCAATCATTTTGACAAACAGTCTCTTGGTCCAGTTTCTCAAATGTGAGGAATATCTGCTTTTTTCTGTTTTATACTGCACGTTCAAAACATCACCTTGAGCCTAAAATCATCCTTTATGTCCTGTTTGCAGGCAGTACATAGACATTATAATAAACGTCTCATAACACACTGTAATGGAGCTGTAAGCAGATAAGAGTGACAAACCATGGATTTGTCACCAGCTTCGAGTCCCTCTGTGGACACCCACACATGGAGGCTGCTCGTTAACACATAAAGAATGAATATATAGTAAAATTATGTCTTCATGGGAGAATGTGTAACTGTAAACAAATACTGCATGCTGCTTATAGATGTCCATGTAAAGTACATCCTTCTCAGATGTGGTGGAGTAGAAGCAGCTTGACAACAAACTACCAAATACAGCAAAAGCTTTCATATAAAAGGAGCAGGTGGAATCAGGTGGTAAGTTTATTTCCTTCACTTTTAGCACAGAAACACCATCTAACTTCATCTCAGCAGCAGCTCCACAGTGAAGGCAGCCACACCTCTGGAACAGTTTCAAGCCAAACATTGTGAACTGCTCCACAAACGACCTGCTGCAGCAGAGTCTTCCTGTTAAATTGTCCCCGTGCATTGAAATAATGGACTTTTATTCTGCTGTCCACTGCAGGTCAGTGAAGTTGTGCAGTTTGACAGCAGACCAGGAGTTTGTGCACAGCTGGCGCGTTAAACAGCCTGATCAAAGTCCAGATTGCAGCGTTTTATTTGTGCTTTTGCTCTGCGTCACAAACACGGTGAGAAAATCATCTTCTTACCTGACAGCTTCCAGTAATTATCGACGGCTGGTTAGCAAAATGAGGCAGTTTCGTCCTGAACCAGCTGCAGAGTGAACGCTGACTGGGTGAAAAGGGGACGGGGCTTCTGAGGACTTGCGGAAGTGCGTTGACGCTGCATTCTCTGTGACGGCCAGCAGGGGGCGACTCCACGGGCTGCAGCAGTGAGTCAGAGCATGAAAGCATGTGAGAAAATGACCCCTATGCCTCTGCTTTGATGTGTTACCTCAGCAAACATTTCCATAACGAGTTTTACTTTATTTCAAGAGAGGAATAAAAACTCTGGGAGTTATTCTGCGGTCGTCCAGCGTTTGTAAACAGCTGCTTTTGTTTCAGCAGCAGTTTAAAACGCAGCTCAGACGTCTGTGTTGGCGCAAAACATGCGGGTTAATCGCTCCTTTGTTGTCAGACTATTTGAGTATCATGAAAAAAGTGCATGAACAAGGACTGATGTGCCACTCTTCATTAATGATTGATACGCGTATTGATTGGCTGTGTTTTGGGGATTAGGGCCTCTGTTTGAGTAAGGGCTCAGTGTTCGCCTGTGGGTGGTTGTCTCTCAGTCAGTATTTTGTGTTTTCTGATTTTTCTGCCCGGATTTCTCACATACTGCTGAACTTTTGAGGGTTTTTTTTTTTATTCACTCACTGCCATCTCGACCTGTGATCGCATGTTTGACATCCCAAACCCGTCAGAAAAGAAGGGGATCTCAGTCTGACTTCATCCAGTGTTATAAAAGTCTTCATCGTCCACCGACCACAAACTATGAAACTGTGGCTGCTTCATTTTCTCCTGACAGTCGGACTGGCCACTGGTAAGAAACTTTTATGATCCTTATTATATTCAATTATAAATGACTGATCATTATGTAATTATCTGAGTTATTATGAGGAGTCTAATCTTTTAGTTTTATGTGTATTGTAGCACCAGATTACGACTAAAGGCCTGTTTAGTGACTATAAAGAACATCTGTATCTGTAACATCTGTTATTGTCAATGTACTATTTTTTGTGAGCACTAGGATTATTATGTAATAATACTCCATGATAGTACACCAGAATTAGTAGTAGAAGCAGTGGTCTGTTTCAGTAACCAGATGTGTACTTTTTTTGCTTTTTCTGCTCTCTGGTCTCACAAACCAGCAGCAGTGTCTTGGTCCAAAGGTTATATGTGTGCAGGCTCGTGCCCAAAATGTTGCAGCTGGTACCAGTGACCATCTGCGTTCCAACCTGGAAAACAGAGATGTTTAGCCCCTTTCCCGACTCTTCTGTTCTGCATTAACAGGCTACCGCAGTCCGCTGAATGACTTCCAGCGCTCTGAGGGCAGAGAGCTGGTGCCCACCTCCTGGAACTCAGCTCGAGTGTTGCTGTTACCTGGCCTGAACCTGGAGGACTGTGCCACACGCTGCTCACAGTCTCTGGACTGCAGGTATCCAGACTTTAACCACGTTAATGCAGCAGCTTGTAAGGCACCTTTTTTCCCCCAACAAGGCTATAATTATAATATAATATTTAGCTGATGACTTTATTTAACAGCTTATGTAAAAAGATTCCATGAGCTCATATTTGAGTCAATCATTTGTTGAGCTGCAGAGCATCCTCAGGGCCAAAACAGGCTCATCATTGACTTTGTGTACCTTACAGTTTGTTGCCTGTAAACTTAATGGTTAACTGTAAAGTGAATTAAAGGATACCTCTGGTGATAGTTTTTTTGTTACTATCTGTGCAAAAGACCAAAATCAGCAATGAACTGATTCATAAACAAGTATTGTCTATGTTGCCAAAGGCTGATTTATCTTATCTTTATTATCATTCAGAAAGTGATTAATGAGAATTTAGGATACCTCATTGTAAATTTGAAGGTTTGACATGAAAATATCTCTCACCACCAGAGCATTCAACTACGAGACACGTCCGACAGTCGCCTGTAAACACCTGCCCTGGGTGGGCGACGGCAGCAACGCAGAGGTGAAAAGAAACGTCAACTGTGACCTTTATGAGAAGAAGGGTAAGACTCGTGTGATGTTAGAGATCACTGTGTCGATGCTGGAGGTGCTTGATTTTTTGCTTTTCTTGTGAAGTCTACGTCAGAAAGTGCATCGTGGGTAAAGGAGAAGACTACCGAGGAAAAGTCTTCACCACAAAAAGTGGGCTCACCTGCCAGCAGTGGTGGTCCAAGTTTCCTCACGATCACAGGTGAGACACGTCTTCCTCTGATGAATGGTTTTACAGGCTTTCATACAGGATTTGGACAGACTGCACTGCAGCTAAAAAAGGCAAAAACAACCCCAAAACAATCAGGAAGGGATGATGGCTACAACACATCATGACCACTTGAACATTTCCACTGCAGTGCTGCAGGTGCAGAGCTGTATGATAACCGAAACAGTCCGTCTCAATGCCATGCTCTCTGTCCGGCTCAGGTGGACTCCCACTGCTACTAATGGTCTGGAGCTGAACTACTGCAGGAATCCTGATGGGGATCGAATCGGTCCGTGGTGTTACACCACCGACCCCGAGCGACGTTATGAAAGCTGCAACATCCCCCAGTGCAAAGACGGTAAATCCCATACGTTTATATATATCCCCATGCTGTACGAAAAGAGTGTGAACGTGTGAATTTCTCCATCATTTTCTACAAAGTGTCTTGGACTGAATGACATAATTTGGTACTAATTACAGGGAACATAGAGACAATTCTGAGAAAGTACACACAATAATGACTCATTCATTCGTTGGAGTTTTTAAAGAACTAACCGGGAAAATAACTGTGTAGTTTCATAGTTGAGTGCAGTTTATAAGTGGGTGTTCATTTCTAGAGGAGATTCCTTGAAAGAGCTGATACAGACCCATTTAAAGCCAAGAAAATATTCATTTAGCTTGCTGTAAAGTTTACTCCCCGCACTGATTTGTGTGTGTACACAGAAAAACAAATGTCACATTTATTGCACATTCAGCTGCCTGCTGTGCACTGACTAAAAGATGGTTACTTTGGTAAAAGAAGGTTGTAATTACCAAGTGTACCAGCTGAACACAGCCTGCGTGTTCCCTGCTGTAATTAGTACTAAATCAGCTCCTTTCAAGGACATTATTTGCAAATTATGGGACCTGTCACATAAAGTGTTCCTGTGTGGGTGATGTTGTGCTTTTTTCCTCGTGTCTCTGACTTTGAAGGACTTTGAAGGTGTGTTTGTGCTTTTGCTTGCAGAGGTATGCATCACATGTAACGGAGAGGACTACAGAGGGCAGGTTGACCACACTGTGAGCGGCAGAGAGTGTCAGAGATGGGACCAGCAGTACCCTCACCAGCACATCTACCAGCCTGAAAAGTACTCAAGTATTCATCGCTATATTACCTGTCATGTGCCTAATTGGCCGAATTAATTATAAATTATTGTCAATCAATGTCAGACAGGATCCGCACCGCTTCTAAACTGTTTATGTCACTTGTTGCAGTCACACCCAATCATGATGCTATCACCTGCTACCAATCAACCTGTTTACCTGTGAAGCTGAACCTTATTGGAGTTGGCTTGTACTTGTGTTTTTCACTTCAATGTGTGTTTCAGGTACCCTGATAAGAGTTTGGATGATAACTACTGCCGTAACCCTGACGCCTCTCCAGTGCCCTGGTGTTACACCACAGACACTGAGGTGGAGAGAGAGAACTGTGAGATCAGCAAGTGCAGTAAGATGTGGCTTTTGTTCACTACTAGAAATGCTCATAATGAGACGAGAGATGGAACGATCAGTTGATTCAATGGTAAGCCGATCAGAAGAAGGATAATCAGTGGGGCAGTTTGAGCAAAAACACCAAAGATTCTCCATTTCCTCCTTCTCAAATGTGAAGATTTGATTCATTTCTTTCATTGATAGTAGCCTGATTGTCTCTGGGTTTTGGACTAATGATTGTCAGCTTGGACTCATTTTTCACAGTTTTGTGACAGTTTATAGACCAGCTAATTAATTGATTAGTTGAGATTAAAATAATGAAAATACACGTTGCTGTCTTGAATAATATATTACTGTAATGTTTCGTATCGTAGCACTCGTTTGTTGGATCAGACCTTCCTGCTCGCTCCTTCCGCTTTGCTTTTGTAATTAGTTTTATTCGACGTGAGCTGAATTGAGGTGATTCCTGTCACATTAGGAGACCCAGGGGAATTAGGGAGTCTCATTAATTCGCTGTAATTAAATTTAGAAAAATCACCTTTTCTGTGTTTGTGCAAATTACTTCCCAAATTGTTGAGACACTTTAGCACAGTTGCCCCAGTGATTCTCTTTGATGTGAGAGTAAATGTGGCTAAAGTGTGCACATGTTTGTCAGTGATTCGAGCCCTGTGTTGTCTCACAGGGCTGCAGGTTAATTAAATGTTAATTACAGTGTTTTCTTTTTATTTTATTTCTCTTTATGCAGATTATTTTAATTTTCATTTTGTTATGACTGTGCTGAAGCTTTCATTTGAAGTAGTAAGAGTACAATTATTTTACAAATATACATAAAAACTAAGTTTAAGGTATGATAGATGGTAAAAGGTATTGTTGGGCTTGTTTTCAATGTGGTTTCTTTAAGATACGATTATATATGAAGTTAGGATCACTTTGTTTAACGTTTCATAGATGATGCCCTGCCGGACTCAAAAGCTGAACTTTTAGTGTCTGAACTTGAGTAAATAAAAAAACCCAAACAAGGCGTCAGTGTTTTCTCCAGAATTTCAACATGAGTTGTGCAACATGATATTGGCAACATTGGCACTTCCACCGAGGACAGAGATCACTGCGGCCAAAGCGCTTTAGGACAGCACCATCTTGTGGTGCAGCATTCGGCAAAAAAACAAAACGCTGCTCAAGATCAAATATCCTGAAACAAGTCAGCATAAAGATAAAAATGTCACATAGTTTCATTCTTGTTTTGGGATTTTTACATGAAGAGGACAAACTTTTATTTCTTATGTTCAGTGTATTTTTTCTGTTTTTGACAAAAAACAAAATCAGAAGAAAACTGGGAGAAATCTGTTATAAAATGTCAGATTCTGGATTTAGAAAATGAGCTGACAGGGAAAAAACTAAATTAGAAATCTTTACAAGGAAGTTTGGCTCTCTGTATTTGAGGAATTTAAACAGAGAATTAAAAATCCTGGATTTAATCTTCTCAGTCACACTTGAAAAAGCTGTTTGTTTATCTTGACTTCATGGTAACACTGGCAGCGACTGCGGATCATTCTTACATGATGACAGACAGATTGATTGATCAGATTCACTAAAGATCTGCTGAGGTTTTTCAGACATAAATATAAATATTTGGGTCTGATGCAGTTTTTACACCAAAAGCTTGGATCACCTTGTTATATTACATCTATTCCTAAATCACTGAAAAGTCAATTCTTGGTCAATGTGTGTGAGCTTCATAGTTTCGTCACATCACACTTGTGGAAGTTACATACTGAACCATGATTGGCTCTCAATGATTGGCCCCTGTGATCTCACATAAACCTGCTCGTACGTGTGTGCATCTTAAACTTTCCACCTTCAGAAGCTTCACTTACTGTGAACACACTCAGTCGCACAGCCACCTACAGTATGCAGCAGTTTGTAGCTTCAGTCATTCTGTATCATCATATTGAAGCACTGGAAAAGAGAAAGAAATAAACATAAATACATACATATATGTTGTCAGTTTTGACTTTGATTTCACTACAATAGCAGAACATAAGTTCCAGATTCCTCTCTGTCCTTCACTCATATTAACATTAACCATATTAACTAAGCTCACCTCTGTGAAGTCCAGAGGTTACCTGCAGTGCTAATTTATTTCCTCCTCACCCTCCTCCTTCCCTCCAGCTGAGGTGCGGGTTGAGAAACGCCAGCGCTCCAGCTTCACGACCAACTGCTTCCGCGGCCGTGGGGAGGATTACCGAGGCAAAGTCAACGAGACGACATCAGGCATCCCCTGTCAGCGGTGGGACGCCCAGCACCCTCATGAGCATCCCTTCTACCCAAACACATACGAATGCAAGTGAGTAACACACAGAACGATGGAGGAGAGAGAAGAAGTTTGAAGTTTAAAGTACTTTGGGGTTATTGTCTGCACTCATTGCCTCTTGGTTTGAAAGTGCTCTGTTTTGCTTTATGCATGAATATTAATGTCAAGATGTCTTTGCAGTGGAATTTCTTGTGATGTTATTTCTCTGCTGACGGTTGACAGTTGATGATAGATGGTCAGCAGTTCCACGTTACAAAGCAGGGCCGCGCTCTCTGTGGCAGTGTGGATGTGACATGAATATAAACTTATCTGTGACGCGGTGATTATTCATCCTGCCAAAAGTGATTACAAGTGTTTGAATCAGCAAGTTTTGGTGGAAGTTACAAGATGTGTGTTATTTCTGCGCAACTTTTATATGTGAGAATGAAAGGGGCTCTGCAGATAGACTGCAGTATGTAACGGGTCATTTAATGCATCAGTGATGAGACACTGGACATCATGATTATCAGAGGAGAAATGCTGCACATTTTGAAATAGAAAACATAAAGAAACTTTCATAGCTGTGATACAAAGAAGAATTAACTATGCATCTAATATCCATGACCATGATCTGTTTAAACAACAACAAACCTGCTTACAGAGTGCACAAAATAAGATGATATGTCTTTGATTAGAATAAATGAACCTATGCAAGGCAGTGAATAGGTGAATAGGGTAAAAGTTTTAAACAATAGATATCACCATTGATTTCAGTTGATTTCTTACATTGAGACAATTATTTTTTCATTTTAAGTTTCTGAAATATTAGATATTATCTATTAAATATGCATTAATTTGCATAATTGTCCACAACCACTAAAATAAACGGGAATAAAAACCTCAATCTAAATTTTCTTACCGCTAGTCTGAAAGGAGACGTCTCAAAATTGACCAGAACATGAAGAAAACAATGTTTTCCCCCGGAGAGTCTCCCCTTTTAAGTAGAGGACATTTGAAGTCACTACGATGGTTAAACATTGCTAACAGGGTTCAGTGTCTTGCAGGAAGTCATGTGTATAAATGCCTAAATGGTCAGGTACCAGACTATTTATAGGCGTTCAAGCATACTTGAGACCAGCAGGGGTATAACACGAAGCCCAGTTGAAATTCAATCAAAAGGCAAAGATATTTATGTAACGCTTTGTTTCATATGTTGTTTATAGTTTGTTTTGTTTTGGTCTTTTTGTGTTTCTTTATGTCCTTGTTTGATATTGCATCGACTGTGTGTTTTTTAAGTAAGTAGAAAAGGGTGCTATGTGTAAGTCGCTTCATGACAGAAGAAACCAAACTAATTGTGCACCATGCAGGGGTTTGGAGGAGAACTACTGTCGTAACCCGGATGGGTCGGAGGCTCCCTGGTGCTTCACATCTGTGTCTGAGATAAGGACTGCTCTCTGCTTGCAGATCAAACGCTGTGCAGACGACATAGAGGCTGAAGGTACAACTTCCTGATTCAGATTTGAGCAAAACGATGAGGGAATTTATTGCTACAGCCTTAGTTGGTCTGGTCTGACCAGCAGCTTCGGATGACTAACGTTAGCAAGTTTTAGCTCATTTCTACTTGTGCAACCATGACCAAGTCACGGTATTGTCAGTTGTGATCAGAGTGACTGCTGTTCAGCAACAGTTAATGAGTCTTACTTTAGGTCTAAGTGCAGTTTTGAGGAATAAATACTTAAAAAGTTTGTTTGTTTGGTCTTAGAGCAGAAATATATTGAGTCAGAAAAATCCACTGTACAAAATCAGTGTACATAATGCCCACCATGTGTACGTTTTCTACTAACTGCCTCGAGGAAGAAAACCCCAAATTCCAAGAAAAAAATGCTGAGGGTATGACCTCATTGTCCTCAGTGGAAGCTACGGCCCTGAAAGAGGAGGGAGTTTCACTGTTGTATGTAATTTTTACAGCATTCGCTTCACTGTCATGGTAATAAGGTCTTTTCTTTTCAGATTGCTACCACGAAAATGGAAGAAACTACAGAGGCATGGTCCGCAAAACTCGCAAGGGGATCACCTGCCAGAAGTGGAACGTTAACACACCTCACCAGACCAAGTAGGATGATCGTGGTGCACATACACACACATACAAATTCACACTGCATACTAATTGTGAGCAGGTATTGAGCACGTTGTGTGACTAAATTCAGTTTCTCCAGACGGACCAAAAAAATAACACCAGGAGGTCACTTTGATGCGGCTTCTCACTCATTGTTAAGGATGGACAGCTTCAAGAACATCTCCCACAACAAAAATAACAAAAATTTAACTGGCCGACACATTTTGCTTTTGCAGTTTGAAGTATTACATACAGTTAAATATGCTGGTTTCTTTTATTCTTACTACAAAAATAGTGATATTAAGACTAGTATGTGGTTCATACTGCATATGGTTAGTATGTTGTATGAAATTGGGATACTTCAGCCAGGAGACCAATGTAATCGCAAAGAAGTGGGGCAAGCACTTGCTAATTTTCATTCTAAAACTCTTTAAAAAACAAGAAAAGAAGAAAAAGTGCTCATCCCTCTTGTTTGTAACATTTTCTAGAAGCTCACAGCTTGAAAATATCTGCATGATATTCCAGGATAAACCCGAGGACGCATCCTGACGCCAATCTGACAGAGAACTACTGTCGCAACCCAGACGGGGACCAGCACGGACCCTGGTGCTACACAACCGACCCCAAAACTGAGTTTGACTACTGTGCCATCAAACAGTGTGGTACACGACTCTGCTTTCTTTCATTTCCCAAGATCTTCAGAGCGGTTTAATGCTCTGTGTGGTGACAGTTCAGCCTGTTTTCTGACAGGCAATTTAACGATTCATCTGTTTCCTGTTGTTTCCAAACAGCTGGAGAGAAAGTGTCCATGACTGAACCAGTAGGTTAGTTTCTGAATGAATATGAGGCAACAGTCTGACATTGACGATGAGCCGTCTCGAGGGTTTTTTACAATAAGATTTTGTCTTTTTGTGAATGCAGAAAAGGTGGAGTTCAGTGAGTGCGGGAAGAGAGACGACCGCTTCCAGAGGACGATGTTGCGTATCGTCAACGGGATTCCCGGGAACTCACCTTGGACAGTGAGCCTCAGAGACAGGTGAGTCTGAGAGCTGATGGTGCTTGAGCTGGCCATGAACAAATCAAATAGACTCTGCCATGCTGTGTGTGACCTCTGACCTCTCGTTTACAGGAAAGGAAACCATTTCTGTGGAGGATCCCTGGTTAACCCCAGATGGGTGATCAGCACCAAGCAGTGCTTCTCCTCCTGGTAAACTTTATTTAGTTCAAGGTTTTTTGAGGATTTTTGGAGCACAACCCATCAGCAGGGTGCATCAGTGGGGTCATTTAAATTCATGAACTGCCTGCTGCAAGCAGCCAAAATCCACCAGCGTACAGACTGAATAAGCAGAAAACAGTGGTACCCCCAAAGCATAATCATGTACGCTGAGGTGCTAAAGAACCATGAAAGGAAGATTTCTCATGAAAATGTAAGTAAAGTTGTACAAGTTTTTGTTATTTACGCACCACCAACAAAAAAGATAAAAACCAATCCACACAAGGGACTAAAAGTTTGGATATCTCAGCCTCTGCTGCTTTTTTAGCCGTGCTAGCAACAGTCCTCAAGGCATGTCAGAGTCTGTCTGTGGCTCAGTCAGTCCAGACTGAAATATGTCAACAGCTATTGGTTGGATTGGCATGAAATGTGGTGCAGATATCCATGGTGCCTACACAGTGAATCCTAAAAACTTTTAGTGATCCGCTGACTTTTCCTCGAGTCCCACCACAAACTTCACATTTGTTTTTTTGAGTGAATTGTCCTCACATTTGTTGGATGGATCTTCAAGAAATTTGGCACTGACGTTCGTGTTCCTCTCAGGATGAATCATAATAACTTGTGGTAAAACTAATGACTCATCAACCTCAGCTGTACTTTTTTGTTCAGTGCTAATTAGCAAATGTTAGCATGCTAACAAGATAGTTACATGGTACACATTACATCTTATTAACATTAGCTTACTTTATTACTTACTTTATTAACATTATTATTGACTATTAGACTATACGACATAGAGTAAAAGTGTTATACTTGGTGCACAGCTACGTGGACCTGCCTGGGTACTCGGCCATGATGGGAACACTGTTTCGTGATCCACAAGAAGGAGAGGCTGGCGTGCAGACCATCCCTCTCACTAAGATCGTCTGTGGACCCTCAGAGTCTCAGCTGGTCATGCTACAACTGGAACAGTGTGTAATCACACGTGTCCCCAGCACACACACATTCACACACACACACACACACACACACTCTGACATTCTAACAATCTCCCCCTGACTCTCTCTTCTTTCTCCAGCCCTGCCCAGTTTAATGAGCGTGTCTCTCAGATCTGCCTCCCTCCTGAGCGCTACATTGTAGCTGAGGGGACGACCTGTGAGATCGCAGGATGGGGTGAGACAAGAGGCAAGTATAATCCTCTGGAAGTGATAGCTTGGCACGGAAATCTCTACATGCTGCGCTTCATGCAACTACGATATGCTTCTTGTGCAATAATTAACAATAGATGGCTTCCCGAGACCAAGCATCTTGTTTCTGCCCTTGAAGTAATGTTGCATCTAAATGAGAGATCCATTTGGACCGTTGAGCAACAGATGGCGGTGCTTTTTCCAGAAGCATTCGACATCTGTCCACCTTCCTCTTGTTTTTACCATCTCTCTCAACGCAGTAGCCGCTAACTTGTCCCTCCTTCTCACTGTTTTTCAAGGGACTGGAGATGAGACCGTCCTCAACGTGGCCCACATACCAGTTCTTAGTAACAAGGAATGCAACAAATACTTCAGAGGTCGTGTTCGTGAGAATGAGATGTGCACAAGCTCTTTCCAGGGCGGGGTAGGCGCCTGTGAGGTAGGTGTCCATGCGAAAGTGCGCTATAGCTTTATTGTCCATTTTGATAAAAAATGTTCTTTACACTTTACAGGAGAGTTTCGTCATTCAACAAACTGTTGTATGTTGCATCTTGCTTTTTGCCTTTATTAGATATGTTACATTAGAGCTGCAAACAGGATCCATTGTGGGGGTGCTACACCAAAGCTACAGCCAGCAGCCCATTAGCGTAGCTTTGCACAGCTAGCCTGGCTTGCAGGCACAGAGCCCTCTCCAAAAAAACACTTTAGTTTTTCTATGAATTGAACAAACAAAAAATAAAGTGTTAATAACTGAGCTTTAGAGATGCTGTTGTTAGAGAGGTGGATTTTATTATTATTTTCTTTTTACCTCTGGACAGAGCCATGCTAGCTGCTCCCAGTTTTATGCTAAGCTAAGCTAACTGGCTACTGGCTCCATCTTATATTCAGCATGCAGACATGAGAGTGGTATCAATCTTCTCATCTAGCTCTGGGCAAGAAAGCAGATAAGCACATTCCCCTGCTTCAAATACTGATGGCGAGGAAAATCTTTTGATGATGGAAATTGCTCTAAGAGCATGCAGCTATTTATATGTTCCTCTAAATCAAACACATTCACCATTTGGATAATGGAGGTGGACTGGACAAGATGTGACTGCAAGATGTTTCCAACCTCAGCAGTGACAGTCAGTCATAACAGAGACAAATAATGACTCCAGAGTGTTGTTCCTGTATGTCTGCAGAGAGACTACGGCGGCCCTCTGGCGTGTCAGAACAGGGACTGCTGGGTACTCGAGGGTGTGATCATCCCCATGAGGCGCTGCGGACACCCGGGGCAGCCCAACATCTTCATCCGGGTCTCCGTCTATGTGGACTGGATCAAGAAGGTCATGGAGATGGCTTAGAGACACACACTGTTATCCAACAGGGACTGATTAAATCCGTTGTTAAAGCCCTCAACAGCAGTTATTCGCTTCACCATTTAAACTTTTGCCTTCTCAGATGTCTGTTTTACATTAAGAAATATTACAACATACATCAAAATGTATAACAAAATTGCTATATCGTAAAACAGCTTTAAAAAGGATTGAGAAAATATATCTGCTTGAAATGAATTTTTATGTGCATTTATATTCAGCAAATCTTTTCAGCCAGAGTCTCTAACTTTTAACAGCATCAGCACGGGCATTTACTGTCACGATGTCCTCATTGTGAGCAGCCAAAATCCAGCAGACAGAATGAGCAGAAAACATTTCCAATGATCACGTGCGTTGAGATGCAAAACAATGTAGTGAAATTATTTTATTACCATAAAAATCTAAGTAAAGGTGTACTTTGTATCTTTGGGCAACACTTTTTCATCTAACATTCATGTGCAGTATACTACATTTAACACACTGTAATGTAGTTGTAAGCAGATATAAGAACATTTTTAAGTGTTAATTGATACACACTATTTATCAAGAATTATTTCTTCTCCTAAAAAGACATATTTTGTATTACCGCAACTGTGTTTTACCATATTTTCATCCATTATCTGTTTATGCACCAGCCTCCACTTATGAGTTATAGTTGTTGACAAATACATTAAGAAACACTCATATCTGCTTACAGCTGGATTATTGCTTTGCTACAAAGCATTCATTAAATGTTTCCTGGATATACCGCTCATAGATTCTAAATATGGGGACTAAAAGTAAGTAAAAAAAAGTAAGTTATTTGTTATTTATTCACCAAAAACCAAAAAGGACACAAGGGTAAAAACTAATTGTAGCCCCACAGGTTCAGAGGAGAGTAACTGGAGCTAAGTAACTTCCAATGACAGGAGGTGTGGGGGGTTTACAGCACACATTTTAAGTTCCTAACATCCCCTGGAAATGCACCCTTTACCACAAAACTGTACGCCTCCCCTCCTCTCCCTGGCATTGAATGGAGCTCCGAAATACCTTCTTTGCCCCCAGCCTCTAAAGAAATCCCTCCTCTGCCTGTCTTTTGATGCCTGCCCCCACCTCTAAAGACATGCCTTTGTGCCTTATGCAGAACTGTATGCGCTGCACATTCTTTCTAGTTCTATAGGAGGATTTTTGTAACCCGGTCCTGATGAGCCCACGGAATTCAGCTTAAATAAACCTCAAGATCAGAGTCCAACCGAATCTCAGACACACCAGCCTGCAGAAGGCCACTGAACTCTCTCTCACACACACAATTTCTCTCTCATGCAAACCCTCCCCCCTGTCTTATTCCCAGCTCTATCTCTCTGTTTCTGTCTCTTGGAAATTTTCACACCGACATTTTTTTCTTTTGTCTGGACAATCAGATGATTCTGACATTTTCTTTTCTTGTTTGGCAGAAATAGTAAGTAATAGGACTGAAGTGCAGAGCATGTTCCCTCTGGCTGATGATGGTCAGTAAATGCTGTAAACAGCATTTGAAAATGGCAGGTTGACAGTTATGATTCTCATTCTGTTCACTTTCATTTAGTAATATTTATAGTGGATGACTAATCAGATTCATGTATGACTACCAGTTCTCAGCAACTGTTGCTTCTGAGAAAGCTGACTAAAATTTTTAATAAATGCTTCCACACGAATATGCAAATAGTTTCTTTGTTATTTTGTTTCATGCATGCTGTGGTAATGGCCTGTGTGTAGGCTGAATGACGTCAACATTTCGTGTCTTTGAACTCAACATTTGATTATGGATTTTCTAAATGTAATACTCGGGTTTCACAGGACATCTAAACTGTGGTTACATCATGAAAATGACACTATAAACTGTTCAAATCCAGCCCTGTGCTTCTCTGCTGTAACTTAAAGCTTTACATGTTGGTCTCATGCCAGCAAGCTCACCTGACATGACTCCATGAGCGGTCCAGCATTAGCCGTCCCTGGAATGTGTATTCACTGTGGTTCAAACATTTCTGTCTCTATTTATCAGTTTGTGCAAATTTACCAAAGTTACCTCTGAAAAGAAAATATTTTCACTATAAATTCATCCAAATGGAGGCAGTATGGAAGCACAAAACGACAGAAACATGTAAAAGCTACAAATATACATATACAATAACTGACTTATAGAATAGACAAATAAAGACTGCAGATGGCATCTAATAAAAACTTCATATTAAGGTACATACATTCATCATTAACTAGCTGCTTCTTAGTGTGCATATAAGTGGCATATTGGCTCTTTAATATTAATTCATTATTCTACATTATATTATACAACCACTAGTCAATTAAGAGTTTTCCCTCAATAACCCTCCAAATAAGGCATTAGTGAGTGCTTTATAATGACTAATGAAGAGCTGATATGCTACTAATAAGCAACTAGTTAATGGTGAATATGTGTACCTTAAAACAAAGTGTTAGTGAAAATTAAAAGTCGAAATTTGTCCTATTGCTCACACACGTCTGTCCTCTTATTGGCCACTTCTAATGATGTTTGCATGTAATTATGAGACTAAATGAACTAAACTGGTGTCGACTTTTCCCTTCAAAACAATTGCGCATCAGACGGCTGCCCTGCACACTTTTCTCTCAGGAGCCTCGTTTGATTCGTGTGTCCTTTGTTATGACTGACAGAATTACATCTCTAACAATGTAGGTGGGGATCTCACAGCAGGGGGAGAGTGAAACCTCCGCTCGAAACAGTCTAGACGGTCTGATCTCACCATCATTTCTACCGACGCAAGCTGAACCTTTTTTTCTCTCTTCTGCGGGGAACTTCCCAGCCCCCGGACCCCAATTTGGGAACCCCGGAACCAGGCTCTACCCTCCTGTCTGATGCCCGTCTCTCTCTCTCTCTCTCTCTCTCTCTCTCTCTCTCTCTCTCTCTCTCTCTCTCTCCAGTGGGTGGTCCAGTGAGCTTTTCGGGGCGGGGTCGTCTGATTCAACCCTCCTACCCTCGTTCTTTCTTGAAACATGCTTTAATAGAGAAAGTATGCAATGCATACTGCTCAGCTACAACCCCCAATTATACTTCAACTGGGGTATTCGTGACTGGACGTCTGGGGGGATCACACACATTTCCGATTAGAGGAGGAGGAGGGGAGAGAGAGAGAGAGAGAGAGAGAGAGAGAGAGAGAGAGAGAGAGAGGGAGGGAGAAAGAGAGAGAGGGAGGGAGGGAGGGAGAGAGAGGGAGAGTTTACCCTTTCATTCCAACCAATGAGACGGTCGATACACTAACATTTTCATAGTTGTGCAGGAGCACAAAGTGAGCTGACTGTGTGAACTTCCAGGTAAAACTGCAGACCGACTCAAGGTAAGTTCAGCCCTCTGTGCTCTCACTCCTGCATTTGGCGCTGCCTGCATGAACAGGGCTGCTCAGCCTGAACATGGAGCCTATAGCCTGAATGCATGTATGCAGCCTATGTGTGTATGTTCAGGGCTGGTCTGAAAGGAGAGCTTTTGCACCTGTGTTGCTCGCCTTTGTCCTCCTTGGTAAAGTTTTTGCAGCGCTCGCAGACACTCGGTTCGTGCACTTCGGCGGACCTGTTATCACTGCAAAATCCAACACATTTAAGATCGATTGCGCAAGTGATGGAAGCAGGGGGATGTTGTGTAGTGAGCGCCGACTTTACGCGTTTAAACACTGGTGGCCTCGACTGTTGTTTTGGCGTTTTCCATGTGCCAGTTTGCTCGACCGAAGTCGGCGAAGTCGGGGAGGTTTGAACTCGCGGCTTCGCTGCAGGAGCGTTTTACGCACCTTCTTTAAAGTCGCTAAAAGAAAGTGCTTTTATGATCGCAATTGCCGCCCATATGCAAAAAGTACATTCAGTCCCGTACTGGAGTGCCAAACACAGGCGAGTAAAGCGAACGGTGTGCTGCTGCAGAAGGAGAGCTGGACGCTTGTTGTGTTGCTCCGAAATGAGTTTTAAAAGCGACGAAACGACGTCGTGCGTCTCGTTTGGCTTTTAATTCGTTTCAGCGAGGACGTCGATTTCTCAAATTACTCCGACTTCCTGCTTCGGTGCGGCCGTTTTGATAGGCTGTGTTGGCAATTAGTGTTTGGCACATTCCTGACAGAGCTAGACGCTATGGAAAACGACCACCTTGGGACACACCGACAGCCAATTTAAAATCGGCATTTAGGGTTTACTCTCTCAATAAAAGGTCAGTTAACCAAGTAGATAATCTAGTACTTTTTAGAAAGTTACCAGAGATTTAAGAATATAAGAGGATATAGCCTATTGTTTCTAGTAATATGTGTGCTATTAATCAGACTTGCAGTATGGTTCATGGGGCTGGAATAATAAATGGATTAATCTATTATGAGAAAATGGATCAGCTATATGTATGATTGAGTCATTGTTTGAGCCATTTTTCAGACAGAAACCAAATATTTCCTGGTCTCACATCCTGAACTGTTAAGCCTGGTTGCCTCTCTTTGTCTTATGTGATAATGAACTGATTAGGTTTTGGTTTTGGGCTGCTGGTCGGACAGAGCAAGCAGGATGTCACCTTGGGCTCTGGGGAACTTGTCAGAGGCAGTTTTCATTATTTTCTGACAGTTTATTGACCGGATGATTAATCAATTCAGAAATAATTGACAGATCAAGACATTTTATTGAGAAATCAGTGATTGATTTGGTCCATGAAATGTTGGAAAATTGTGAAATATGTCTCTCACAATTTCTTAAAAGTCCAAGATGATGTCAGCAGAAGGTTTTAATGATGGACATCATCTCATAATAACAAATCCTCTAAGTGAGAAGCCGGAACCAGAGAATGTTTTGCATGTTTCCTTGAAAACTTACAGTTTGGAAATGATTAATTATCAATATAGTTGCTGACCAATCACTGATCGATCGATCAATAATCATTGCAGCTGTAAAGCTGACAAGTCTGCAAACTGAGATTTGTCCATAGTTTGTCATCTTGTTGTGATTCTCTTCATTAAGATTTTCCATTTAGCTGTTTTCTGTGTGCTTCTGCAATCTTGATTTCAAAAGTTGGGACGTAAAAATATAAGTAAAAAATGAATGAAACATTTCCAAACAAACTGTGTTTACTGACAACAGTTTTACAAAGTGTTTCTGAGCCCATGTAGTAACATCTTTTATACATTCATGTGTTCACAAAGTGGTGAATCTCTCTCCATCCTTGCTTGTGAGCGACTGAGCCTTTCCAGGATGCCCCTTTCATACCCAATCATGATCTATCACCTCTTACCAATGAACCTGTTAACCTGTGGAATGTTCCAAACAGGTGTTTTTGGAGCATTCCACGTCTTTCTCAGTCTTTAGCTGCTCCTGTCCCAACTTGTTTGAACCCTGTTGCTGCATCAAATTCAGAATAAGCAGATATTTACAAAAACCAATGAAGCTGATGGGGCCAAATATTTACTATATTGTCTTTGTACTGTTTTCAATTGAGTTTATGTCAAAAAGGATGAGCAATTTGTCACATTCTGAGTCCCAACTTTATTGGAGCTGGGACTGTAGATTATTGTCTCAGCTGCACAAGTTTCACAGTGAAAGTTGTAGCAGCATCAGACACACCTACAACATGCACAAGCCCATTGAGAAATACCTCACAGAGGGCAGATGGAAAGGCAGCGTACAGTACAGTAGATGCAGATTTTGGATGGTAGATTGAGTTGTGAATATCTGTGCTACTTTTAGTCGCTGGACACCACTCTCATGTTTCTCTGCGTTTGCCAGACCCCTGTCTGTGTTCCGATGAACCCAGTGCCAAGGCTTATGTTTAAGCAGTTCCCACGCTTGCTCTTGGAAAAGAGTCCCTGAATCATCCTTTTAATGATACATTAACCACTGACTGAAACTCACTTTTGTAATTGTGCAAGAAGAAAATGATTTTATGTGATACAGTATAGCTGATTGTGCATAATTCTTCATGACTGCATTTAAAATTAACTTTTTTTTCTTCCATTTTCTTTGCTCACATCTCCAGCTCCTGATACTCAGGTCTTCTCCTCTTTAAGCCCTCGAGGCCGCTCCTCCAGGCTTTGATGCCCACACTCTTTGACGCAGGTGGACAGACACAGGCATGAGTAACAGTGGGACCAAAGAGCCGTCTCCCCAGCCGAGCACCGCCCAGTCACCTCCTGAGCCTCAGCGCAGGGGCAGGGGTCGGCCACGGAAACAGCAGCAGGTATGTAATCAAATCAGGTATTAAGTGGTCAATCTGAAAAACTACACTTGTTGATTATGCGTCCTGGCTGTAGAGAACATGCAAACAAGCACATGGTCAGTTATTGACTCCACATTTGATCCCTCTCTGCAGGAGCCTGTTGGACCACCAACTCCAAAGCGGCCGAGAGGACGACCGAAAGGCAGCAAGAACAAAGGCCCCAGAACTGCACTGAAGGTTGAAACTGATTAGAATATCAGAATTTTTGTAAAATCACAAGAAATGTTGCATATTTATTGCAGGTATCCTAACATTAGAAGATATGATAAGACAGACCTGATCCTGAGTGAATTTGGACATATTTGTCTTACTGTACAATTGATGGTAGCACCGTCTACATGTTTATAAAATGCTGTATATGATCTTAATAGGTTTGTTCTTTGCAGTACATCTGTGTTAGATGCACCTGAGTTTTTCCACTGTAATACGCCCTGAGATTTCTGTCTTTTTGCATGATGCTATGAGACTGTCAACAGTCATTTTGAGGGCAAATGTCAGCTGAAAACAGAAGACAAGCTGTGATTAAATCAGTGCAGTATTTATGCCTCAGCTGTTGTTTTTCTGAGCAATGAAAGAGTGTCTTACAGGGACATATCTGTCACTATAGGATATTTCCATTGTATGCTTTAGAATTTGAAGCGTAAGCATTTTTTTTAACTTACTCCGCTGCAGTTATTTGATATTTTTACCTTGCAGTTTACACTTGAAACACAAATCATTTTCTAATCTTCTAAAATATCACAGAGGCTTAGTATAGCTCCATCTCAATGAGTCCATCTATGACAACTAAAAGTCTGCTTGCACATAAATGCGTCACCGATTTGACAATATAATGTATACAATAATCAAACACTCTGAAAGGAGTTATTTTCTACGATGAGCATTACTTTGACTTGTAGTAGAGTATTTGTACACTGTTGTATTATTACTAGTTACTTAAAGACTCTGAATGCTTCTTCCACCAGTGTGCTCAAAGTGCTCAGTAGTGATCATCATGATCATTTGTGAAAATTGGACTTTACTTTCAATCAATTAAAAAAACTTAAAGCTAAAAACTTGTCAGTTTTGAGTGCCATAATTTTTTAAATGACGGCTATTCAGTATACATTTGATGTACCCTTGTGCAAACATGCACTCATATGTATACTTATCAGCAACATTGCTGTTTATATTGTTACTGAAGAAATTGCTCATATGTCAAAAATAAAAGTGCTGATAAAGTTGAATTTGAGGCTGTTGTACAGCCCCTGCTGGCAGCTTTCCATTCAAATCAGGGGATTTGCAGGAACTAGCTGTGCAGTTGTCTGATCTACAGTATAACACAAGATGTATAAGACACATTTCTCTTGTTTATTTTGATTTGTTGGGGGAGACACAAAAGAGACTTAAAAGAAAAATGTTGTTTTCTAGCATTGTCACTTGGACTGGAGAAGCAAATAAGTAAAAGCAAAATATGTCATAAATATGTGCACCTAAATGTTGATATTTTACTATTTGATTATTTCAAATCCTCTGGCTGCAAGATTTCATCATTTCTATTCAGATAGACATGCGGTAAAAGAAGGGTTTTGTTGAACATGCAGTGTGCATGTTGACATGTCATGGGATGATTTGACTGAGAGAAAAGACATTTCTGTCCATGTTTATCACTAAAGAGTACAGTTTTGTTGCAGTTTTTGGCAGTGCCAACCGTACAACCTATGCTTGTGAAGTCAAATCAAAGCAACAAGCTTTTTAGTGATTACTTCAGTTTCTAAATCTAAACTTCTGTAGCTGACAGAAATGTTCCTTATTGGCCAGTAGAAACGTTATCAGTTCAAAAATGCTGCAGCCAAAGTCTGCAGAAACTGCACTGCTCAGAAGAAAACATATAAGCCCTTAATCTGAAAAGTCTGAAACCTCCCTTTTAACCATTCATCTGTTCTTTCTCAGAAAGTAGAGCCCGTTGGAGAGCGACGACCACGTGGGCGACCGAGGAAATGGGTATGGAGCAATCGCTGACAGTTAGAGACATCATGGAGTTAATTGTAAATGTGTCTCCAGAACCTCCAAGGTGTCTGCTGCCACTATACAGTCCTTGAGGGACGACTTCTTCCTCATGTCTAATTAAGTCTGTTCTCTCTCTTTCCACAGCCCCAGAAAGTAGTCCAAGAAGTAACTGAAGAGCAGCAGGTGAGGAAAACGAAATCTTTAAAAGCGGGTAGGGTGGTCCAGTTCTGTTATATTTTGTATACTGCTTTAAGCCACAGCTTCCCTCAACTGAAAGCTTAATGAGATTTAAATGAAAAGGATCTTGGTCAAAGGCAGAAATTATTCAGGCAAAGTGTTTTGCAGCAGCCCTGCAGTCGACTGGTGACCGGCTCAGGGTGTACCCTGCCTCTCGCCCGTTGACAGCTGGGATAGGCTCCAGCCCCACCCCCCAACCCCGAAAAGGATAGTCGGGGTAGAGAAGATGAATGAATGAATGAATGAATGTTTTGCAGCAGTTGCAAAACAGAGCCATGTGTTTCAGAGCCATGTTCACTCATGAATTTATAACAAGTGGCTTATAATCTAACAAATTGAGCAGCAAGTTTTTTAATCATTGAAAGTTTTAAATCCTGTTGCCTCTATGCATGTGCACTCCTCAGTTCAATGCTCTTCCTTTGCAGATTTACAGATGAGTTAGCATTGAATCAAACTGAAGTTAAGCTCATGACAACGCAGGAATGAAAGCTCTGCTTCAGTTGAACAGAAATCTCATTTTGTGTCACACCTTTACCTTTTGACTAATATCAGTTACATTTATGATGAAGCACATGTAAAAGCAGCTCAGAGATGATGCCATTCATGAATGTCTTAAGCTTGCGTTAAGTACGGAGCTCATGTTCAGCACCAAACCTGAGCTACATTCAAAAGCACTTTGAGCTCTTTACATAGCTGCAGCCAACATGCCATGGCCTCCATGATTCCAGTTGTTTTCACTAGTTCAGTACGTAATGTGTAATCATACATGGAGGAAGGGGAGTAGATAGACTAAGATGGTGTACTCTGACCTCTGACCTCAGTGTATCCTTTTTTTTAATGTTGCATTTATATCCTGTATTTTTCTTCAAATCCATATTTTTCAAACTAGTCCTCCACATTTACATTTGCATGTCAGAAACAGACCTTTGGATCTCAGCAGGATGTCATTATCAAACACGTATAAAACTGCTAGAATTGCTGCAACTATGGCACATTTGATTTAAATAGCAAAACAACCGCTGCACATGTTCCTTGTACTTAACGTAAACTGACTTCACGAGGATATGACGAGTTCCTGGAAATGCACAGATGGCGGTGCTGAATTCCCCAGATACACCTCCAAACATCCTTTTGTGGCATCCAGTTTTGGTGTATCTAAGACCAGCATTTCTGAGAAACTTTGGTTCTTTTTGCCATCTTGTTCATTTTTCAAACGACAACATTGCACAACAGTTGCCACCAAAGCGGGACGGTCTCTTGATGCCCCTCGCCTGCCTTATCGCGTCCTCTGCACTGAGCAGTTTGTCAAAGATTCTTCAAGAACTGAAACTGTTGAGACAGACTCCCTTTCTCAGTCGCACGCACATGAAGGGGAAGAATGAGTCAATGTAGAGAGGGGAAACCTGATCTAACTGTTGTCTTCCTCTGTCTTCTTGGTTTCCTGACATAACCGTCGTCTTCCTCACATTTCACGGTCTGACAGCTGGACCTAGTTCCCCGCATGCAATCACTCAATGAAATTTTAACACCCATTCTCGTTTTCTCGTGCTCTTTCAAGTATTGATTCATTGCCGTCTGCACAATGAGTCACTAGACTGAAAGAGATCAGACAATAAGACAAAATGACGGTGGTTTTGGTCCCCTGCTTTTCCAGGGCCCTTCAGAAGAGGCTGAGGAGGGTCCCTCGCAGCGTGAGCCCTCTACATCTCAGGTCCCAGCGCAGGAGGAAGGGGAGTAGATAGGATACCTCTCTACCTACCTCAAGGTTTGGCCTCAAACAAACAGGGGTTCAGTCTGACTCCTATCTGTGATGGGGATTCAGGATCACACACACACGCACACACACACTCACACAGACACACACACAAAATCTTTGCAGACAGTGGTTTCCTCTCCTGATCTGATACTGTACCCTGGTTTTGTTGGTTCACGATAGGAGTTTGGTGAACAAGCTCTTAACATTGGTAGATTTAAGATATGGCTCTTTTTAGGGGAATAGTTCCACATTTTGGGAAAGTTTGATACCATTCTCATGTCTGTAGGGTCACTGGCAGCAGCTGATTGGCTTAGCTCAGCACAAAGACTGGAAACGGGGATACTACAAGCCTGGCTATGTCTAAAGGCTACAAACTCTGCCTACCAACGCCTCTAAGGCTCACTAGCTACCATGTTATATCTCGTTTGTTTAGTCCGTACACAAACCAAAGTGTAAAAATGACAAGTTTTTAGGGGGTCACGTGCCTTTTAGTTTTAGAGGTGCTGGTAGGTGGTTTTTGTTATCTTCAGACAGGCTCTGTCCAGTCTTTACGCTAAACTAAGCTAAGCTAAATTTGTGCAGTATTTCCCAGAATGTCTAACTATTGAACCTTTCAGGATTCCTGCTTTCCTGAACCTCTCAGTGAGTGTGTGTATGTCTGTCTGCGTGTGTGCGCATGTGTGAGCGTGTGGAGAGGGGGCAGGGTTGTGGGCTAAGATGAGAGGGGGGTTTCAAGAAAAAAAGGAACCAAACTAAACCGTTTTATTGGAACCTGTTTCTAAATCAACTGTCATGAATCCTCATTTGAAACAGGAGCTGGACGGTGCTATTTTTAAGCAATGTTACAATATAAACATGGTGCTCTGAAGTTGTTATTATGAAAGTAGGCGTGAAAGGGTTGATTCCAAAATGAGACATCCAATTTGGGAGGGGAGTAATGTCTTACGTTCTTTGCTCGGAATGAAAAAAAGCAAAGGTTTACATAGCTCTGTTAATGTAAGTAAGAGTACAGTGTTCTGGTTATTAACCTCAGTGAAAATCTTTTTTTTCCTTCCAACCAGCAGCTGTTTTAAGAAAAAAAAAAGCACCCAAAGGGTTAAATCGATGTCTCATTTTGGATAGAAGCCTTTCATATATACTTCAGTCAACAACAGCGTTGATGTGTCATTTTACCACACTCAGGATTTTACTATTACAGTGCTTTTACACCATATTGAAACCTCAGGTACAAAACTATTCAGGAACATGTTGTCAGTCTACTCAGTAATAATTATTGTGCTGTGTTTGTTGTGCATTTCTGATCTGTATTTGACATTACCAGTATGCCTTGACACAAAGACCTCATTTAAACCTCAGTTGCTCTCAGTTTCTTAATCTCTCATTCTACCTCAGTAACACAAAAGACAGACGATTACCAACAGAGTTATACTCCACTCCCTCACCAGCAACGAGTTACACACACACACACACGCACTCACACACACACACATACACACACACGTGCGCACACACAGGTTCATGTGGAGATATACAACAAAGACAGGCAGAGGGTCTTCAGGCCTACACACACACACACACACACACACACACAGAAGCAAACAGTACACTCCAGCAGAGGATTTTACTATTGGTGTACAAATCAAAGCATCATTGTCATTTCTTCAAAACAAAAAAGAAAAAAAAAAGAAACTGTATTTGTTAAAAGCTGAAGTGAGACTTGTTTTGTTCTCCTGGGAAATAAAATGCAGCCAATAGTTTACAACAAATTGATGAAATACTTGCTTTTTAGGGTGTAGTTCTTTATGAAATACTTGTTGTTGGTTTTTTTTTTTTTTTTTGTCGCTTACTCTTTTCTCGTTTTTACTACATCATGTATTTTCTGATTCTTACACTGTAAATTGTATGTGTGACACTCTTAATTCATGTGATTTGGGCAGCACATAACCACACAGTGCTGAAATACATGACAGTTATGGAAAACAACAATCGCCACAGTTACCTTGTATGAAGATGAATTCATAGGAAATGCTGCATCATTGCTTGTCTTTGTTTGACCGATTTCTAACTTGTCCCTTTCCTTAATTCTTAATTCTTCATTCACCTTTTCCTTAGTGGAAAAGGGCCAGCTCATGGTCTTGCCTTAAAGGGCCAGTTCACTCAAATTCCAAAAATAAACATATTTTCTCACGCGGTGGTGTCCGGCCACGCAGGTAGTTTTCGTTTTATTTGGCCAGGTTTTAAGATATCTGGTCCTTCTTCTGCACCTCAGTACAATGGAAATGGTTTTAATGCTGTTTGTGGTTGCGGTGTTGAAAAGAGAAACCGATCTATCTGCATGATAGGACCCAAACAGGTGAAGAGTAAGAGTGTTTGTGATTTGAGAGAACCCACATTTTAGGGTTAACTCATTTAAAAAAGTTGAAAAAAACTTATAAGCCTGTAGAATAATATAGGTATTGATAGTTTTTCTTTGTTGGCCAGGATTTTGGCACTTAAACTGACAGCCTGTTGCAGATACTTCAACCTCAAACTAGATTCTGTCCCGAGTTATCCAACAACTGTGCGTCGCTTGTTTCGTGACTTGAATATCACCCATCACTTACTGTATATATCAAGAGTTTCTTCCACCTATGTCTTGCTTATTTGTTGTGTCCCAGTGATTCTCTGTATTTCAGCATTGTTCACTAAATTGCTGCCAGATGAGCTTAATTCATTTACAGACAGGTATGTTTTCTTGTTCAACTGCATTGACTTTACTTTGTTGCCCTCTGGACTACCTCTGAAAACGAACAAGCCTGGGACATCTCTGAGGAAGTGTTCGGTTAGTTGTGCCTAACCTTTTCCACCAGACCTGCAGGCCACGTGGATCACGAAATCTTGAAATAACTCTCAAACTAGAACTGTTGTAGTCCACTCATCTCATCTCACTACGTTCATGTCACCACAATGAATGGGAGTCAGCCTGAAGGGTGCCTGTTAATTTAACTACAGCTGAGTCAATGTTTGTTACTTTACACGAGCTATGTCTGGATATTTACTCTCTATATGGGGACAATGTTGTTCTGTGATCTTACTGATAGTGATATAGTTACATACAGTACTTGATCCATTTTCAACTATTGAAAAGTTGAAGTGTAACTTGATAAATCATCTTTTATGCGTTACTTTTTAACACCATTTTGTAGTTATGTTATTGATGTGTCCTCATCCACTTCATTAATACAACTCACAAACCTGTGATATATATTTTGTTATGATTCTTTACCATGTGATTTGTGTTATTCTGCTTCTTTATCGCTTATCAATAAAATATCACACCTATCAGCTCTCTTTTGTCAAACACTTACACAACGAAACACCCATTGTTTTGTTTGGTTTAAATAGTTTTACTGTATATGGACGGAAACAATCCTTCATTGGTCAAGAAAGAAGAAACAAAGTAGAGGTGGACAGTTCACTCAAGGATGGAAACACATCCAGTGTTCAAGCTCGTCAGAGATGCAACACCACAAAATCAGAAGAGAACATAAATTTACACTTCTCTCTTATCAAACATGGAAGTAGATACTGAAGCTCAGAAGAACTTCACTGACAAGCTACCAAACATTTTAACAGCAATGACACAACATGATTCAAGAAAAGTGCATCACACTGCATTGGTGTGCCAAATGATAACAGTGCAAGATCATACGTGATGCTTCCCATTAAGCTCCCTTATCATACATGCACCCTACACCTTTTTTTTTCAGAATCTGAAAACCGCTACCATTTCACAGACTGTGTCTTAGTGATGAAAACCAAAGCTCCAGTTGTTCCCAAAAACGGTCCAGTTGTCCGTTTGTTTTCCTTCCTGAGCGACAGTCTGTATGTCGATGAGGCCAGTGCCCCCCGCAAAATGAAATCAGCTAATGGAAGAGAGCTGTTAAGCGTTGAGAGCTTTGGCTACATCTGTGAAGACCAGACGACTGGGCCTCTGCGTGGTCCCCTGGGAGGTGGTGAGGGTCTGCAGATGAGATAAAACTCTTGGTGACAATAGGATCAGATGGTGGCTCCAGCCTTGAATTGTAAGAAACAGCTCGTTGTTCCAGTGTAATATTTTATTTTGTTGATTTTAGGATCATCAAAGCAGCTTAATTGACTTCATATTTTCAGATTTAGAATGTGATTTATTACTGAAACCAGAAAAAATGTGTTAGGACCAGAAGCCACATGTATTAAACCAAAGAGTATGCAAACTGTTCAGGGTGTGTTGAAAGTTCACGTAATAAAAATGACAAACTCAGTGTGATGCTCATGAAAAACAAGAGCTTCACAAATAATCTTCTCTGAGGTCCACTTATAGGATATTTTGGGGACTTTCAACTGCATTTTCTGAGTTGCCATGTGTGACATGCAGTTGAAATCTGGTACATGGCCTCGAGCTTGAGATGGTGAGATTCAGTTCATTTTATGAAACTTTGGCTGCTGAACAAAAATCACCTGAATACATTATTATAGAATTAGAAATAATCTTATTTGTTTTTTTTCACTACTTGTCAACCCCGACTGTGATGAAAAATACTCAAAATTGAATTGAAAATAACACAAAAATTGTTTTTTTTGCATACTTTCTGTGCTCATGTGGCCACTGGAAAACTCAATGTTAAAGTATTAAGATAAAGGAGCAGCAGAGGAAAGGATGAGAGATTGTGTGGATGTAGGTTCGAAGTGTGTTGTGTGTCCTCTGTTATCTATCCTTTAACACAGATTAGTTAATATATTAAATGACCATATGATATGAAATAACTACAAACATCTAACCTACTGGTTTTTGTTTGAGATAGTGAAATGATGATAGTGGGACAGGATGAGGATTGTGGGGGAAAGGAGGTTAAGAGAGATTGTTCAAAAGACACACAGGTCATACTTTACCATGTTTGCCTTTTACCATTATGCCATTGTCAAAACTTTAGAGAAATAAAAGAAAATGAAGATAAATTATGACATTAACGCCTATTAATGGAACAAAAGAAGTGTAGATTCCTTCATCAGTGACCTAAAATAAAGCAAAGATCTACTGTGGAATGGCAAAAATAATAACAAGGTGTAACAACAACATGTAAAATATACAGAATTAATTAAAGGTGACACCAGCAACAAGAATCAGATCAATGCACTGAAATGTTTAGAAAAATGTGACATCCTACTTTCATACTTTGCTAAGAGTTTGATGGGAAACATTGTCCAAGACGCTGCTCAAAGCTTCCCATTAACATCTATTTAATGAAATATGGTTATCGTGGCTAATTTCTGGATAAAGTTGTTGAAAGATACAGTGGTCCATTTGAGGACACAGAAGACAAGCAGCTTACCTTGGCATTGGGACCTGTGAGGCTGCCTTCCCGGCCGTGGTCCAGTAGTTCCTGTTCCAGCAGGTCGTCTTGTTCTTCAGCTGGGTCAAAGTTGTACATGGGCATGAGCTGGTGCCTCAGCTTCTCCAACCTGTGTGATGAGTTTAGACTGCAGTTTGTATCTACTGTTGTCTCCCATTAACTCCAGTACAAGTGCTTCTTTGACGGACTGATCATTTGTGTGTTTTGACACAGGGCCCCTCTACAAGGCCACAAAATAACCTAATGCTTGCTTTAGTTGATACTATATTTAGGTCGTGCAAACACTGTAGCAAATTAGCAAATAATCCAGTTACTGAACCATGCAGTAAATTTGGGGTTTCAGCAAATAAAAACTTTTTAAACTTACCGCTTCCTTTTCCGAATATACAGCATCTAGGATGGAGAAAGGCAGATAAAATGAGACAGAAAAACAAGTAGCCCCATTGATAGAGGTAACTCAAAAAGAAATGATTGAGTGCAAGTATATATCTGAGGTGTGTCAAGACAAACATACGCAAATGTAAACATGATATAGAGAACGCAACAGATCAAGACGTTCCAACTCTCTCAGAGAAAATGCATTTCCACTGAATCAAATGCTGTTTTATAGATAACATTTAAATGTGTCCTTACAATTGCCACTGCTAAGCCAATGACAGTGATGATGCCAAAGGGCACGAGCACCATTCCCATCCCCGAGCCCTCGACCACCGCCTCCGGGAACGTGGTGGCATTGAAGCTGGTCTCGTTTGTTGTTATAGTAACAGTCATTAATGTTGTTCTGGAGGTGACATTGTCTCTGGCGCTCGAGCCCGTCGAGAGGAAGGGGATCGCGGTGGTCGTGGCAGATGTGGGTAGAAAACTTGTCGTTGTCTTAGCTGCAGTTACAGCCATGGTCGGGCGTTTCAACTGAAGGATGTATTTTCAATCTCTGTGTGGATGTTGTTGTGGCGCTCAGCATCTAATGAGTCTCATGGTCGACACAGGTGTCTTCCCTCTGGTTTGAGGTCTGCTGAGGCATTGATGATGTTTTGGCCGTATCACCTGGGGAATAAAACCTAAAACGAAAAGGCAAAATAGTGTGTGATTAACAAATGGTTATTTTACCCATTTTCAGCCAAAAGAGAGGCCAAAACTGAAACATAATGGTAGGCTAGGTCCAAAAGCAAACACTTATTGTACTGTTTGGATCCCAAGTTCACTGACTTCCTACACAGTGTCACTGCCTGGTGTGGTCAGATTATGAAAAATAATTAATAATTAGGCATCCTGAGCTATATTATACTTTTTTTCATTAATTGTACAATTTTTTTTCTATAAACATCTGGCGGACCAAATCGAACCTTGGCAAGCAAACTTTGGCCCATGGGCCCCACTTTGAGCACCCCGATCGGATGAAATGCATTGTAGGGAGTATGAATACAGGTGAGGTGATCCTTTAACTCTAGCCAAAATGCCAAAATATAATTTCCATTTGGCTTCTGTGCACTGATTATTTAATGAAATCTTTGTATAATTTTTTTTAAGCATTTCAGTTTTGGCACCCCCCACCCTCAAATTCACTCAAACCTTGGCTGATTGTGCCAGCGGGGTTGTGGTAGGTGTTTCAGTTCAGGATGTGGGTAGTGAAGGCACAGGAGGAAAGTGGCATAACAAACTTGATAAAATACAGAGGAATACTAACCACTCAAACTGTAACGTACACTGTGGGGAAATGTGTTGGCAGCACGTTCAAAACGTCAAAATCAAACGTACACCCACACACACGCACACACTACCACCACACACACTGCTTCCATAAATATCCACTGCATCCAGGACTTGGTACATGTACCTCCCACCCACACACACACACACACACACACACACACACACACACACACACACACACACACACTGTACACATCCCATGAGCGTGAAGAGCCATTTATCCTGAAGATCTAAATATGTGAGCAGTTTTAAAACACGAACATGCTTTTCATTTTAAAGCACTGTTGCATGTTGACACAGGAAGGCAGTGAAAATAGACACACGATCCATTCCTCTCCCCTTAGTGCATCCTGTCTGCTTGTGCTCTTAATGAGGAACATGTGCAGCTGAAGCAAACAACCAATGAAAACCAAGAGCTGGCTTCAGTCATCGCTGTTTGTCTGGTTAACAATCCCTGCACTGCAACCAAGACAGAGCCTGCAACATTTGACATCTTTGTTTGAATCATGCTGTTATGGTGTCATTACTATGTGTTACTGACACTTAACATGTTATTTTTAGTCAGGATGCACTCTATCTCAGCTGTCCTGTGCAGACAGCTGAACAACTAATCCTGCCAACGTGACCAGCTCCTGCTCCATGTGTCCACTCAGATTAGAGATGCGTACGTACCTTAACATACAACATGCATGACTTCAGGGGTGAGCTGCGGCAGGCCGGGACTGGCTAGAGAAGGGAAAATTTCATTGGAAGAGGCAACATTTCCTCCAGCGGCTGCTGCCCCTCCTCCTCCTCTTCTTCTTCTGCTTCCCCCCTTTAGCAATGCAGGTATTGCTGAGGCTGTTTACACTGACAAAACAGCCATTTTCTCTGAAGATGGACCCCACACACTAGAGCAACCTTATCCTGGCAGGCTCCAAGAGATCCCCTTCCCTTTCTCAGATTGCCTCCCAGGATCTACGACCCCCGTCTTGCCCTTTCTTGTATTTCACACAACAGAGGCTGCTCTAGGGATGCTGCAAGCAGAGATCAGTGCGGCGAGCTCCCTCCCCCCTCACCCTGCAATTGGTCTAATGGCTTCAAGATGACAGATGCGGTTGGCTCCTTCAGCTGTCTATTTGGCTTTGCAGGGGTGAGAATGGGATTTAATGGCTCTGCACACCAGATGCTGTCAGACCCTGTGAATGACTGCATCCGGGTGGCAGGTCTGAGGAAATTAACCCTATGATGTCTCTGCTCTAATCCTCGATGACCTGAATTTATAAGAAACAGACAAATTAAAAAAACAAAATCACACATAGATTTTTCCTTTAATGTGAAGGATTTGTACAGTTATTCACAACTCACACAGATATGTGATAGCACACATTTCCATTTGTATATTATATAGAATCTAGAATTTGTTGAAAACTACAGGAATGACTGTTACACATGTTAACATCGGCAGCAGAAAATCCACAAGGTCTGCAGCTCATTTTCAAGGTAATCATCGTGCCCACAAATTAAATCGGTGGTAGATAGCATAATATTCCTAGAATTTTCTTATTATGTTATTATCCAATTTATTTCAATTGAAGGATACGTTTTGTAAAATCCTAGTGCATTTGGATATTTTTTAATAACCCCCCTCAAATGTAAACAAATACAATCCTTGTCATAAAAACCTATAACATGGTAAGGATCATAACTTTTTGCCATTCATTTTCCTAATACACAACAATAGTTGACAGGTTAAAGAGTTCAAAAGTCAATCAGAAACATTAGCAAAAAAAGAACGCATAATTTTTAATGAAGGCTGCATGCGTTCATAACATTTAACTTCATTTTCATTCACCTGTATACATAATATTATTATTAGTAATCATCATTACCGTCATCATCAGAATGGATTTCTCCTTTTATTTAATAGTAATGACTTTTTGACCTGAGCAATTGAGACTGACTTGAACAGAAAGAAATGGACATACAGAACAGCATCACAGATTACAGTACTGTCAAAATGTACACTTTGTAACTACCTTCATTAACATTATATGTATTTTCAGCCAAATAAAACTTTTTAAGCATGATTATTGTCTGTAATTTAAAACATGAAAATACATTCATGCCATCACAATCAATGGTTCCATCTCCATCTTTATCATCTGCTCTGCCTCTATCTCATTAAGTGGTTCGCCTGCGTTCATCAGCGGATGTCTGGATATTAATATTAAATATAAAGCAAACACGGAAAGAACATGGTGACAGACTAATGTTAACACTGAGTGAACACCAACTGGTTTGCATGTTTGTGTTTACTCATTTTTTTTTATTTCATATGTTTCACCTGCATTTTAATTAAAATAAATAATTGATTGTCACTGATTTAGCTGACAGTGAAGTGCACAGATCAAATTAAGAGTTAACGAAAATGTACTCATTCAGTGTGGAGGAACAGCTTTTTTTTTCTGGTCAGTCAAGTTATTCTTACTTGAGTGTGAGTTCAGTTTCTTGGTTCCTGGTTCTTTCGTGATACATCAGACCCAGGAAACTGTTGCAGTTAAATATCCTTTTACATGAAATGTCACAAAAATAATTAAAACACCATTATTTGTGTGCTGCACAATAACTTTTGTTTGTTGTTTGTACACAAAGACTGATATATCTGTATAGATATAAATAAATACTGCACATTGGGGAAACAGTGCTCATGTGATTTTTATGCACAGTGAAATTAGATATAATTAAGTACAACAACACAGCCTTTACTACAAATATCAGCTTCTCAACATACTGTATGGTTGAAAAACATGTGGTATTTATTTCCACAATAGGTTGGTTTTTGAGTCATATCTTAGCATTAAAGAACATCTTCCACTGTCTTAAATTTATATAAGAAACAAAACATATCAGCATCAAACACTTCAGGATTTGCGTTTTTAGATAAAAACCTTCATGTGTATGCGACTGAGACTCTGCAATGTAGTGTGGAGATCTAGAAATATAGCTATGTTTTACAGCTAGAACCGAGTCAGCACTAAACATAAGTTATCATTAAGCAAAAAAATTAAATTTCTGCAATACATGTTTGATGTCAAATTGCCTAAATAGAATTAATGCAAATTCAATTTGTTTTTCCCCTTTTCAGCTCAAAGAGAGAAGAGTAGGGAAAATGGTAAATTACATCCTCCAGCATGACAGATATATAATATAGCTAATATTTGCTAGTTATGTTTCAGAGAAACTCAGTTGACATAAAAGCTATTTTCATAATATAAATGTCAACTTAAAAGATTTCCTTGAATTAGAAGAAGGCAATCAGTGCTGGCTACATAATGAAACCCCTGTTCAAGTCACATGATGAGTTATAGCCTTACATTTTTTTCTTTTTATGACTTTTGCGTATGATTCGTTTTCACAGAGATAGCGGGAAACAATTTTGTTATTATTAGGTAACTAATTGTTTTGATTAGGCAGTCAATTTTAGAGAAAGGGTGAATTTTAATTGGAAAGTAAAAACATTAATAACTTCATGTTTAGGCAAACCTTTTCCAGCTGTCCAGTTGCAGGATGTTAGCCTTAACTCCGATATGAATCTGATCATGTCCTGAGGGGTGTGTGTGTGTGCGTGTGTGTGTGTGGCACAGCTATGAGAGTCTTTTTATAAAAAGCAAAGCATTATACGTGAATACACATAGTAAACATACACACATAGTAAAACACTGACACCTAGTGATTCATGTGGTAACCTGCAGTAAAAACAGACTACTGCAATATTGGATAATGTCATGCTTTTTTGTAATGCATTTTGGAGGGTGATCCTCTCTTAAAAGGTTGTACATGGGTTTACTTTATAAAACCTTAATCTATCTAGATTTGTGATTAAAATCCAGACTCCATCCACAGCAAAGGGTAATTCCAAATTTGTTTTATGATTAATTTGTCTTAACCTTATCAAAGTGAGTGGCAAACACCCATTTTATTTCCCTTCCAGCACTTTAGCTAATGTGAATGGCAAGCTTAAGCTCATGTGAATGGCCAGGAAATCATTCCAGACCCTAATTTAGTACCTTAATTACTTACTTGGTTCAGGTTGAACTTCAGACAGATAAAGCTTCTGCTTCCATCCTCATCTCCAAGTACAGGTCAGAATACATGCAAGGAATTGCTTAAATGCACTGAATATAACACCATCCTACAATATAACAACGTCAAAACAACGTCAAATACACCACTACCACTATGGTCTCAATAGAGCTGAATAAACAGCTTTTTAATCACAGTGGAACCAAAAAATAAAGACTATATGCTTTAAAAAGATATGATTTATGGCAGGGTTGCACTGGATGGCATTTTATTTACATATGTACCTAATAAAGTTGAAGTGATATGCTATCACAGGTGCATAAGACCCTAACTACTTCATCTATATTATCTTAAAATTAGCGGTCCATAAAGGTCAAAAACTAAGAATACCCTTTAATTAAACATCATTTAAAGAATGATATGTTTTCATAGTAAGGGGTTAATAGTCATTGCACCATCTTCATCCACATCTTTGGCATCTGCTCTCTCTTTATTGGATTGATTCCCATTAAACTCATTAGTCTCTCCAGCCTCTGTGTCTTCACATCGAACATCCAAAAAACGCTTTTGTACTCTGTGATCTGCTCTTGCTATTATCTTGCTGGCCTCAAATAAATAAAGGAGTTTTTTTCAGGGAGATGCAGCATTTGATATTAGCAGTTATCAAGATTTAGCTTGCAACACACGCCTCTGGAATCACTTCCTGTTGAATTTAACAATGCTAATAGTATTAGAATGAACAGTTTTGTTTATGAGGGTTGTTCCTTTGTGATAAGGTTTTCTGGTAGTCCAAGCTCGGCTGAGGAGAAGCACTGTGACAACACTTACTGTAAAATGAGAGGATGTCTTAGCCTCATGATTACTACACCTCTAATGTTCTTTCCCCAGAGCTTAGAAGAGTGTGCTTCAAGACCTTTCATGGCACTTAAAGGATGGACTTGCTAATCACTCATGAGGAATATTTGGATACTGATCTCAGCTAACAAATGGTAAACAGCATTGTATTAGAAAATAACTGCTTTGATAAAGTTGTAATTAGCTAAAATGTTATTCTGAAAGTAACCAGGGTACAAAGTGCAAAAGACAAGCTAACAAATTATGTTAAGCTATAGTAAAGATGATCCTGCTAATCAGACTGAAGTGGCATTGCCATTTTTGCTTCACTTCATGTGCTGGGTGATTTAGGGATCTGGCACCAGGCTATTACAAAGACATCCCAGATATTACACATGAACATTATAGATAAGCATTGTAGAAGAGGGTGAAAAACTCAAAATTACTATACATATAGTACAACTAGTAGGTAAGGTTGTTTTGTCAACTGCTGTTTCCATAGTCAGGAATGAATGTCAAATCTCAGCTTTATATCAGCACAGCATGGAACACGCCACAACATTTGATTCAAGGTTTAGTCATGTGAGACGGTGTTGGATGCTGAGGATGGACGGATGGACGGATTGAGGGTAGGCTGGTCTGGGACAGATGAACAGGAGGGTGTGGTGGAGGTGGGGTCTGAAATTGTGTCACCCGAGCCTACCTTGAACACCTGACAGTGTTTAAGGAACATAGAGAAAGGAGAGGTATACAAAGGAAGGCATAAAAGAGTGATGATGGAGGAGATGCGTGGAAGGATGAGATGATGAATGGGTGTGGGGAGGGATGCATGGAGGGTGAATGGATGATGGAAGGGAAAGGTGGGTGGCTTGAGAAAACTAAAACCAACAGGAGAGGAGTGGTTAACCAGGTGTCAAGAAAGTGACTAGAGGTGTGACTCTCACTATCTGTGATTTTATTTTAAATGAGTGTGTCTGTGTGTGATGACTGCTTCGTGTGCCTGAACTGTCATGTAATGTTGAGACAATTGCATGTCTGTCCAGCAAATAATTTCACAAATAAGAACAAGCTTACTGTGCTACACATGGATCCTTTTTGATCAGTGACGCTTCGGGGAAATGGACATATTAACTGCTTCCTATAACTGCTCCACTAAAGGACTGTTAAAAGGATTATTGGTTATGAACTCCAATGAGAAGTGCTTTTGAAAGAGTTAAAGGGATATCTGAAATTATATCGGAACACACATCATATTTCTGAGTCTATGTACTTCTGTAGGCTGCCTGAAACACACATTAACATATATTATAACACACTCTTTCCTAATTAACTAAGTCAGAGTGTAGTGTTGACTGTTCTGTCATTAGGTAGCTACAGAGAGCCCTGCTGAAATCACTTCCTACTTTAGGAGCCAAGTTGGGGCCCTACTAACTGACTCATTTCAACTAGACTGGATGCAGGGGTAAAAAAACAAACGAACACCCTCTTTTCTTTCAGTCCAAGTCCAAGACGTGCTAAATATTGCTCCAAGTGACTGATAACGCTGCCATCTCCAGCTGTAGTTAGATAAAACACCAATCGAACGTTCTCTAACCATCGCTGCTGCAGCGTGGGGTTTCCCAGCGCTGACTGCAGGGTTACCGCGCCCATCTCGTCGTTCGATGGCCGGACGAGAGTGTTACTACGGAAAGGGCAGATGTTAAGCTTGGCAAAAGGAAGACAGTAGGCTGTCTTGTTGAATGAGGTATAGTGACTTTAAAGATTAGCATTTTTGTCTGCCTGGGCAGTTTCTTCAGTACAAGGCTAGTGGGTGTGATCCTCCCCCCTCCCCTCTCCGGTTGGTTGACTGAGGTTGTCAAGCTCCCTAGCCGTAGCCTGCGTTCGGGAAGGGCTGCTCCTCGGAAAACTAACGCTAGCTGGCTAGCTAGTTACCAAGCTAGCGTTGTGGTGTTCGTTGATGCGTGGATCGGAGGTGTTCGCCGTTTTGTTTTCCAGTCAATGCCAAAACGCAAAAACAAACGCAAATTGAATCAGGTAAGGTGAAATAAAACGATGATCATACTGCTTCCACATCTTTCAAAGTAACTGTTAATACCATTAGCCGATGAATTGTGGCGGAATTGAACTGTCCGGGGGTGGGGTAGCGATAGCTAGCTTTCTAGCTATTTAGTTAGCTGCGGTTAGCTAACGTTAAGTTGGCTATTTTATCACAAGCAAATACAAGTAGCAAATGTATAAGAGTGTCTGCGGTGGTGGTCCCTGGCACTCAGTATTTGCTGTGGATGAGCAGATTACTATCAAACTTGTCTCCACGTAATGGCTCATGTATTCAGTCAATTGAGGTAGGGTAACCACTGTTAATGTTAGCGAAAGCCTCTGGCTGGCGTTGAAGTAATGTTAATGTTGGCCAGTAAGGCTTAATGTCAGTGATGGCCCAGCGGAGGTGCCTGCTGGCCTAAAATACAGTACTTTACGATCTAGGTAGTAAATAGCCAAATATATATTGAAGACGTGATGATAATGTCATCTCTTTCAGCATATCAGTTAGTGCTGGTTGCTTTGTACTCGAAATGTTTCATGTAAAGATGTTGCTGTCAGTTGATGATGACACACTGGGTTGGGCTGAAACAATAAACGTCCCGTAAACAAATTACCAGCAAATATTGATTAGTTGCGATAGCAGAGCAGCCAGCACGATCAGTCAATTTGAAAATTGCACACAGTTTATGTAAAAATAGAGATATCAGCTACACTCTACTAACGTGAGTTATCGTAACCGCGTTAACACCCTGTTTTTTTTTCTTTACAAGCCGAACTACTAAGTTAGCACATTGCTGCCTTCCTGCAACGAAACGCCCGCGCCGGTGCAACGCCTTTAACTTCGGTTAGTAATGTTAGTTATTTATCACCAGTTAGCTAATTGGCAGTAACTCAGCGATGAATGATAGATGGTCATCTGCTTTATGTAAAATCACCCGCATCTGTTATTGCATTTCTTGCTTGCTGAAGTCAAACAGGCCATCGCCGCCCGACCTTGCAGTTTTTACAGGCTTATGTCTACTAAACCAAATAAATATACTGATTGGTCGTAATCAAATCAAGTGTCCACTGTTGGGTTTAACGAGATTGTTCGTATGTAAGTAAGTGGATTTCTGGAGGCCAAGCAGCCACCGAGTTTCAAGGTTTACCCACTATGTTGGCTTAAAGGCTAACTACATAGCAGTCCATGTAATTGCGGAAGAGCTGCCTAGTCTACCCTTAAGTGGCTGTGGTTAGGTTTTTTGCATTAGAAGCTACTCGCTGTTTGCTTTATCGTTGTGAAATTTAGCAGGTCTTCGGTTAGATCGACCAGCTTCTCTACCGGACGTTGTTAAATTGCTAGTGAAATTGTTGCTAATGAAGTGACTGAGTACAGTGCTTTTCTTGAATACTAGCTCTGCCCTGCCTGCAGGCCTACACTGTCAAGCCTGCTAGCAAGCTAACTAGCGGACAGCAGTCTGCAAGATGGCGTTTAGCTGCATCTTCTCAGATTTCCATCAGTGCAAGTCGTTTTATCATCAAACCGTACAGCGTTCAGTAAATGTAAAATTTCGATTCGACTTCGTCAGATACTAACAGTATGAAACCTCAGTATTTCGCCACATTATGCTGCTGAATTGCAACAAAATTTCTCCTGAAATGCTGAAATGAGTGTAGAGCCTCTGTGGCCCAACCTTACAAAACTGTTAGAGTAACAAACTGAGTAAAACAGCTATCCGGCAGCCATTCAAATGCTATGCAAAATATTCTACTGGTGTAGGCAAATCACAGTACTGCACACAATGACTAAGTCAACTATCTGTTCACTGCATACAGTGTTGTAAACCTGTGCACAGCCATCACTTAGAAAATATGCACATTAGGTGTGCTTATTCTATAGATTTGTACGCTTGTGTATTATATCATTATTCAGTTACATTTCTATCAAGTGTGCCAGTTGTGTATGTAATTCTTGGTTTAGTAAAGCAAGAGTGGTATTAATTGTACAATATCTGGTCAAACCGGACAATTGGAGGAGCGAGACTGTATTAGGCTTGTGATTTCACTGGCGGCATGAAAATCTAGCCACTTGCTTTAAGCATGTTGTGTGTAAAAGAATTAAGATTAAACTCATCCTTTTATGATTGGGAAAACATATTTCTGATGCTTGGGCTGGCTTTGCCAGCTGTTTATGTTAGTGGACATGGATAGGATTAGAGACTCATTGACTGAGGATTTTAGCTTTTAGGATTATAGAGTTGCTCAGTGATATTGCTGTTTATGGCCTTTTCTGTGATCCAGCTTTAGACATGTGAAACATTGCATTATCAACATTTAACAGTGCAGATAAGCTGGCTTGTCCTTTGAGAAGAGATGTGTACCACTGCACAGAGAGATTCTTTTTTTAAAGTTATAACTGGAAATGGAGGAGACACCTTTTGAAAGTAGGAGGCACAGACTGGCCTTAAGGGACCCAAGAACAGCTAGTGAGCTACAACTCCAGGCTGTTTGCCACTGCTCATTGTTTATCATGCAGTCAGCTGACCCTGATCAGGCGCTTGGAAAGGAGAAGTGATGAGGGAGAGGAACACATTAACTGTAAGCATCCACAGAGGTCAATAGGAAATAACATTTCTTAATGTGGAATATTTAAATCTCGATAAAATGACTTAAGGCTATCCCACTTTTTGATTTACCGACATTGCAATTTTAGGGTTTGGTATAAAAATAGTCAAGAATGAAAATCAGTTGCATCTTGTAGTTATTTGACTGAAGACAAAGTGTTTTTAGAATTTAATATAGCACAAAAAAGTTTTTTCTAATTAATAACTATACAATGAGTTCGCAATTTAGCTGTGATAGAAACCTGTCAGGTTGATTTGAAAGCCTTTGATTTGTTTAATCAAACCCACAACTGAAAGCTAAATAATGACTTAAGAATTCAATTTTGGTAACATTATTAAACACAGACAGATCTATAAACGTGTCCATAAACACAAACCCAAATGAAAGACATTTTAGATGTTGGCTTTTTTGCCTGTGCATGGCTAAATACATGTTAATACATTAATTATACTAAGTGTAGAAACAGAAAACACACAAGGTGTTTATCATATACTATTGGCCATTGGTAAACTTCACTATCTGAAAATACAATTCAGCACAAGTATTCACCCTGTATTTAATTTCACTTAAAAAAAATACAATTTGAGAAAAGTTGAGAATATTCCTTTGAAATATCAACTGTATTTTCAAGGTGAGGATGGCATTCTGCTGTCACCTCGATGATACTGCATAATAATTACATTCCATGACATGTTTATTTGTGGATTAATAAGTGTAAGAGGATAACCTGTGTTAAAAAGGTCAACCAACCAGAGGAGCTAAAGGATAACATGGTCAGGTAGAGAAGATTTTCAGTCTTGTCCTGAAACCTCCAGTGGCATAGGCCTACTGACTGAAATACACCAGGTAAGGTAACTGGGAAAACTGAATAGTGCATTGCTATGCACAGTCTGTTAAATCTGAATTAGATTTTAGTATTCTCTAGTCAAAGTTCATCAGATGTGCTAATGATTTTTTTCCCTCCTACATTGTAATGTTGCACTTTGAGCTGTTTCATGTGTTATGCAAACATCTGCTATATATTTTTTTCCACGATACAAAGGAGGAATTCATCAAAATTGGTATTCCTGTATTTAAATCTTGCAATCTCAAGTAAAACATCTCTGCAAAGTTGCCTTTTGAACTTTGCAGAGAGTTAACTTGTACCATAACTCTGAATGTGTAGAAAATCCTAACTGATGTTGCTCAGAGTTGTGGCTTTTCTTGTTCGCTAGCCAGTTTTCAGGATGTAGTCAATATGACCTGTTTGATTTTGTACGACAAAAAAAGAGAATCTGTACCAGTTTAAATGCTCATACACACATTAAGAATATTTTTAAAATTTTGTTTCCAAATGTTCTGTTTGACATGCTTAAATAATTAATTTCATGGAGCTGAGCAAAGGTATCCACTTTGCAGGATAACTGCAGTTGATTATCGATCAGTGACTATTTCACAAACTAATAATCCAACTATTGCAAGTTGCTTTGGATAAAAGCAGCAGATGAATTAACAGGCAGTGTATTCATGAAGATGCTCACATCTGTTGCTTGAAGTCATGTTGTAATCTGCTTGTCATTGCTTCAAATAAGTAGACTTGGACTATGCATGTGTCATTTAATTGTTGGATTGCGTATGTGACAGTATGCTGCAGAAATTGGTAGATATAAAATCCTTAGCAATATAACCAAAAATGAATACTGGATTCATTTGCAATCTTATTCAAAATTTTGCCTGTAGATTGGATTAAGGTAGTTTTGTCCAGTGATTGTATTTATACTTAAAATACTACTACATAATACAGTTGTCTTGCACAGGAGACATCATTATGGCATTTCCCCCAAAATAACTCCTCAAATACCTTGAAAAAATGCATCCATTGATAAATTCAATTCAAATTGATAAATGAGGCTTGGTGTAGTTCAAGATAATATTTGGAGCATACTATTTGGATGAGTTTTTAAAATATGTTTTATTAGATGAACTTTGAGAGTGCCTTGGGCTCTGTATTAATATAAGTGGCTTATTGATCACTAAATTTCTTAGTATCCCAGGGATTGAGGTCAACAGGATAATGACTGCTTTTCGGATCACTGGAAAGTCATGCCTTAACAGGATTTGTCCTCTCAATCTAAATTGTGTGTCAGGATTATGTTGGCGACATTGAGGTGGGGAAGTAAGGTTGAAACAAGAACTGTACATAACATATAATTATAGGTAAGCAATTTAGTTGATTGAAAAGTTGGTTAAACTGACAGCGAGCTTGCCAAAAGTCCTCTCCTACCATTCTGCTGTTCAGAGATTTGATTTCGTCTGAGCTGGGCTCACTGAGCGCTCTTTACTTACAGAAGAAAATATTACCTTGAATTGAACAGGAGGAAGATTTGTATGAATGATTAAAGTGCATCTCTTTCTTCCTTTTTAGATCAACAAGTTCACCGGTAGCTGGAGTAAAAAGCAAAAGTAGAATAAAATGAGTGAACTGGACCAGTTACGCCAAGAGGCAGAGCAGCTCAAGAATCAGATCAGAGTGAGTAACAAACTTGTTTTAGAAATCTTCTTTTATATGCCATACCATCAATTATCACTAAAAATAAGTCCAAGGTAAGCATGTACAACACATGGATGGATGTGATACGGAGAGATCCTTCACTAAAGATTGGACTTGGTCTTTTCAGGATGCCAGGAAAGCATGCGCAGATGCCACACTGTCACAGGTAACATATAACACTCTCATATTTCTATTAGCCTGAAAGGTATTTGGTCTGAAATTAACCAGAGTACTTATTGTTTTGCAGATCACAGCTAATATCGACCCCGTCGGCCGAATCCAGATGCGTACAAGACGAACGCTGCGGGGTCACTTGGCTAAAATCTATGCCATGCATTGGGGAACAGATTCCAGGTAGGCTCACTGCCAGAGTTTCTGACTTATGGTACATAGGGACATTTTATGTTGTTGCATCCTGTTCTCACTTCATGTCAAATGTTGAGCATATGGCAAAAATTAGACATTGTAACTTAGTGTGAGAGTTATTACATTGATGCAGTTAGTATATATCAGGAGAAATCTTTTTCCTGCAGTCCCTTCTCCTCAGTTTTTGGCATATGATTTTAGGTAAAAATAGATTTTGTGTGACAATTCCAGGTGCGATGGTGTTTATATTGCTGTTGTCATTTGTGTAGGCTCTTGGTCAGTGCCTCTCAAGATGGCAAACTCATTATTTGGGACAGCTATACCACAAATAAGGTAAGTTATGTTTTTTGACAGTGATTAATGAAGTAATGGAATGAATCTGTGTCAACTCATTGGAAAACAAAGTGGCCCTTTAGTCAGATGAAGGCGTGTCAGTGTTGCCGTCTACATGCAAATAAAGTAATAGCTGTTACATTTTTAAACTTTGAAGCACTTGAAGGCAAACAGATACTTATTAAAGATATTGGCCTGGCTTTTTTCATATTATCCTGCAGCTCTGTATTTTGCGGCGAGCACCTATTCTTGTGGAATAGGTAATAGTAAGGTTATACCAGAATTTTGAGGGAGGGCGACTAAGTATGCCCATACTGCATTCATTTGGGATAGCTCAGAAGGGTTGCAGATCAGCTGAGAGAGAGGCTCTCGCTTTGGGGCTGATGCGTCTGGTGTGCAGTTAGTGGGATGGGAGGAACTAGTGAGTATTTTATGTGCATAATAGGCAATTTGGCCCTCGACCACTGAAAGAAAATTTCAAATGGAGAATTATTATCTGTCAAGGTCTAGTGTGTTGAAGAAGCTTTTGTGGTGACACTGAAGAACATTTACATTGAGCGAGATTCAGTGGGAAATAAATCCAACAGGGAATTAAAAGATTAAAGGGTCATTCCTCCAGCGTATCTCTAGACCTACTGAGTAGATTGCAGATGAGATTTAGGTCAGACTTAAACATGGGATACTTTAATTCCTATAGAGGCTCATAATAGAAACACTGCCTTTGTTAAATTAACATTATGCTGTGTCTGAGTGCCATGACATGGCAGCTTATTTATTGATATGTGAGTAGTTTGATTTTCAAATTGATAAAACTAATACCCACAGGTGAAGGTACCAGTTATGGATATTGTGCATTATCATCTTATAATGGCATCCTGGTATTAAAGGAGTTCCATAGTGCTAAAATAGGCTGTCGAAACTCATCTTACATATTTGCTAATGAATAACTTTTTTACTTTTTAGAAACTGTTACTGTCTAAAAAAATATGTCTGAATCCTTTTTTTTAGTTACCAGACGAGTACAAAATATATTTCATTTTTTTTTCTTTATTTTTCTTTGACAAAAATTGACTTAAAAATAAACCAACACATTTGCACATGTGTGGTCATTCTTTTTGTAGGTTCATGCCATTCCACTTCGATCTTCCTGGGTCATGACTTGCGCATACGCACCTTCCGGAAACTACGTGGCCTGTGGTGGCTTAGACAACATCTGCTCCATTTACAACCTGAAAACACGTGAGGGGAATGTACGTGTGAGCCGCGAGCTCGCTGGACATACAGGTATACGATCTGCTCCTCATTTTTTCCATCTGTCAACAATGTATGAAGCATTACAGTGAGAGCAAATTACAGGAGATTGGTTCAGGTTATCACTTAATTGTCAACTAAAATGGATTATAAAACTAGAATCTAATTCTCCATGCCTTAACCCTGTGCAGTCCAGGGTATTTTTGGCCGTTTTTGACTACTTTTGATTTTACCCTTATATTTCACCTTAAAAACTGTTTACCTTGCATTGCTTGGTATAATTTTTTTCAGCACAACCTCACGTGTGGATTTACAGTTATTTTTCCATTTTGACACACTATATTAACACATTGGACCTGAAATCACACAGAAAACATAAAATCTGAGTAGAAAAAAGTTTTATTTTTTACTGTGAAAACCACAAATATGTTTAAAGAACCATTTTTAGAACTTAAAATGCAAAAATAAATTGTAAACTTCAAAATCTATATACAATCTTAGGCACACAACAAAGTAATTTACCACTATTTACATAAATGCAGGCAATGCCTAGGCGTTTTTTTGTACAAATATTTACAAGAACAATGTAATGGCACGCAAATTATCTATGCCACTCAAAAAAACAGTTTCTGTCTACCACAAGACAGAGGGGCACATCACAGGCCTCCAAAACTAACGAGGGATCATCCACCACGTTGTCAAAGTCCTCACTCTCTGGCTCAGACTCGGACTCCGCCCCTGCTCCCTCAGCTCCGTCCAGCTCGCAGAAGAGCTCCGCCGCCCTCTCCACATCCATCGCCTCATCGCCTCATCACCACTTTTGTCACACATAACGAAAAAAACGACGGCACTACACACTAAACACACAATACTACATGCTACACTACACAACTACACACTAACGAAACACTCAAAACACGCTAAATGTCACAAATCACTCAAATCTCAAAACTAACTATCACTCTATCGCTATTTCTCGCTCCTCTATCACCGCCGTAACTCCCCACAACTTTCCCTGTCAGCCAGCAACCAAATGCCGCCTTTGCATTCTGATTTTTGATTGATTGATTGATTGATTGATTGATGTGGTTCATTCCTCCACCAATAGGAGAGTGGTAGTTGTGTTTTTTTTTTTTTTTTATGCAAGCACTTTCAGCTTGCCAGCACTTTCGTTACACTCCCATAAACTTTCATTATAGCTCCGTTTTTCTGTTTCTGCGATGAAAATATGCAGGAAAAAGTATGGCATAAAAAAATTTAACACAACTCTGGTTTTATTTGGCCTATCAACACAACACAAAAAAGGTCTGAGGTCTGAACTTTCGACACAAGTTGAAACGGAGACTCTGCGAGGCTGCGTCTTGCAGGTTCGTCATCTTAAATGCGTCATGTGATTTTGACGGTCCGGCGCATCAAGGGACTCCACAGCCCTCTGAAATTCCCAGCAGCTAAAAGTAACATGGACTTAGGAAATACAGAACTACTCAGGCAACACTTGTTGAATTAGACACAAGGTGGTACTTTGAAATCCGTTAGTATCAATGTCTGTAATTTTCAGAGCTGTCAGAAATCTGAGAGCATTCTGATGATGTGTATTTGTGCAAACATGGGAGCTGAATATACACTGCTAGTTTTTTTTCCTCTACCGATAGTTGTACATCTATAATCATCTATTAATAACTCCTCTATCGATTCTTTGAATGTCAGGATACCTATCCTGTTGTCGCTTTCTTGATGACAACCAGATTGTTACAAGCTCTGGAGATACCACTTGGTAAGTGAAAGGATTGCCTACACTGAGTCGCTGTACTGTGTTATCAAGTCAGATTTTTTATGTAAAAACTAGGCTGTTGTACAAATGCCAAATGGTATCTTAATTGCGTATTTTATTTCATAGTGCACTTTGGGACATTGAGACTGGCCAGCAGACAACCACGTTTGCTGGACACACAGGTGATGTCATGAGCCTGTCCTTGGCCCCTGATTCACGGTTATTCGTCTCTGGTGCTTGTGATGCCTCCGCTAAACTCTGGGATGTTCGAGAGGGCATGTGCAGACAGACATTCACCGGCCATGAATCTGACATCAATGCCATCTGTGTAAGTTTTTTAAACTCTACTGCAGCGTTGTTTTGGATATGTGTTATAATTTTTTTTAACAGCTGTTCATATAGATAGACTTTTTTGTTTTTTCATGTATTCCTTTGTTGTGCATTAATGAGTCCTCATTTGGGATTTGTAGTTCTTCCCTAATGGCAATGCCTTTGCCACGGGCTCCGATGATGCCACCTGCCGGCTGTTTGATCTGCGCGCTGATCAGGAATTAATGATCTACTCTCACGACAATATCATCTGTGGCATCACCTCCGTTGCATTCTCAAAGAGTGGCCGTCTTCTTCTGGCCGGATATGATGACTTCAACTGTAACGTGTGGGACACACTAAAAGCCGACCGTGCTGGTATGTAGTTGAAGTATGATCTCATATAGCAGTTATGCTTCCTGCACATTCCAAAAAATACAATTGACTAAATTATGCTTGTATTTTTTCAGGTGTGTTGGCTGGACATGACAACCGCGTTAGCTGCCTGGGAGTTACTGATGATGGCATGGCAGTTGCAACGGGATCCTGGGACAGTTTTCTGAAGATCTGGAATTGAAGCCTGAAGGTTTTTTGTTTTGTTTTGTTTTTTTTCTTTTTTTTTTTTTTCTTTTTTTTTTTAATTGTTTCACATTTTCTTACGTTTGTACCTAAAGCTATTCCCTGTAAAGTCCTAGTCCTAAACCTGTAGTTGCACGTTTGTTGAAGACTCATCTTTTGTTTGGCTGGAGTGGAAGTTGATGCGTGGGTTCAGTGAATTGTCTCTGTTAGTCTTTTGCTGGGCTGCATATTTGAGACACCCATTAGCTTCAACGGATCTTGACATTCCCTTTTGACTTGCGTGATCAACAAAACATTCTTGCCCCCTACATTTTCAGTAAACTGCGACGATTTCTGGCATTTGTTTAGGCTTAATTTTGTTTCATATAAGAAATGCTGCATGGAGAAACAACCCAACTGGTGGAGGAGAATCTGACCAATTATTGCACCTCAAGTAGACAGTTCAACCACTTACAGTGATCTCAAACTTAACACATAACTGTACTTTTAAGAAAGACGAAGATTGTTGCTGCTGTAGACATTTATGGTTTTAACAGTGACTTAAGGGTTTAACATATTGACATTTTTTCATTACGCTGAATTCTTAGGAAAAGTAAAATTGATGTCTTAGATTTGACAGGCTGCCCCACAGGTGAGCTTGATCTGCTCAGGTTGTAGGTGTACGTTTAATGAACACAAGCAGCCTCCGGCGGTCTGTGCAATAGCTTTTCTTAGATCTCTGCCCACTTGGTCTTGAAATGACACATGACGGAAGGTTAATGAGCTAAAAATGTAGATCAGGTTAGATTAGTTAAATTCTAAATTTCATTTGTCTTTGTTTCCCAGATGTTCATTTAACTCCAAAGTTGACTGGAAGACCATTACAACTTCAGAATGTTCACAGCATCTTCTTCAACACTGTTTAAACTGACTTGGACACCACAAAAACGAAGGGAAACCAATGCCTTTCCTACACAAAGAAGAGCACAATTGTTTATCACCTAGTTAAGAAAGGATCTCCTGTGGTATCAAATCAGAAACTTGTGCATTCCTTCTTGGACCATTTTATGTTACCTTGAAAGAGAAAACAACACTATCATCCCATGCAAATGTGTGCGTCTTGAAAGCAAATGTTGGAGTGTAATTGTACAAATTATTTAACTTTTTTTTTTTTTTTTTTTTTTTTTTTTTAAGAATTCTATTCTGATGGTTTGTTATTCTTGATGGCTTTTCTTTTTGTCATATTTCTTTAGTGGTTTTAGATATGTTTGAATTACAGCTTGTCTTTCTAATCCAGTTAAATCATATAAGACAGATGAGAGAAAACATGCAGCAAGTAATGCAAGTAAAAGCTTGGATCATATTACACGAGCAGCTTTCAAAATGTCCATGATGTATTTATATACTAGCTGTTTTTGTTTCATCACAGCCTTTTGCACATGAAGAAGCTTTGCCTCTCAACTAATACTATGTTAACTAACCAAGCACATGCTAAGTTATGAATGCTCATTCCAGTACAAAAGGAGTTATTACGAGTAACTTATACAGTTAACCCCCTTAATTCTTGTACATGCCTTTGACTTTGGGTGGGATGGGGTGGGGTAGCAAGGTAGGTGCTGAGATAATTGGGGCATGGCTGGATTTTATTATATGGATGGGGGATTGTGTTTAGTATCCACTTTGAGTAAAACACCTCACCTGACTAAATAGACACTTCCTTTGCTTGGGACTGCAGTTGCAACTCTGTGAATGAAATGTACAAATCAATGTCTGAAAATAATGGTCTGATGTTTTAAGTTAAGACATTTAATTTTGTCTGCCATTAGTTAATTTAGATGTGCATGCTGTAGACTTGCTTTCAATGGTGCAAAATCCTAGATTTTTTTTTTTTTTTTTCTTTGGTTTGTTTCTCAAAGGAGAGTAACCTATTGATTGATCTTAATAGAAGCCAATTTTTTTTTGGCTCCAACTCTGCATACATCATGTACTAATACTGGTAACGCTATGCACCAGAGTGAGCAAGAATGGAGAAAGACTTAATATTGATTGCATACTTAGTGTAAATTATGCTTACCAGTTCTATTGATGCCAATTTTTGTAATAATTATAACAATCATTGTGAGAATTCTATCCTTGACAAGTCCTTTTCTCTCCTTCAAATCTTCACATTCAATGGAACAAAAACGTCCTCACATACTGTCCATACTAAAACTTTTGTACATTTTTTTTTTCTTGGTCTTAAATTGAAAATCGGAGCATCTGAATGACAACATTTCACTGTATACAGAAGCACTTTTGTTAAAGTTGAGACATATTTTCACTTTTCTTTTTTCTGCAATGATGTACAATAAATGTGATGTATTCGTGTGTGGCCACAAGTGAAAATGCAATTCAACTGAGATGGATTCCCTTTTCTCTTTCCATTAATATTATAGAGCTCTGCACCCTTATGTACCTTTTCACTTTTTGTATTTCATTTCAGTCTGTTGGTGTTACACGGTGAGCTGGATGCAAGATAGATACTGTACTAAATTGTACTGTTATTGATTGAAAAATGTAATAAAAAGCTGTTTGAGATCTCTTTTTGTCGAGTTGAAACTAAAAGCAAATTCAGTTTTAATATTTCTCCACTTTGGGATGAGTAACTGAGTAGTTTTGAGACCAAATTTGAAAGTAAAAAACAGTGTAAGTATGCAGTTTAGCTTTGCTTATTTCAGATTGAATGATTGTTTCTGGGCTTCCTTTGTTTTGAAGACCATTAAGTGTTAATGCTCAACACTAGACTACAGAAGCTACAGTTTTGTGTGTTAATGAACTGCAGTTTGCTAGTGTTACTCTTCTACCATATACTTTTACTTCAAGGTATCTGTCAGACAAACCAGCACTGTGAAATACTGCAGTTATGGAGGGCAGATACTTGTTCATATCTTTAAATCAAAAACAACACTTATGTCGATTGGCTATTTTATACTAACTGTATTGCACTATATTATATGTGAAGGGGTGCATTTGCATATTTATTTTTTTTTAAATATACAATTAATGTCTTTACAACACGCTATATCAGTGTTTACCTGACAGTGTTTTTTTTAGTTATTGTTACGCATTGAAACTTTTTTTTTTTTTTTTTTTTTTAGACCGAACGAACCCCAGAGAGGCTGATTCAACAATCAATGTTTATTTACATGCGCCGGACATTCGCGCTGCTACTGACTAAAACGCTGTGATACAGCGTTTATCACACCAGCCACTCTCTGATGGTATAATAGAAATGAACAGAAATGGGAACGTTTTAAGTTAAATCCTTCTGATCAAAAAATGAAACTGAGACATTTCGCTTCATCGACTGTAAGTTCAACATATATTTTTTCAGTGTGAATAAACCCCACGGGGCGACCAACGCGAACCGCCATCTTCCCACCCCTGCCAACTAACCTAACAGCTAGCTAACGGAAGCGGCCGTAGCGGTTGTTCCTCGCCTCAGATACTCCCTTACAGAGGAGGGGTAAACAAAATTACATTTATTACCAACAATACAATTCATTGAGTTATATTGAATTCTGTAGAAAAAACAAACACATAACGTCAATGTAGAGATATTTTTACAAATGTATGCCTACGAATTATTAAATTACAGCCTTTATCAACTACATAATCCTAAAGCAATCACCCCATGGAAATGAAACCGTCCATTCTAATGACGTAGTTCCTTTTTCGCTGAGATAATGCCATTTTGGTAGGCCATACTTTGTGGTTGCATCTTTCGCCTCGTGGAAAAAGATCTTGCGTTACATTTCTAACTTTGAATCTGGGACGAGACAAGCGTTTTGTTGAAGTTGCATAACTTCATTGACGTGCGCGAGCCATTTTGAGGAAGTCTTTTTGTCGGATTAGTTCGCGGGGGACCGTACGCAGTTTTCATTAAGCGGCACAGTTGAACGGTCGTCGTCCAGTGTTGACGACACGGCTCCCCGTCCCAACGAACAAAGGAACAGTAAGGTCGATGTTCTCTCGTTAGCGCCCGCCGAGCAAAGTATTTTTTATGACACGATTTAAAGTCAAATCCACCCTAATTCAATTTTTGTTATAGTATTTTCAGTTGAGACGCATTTCTCTCAAATCTAACTAACTGATTAGCCTGACTCATTCAGTCCTGTTAGCAACATCGGCTAAGGTTAGCCGCTATTGTAGGCAACAAGCGAGCTAACTGCTAACTTTAGCATTGTTTTGATAAAAGCAAGAAGTTTTATTTTTTGGGAAATGGCCGAAGTGTATATCCGAGTGGCAGAGGAGGAAAACGAGGAACCCATGGAGATCCCGTCTGAGGATGACGGCACCGTTTTGCTTTCAACTGTGGCAGCTCAATTTCCAGGGGCGTGTGGCCTACGATTCAGGAGCCCCGTGTCTCAGTGCATGCGTGGAGTACGTCTTGTGGAAGGGGTCCTGCACGCGCCAGAAAACGGATGGGGGAATGTTGTGTTTGTGGTGAATTATCCAAAAGGTAGATACGAGCACTTTGCTTTCACTTGTCATTATGTAACACCTTATCCGAACAGATGGCCAGATGTAACGTTATTTATAATTCATGATGTAGCTTCAGTTCACTGAAAATAGATGAGAATGACGCGTTGTTTGTCCACGCCCTCAAAAGTGCGCTTTGTGGCGCTAAAGCCATTCACAACACAGACTGAGCAAGATTAACGTTTTGTATGTTTATATTCAAAGTAATAGCAAAGTTAGTGACAACTTGCCAAGCTGTTAGCAGCCTTGCTTTAAATGTTATCTTCTTCGAAGTTGTATCATTTGCAGAAACTTTTAAACTATACTGAGGTATTTGTATTCGATTCAAATGCCTGCGCAATGCCATACAATTCAACAGGAGTTGAAGTGACACCTCTTTGAAACAGTTACAACAGAAACTGTAGAAGCACGATTCATTGAAGTGATGCTGTGTTAGTTTAAGATAGGTGGGCCTAAAAATTGTGCGGCTGTCAACTGTAGGTTGTTACAGCTGCATAATCATTGCAATTCAATGACATGAAAGACAAACAAATAGCAATATGCACTTGTGCTACATTTGCAAAAAGTATACTGACCAATATGTCTCAAAAATGTAAAAACTATTGATTGAAAAAAATTGGTTATGTAGTTTGCTCATTGAAAAGGAAATAGTTTTGCTCTTGTACAGTGTTGGTTTTGAAAATTATGCACCAAGACAGAGTAGCAATGGCATAGAAAGTTAAACTCATTTCTGTCTGTCAGGTTAATATACAATTAGTTTCTCTCTGTGTTGATCACATTGTAGACAACAAAAGGAAAATGGAGGAAATTGATGCATCCTCTGCTGTGAAAATGAAGAGAGGGGATATGAAGACATCTGACCTGATCGTTCTGGGTCTTCCCTGGAAAACAACTGAGCAGGACCTCAAAGACTACTTCAGCACATTTGGAGAAGTCATCATGGTCCAGGTATAAATTTGCTAACATTAATAAAATGCACATTGCTTTGTTTTGTATGTGGCAACATGCTGATCTTCATTATTGGATGTTTTTTGTTTGTTTTGTTTTTTTGTTTTAGGTCAAACGGGATGCCAAAACCGGAAATTCTAAAGGATTTGGCTTTGTGAGATTCACAGAGTATGAGGCTCAAGAAAAGGTCATCTCACAGCGGCATATGATCGATGGGCGATGGTGTGACTGCAAGCTTCCTAACTCGAAGGTGAATATGGTAATGTCCATGCGCATACCCACACATTATGGGAAAGAAAATTGTGTACACATTATGGTTAACACTCTATTACATGTAGTATTTCCTATTTTTTCCCGCCGTTTCTTAACAGCAAGGTCCAGATGAGCCATTGCGGAGCCGCAAAGTGTTTGTAGGCCGTTGCACAGAAGACATGACCACAGATGACCTACGGCAGTTCTTTATGCAGTATGGGGAAGTCACAGATGTCTTCATCCCCAAGCCATTCCGTGCTTTTGCTTTTGTCACATTTGCAGATGATCAGGTACAATGTTAAATGTGTATATAGTACTTCATGTCATAGTGGTACTGCTGCCCAGATGACCTGATTCATGTCTTTTTTTTTTCCCTCACAGGTTGCCCAGTCTCTCTGTGGAGAGGACCTAATTATCAAAGGTGTCAGTGTTCACATCTCAAATGCTGAGCCCAAACATGGAAATAGGCAGTTTGATCGTACAACACGGTTTGGAAATGGTTTTGGAGCTCAAGCATTTGGTAGCAGCCGTAGTGGGTTAGGGAGCAGCACTAACAGTAGTCTGGCTAATTTTGGTTCTTTCAGTCTGAATCCTGCTATGATGGCAGCTGCGCAGGCTGCTCTGCAGAGTAGTTGGGGGATGATGGGTATGCTGGCTAGCCAGCAGCAGACGTCCACCTCAGGTAGCACCTCCAGTGGAACAAGCTCTAGTAGGGACCAGAGTCAGTCTTTTAGTACAGGCAACAGCAACTACGGCACCAGCTCAGCCAGTCTTGGCTGGGGTACAGGTTCAAACTCTACAACCAGTGGTAGTGGGTTTAGCTCAGGTTTTGGGTCCAGTATGGAGTCAAAGTCATCTGGGTGGGGTATGTAAGTTAAATGTTTGTATGGTAAGTATTGTGACAAAGATGAGTCTTTTCAAAATTTATTTCTGGTGTTGATGCGTATCTGACAACTTAACACTTTTGTGGAAGATGTTTTGTACATTTGGAAAAAATGCTAAAGATTTAATTTAGAAAGTGTTGAAAGTGAATTGTTTATCAGGATGTCTGACTAAAGTGCTATTTTTGATGTCTCATTTGTTTGTATCCATTTCAACTGGATTCTCTAATGCATGTATTGTGAAATGTGATATAACCATTTTGAAAATGCATGAATGTTTGTGGTTCATCATTATCCGGCTTTGTCATCGATTTAAAAGGCAATCTTGCATTGGGAAGAATCTGGTTGAAACATAAATGTTTTAAGTGCAACTTTATTTGCAGTCAAGTTCTGTGGAAAAGCCTTCATTGAAATCTCTTCTGCAGTTCACCTCTCTTCCATTTTCCCGTGAGGAAGCTCCTCTTTGGCAGCATTCTTGGGGTGATATCGGTATCATTCTCCCTCTTCCCACCTGTAAATGCTATGCCATCAAAGAACGGCTTCACTCCGCATGTTCTAAGAGACGGTGGGTGTTTTCACTTTTATCCACTTTTAAATGGAAAGAACTGCGCAACTGACATTTTAAGAACTGATGAGTGCGTTTGCGGATGGCTTGTGGCGAAGAGTGAAGCGATGAGTGAGCGAACGGAGAGACGCGTGAAACGGACTGGTTGTGCGGTGAAAGAGCCCAATTTGACTGCTTTTTGAGTGTGTGAGTGGAAGCTGCAGATGCTACGAGCGCCTCCCCTAACATGGACATTCATTAATTAGTACTTCAAGATTTTTTTTTTTTTATCTTTGCAAGTTTTTCCTTACTCTTAAGTATGTGGAAGTGCGGAAATATCAAATGTAGTGGAATGTTGTGCTGAATATTTGTATTACTTATATTACCTGATTTGAATGCTGTATGGTGTGTGCTTTCATGTTATTGAACTGATCTGTAAGTGTGTACTTGATGTGGATGACACCTGCTGAAGACTCTGGGGGACGCGAGTGATAGTGTGAGAACGTGGAGTGGTGTGTCCAATGGTTCCCAGTAGCTCTTGTTGTTTGTGAGGTGTTTTAAAAACATGTCAAATGAAGGGAGTTCTCTAATAAAGTTCATTTGAATAGATGCTTAGTTGATATTACTTGAGTCAGTTTGTCAAATAAAAAAACATCTAATTCGATTCACATATCTAGGGACCTTGGGCTCTGCTGGTCGAGGTCTCCGTTTGAACCCTGACTGAAGTCTGTTCTGAAGGACGAAGACGGAAGTTCCAACACTTTCAGTGTGTGGCCTTCTCAGACATGACATGGGGTAGTACCTGTCTTTTTGCTGCTTTTGATGGCTTGTCAGAGTGAATTATCCCTTTTTGATTATTTACAGCTATTTTCAAGGTTAGAAGGGAGTTCTGGGGTGGGGGTCATTATTTTTATTTGAACTTTAACAGATGAGCTCAGCAATGTGGCATCACCTCTCCAGGCAACATTTTTTGTCCCATTTGGCTACAGTAAGACAACTAATGACATATTGCTGAGCTGTGGAATTAGTGCTGGGGATTTTTAGATGGCCTTATACACTTAGGGCCTCTTTATAAGGTACACCTGTACAATTGCAATTCAATACAACTGCTCTGCATAAGTGGTATTTTTATGAAGTTTATAATGTTCAGTTTTTGCTGACATTTCAGAAGTGTGTGAATTCAGTTATACTGAAAACAGCTTCTAGGTGATGGTGTCCTGGATTATTATTGAGGTGTTTCAAAAATGTTGCCCCACCCTATTTACAGACAGACTGTGAATAGGGTGGGGCTAAATATTAGAAACACCTGAATGTAATGCACTCCAGCACAACACCACTTTGACCTCAATGCTAAGACATAATTAACACTTGCACAGGTGTACCTAATAAAGGGGTCACTAGGTATACATTATGGATGGTTTGCCTGACAGTCTTAACAGTCCATTTGAGGGTTCTCCAAGAGCAAAACATTTATATCACTTGTTACATTTTAGAGAAAAATGGCAGGTGTATCATGTAGCATCACTCTAACAGAAAAGAGTTCTTGCAGTCTGTCACTTTGACAGTGCTTGAAAAAGACAAAAAAAAAACTAGTTTCAAATTTGTCCATGCGTCATCATTTTTTTTTTTCAAATGTCAAACACATTATTTTGACATAACATCAGCAGGTCCCAGGTCAGATAAGTGGGTAGGTTTTTTGCTCTTAATCTGCAGAAAGTGTACAGAATATTGTCTATGATATGAAATACAATCTCATGCTGTAGAATTCTTGAAAGTAGAAAATGCATAATTCCCATGAAAGAATGACTGTGGCACGTTTGATGACACTCAACTCACTGTCATGTATTAGTCAGCCTTCATGTTTATTTGAATGTTACACAAACATGAGACACTGCAGGCCTGCCTGTGTCTTGTCCTTATTCTCTGCTTTCCTCCTCAGTGTCTCTGCTCTTCCTCTTCCCAATATTCTTCTTTTTCAAATCCCTCTGCTCCTGGTTCAGTTCTTCACATTTATTTTGTATGTAGTTGGACTGAAATAAAGGCAAATTAAACATTAAATGCGCTGTCTGCTGTAGAATATATACCCTCACACGGCTCCAGTATACTGAAATATGAGGATGAACTGTGAGCCGCCTACAGTGACTACATGTTTGATTTGGTGGTTCTTTTGTTATTGCACGACACACACGACTAAGTATGGTTTCTGACAACAGTGGAAATTACTCACCAGTGCAGTGCTGCGACGGGCTATGAGCTTTACATCTTCTGTAGACACTGTGCTTCTTTTAGCATGCCTGAAATCAAATGTATTATGAAACAATTTAGAGATTATACTGGTTCTACTAGGTTGGACTATGACAAATGAACAAAAAAACCTCTCAAGGTATTTTGGCTAAATTAAAAGCACAGGGTTAACTCAAAGATTAATATGGTTACAGATTCTCACCTTGCAAAGGCCTCCAGGTCTTTAGCAAATATATCTGGAAAAAGTGGGCCAAACAGTTGAATGTTGAGTTCAGTTTGGCAGTAAAGAATCTGCATTATATTGTTAACAGTAACTAATACTTTATCCATCTCTATTTACATACACAAGGGGTCAGAATATAAAATTTTCTTTTAAAGTTATTTACTCAAATCTTCTATTACTCTTCACACAGTCAACACAACAGCAGTAACTTCAAAATTTCTTGTTTTTTCATTCAAACTCAACCACCAGGAAAACTGTGGTATTTAAACTGCATTTGAAGTTTTGCTTGCACATTTTCACAAACCATTTTTTTTATATGAATAATACTAAATTTAAGAAGACATCAATTTGATTCATTTCAGTGTAAACATTTTGCATCTAGAATGTCACTGTGGTCGTCACTATGTGTGGTTACAATGCAATGAGTGCTGCTTGAACATATCTGCAGAGGGCTGCCAGGGATGGACCAAGAATGTCTCTTGCCGTGAAAGGACAAAAGATGGGAAGTGGACAGAAATAGTAAGTTGTGGCCAAATGCAGAAGACATGCTGTGGCATTTATCTTGTGTGTGTATGCTGTGCATATACACGCTATTTGTATTGAATCACTGGCATTAATTTAGTTGTGTGCATTTTTGAATGACTCAGCAGAAAAGCTAAAAATCAAACACGTTTAACTTATTTTATACTGAAATGTTGGTTGATGCAAGTGAAACAAATATCTCACAAAAGTGATTAATTATAATGCCACCCTGTTTGTTTGCTATTTTGAGATCATTGTTCTGAGTTATTAAAGACATCAGAGAGTTGAGGTGACATGTAAGGACTTCGTGAAAGTTTTGGAAAAAGTGACCTCAGTATTGAGAAATCCATGTAACCAATAATTAAGAAACCCTGCAAAATTATGCAATTCAATTTAACCAAAGCTATGGATCATAAGCGTTACAAATATTGAACTGGACAAAAATGTACCAATTTTCCTAATAAACTGACACTTTCGTAGTATAGATGTTACAGATAGATTCATGAAGATGTGTTGTACAGCTAACACTGAACAAAGTTTGTTTTAGTGAACAAATCTAAAAGATATATAATCTCTATCTCGAGCAGCAAACTAGATGATTTAACGTTGAAGCTGTTAACTTGAGAGGGACATGTATGAGATTTTAATATTCTTTTAATGTGTTGTATGTCTCTGATAGTAAAGCCTGGATTAGCATCCTTGATGACACCCACCACATTGTCTGACTGCTGCCTCCGTTATCGCTGCTATGACTTGTCGACTGAACTCTCTCCGGTAGTCCGCTCCGGTCTTCTGACATAATCGACCCACAGTATAATGGACTGCTGCCTTTAACCTCTGAAAGTCAAACCATTAAATCACGTTAAATGACTCGATATGGTGCTAATTCACCGCTTTTTACCTGTCTGTCGTTGCTATACCAGACGTTAAACCGTAACCTGGAGGCACATAGCTAACTTAGCTAGCTAAAGTTAATATTAGCCATATCTGCCGAGCTGTTACACGTTAAAATAACGCTCTTACTTGATGCGTCTCGTCCTTATCAGCAGACATTTTCTTGTGGGGGGTTACCGCAACGGCTGAAATTACGTGAGAAGTTGGGAAAGAAATCTCACAAAATCGACGTGTGACAGACAAAACAAGACGAAATCCGCAGAGACATAGTTCCAAAGTTGTTTTCTTGAAGCTAACAGTTGAAAAAAGAAAACTCGCGGCACAAATTCATCCACAAACCAACAACTCTTGAGTTTAATGTCTTTTATGATGAACAAGTTGTAGAGCATCCCCGTGTGGTCCGGAGGAGGTACTACAACACACATTTACTCACGACAATCGATTACATGTTCTTTATGAAACATTCAAGATACTTTGTGTGGGTTATTCTACCCCATTTCATGTAGATTCTGTAAATGAAGTTCTCTGAAATGTTTTTTTAAAGACAAGATTACAGAGTCCTTTTGTAAATTTGCTTGCAGACTTGATTCTCACAAGTAAGTTCCTGAGGAGAGAAAACATGAAGTCATGAATAAACATTAGTAAAAAAGTAAAAGTGAGCATATAATTGAGTGAATTTTTTTATCCGTTTCTTGTGTTTGCCTAATTAATTGAATATATACTGCAGCTATATCATTTTCTATGCGTATAAGTCCACAAAATACTATAAATGAGTATAAAATTTTGACAAATGGGGAATTGCCGATCATGAACATGAACTGCAAGGAGCCACCAGAATAAAAACTGTAGTCATACCAGATGAAGCTCATCTCCCTCAATCCAGTGAGTCCACCCTCGGTTCTTCTTCTCTCCTTTCTGAACACACACCAGCTTATCATTTTCCCAGTTGACCACAGTCTGATGAAAACAACAAAAATGACATCAAATGCTGCAAAGTGCACACAAGGATGGTTTGTGATAGCACAGAAAACAGGTTGGAGTATGAATTTGTATAAAAAGGCTTTTATTTTCTTATAATGTGTGACAGTTATTGCAAAAACATGTTGCATATAACATATAACTGTAACTACAGCATTACATTTCACCAACATTATACCTGGCATAGCCTGTTGTCCATGCCTTTGGTCATCTCTTTGAACTCCTCTCCGATTTTGAAGGAGGTATCGTAATTTCTGAACGAAGTCAGTGTCTTGATTGTGAAGCAGTCTCCGTCTTGCTTAATCACCTTCTGGGGCTTCAACATCGAGGCGATCTTGCGTGTTGCAAAATCAATGCCTGCATGTCAAAATGAGAGGAACTTTAACCCGCTACCATGCCCATCATGCCCTGATCAGAAAACACATGAGCATTCAGTGGACATATAACACTCTCTAGGCCTGTGACAGCAACAAATGCACACACTGATGAAGTATCTCGCCATTAATGAGACAAAAAGCTGAGAAAAAAACTATACAAAAGGATTTCCTTTATATTATAATCAAACATTCAGTTAAAAAAACAGACTCTCAAATGTGTATTGTCACAAACCCTCTTTGAAAGAACCAGTGACGCTTACCAAGTGCAACCATGTATGCCTCAAAATTGACATTGCTGGCAATGTCCCATGTCCCGGTGTAGTCGACAGGCATCTTAGATGTTTGTTTGACTCTCTGGAAGACTCGACTGCAATGAGCATCACGAGTGAACGGATTTAAAGTGAATGGGTAGGATGTTTCATTGTGTGTCAATATGGGGCAGGGGTGATATGTTGCAGGCTGCAGCTATTTCGGCCACATACAAAAGAGGAGCACAGGAGGGCGGAACAGGACCTATTTTACACATAATATGAGGAAGCTATTCTGTTCCTGTTAAGATGAGAGCCTCTGTACAGAGTGCTGTTCTAACGTCTTACTTGCTCCATCTTTAATACTCCTCTGGTCTGCATTAACAGCTTTGACCAAACACATAACAACCTAATCTTTGAGCTTAAATTCATGGGGCTTTTTAGGGAATACAGTATGCAGCAGGAGTGTCTGTGCATGTGCAGCGTGAAACACAATCCTTCCTCCTGCTCACATGAGGAGCTGCTGGCTGTTCTTCAGATGAACACATCCAGCCATCAGGAACAGTGTTAACAGCCTACGTCTGCCTGAATGTGCAGCCTCCATGTTCCTCTACATGTTAATCTTCATGGCATATTATAGCAGCAGATGGATACCGAGGAATCAGAGGGTAAAATTGTAAGTGTATTTTTGTATGTTATTGAAAGTCATTCAATTTTGATATGATAGAAAACTAGCCTGTATATTCATTCACATTTGACTGATGTTCCACTTGTAGTCAGATAGTGAACGCGGTGTTCATGGCACTCATTCTGGCCCCTCAGCTCTACGTCATGGGAAGGTAACTAGAACAACAGGCCATGGCATCGAGCCATGGAGCTCATGGGTCAGTCGTACAAGTGGGAACGTGGCACAAATAACGGTGTCTGTTTTGTTTTAAAGGCCCAAATCCTCACGATACTGCAGGCAGCCTCTTCTGAACAACCTGTCGGCCTCCATCGCCTTGTCTTTCATAGCTTCAGGTAAATTCCATCATGAGATCCAATTCACATGCACAGTGTTTCAGTGGTCATCTATACAAACAACATGACACAAAACTCTGCCCACATGCAAATAGAAGCTTAATACAGACATAACTTCAACTCTTCGAACAGGTTTTTCAGTGGTATTCACATTGTTAGACCCAGTTCCTCAGAGCTTGTGGGCGTCCTGCCATGTGTTTGGGCTGCTGACATGTGGACAAGGCCTGTGCACTGCCATCCTGACTCTGACAGCAGCAGCATGTGTGAGAGAAAGACTGTAATGTTATCAGTAAGTTCTGTAGAGAGGCCGCAGCATCAGACTGGTTCATGTTTGTGTATTCACAGGTTAAAACCACCCCTGAGCTGTACTACATGTCCCTGGTTCTAACAGTCGCTTCTATTTTCAGCACAGGTGAAGTTCATTTCTTATAATACTGTATGGGACCATGCATACACAGTGTTTTCAGCTCAAAGGAATAACACCTGCCTGTGTCTGTTCAGGGTTGTTCATGGTGACAGGAGGACTCTGGTTGACCAACAGGCTGCCTGGGACAGACCTGAGCACAAACAATGAGCGATAAAGCGGACCAGCTGTCCCGCGCTGACATCGATACTCCACGTATTAAGATTTCATGTGATTTTCGTGGCAGCAGCAGCTCGTAACTTAAAACCGTGGGAAGAAGAAAAAAAGGGAAAGCGACTTAATCCTGCTCACGTTTCAAAGCTCACTTCAGGAAAATACCACAAAGCAGACGTTTGTCTCGATTGTTCAACATGTTTGTTTTTTATTTATGGATGGACAGTTTACATGTGTTGCTGACAAATATGTACTTTACACAGTAGATACGGTGTATAATAATAAAAATACAGGTGTGAGATTTATTTGTATACAGCGCTGAAACTGATATTCATCTTATTGGAAAAGTAAAGACATTAAACTGATTATAGCAGGAATATTAAAAGTAATGCTTTATATTGATGAAACTAGGATGCAGACGCTGTTCAAAAAGAGACCCACATTATCTAATGCTCTTAGAAAACTAACTTAGAAAACAGCTTTGGTGGCAATACAAAAAAACAGCTCTTCTTCTTATTATTATATTAATGCCAGAATGAATATTGTTCCTAAATTTGGCTTTCACGCCTAATGAGCCAAATTTTAAGACAACAGGAAACTCTAGTTATGAGAAGAAAATCAAAACACCGCAAAATGTAAAGAAGGCATATTTAATATTTCTGTGGCTGATGACAAAAAGTCAGCATTACGTCATGTTTCGCTGGTGTGATGCATCCAAGTACTCACCTTACACTGCATGGGAGAAATATGTAGTAGATGTTGTGATTGTACATCACAGGCACTTTTTCAATGTCAACTTAAACCTGAAGTAAAGCTGCTCTATAAAAAAGCATCTGAAGACCAGAGAAAGAAAGTGGAAAGTGAGCGTGCATGGGTCAGGAATGTGCTTTTTATTAGTGAAGCACCAAATATTTTCAATTACCTGAAACAAATAAGTAACAAATGTTTGTATTTCTATTATGAACGTAGAAAATGTATTATTTATTGGACCAATCACATTTCTGTTTCTTTCTAACCCACAGATGAAATGTTAAGTGGATCAATGCAACTCAACAGAAGAAAACATACAATCTAGAAATCACACAGTAAACTGCATATCAGCAAATTCACACGTTCACCTGAGATCGTACAAACCCTCGGGCTTGTAAGTAAATTAATCTTTGTATTTGTTGGGTTTTCAGCACCACATGTTTACAACATCAGATATTCGTACAGTGCTACGTACCCTGTACTTTGTAAAGTGCAGACATGTGTACTTCAGATATTTTCACTCCTCTCACACATAATTAAGCACACACACACGCACGCACGCGCACACAAAACACACACACACTTCTCAACCTCCAAACTGTCCTTTGAGATAGTGAGGACCGTCCAAAATGTCTAATAAAAATAACTCTGCTGGTTAAAAACTTGTTCCCGTCTTCACTATGTAGCAAGTACATGTACACAATAAAAAGAACACACCGGTTGTTTTAAGTCCATTAACAACAAACCGCAAATACTTCACATTCCTGCCAACACATTTTCAAAGCTTTTGTCTGAAACCGGACTATTAAGTTATTTTATCATCACATTGTAACTCAGTTGCAACTCTTGCTGGTGAATTCATGTGTGGGAAAACACTGAAGCCTTATAAGTTGGCTGAACAGCAGTGCTTTTAATGGAAGAGACTGTGCAGTTCACAATGTCCTTCTCACTGTCATTGTAATCAAACTTCAGGTCTCTGCAGACTGTTACGACTACTGGCTGGAAAAATGTAGCAGTAATGTTCAGTAGATGTGATTTGTGGCTAATTAGCTTTTACATGTAAAACAACTGGCCCTTTAAGTGGTTCATGCGCTCGTTTTTACAAACCAGCTGTCCGATTAAAGCAACTCCAAAAACACTGAGTGAAGGTTAGGAATGTAACTCCTATCCTAAAAGTGCATCATAGTCTATGTACCAAACAAGTCTGCCATGAGCGGGCTTCACCCCGGTGACAGGCCATTTGTCTGGGTTGTCCTTGACTCGGCTCAGCTGGGTGATCAGCTCATGCTTGCCTTTGCCCATCACTAAAATAGCAACATTGTGGGCTCTGTTAATGGCACTGAGAGTGAGGCTCATGCGCTGGTGAGGCTTGACGGGGCTCTCAGTGAGGGCCACCAGACTCTCCCCATGTTCATCCACTTTACTGCCAGGGAACAGAGAGGCTGTGTGGCTGTCATGGCCAACTCCCAGCAGCACAAAGTGGAAGCTGGAGCCATTAACCAGCTTGCTGAACTCTTTCTCATACAGCAGTGGCCCTCCATCCTCCTCCACACAGAGACGCTGGTTGATCTGCACTGGCATGGGGTGGATGTTGTAATAGGGTATCCTCACATGTTGCAGTAGATGTTCATGCAGGTTATGGAAGTTGGACTCCAGTTCGTTCAGCGGCACGCAGCGCTCATCCACCATCCACACGTGGGTGTTCTTCCAGGGGAAGGAGAAGTGGTGCCGGGTCAACCTGTGGAACAGAGCGAGGGGAGAGGACCCACCAGAGAGGGCAAGATGGAACACACCGCTCTTGTGTACCGCTGCCTCCGCTGCTTCTTGTATGTCTGCAGCTAGCCTCTCCACCAGCTCCTCAGCCCAGGCAGTCACCATGTCGTTGCTGCGAAACTTGCCTTGCATCACTTGGAAACTGTTCGTTGACGTGCCGCCCATTTGATCATTGCTGATTATCACCACCTCACTGTTGTAGCTAATATCTTTGCCTTTCACATGCACGTCCAGCAAGTCCCCGTTCTCTGCACCCCCCGGGTAGATGCGGGGAAAAGAGCTGACGAGGCTACTGAGTAGCGGTGTCCAGAAGCCCCAGGAAGCCAGCAGGTTTTCAGTACTAACAAAACTATTCTTGCGTCCAGCAAAAATGTGAGAAATAAGTTCTGAATAAGCTTCCTTCTGCTCTATTGGAGTTTGTACATAATAGTCTGAAATAGGTAAACCTAGAATGTTGACATCTGTGTGCTCTGTCACTTCCTTCCACTCACCGTCCATTAAAACTGGCTTGAATAAATTCTTACTTACAAGAATAGCTGGATATTGAAGGCTACCATGCCCAAAGTGGAAAATGATCTGTTTGGGCTTGCAGTGAACGTTGTTGTGGTTCTGAACACAAAAGACGTCATTCTTGAAAAGTATGCGTGCATATCCCACCCGTTCATCTAACATCTTCCCCGAGATCAAAAGAATTGGGACACCTTCATACCGGGCCTCATCGATGTATGCCAATACAGCTGAAATACACAAGCAGGATCACTTATTAGCAGAGCTGTATTTGTTTTACAGCAAGTTTTTTTTTACACACTTCGACAGTAAAGAATACATTAAATCAAAATATTTAAAAGGAACAGTGAGTACTCACCTGCAAATGTTGGAGTGGGACTGAAGTGATCTTTCGTCTTATTCAGCTCCTGCTGAACCTCGGTTTTGTACGCTTGGTACTGGCCGACCACAGCTTGATTCTTTCCCACGGGCAGCAGGGAGGTGAAGATCTGCAGCTTGTTTTGCAGGACTTCCTCAGTGCTGCTCAGATTCATGGGAAGCCTCATGGTCAACAGGGTCATGACCTCAGTCAGATGGTTCTGTAGCACATCTCTGACCACCCCGTACTGGTCATAAAAGGGAATACGACCTTAAGGACAAAACAACAAGGACAGGGACACATGATTGTGTTTTTTTCATATCTCAGAAGAGTTCATTACAACAGTTTTGATGCGATATTTTATTACCTTTAACATCCAGGGTCTCTTTCAATACAATCTCCACTCTCTCGATGTGGTGCTTGTTCCAGATGGGATCCAGAAACTTTCTGTTCTCTGCTCTGAATGGAAGTATCTTTGCAACCACCTTTTTACAAAAGCAGAAAAACACAACATGAAACCAGGCGTCTCCATCACAGAGTCCTGGGTGAAAGGCACTGACTGTAGGATATTCTTACCTGCTTCCCCAGGTAATGGTCGATTCTGTACATTTCTTGATCCTTCAGGGAGCTCCCGAGCTGAGATGCAAGTACCTGAGCGCTTCTGAAGTCATGTCCAAAAGGTTTCTCCAGCACCACCCTCAGCCACGCCCCGCTGGTCGGCCTGCAACTACTATTTATCTTTTCAGCAATGTCTGCATATGCAAAGGCTGGTACTGAGAGGTAGAAGAGTCTACCCGCCTCTGTTATTCCCTCTTGTTGAAGTTCTTGCTCTATGTGCTTGGCCAGATCCTGGTAGTCCTCTAGGTCCTTCAGCTGCCGATACTGTGAGAGCCGCAGGAACTGCTCTTTCAGCAGAGCACAGCGCTCCTGTGATAAGTCCTTTGAGCATGACACCGCCTTCAGGATCTCAGAGAGGACCGGTTTGCCCTTGTCAGCAGGCGACAGTCCTCCGCCATAGAAGGAAAAGGTGTTTCCACTTCTGACCTGGTTAATGTACAACTCGAAGAAGCCCTGCCACAGGTACTTCTTCGCCAGGTCGCCTGTGCCTCCCACTATCACCACCGAAACATGACCGGGTCTCTGTGCCTCCTCTCTCTCCTCACCATTTCCTCCCTGGGCACACACAGTGACCAGAAGCAGGAACACAGTCACAAACATGCTCTTGTCCAAACCGTCCAACTCCTGTATGAACACAGCAATATGTAAAAAAAGAAAAGCAATCATTTTTCACAATTAAGACAGTGGAAGCAGCAGATGCTTGGCATTTGTGCTTGAAAAATAAAAAAAATCCATCATCAAAATAGCTGCTGATTAATATTCTGTCGACTAACTGCATAATCAGCAAATAAATATTTGTGACAAAACCAACTTAGACATGAACATTCATGAAATGTCCCCAAACAGAATGAAAGTAAATGAAAAATATTTGCACTTTGCCTTGTGAAGACCATACAGCAGAGCTACAACCTGGAAATAACATCCAATTCATAATACGAATCTAACATTTCTAACAATACACACATTTAACAGATGCTGCTGGATTTCTTTTGTGATCTCACAAGTCCTGCAATTTAACAGCAGTTAACATAACATAAAACTTAAAAGTCAATTTTAAACATCTGAAAGCCAACACAGATAGACCATTTGAACAGCATGAATGTCAAGCAATAGTGAGCGTAACCTTCAATTACTCTGGGACTTACACAAATCTCCAAAGACGAAATAGATAAGCAATAAATTACTTAGCAAAGTCTCTCCTTCCAGCTTCTATGAAGTCCCCTTGAAAGCCAGTGATGTGGTGCCGTGATATTGTCATGAGTATAATGATCAGTGGACAGAGAAAGGGTGTAGACTTTGCACTTTGCTCAAGGGCTTTGAGCTTCCAGAACAACAGTTCTGCTGTTGATAGAGTGCTGGGAAAGTCCAACCTACTGATTTTGCAAGGACCTAAAATCATTTATAGTAAAGAAACTGCAACAACAGCAACCAGTTGTGACATTTGGATTTTAATGTGTAGCACTGAAGAGCTTGGAGCCACTGGTCTGAGGACCCTGAAGCAGTAACATATGTAAAAATATTGAATCCTTTGTTATTGACTCAACAAAATCTAGTAAAGCTAGATAGGCTCTCCTTCTGATCTGATCTGACCTGGTGTCATTTATTGTAGGTATCAGGGTCACAACAGTTTCACATATTTGCAGTTTAAACTATCTGGACACCCTGTCTGGTCATAAATAATCAAAGCAGCAGAATCAGAGATGTCATCTTTGCTATTCCACATATTCCTCTTTTTTTTCCTCGGCATCGACGTGAACCATGATGCAACTCAACTGCTGACAGTTCACTCACACATTCCGGTGTCTACGCTAACACTGGCTAATGTAGCCTCGAGTCTCAAGCAGAGATGAAGAGGTCTGGTAAACTCACTCTTTCTAACTACCTTTGGAGTCTTCAGCACAACTGAAGCTTCACTTGAGGCAATTTATCAGATTCCTCTGGAGCCACAAACACTTCATACAACTTTTTTCACATGTATTCCACGTGTGTACTCAACCAAGACCCACAAACACGCCGTAAAATCAGTGGAGTTCCCCTTTAAGTCACATTTTGAAATGCTAAAGTCTGAAGGAGGTCAAATCTGCTTTGGGAGATCATGCATTTGTGATGTCTTTCAATTATAGAAGACCCATTTCTGTCCTCTTGGAAGATACAAGGGAAACATGCATGAGGAAACTAAAAATACTCATTTAGACTTACAACTCTGATTCCAAGAAAGGAGGGATGCTGTAAAAAAGAAATAGAAGTAGATACTACGTCTTCATTACTGCCTTCTCTGACACTGTGTTGTATGAAAAACAAACTCAAAATGTGTGTTTGTGCTGGTCAACATTCAGCTGTAGTTGTAGCCAAGGCCCTGTAGAGGTTATAAACCTGATTAATGACAGAGAACATTTTAGTTTCCCCCCTCTCTCTAGGGAGACTGAAAATTGCACTCACAGCTGAACAGAACACCCATAGTATGAAACTCACTTTATGACTGAGTGTAACATCTGGACTCCCTGAGTTCCACAACGGTGTTTACACAGTAGCAATGCAAACAGCAAAGGCCACGTCATGGCTGCTGACTGCTTCAACAACAGCTGAATTTTAGTTCAGCAGACAAAATATTTGATTTTCTATTAATGATAAAACTTGTCACACTTTTTATTATCAACATAACAGCTGGGAAATTACATATTTGACAGGCAGAGTTTCACACAGTTTTGTTTTATTGCCATTTCTCCGTATTTTGCTCTTTTTAAACTACATATTCTTCTTTTTCTCTATTGAGTTCTAGGCTATTACATTTTCTGCTAATTTCCCCGGAGGCTTTAATTTCATTCCTGTGCAGCTTTCAGTTTATTCCATTCATTTTCTATCAGCATAGAAGATCTTCCTTCACACCAATATTCATGCTCCTCATCTCATTTGTCCATCAAATGTGCCATGAAAAATGAGCAAAGACAAAGAAAGGGCACCTTCTCCTCCCCGAGCACACACAGGACACATGACCTTCACACAGCATTCACTAAACCTTCTGGTGCTGACTTTTACTTGAATTAAATTATAAGAACGTTTGTTCAAGAAACATCATCAAGCGGTGGCTCCTGGTGCCAAGTGAGATCATACTAACCAGACTACAGAGCCCACATGTACAATGAAGACTTGTCTGACAACAGAGCAGTGCTGTTCATGACTGAAGAAGGCATTGCTGAGATGGTTGGCCGTATCCTGTTTGCATCTTTGCGGCCAGATTTGTCACAGCAAAGTGGTCTGAAGCACATAACACGAGTCTTCTGACATAACTGCAAGGATGTTGAAACTATTCACTCACTATGAGGAGAAACTGATGAGCCTATTCAACTGTCTGGCTTTGTGACTAATAACCAAGTTGTTAGCCTTCAGCTCAAAGTACATGTTTTTCCTTACAAATGCACCCCAACCCACCTTCGGCTGTGAACTTGTGACCCTGGGATATCCTGCATCATCACAGCACCAACAATATGTGGGCTTCGAATGCTGTAAAGTGTTGCGTAAAAGTGGGGAGATGGGGCTGACAGAGATGTACATTATGTCCACCATTTATTTGCTTTGTTTTTCAGACAGTTTTCATGACAACATGTTGAATTTGCAGCCGCATGTTTGAATGAAACAGTCAGCTAACTGAAGATTTCATTGCATCTCAGCAAAAGGGATAATGCTATACTATGTATAGCAGGACAATAAACTCTGATCCCGAAGAAGTTGGAAGGCTGTGTGAAACAAATAAAACAGACTGTGGTCATTTTCTAACCCTTTCTGACATTTACTCAACTGAAAACAATACAAAGAGATTCAATGTTTTACCTCATCAACTTCTTAATTTTTTTGTAAATATCTGCTTATTCTGAATTTGATACCCGCAACACACAAGTTGGGACAGGAGCAGCTAAAGACTGGGAAAGTTGTAGAATGCTCTAAAAACACCTGTTTGGAACATTCCACAGGTAAAAAGGCTCACTGGTTACAAGTGAGAGTATCATGACTGGGAGTGAGAAGGGCATCTCCGAAAGTCTCAGTCGTTCGCAAGCAAGGATGGAGCGAGGTTCACCAGTTTGTGAACTGTTGTTGGTCAACACAGTTTGTCTGCAAATGGTTGGGGTTGTGTGTGTATTTTCATGTTTACTTAGTTTAAAATACTGATTATTGTTAAAGATTAATTCAAATTGTTTGCCACAGAGCAGGTAAGTGGCAGAAAGCTTTGTATATTTGAATATAACTTACATCTATGACTCGAATGTACTTCACAATAAAATGTCCCAAATGTAAAAATTACAGCACATCGTGTGTAGTGCAGGGATTGATCGTGTCTCAGCCCCTGAACCTAAGTGTCTGTATTCTCTGCCGATCCAACTCAGTCTTAAACACACCACCACACACACTTTGACACGCTCCTTGATCACATCTTATGTACATGTTCGCTGCTAATTACTGTTACTCCCTACAAAGTGTTTTACTGTCAGGGTAGTGTTCTCGATTCTTGCCAGACAGGAAACAAAACATCACAAAAATAGACATAGGGGATTATTTCTCGGTCGCAGGCTTTCAAACGGTCGAAAACACGACATTTAGCTGTAAGACTGAAAACCGACAATCCGTTCCCTGCCTGTGACGTCATGAACGTACGTTAACGCTAGCGTTGCTATTGATTTTATGTCAGACACAGGAGTCAATGAACTCTACAAACTTTATAAACTTAGCTACTTCAGGAAAGCCCATGCGTCATTATTTACTAGTACTTTCGCCGTATATATTTGCTTGTGTGGTAAAAACACAACTCACGCCCACTCACACACACACACATACACACACACACACACAAATGAGCGGTGGGCAAAACGTTTATCCCACGAGTCCACCTGCTAGCTGTCAAACTTCACTTCCGCTGACGTTACAAACACACGCTGCTCCACAATCTAACCGCTAAATCTTCAACTGTGATATCGCCAAAACACTTCATACGACTAGAGTATACACACGTAAAGACAGCAAACAGACTGTGCAAAAAGTTAATGAGATACGAACCTGCGCCGCTGTGGTAGCATGAACGACTCGCTGCACCGTCAACGCTTCCTGCATCAGTCACGTGACAGTTCCGCCGGCTTCAGATGGACGTACTGAATATGCAAGATTTACTATAACCATAGCATGCTTTATTTGGTCCAACATGGCAGCCAATGAGACTGGGCCTGTGAAAAGGGGGTTTCTCAGTGTACATCATCTGCAGAAACATTAGTGCAACTGCAATGAAGTTAGAGGAAATTTTACAAATCTTGATGTTGTATAATAGATAATTGCACACAGTAAAATATACAAGTAAAGAAAGAAAAAACATGATCAGGGCTTCTTGCCAGTGGATGCTGCGGAGAACAAGCCAATTGGGCTGTACAGTATATGACAGAAGGTCAGAAACAGTACAACTTGCACAGTACAGCTTGTTCTCTTCCTGGTGAAAGTAAGTAAGAATTAAAATGTTAAATACCAAATTTTTGAATGAGCTCAGGTCAGGCCACATTAAATACACATCATGAACTGTGCCCGTGCACAGACTGGTCCGTTAGCACTCATGCCGTCTGCTAATTCATCATAACTGATTGACATTTGTTAGACTGAAAGTTACATGGATTTAAAGTAATGCGCTGAAATTGTGGATGGCGCCCTCAGTGTGAATGGTTTGCCTCACATTTTCATCTGTCTTTCTCTGCTTTCAAGTCTCTACCAGGAATATCATAGTAATTTAATCCAGGGCATTATCACAAAATTCTTTGCACTTTTCTGAATGAAAGAAACACTTCTTTTAAGGATAGAAGCCAAGTGTAGAGTTCACATCCTAAATTATAAAGGTTAGAGTGGTATAAGATTATTATCTTTACAATGGCTTGTTACTATCTAAACATAAGAGACGCCCTTTAGTACATTTAAATGATTTTTTTTATCATGTTGATGAATAATTCACCACCTTATTTAAGCCTTATATCAGCTGCTGTTTGTGTCCCTGTCTGTTGTCTGTCACATGGGGGCAGATGTAGACTGCATTGTATTATTTACACAAGAGGGGCCTCTGTTGGTCTCTGTGTGGTATAGCTGCTTTCTACTTCACACATACTTTCCACAGTCTGAAGCTGATCACATTGTCATCAATCAAATGCCGTCAGGTCTAAACGGTCCATCTCTAACTGAAAAATAACAGCTGGCATTCATGATGTGAAGAAGCAGCCATTCTGCTTTCTGTTTGTTTACAATTTGAAAACAGGAGTACAAAAATCAGGTTAACGCAAACTGCTGACTTGAAGTGGATGGCCATCAGCTCCTGTTTGCTGTGCATTGTTCAGCTGTCTAGTGTCATCAACCTCTGAATCCAGGCCTACCTCAAACAAAGCAGGTGCCCCTTTTGGCCAAATAATGATCTGATTGTTGTTGACCACACTGCTAGTCGCCCTTTCTGGTCCTCCCTTTTCCTCTTGTGAACAGTTGTGGTCGTTACAGCACAAACCTTGACTCAGCAGCTCCATGGCCCCATCTAATACACAGTAGTGGCTGAAAATTAAAGTCTTAACTTTTTGGAAATGTATATACTTATAATTGCAAGACTACAAATTGTGAGTTGCTCTTATTTTTACATTCCAGCTGAGGGGGTTTGTATTTGAAATATGAACATTTACCAGCACAGCTTGTGTTAAAACAATCTCCCCACAAGGTGCACTAGTAGCTGCAGTTTTAAGCTTTTGATTGTATCCGCAGTATTCCTGAAAAGTTGTTTTCAAAGTCAAGAATGAACTTTCAGCTTCAATATTTAAACCAACGCGGATGGAAGTGCTCAAACATGGACATTTAAACATCTGCCATGACAACTGGGCAAACTTTAGTCTAAAGTCCAAAGGTGGCACGGTGGAACACTAACACTGTCGCCTCACAGTTAGAAGGTCCCGGGTTCGATTCCCGGTGTGGGCACCGGGGGGGCGTGTCCTCCACCATGCCTTTGGTGCCTGCTGCTCGAGGAAAGGGGCCTTCCTGTGTGGAGTTTGCATGTGCTCCCCATGTTCACCTGGTGTATCCTCCGTAAAAAAACCCCACTAAAAACATGTAAGAAGACCACCACCTGACCAGTGGTGACAAAAGGAACTGGGTCCCCGGGCACCGCTGTCGGCTGGCAACCCACCGCTCCTGGTCTGCCGTGGAGGAAGGGCTTGCCGGGATGGGTTAAAAGCGGAGAAAATAATTTCACTTAAGCATGGCATGTGCAGTTTCTCCTGTCACTCTGCATGTTGTGTAGTGATTAATAAAGGGATGTCTTCTTCTTCTTCTTCTTCTTCTAAAGTCTAAAGTCTAAACTTCATCTGTTGAGGAAGATCCTGTGATATGACTGAAAGCTCCACACACACACACACACGCACGCACGCACGCACGCACGCACGCACGCACGCACGCACGCACGCACGCACGCACGCACGCACGCACACACACCACTGCCTTACAAACAGCTGTAATGCCTGTGATCACACTGTAGGGCCCTCCCAAGTTGGCCAGCCACTGTGAAATGTAAACAGTAAACAGGATGGGCCATCCTGTGTATGTGTGCTTGTGAGTGTGTTTGAGTGTGTGTCACAGACAGTGTGTGTGCGTGTGTGTGTGGAGGGGAGGGGTTGGCTGCTAAAGAGAGAATGAGCCCATGCAGAGTGTGCTAGCCCAGCTGTCACTGCTATAACTTCAGACTTGAGAGACCACAGGATGCAAGCTGGAGGGCCACTGTGTGTGTGTTTAAGTGTGTGTGTGCGTGTGTGTGTGTGTTGTCGCCCCACACCCCCAGGCATTCTCCACAGCCCCTGGCTTCCTTCCTCCCCTTTGTTGAGCCTGCGAGGCAGACTTCGTCAAGCTGAGCACACAAATGAATGCATATGAATGTGTGCTGTCATCTTTATTAGGCCCCTTTGCCAGCACCCATTACATTTAACACGGGTCTTTACTGAAGGGGATTTCACTTGCAGTCATGTCCTCGCCCCCCCCAACTCTTACTTGCCAGACGAGGAGGATTATAGTGACCTCAGCCTGGGATGAATTTGAATACACAACCTGTTACACTCTCGTCAGAACATAGTACCAAGCAATGATAAAAAGGGAAATTTTTAAATGACTCTTTGTTCCTTTGAGTCATATTATGGTTGGATGTTTGATATATGACTCCAAAGGTAATTAGCTTTGGTTTTATATTTCAAAGATGAGACAATCCTGTCAAATGTCTTCCTTTGGATTCATCCTAAATATCTGTCTGTACCTGCAGTGTTGATTTTTTTCCCTACAGCTGCTCTTTGATGCATGAGGTCAGTGCCAATGCAGGCAGCAATGACTGATGAGGGCGAAGCCACAAATAGACTTAACCCAGGTAAAGTATGAGTAATGCTCCGTGTTTTTAACCACATTCTCACATTTCTTCCCTTCATGAGACGAAGACTTGTCGGAGCGTGTTCTTACTTTTGTTTCTCATCGCTACGCCGCACACAACGGAGCCCACATAGGCAACAGACGCCCACCCTGAATTCCAGCAAGGAGAGGTGATGTTTTCAGAGGTGGCATGTGGGGCTTTTACAACGAGATGAGGACAGGGGAGGAAAAAACAATGCACAGGCTTTTCAGTCCAGACAATAGAGCACAGAGTGAAGAAGCTTCCACAACCTCCATCCTGTTAGTGAAGAGCATAAAAGGATGGTGGTTTTGGTTTTATGGTTTTATTGTCAGAGGCACTTCTGTTGGTTGATATTTTACAGTATGTGGTCTTGTGTTTTTTATCTAGTTTTGGTGAAGGACTCTATGTACCTGTACTGAACTTGAGATTAGTGGCTTCAAGTCCTACTTCCTATTGTGGTTTATATAGTACTTATCAGTACACAGCGTCTGAACAATGTTGTGGTTGTTGAGCTGAGATATCTTGTGTTTATGTCGTCACATCTGATTGTTTTTGTTACGCTGTAAAACACAGCCTTTGCCTTGTGTGATCTTTATGTTATCAGATAGGTTAAAGGATTACGCACTCCTTGGTGGGTGGAAAATTCCTGCCTCACAGGCTCATAAAAACCTTTTCAAACCCACAGGATTATCTCAAAAATGCAATGGCTCCCACACTCTTGCTCCTGGTCTCTGAATCAGGACCTGCATGTCAGAATATTTTTTTCAGTGATGTTAGATGAAATGTTAGATGAAAATGACTAATTCCAACTTTTTTAACAATAAAAGAGCAATAGAGGTAAAACAAGATAGGCAACGAATCACCGACCACCAAGAATAAAAACACACAACATGAGTGAAGCGTATTTGTGTACATTTACTCAAGTACTGTACTTCAGTACAGTTTTGAGGTAAATAATAATAATAATAATAATAATAAAATGCAGGTACTGGTAAAATTTTGTTACTCATTAGCAATTTTCATGTAAAACATATGAACATTTCACAAAATATGATGCAACGTTATGGACTAAACCACCCAACAGTATGTGAAGGAGTTAAAATTAGCTCCAAGTCGGCCAACTACAACATTTAAGTACTGCTCACATGTTGATGCATTGATAATAATCATTCAATTATATAATAATGTTCTGCGTAATGATCACTTTTGCTATTGATACTTTAAGTACTTTTTTTTGCATATACTGTACTTTTTCGTAGACATTTTGATTGCAGCACTTTTAGTTGTGATTGAGCATTTGTTATTTGTTTTTGTGTGGTACTGCTATTTTACTAAAGTAAATAACCTGAGTACTTCCTCCACCACTGATAGTTAGGCTGCAGCCACCAGAACATATAAAGAAAGGTGCGACTGCATCATCTCTTAACAAGGGTTTTGGGGGCCCTCGCTCAGATGGTGGAATGGTGGAAAACAGTAGGTGCATTTTATGTTGGCAGTACACAAAAACTCCCCGGTGCTTTCAGCGGTGTTCCACCTCTCTGTTTGCTGATAGCTCAAGAAGTGTAAGGAAAGCAGGGGTGTGAGGGGAGCAGGGTCTGAATGACATGGCGTTGCTGCTTCGGCCGTTGTTCACTGACCCACAAAATGCAGACCCAGCCCCCAGTGTGAAGTACTTTTGTGTAGCTGTCGCCCTCAGAAGCCCAGGGCCAGAGTGGAGAGGCACGTTTGGACACCCGGAGTGCTCAGCGCTGTGAGGCTGCAGTCTGCTCTCAGGCAGCACGCATGCTCTGTTAGGAGGATAAAAAGAAGCCTGTATTGTAATGAAAGCATTTGCATACTTGTGTGTTAGAGAGGGTGTTAACCTTTGACACCTTCAAGAACTGGTTTACAACAGAAACCACTTCTCAGCGCCTAAGCATGAACACACTCGAAAATAACACCTTAGCGTACCTCAGTGTGTATCAAAACCAATAAAGAGGGGAGAGAAAGGCCTGCTCGAGTGCTTAAGATGGAAGTTTCCTTCAAGTGGCAGTTCACACTCAAAACAAAGTGTGGCAGATCATTTGAAAGTGAGGGATACCTGGATGTTAAAGCAGGTCTTTGTGGGACTAAAAGCAGAGCACAATTTTTTTCCCCTCAGGAGACACATAAAACTGAGATTTATTTGCAAAAAGGAACTCGTATTTGAACAATCAACAGCAAATATTGGTGGAAGCTTAAGCTGAAAATAGTAGTTTGAATAAAACTTTAAACTTACATTTTTCTGCTTGATAATTGTAATAATGACATCACATTTAGAAATACAGTTCAACCTGAAATTCATCAGCTAATGTTTAAGAACCACAACTGAAATCTCTTCAGAACAGAAAAGTCCAGCGAATAGATTTAATAGGAAGGTGTCAGTTTTCGTCTTCTCTTCTCAAGGGTGAAAATGTCCTGTTGGAATAAAAATGATCATGTTAAACTACAATTTGTGTTTGTAAGCAATTGAAGTGGTTGTCATTTGAAGGTCAGAAAGCCATAATTCAACCCACACTTAACTTGTTAATCTATTATTTCACCAACATCTTTCACTCTGTCTGTTGTATGATTAATGTCCGTGTATAGTAACGTTGGACAAGACAATGTCCGCCTCTTCAGTTGATTTTTTGGGGGGTCTTTGTCAGGATGGCCGACTGTGTTTGGCTCTCAGATCGAGGGGCTCTTCTTTCCGAGTACACGGTGCAAGACTTGACTCTGAAATTCCTCCAGATAAGAGTTGCTAGGTGATGCTATTGTCAGATCTTCTTTGTGGTCACATATTCATACCCAAATTGTAAGGTTCTTTATGAGGAGCGTCTCATTAGTAGTCATATATTCATACCAGACCACCCCCCCCACTTGACCCCTCCTTTACCAGTCGTGGGAAAGACAAGTCCTGGACGAGATGTGGAGGATTCAGGCAATTACTTGGAGGACCGTCAAAAAAAGATTGCCCAACTTAAACACTCTTTCACACTGAAAGGCTGCAAAAGTCCAAACATATTTGTACTGTATTACTCGCACTTATTGTTTGAAATATTTACTACCAGTTAAAAGTGATTCCAGCACAGACTAAACATCCAGGAAGGTTTCTAAATGTTTGAATGTTTGAACACCAACTGCAAGTGCACCCGAAGAGTGTTAGTATGGATTGTTTACATCTATGCTATGGTATAGCTTGGTGCTCCAGCTTTAATTAAATTCCCACACAGGGCACTAACACTACAGTACAATGCAACTGCAGGAAAAACTAAAATGAAAACTGAAACACAAAAAATCTTTTCTATATCACTTTTTTTTTTTTTTTTTTAACAATGCTTAACACTCAGCATTCAGTAATACAATTGAGTCAAGTCAGTGTATTTGCCCAACTCTTTATTGACCTTGAGAAAATCATATTGGAAATGTTTAATATTTATTTTAACCTTTTCATTACTACCAAAATTTGAACAATTGTACTAGTTATTAGTGGTGGAAAGTAACTAATTATGCTACTGAAGTAGTTAAGTACAAATTTGTGGTAGTTGCATTGAACTGTAACCTCCTTTGAGAAATTTGAAGTACTTGTACTTGAATATTTCTGGATTTTGGTGCTTTAAAAGTATACATGTAGGAGGGTAATATTATATCTTTTACTATATTTATTGGAGTAACTTGCAGTAACTAGTTACTTTGAATATGATGTTATATAGAAAACAGATGATCAACTGCTAGAAAAATGATTTGATATATTAAACTACTGCTACAATGTCGCAGAATGCATCTACAATAAAAAATGTATACACTGTAATAATACAAGGCGACTGTGCATAATGAGTACTTGAACTTTTGATCTTAAAGTATATTTTATTTTTGCTGATGATACGTATGTGCTTTAAGTTAGGTATGAGTAAAAATACAGGACTTTTTTTTTTTAGTATTTTTACACTGTTGTAATAATTAAGATTTGAATACTTCTTCCTCCACAGATTAGAATTAATAATGTACTCTGGGAACGTTCATTCTGCATTATAAAACCTTTAACTTTTTGAAGTAAACGACAAACAGTTTGATGTTACAATGATACTTTTACTTTAATAGGCTATTTAAATGGTATTTTTCATTTTGGCATTTCTACTTTTACCTAAGCTATAGATCTGTGTACTTCTATCACTGCCTGACATTTATCTTTGCATTTAGCTTTCATTTGGTAATCAGAATTAAAATCCATTAGCTTTATTGACCGAGAGCTGCTTGAATTTCGCTCCAGTTTTAAGATGCTTACTTATAAACAGCTACAAGAAGATTTACAGGGATGACAGAAATAGATACACGGGTAAAAACAAGGGCAATAATGCTGAAAAGAAACAACAACAACAAAAAAATAGAGCTATTATAAAATTGAAATGCTGTATATAAAAAGCAACAATAGCCAACAACATACATTGTCTATACACAAGTCAGTTGTTTCTGTAAATTATGAACAAATACAAATGGGCCTACTGCACAGGAGTAAATATACAGTAAATATGCTGTACATATGTAATTCATCAATTGTAAATAATATAAGTTATTGCTGACTGAGTTTTAATATAGGAATATGCAAATGTGTGTGGTAAGTAGGATATACGTAACGCTAAAGGAGAGTTTGATTTGCTATCGATGAATTAATTAAACAAACATTTAAAAATCAATACAGTGACTGCGCAGTGTATGAAGGCCCACGTCCTTCTCAATGAAACAGGTGCGGTCAAATAGATGTGGCCCCGCCCCCTGACTACCATATTTGGATAACCTCGACATTCCAAAGCGCTCGGGGCGGGGCGATGACGCCACCTGCTTCTCAATGGTGTGCGGGCTCGTGCTCACTCAGCCGGTGGAGTCAGTGGGACTGACGGAGGACAGCGGAGAGACTTCTGGGACATAAAACCACGACTTTTTAAAGAAAGTTGTGTGGAATCATGGAGCTCCGTCCGGTCAACTTATTTTTGTTTTTATTTATGAACCAAGTATTTACCAGCCTCCAGTCGAAAGAACGTGAGTACTTTTTAACGCATTGTGTTGAAAGAAATTAAAGTGTTGTTTAGCTTTACCGCACCTCATGAGTCAGGACGTTGGAATTTGATAGCCTGCTTTAAGTTTTACTTACGTTTTTGAATTTTTTGGCATTGTCAGGGAAAAATTCTTCTCGAATTTTTGTTCTTGTTTTGTTTTTCAGTCAGTACAACATAGTATAATTTGTTGAATGTCCGTACTGAATGTATCCCTTTCCTGTTTTAACTTTGTCTTTGAGGAACCGAGTTCGGTACTTTTCAAACTTTTCAAGTATTTCTGTAGCCTACTAGTCTTTTTAAACGAATTACTTAGTATTTACCCTGTCAGCTCGGGGTTAAGGGCCACCTGTGAGGTGCCTTAACATGTCAATTTTTTTCGTTTCACTTGTGTTTCACATTCATGTATTGCTCGCGTCATGGCAATTTTAACTGCCCACGCCTTTCTCAGACATTATTGGTCCTGTGTCTTAGACCTGGAGGACACGGTCAATGAAGTCCTGAATCAGACCGACATGCTTGATTAAAATGTCAAAGCATGGCATGTGCCCCCCATAAAGCTGTTGGCCCCGAGATCAAGGCAGCGAATTCAATTGTACAGTCAAATCATTGTCATTTCTAGCTCTTTAAATGCCAATTAAAAAGAAGATCTCTTGTTGAGTCTGGAAAACATTTAGCTTTCATAAGGGCTAAATATTTATTATACGTATATATATATTTTTGATGCATTGGGTGTCATTAGTTGCTTTTTTGCTCGGTTTAATTACATCCTATGTTTTTCTGTTTGTCTCTGTAGAAATATTGCTGGATATGAGCGCTTCAGGATCAGAGTTGGGGTGGTTGACGTTGCCATATGAGAACGGAGTGAGTATTTATACCTCAACAGTCACTTTTAAGACTTCAGGTTCAAGACTTGAAACCGTCTCTCTCTGTGTAAGTCTAGACATGGATGAAATGCCGCTGAAGATAAGTTGGTGTGAGAATTTGAATACTACTTAATAATAACAGAGGCCTCTTTCTGGCTCATCCAGTCCTCTTAAAAAGCTCCCTGGGAGAGATGGAATGAGTGGCAGCTCGATGAGGTTTGGCAGAGTTCCGCTAGTCTTGTGTTAACGCAACCCTTTCATAAAAAACTTATGAATGCCATTAAAATGTCATGGTTTAACCTACATTTAAATTTACAGTACCGAGGTGCATTTTTACAAAATCACTGGAGGTTGTTTTCATTCCTTCACTAAACCATAAAACTCAATTTCAAGATTATTTTCCCTTGTCATTCCTCTCTGAATCCAGAGATAACAGCAGCGAGGTGATCTGTATGGTTGTGGCAAGACATAAGTAAAAGAGACAGAAAGACTGGTCCATGTGTGGAGAACCATCCCTCTATCTATAGTTCAGTGGCTTTCCATCTAAAAAAAGCAACTGGACATGCCCACTTCCAATTTTTGGCCTACATTTCTTTTGTGACTCTTCTCAAAGATCGAAGGTGGCTTTGTTCTAATCCAGCTTTCAAAGTGTATTCCAATGTGCAGCAGGAGTGACCATTTTGAATGTATGGTCTTCAGGAAATGTATTTTATAAATGCAGTACAAGCTGCCTGAATAGACAATGGAGGTTGGAGGGTAATTAGAAGTAAAGGCCAGAAATTCAGTATTTAATGTGGCCACAATGTAGAGGATCTAACATGTAACTATGAAACTCACAGACTTAAATGATCTATGTTGCCTCATAAAGAGCTGCACTAATCTAATGCTACTAATGACTCATCTGAAACTGTGGAAATATACCTAATTATACTATTGTGCCTCATATCTTTTTTCTAACAGTTAAAATAATGTGATTTATTCCCTGAAACACACCAGTACTGTTAACATGTAAGGTGTCACATTTTAATGTTGAATGGAGGCTTTTAATCTTTCGACTCGTCACTGCTTCCCTCCCTTAAAAACTCTTAATTATTGCCAAGCCTTTGCACTGTGCTTATGAAGCTCATTTAACAGCCATAAATCTTAGTTGGTTTTCTACAGTAGTATTTGCTGGATTTACGCGTGTCTCACACACATGCACCCTAGTGTGTTAGTAGAAAACCACACACGTTGTGAGCACCACACATGTTCAGGCCAATAATCTTAATTTGTGGAAAAAAAAAGCTTCAGCTCACTTCTGCTCTTTATGAGCTTCTTGCTCAGCATGAAAGACGAGGTGTCTCATCAATAAAACTGGTTTTCGGCAGGAACAAAGCCACTGAACCCTGTACTTATTCCCTGAAAAAAATGCCTTTTCTCCTTTCATTATTGTAGCTTGTACCAGTGACTGTTGCCCCTTAAACTAATCCTCCTCCACTCTCTTTATCTTTTTCTGTTCTACAGTGGGAGATAGTCCAGACAGTAGTGAATGGCTCGCTTTTCTATACCTACAGTGTTTGTAGCATAGACTCTACTGATCAGGATAACTGGTTACGCACAACATTCATCCAGAGGCGCCCGGGTACGACGCGTGTCTCTGTGGAGCTCCGGTTTGTTGTGCGAGACTGCAACACTTTTGAAGGGGCTTCTGTCGCCTGCAAAGAAACCTTCAACCTTTTCATCTCTGAGGCTGATGCCGACGTGGGAACCAACTTCCGTAAAGGCCAGTTCCGCAAAGTGGCCACCATCGCTCCCGATGAGGTCACACGGGGTCGCGTGTTGAAAGTCAACACAGAGACGAGGACTGTGGGGCCGCTCTCTAGAAAGGGCTTCTACCTGGCTTTTCAGGACATGGGTGCTTGTGTGGCACTGCTGTCTGTTAGAGTGTACTACAAGACATGCCCATCCACAGTGCAGAGCTTGGCAGCTTTCCCAGAGACTGTGGCGGATGCTCTCAGGGAGGTGGAGGGAGCCTGTGTGGAGAATGCCATCAGTCAGGCCACCCCACGCATCTATTGCACAGCTGAGGGAGAATGGGTGGTTCCCGTGGGTCAGTGCCAGTGTCTGGCTGGCTATGAAACCACTGGGGACTCCTGCCAAGGTAAGCACTGCCTGAAATACGCCACGCACTCAACTGAGACATGTTTGTGTTGCCATGTGAGTTATAGTCAATGAAACACCTCCAACCACTACTTTGGCAAGGTGTGAGGAATGAGCGCAGAGGAATGTTAATTGTGTCTGGCTTGCTTGGATCACAAAAGCACTCCATATCTGTCTTGAAGTAAGCTAGGTACAACAGGACTGGGCATGGGACACACTGTATGAACCTGTTTGTTTGGTTTAGATTTTTGGGCAACCACATATTGCTCCATGTGATGTACTGTAGATCAAAATCACTGAGGATATTTCGACAGTCTCCCATCAATGCCTCATCTCTTGACATGTTGGGCAATCACGCATTCTTTCCACTGCCTTTCTCTCAGGATACTGGGGCTGGGCTGAGGCACTGTTTTATGAATAGGGTAATGGCTGGAGGTGGCAAAGTACAGTACAAGAAGCTGTGTCCCATTTCTATGCTACACATTTAGTCTAAGTGGAGTTTGTTAGAAATTTGACACACCTCAAGATGTAAATGGACTGTATTTGTATAGCGCTTTTCCAGTTTACTCAAAGATGTCAGTAGCGATGTTGATAGATACTGTTTTCCCAGTTTACTGCTCAGTAGAAACTGAGGAGCTATGTAAGTTTCCAAATTTCAAGTTTATCGCACTATAAAGATTAGTGCATATAGACTGTGAGGTATTAGTGTGTGGTATGAAATAGGGAAAAAGTTGGCGTGGAAAGGAACATGAGGATAAACTTTTAGATTCTCATAGCTACATAGATTTAAAAAACAGAAACACATCCAATTTCGAAAGTAAAAGCAATTTGGGAACATACTGTTGAAGGTTTTTTGTCTATTCATATGAGTGACACCCAAACTAAGGTTAAGAATGTAAAAACTCTGCAGTATGCGCTGCCCTCGAGAAAGACCTGCGAGTACATGTGCTAAAAACAAATAGATGTGTACAGTAAAAGACATAACTGTGGCGTGCATACCGTGTGTGCTCCTGCTGTTTGTGTGGAAGTTGGTCTTTTGGCATTCTCGGGTGTGGTGTGCTGAACTGTCTGGAGGAAGCGTGGGAGGAGAGAGGGTACAGAGAGAAGAGGAAGGAGGGAGGAAGGGCACAGTATGGTGCGGGGTTTTCTGAAAGGAATTCTTTCACCCTCGCGTCACCTTCAGCGCTGGTTGACTAAAGGAAGGGCCGTGTGAATGTGTCAGGATGACTACCTGAGCGGTGTGTCTTCTGCTCACAAGTATTTGTTTTGTGTGAGTTGCTAAGGCGACAGGAACCACAGATTACAGGGATGGAGCCGACACGCCTATCAGAGGTTGGACTGAGTCAGGCTGTGGTTTATGACTCCTGATGGTCCGAGTCACCTTGACTGGCAGAGTTTGGTCTACTTAGAGCCAGTCCCTATAAGTGAGACATTCTTACCGGATCAAAGGACTGAGAGATTAATTGATGAACAGAGAATTAATCGGCAACTCTGTCGACAGTTGATTCGTTGTTTAAATAATTTTTTCTACCAAAACAGATATGAATTGCTTCTTTTTCTTTGTGAGGGTTTTCTACTTTTCAGTGTTTCATATCATGCTAAACTGAATATCTTTTATGTTTTGGACTGTTGTTCAGTTCATTTGGGCTTTAGGAAACTGGTCAAACATTTTGTTATGATATTATATAGACCCAATGAGTAATTGATAGATAAGCACTGTGCTTCAAAGGCAGAATAAGAGAGCAAGGCGTGGAGGAAATGAGGCAGAGGAATGTTTCCGTCTTTGTTGTTCCTGACCGCAGGCAGACTCAGAGTCGAACACCTGAAACGGAAGTTAGCTGAGGAAGACAGGAAATATTTATAATGTGGAAAAAAACTGTGATTCCAAAGTCTGGAGGATGACCCGGGTGTTAGGATTCAGGAAACATGTTTTATTACATAAATTAAAACACAATTATTATGCTGTTGTCCCTTATTTCCAATTTTATGTTCACAAGAGAAAGTGATCTCCTTTGAGACTCATGGCCGGTATGTGGATTCCACTGAAGAGCCCAACTGTTGTGGGAAAAGGAAGTAAAATGAGATGAGGAGGAATGCTGACTGACACAAATAAGCAGGTTGTCGTTGGTCGAAGTCAGAGGGTGGGGAGTGAGTCGACAGTTGGTGCATGAGGGTGGTTAGCTTCGTGGCTGCTTAGTTAGGTGTGGAGTGTAATTTAGTCAAGAGGATTAGTGGAGCAACAGGACAGCTGTTAGCCAATGACATGCCCCACTTTGCCTCCCTTTGCTCTTTCATCCGGTGGTTAACACACGCAACGAGCTCCCTAATCCATGTTCCCACTCATTAGAACAATGGGCCAACACAAAGAGCAAAAAACAGATTCAATTAACAGATGCACCGGTGCGGAACACAAGTCCTTTTCACATGTGTGCTGTAGTCAAAAAGGAGCACGGGACAATTAGGATAAAAGTTAGCTGAATGAAAGTTTTGGATCAAATGATATTTCAACCATTTTTGTAGATGTTAAAACTCAAATTCAAAGCAGTCCATCTTTCCCAAAGTTTGCATTAAGAATGTTTGCATTCGTGCATTGCACACATGTCACCAGTTGCTAGCTGCATAATGAGTAATGCAACATATTTATGGCACCACTCTGTCCAATCTCAGAGACAATAGATGAATAGGGCTGGAGTTTCTTTGGTACGTGACAGAGGTCCTGCTGCCCCAGCTCAAGATGAAATGGGCAGGCCCCCTTTTCTTATGCGAAAAGACCTCAGCTACACCCCCACTGCAGCCAAGTGACTCCCCAGAGAGAACTTCTGTTGGTGCTCCAGACCTTTGCCCCCATCCCCCATCCGTCCATCTATTCATCTTCATCCCTCCTACTCAAACTCAACCTGCTCCTTCTCCTCCACCGCAGCAATACTTGGAGTGCAAAGGTCTTTCTGCCTCGGTGGTGAAGTAACGCGACCACGTCTTTAATTCAGGGTTCACTCGACCTCCTCTCACAGCCACCAGCACAGGAACCAGATGAAAGGCTCCTCCCGAGGGAGACAGCAGAATGAAAGCAGAGAGTGGAGAGCTTTCATAAGATCCATTCTTTTAAAGTTTTTTTTTTTTTTTTTACTGTGCTAGAGCCCTTCATCACCCCAGAAAGTATGTGCATCTGTTTCCATAAACACGCTGAAAATTCTTACTTTTCCTTTTTCATGACTCTCTTGTCCTCTAACTGTTCAACCTTGAATGCTGTAATTTGCGACTGGAGTCAGGGGTCAGTGGAAGGAAGGAAGAAAAGGAGGAAACATCAGCTTTCAGACTGAATTGCAGCTTTTGCGTCCTGGTTTCTGTCCACTCTGCACGTTCATTAACCTCCTCGCCCTGGAAGGCTGTTTATCTGTGTGCTGAGTTGTCCATCACAACACTCCACAATCAGTGTCCAAGGTGCCACTTCCTTTGGCAAAAACAGAAATATTATCTGCCAGAGAATATGAACTTAGAGTTCACAGGGGAAGGCAGATCAGATCACCTGATGGATTTAGTGCTTTTCTGTCATCCGGTTGACACTGGCAGTGCGACCTGAGATTAGGCCTTCAGGCGAAAAAGGCGAGTGGAGGCAGATAGTCAGGGAAATCCCTTTTCATTCCTCTGCACACAAAGACTCAGTGATTATAGGTTAGGCGCAACAAATGCTTCCTGCTGGGTGGAAGGGACTGGTATTACAGAGACAGCTTCATTGTTTGCATTTTGATCAGTCATTCCTTCCTGTGTTTGTCTGTTTCACAGTTAGCCCTGTATGACATGTTTAAACTAACACACACCTTCTTGCTCTCACACAGCATGCAAACCAGGCTACTTCAAGCCATTTGTATCGAGCCAGTTTTGTCAGGTTTGTCCTGATAACACCAAGCCCTCTACTGCCGGCGCCACTGAATGTCAATGTGAGGAAGGTTTCTTCCGCTCCCCTTCAGACCCTCCTTCATCAGCCTGCTCTGGTAACAACACCCCCCAACTGTCATATCACTATAACTATTACAAAATCAACTTTTAGCTCATTAGACACAGGTCAGAACATCAAACTAACTGTTCCATGTCCTCTCCTTCCTCCCAAAGCTCCACCTAGTGCCCCTCATGACCTGAGCTCCACCACACTGTCAGCAGAGGGCAGGCTGCAGCTGTCCTGGAGCCCACCGCTGGTGACCGGGGGCCGCAGTGACCTCACCTATAGTGTGGTGTGTGAGCTCTGTGACGGGGCCTCGTGTGTCCCCTGCAGTGAGAAGGTCCGTTTTGAGCCAGGTTCTACAGACCTGCAGGACGCCACGGTCATCGTTACTGACCTGGATTCTCATCTCAACTACACGTTCACTGTGGAGGCTCACAGCGGCGTGTCCCAGTTTGGCACAGAGAAGCCCACTGCGAGCATCACCACTGCTCTGGACTATACAGGTGAGCTCGATCACAAAACAGGCCTGTTGTTTTTGCTCTGATACAAATTGATTAAATATGTAATGTTTCCTATGTTAAAATGAACTGTTTGTTATCAAATACCTTTTGTTGGCCAAAAGGTAATTCACAGACATCCAAATGCATAGTATGCTATCCTCCATAGAGATATTACTTATGTTTGGAATTGATTAAACCCCAGAGAGGTGTGACTGCATACCTGTTATATAACTCCAATACCAGAAATCCAAACACAGCTATTTTGGATTTGGGTGGTGTCAAGAAGTTATTCTCAACACCAACCACAGATACAGAGCATGTGAAAATCCATTGTATTTAATCTTCTTCCTCAGCTGGAGTTTCTGAGGCCACAAACAAAAGTCATTTGTCATTTTCTGTAGCAGATATTTGAAATGTCATCTGTTCAAAATTTTGTGTAAGCAGTTCTCACAAAATTAGAAAAAGTCAGCAACTGTGAAGGTGATAAAATTATTTGAAGTACAGCTTTTGAGCTGTCAAAAATGGTCTGGAGTTTCCATCGAAGACTCTAGAGTTAAGAGTGTTTAGACGTTTTTTCATACAATATTGTACTTGTCAGTAAAAACCACTGTACAAAAAGAAAGGCTTACTACTCAAAGAGGAATTCAGTCTGACCCACTGAGTCCCAAAGGCTTTCATTTCCAAATGTCCTTCCAAGGACTATGATTAGTCACTAACCATTATTTTGCTTGCTGTCTCTTGCCGACCGTTAGATCCCCCCAAGGTGACGAAGATCCATCTGGATGATCGCAGCCCCACCAGTCTGTCTCTGTCCTGGACTCTGTCTCGTAGGCCTCCAGCCCACATCAATCACCGCTATGAGCTTATGTACCGCAGAAAAGTAAGACACAGAAAAGAGTACGCTTTGTACTCTTTTGTCTCTCCTTCCCCTCAATTCAAAGTTGAGGTTGTTGCATGAAATCTTCACAGATTTTCTGGTCAAGATTAAAAAAAAAAACATTTTTCCTCTTCACAGGATGACGATGGCGAGCGAGATGTGACCACCTACACAGTCCTGATTTTGGAGAAAAGTTCAGTCCAGATTAACGACCTCACCCCAGACACTACTTACATGTTCAGGGTGCAGGCCATGAGTCCTGAAGGCAGCCCTGGCAGCTACAGCGTGGAGCACGAGTTCCATACTTCACCACTAGGTACTAGCCTTAAAATCTAGGGAAGATGAAATAGTTACTGCCCTTTAATATAAACTTTAATTTCACATACTTGAGTTGATAAATGTTTTCCTCTCTATGATTTGCACAGCTGAGTCTCAGATCCAGAACAACTCCACCATGGTGATGGGAGCTGTCTTTGGAGTGGCAGTTATTCTGCTTGTTGTGGTGGCCGTCCTGCTCCTGCGTAAACGGTTGGTAACAAGATAAATGGCATCTACAGGCCTGCAAACTGTGTGATTATGTGCCACAAGTCTGTGCACTATTTGAACTGTTTAAGGATATTCTGGTGTGACAGCTCAGGGAGGGTTTATCAGTAATAGCCAGTCCTGCGATTAAGTACAGCCTTGATCTTTTTCACCAGAGTCTGACCTGCAATTACCTCAGAGCCAGTCTGTATTCTGTTTAGTCCTGTAGTGATTATTCGTGTTTTCCTCTCAGGAGACTGAGCTCTCGTGGCAGGGGAGGACCTGAAGATCCCTACTTTTCAACAGGTTAGAAAACCATTCTGAACATGCATTAATACGTCAGTATTATTTACAGATGGAACAGTTCTATAAGTTATTATTCCCTCCTTAGATCAGCTCAAGCCTCTGAAGACTTATGTTGATCCACACATGTATGAGGACCCAAACATTGCCATCCAGAAGTTTGTCACAGAAATTGAGCAGGGTGCCATCAACAAACAAAAAGTCATCGGTGTTGGTGAGTGCCTATCTTCCATTTTATCTAATTACATTTAATCAAATGTCAGAGCACAATTTCTAATGTTTCCTCCTGCTGTCCGTCTGCCCATCAGGAGAGTTTGGGGAAGTGTTTCGGGGCGTGATGAAGTCTCCTGTGCGAGGGGAGGTGGCTGTCGCGATCAAGACTCTGAAGCCTGGGTACTCAGAGAAGCAGAGGCAGGACTTCTTGAGTGAGGCCAGCATCATGGGTCAGTTCTCGCACCCAAATATCATCCGCCTGGAGGGAGTTGTCACCAAATGTGAGTTGATGGCCTTAGGCAGAAGTCAAACAATCATTCATGGCTCATTTGCTTCATCTGTGTGTCTACTTTTCTTTCACTGAACGCAAGTTTTGTTTTCATTTTCAGTCAAGCATATCATGATCGTGACAGAGTACATGGAGAACGGAGCTCTCGACACATATCTGAAGGTAGGTGCATGTATGTTATTGTGAGCAGGAGGACAAATGAGCTTCAGAATTAAACTTTTTAATTTTTATTGCGTACTTTTTATTGGTTGGTTAGTGTGAAAAGGAAAGTTGTATTTGACAAAATTTTTTGACACATATAAAAAATCTTAATGAAGTATAAAAAAGGTATTCAACATGTGTATTTTTCCCCTTTAGGACCATGATGGAGAGATTCCATCATATCAGCTCGTGGGGATGCTACGTGGAATAGCTGCTGGCATGAAATACCTCTCTGACATGAGCTACGTCCACCGAGACCTGGCAGCAAGAAACGTTCTGGTCAACGGCAACCTGGAGTGTAAAGTGTCTGACTTTGGCCTGTCGCGTGTGCTGGAGGATGACGCTGAGGGCACCTACACGACAAGAGTGAGTCTAATATTTTGCAGCCTAAAAGCATAGCAACAGAGAGCAACCCTTGTTTTTTTTCTAGAAACAAAGGCCTGACTGTTAATGGTATTTTCACTCTCAAGTGTCCAATCTAAAGTGTTGGTCTTTCAGCGCCTTCTGTTTCCACTCGATTCACCCATTAAATATGATTTGTGAATGTTTCTCTTCTGTCAGGGAGGTAAAATCCCCATCCGCTGGACTGCCCCAGAGGCCATCGCGTACAGGAAATTCACTTCAGCCAGCGACGTGTGGAGCTTTGGTATTGTCATGTGGGAAGTCATGGCATTTGGAGAACGGCCCTACTGGGACATGAGCAACCATGAGGTATGCTTCACTGTCACATCGTCTTTCCAGCTCGTACGGTTGAGATGAAGGATTGTTTTGGCCTGTGTAGGTCAAACTTTAATGTGTGTAACCACTGAGAGTCTGTGCTGGGTAGGTGGTGAGAGAAATCTGCCTGACATCCAGTGTAGGTCCCCCCCCATCCTCTTCAAATGACCTGTTACTGTCAACATACGAACACAGCACTTTTTCAGACTGCTTCGTCTGTCACTGTAGCCATAAATATGCTTTGGATCTAAGCGCTGCCTCCAATCTGCCCCCGCTTCTTCCTCAGGTCATGAAGGCTATCAACGAGTCCTTCAGGCTTCCTGCTCCGATGGACTGCCCATCCGCCATCAACCAGCTCATGCTTCAGTGTTGGCAGCACGACCGCTCCAAACGACCTCGCTTCTCAGACATCGTCAACATTTTGGAGAAACTGCTCCGAAGCCCAGAGTCTTTGAAAACAATTGCTGACTTTGATCCACGGTATGAGCATGATTTTAATTCAGGTTCAAGTTTTGGCAACAAAGTGAAACAGACTAAATTAAAAGAAACACGCACTTATTGTTCATAATGTCACAGGAAGTGATAAATAATCCAAATGTACTTTGTTCTTCACAGCGTGTCCATCCGCCTGCCCAGCACCAGCGGCTGTGACGGCACCATGTTCAGATCGGTGCCCGAGTGGCTGGAGTCCATCAAAATGAGCCAGTACAGTGAAAGCTTCGCTCGCGCTGGGATCACGACCATGGAGCAGGTGCTCGCCTTGAGGCATGAGTAAGTGCACATATGGCACAGGTGCAGCTCTGCCATGCTGCGCTGATTCAACTGGCACCGGGCCACATTTTGTTGTAACACAGAGAGAGTATTGAGCTCTCAGCTTGAACATTTGTTATCCAGTTTGTGAATGCAGAAATACTCCACTCTGCCTCTGCCCATGACATTCCTCTCATTCTCTGCTGCCATAACTTCTCCAGCAGCGGTTCACAGCCTTATTTGTCTGATGTACGGCTACAGCCCTGTCACATGAGCTCAAGCGATCTTTCACCGGCACCATCTGCAATGTACCAAATGTGCCCATTTGGCTTGAACCGAATGCTAAAAAATTATGTTTTCAGACAATTTAATCATCAGTGTATTTGGACATTTGTACTATTAGCATTTGCAGTGACAAGCGGAACATTTAACCATTCATCCTTTACTACTAATATATGGATATTATTTTCTATTCAAAACATAATTTCTTTTCAAATTATTTGAACTACTCCTCAATCTTTCCTGGGGCATAAGAGTCCATAGCTGGGCATCACTACGCTACAAGTACCACTGTGGTCTCTTAATGTTAAACACACTCAAAACGTATCATCTATCTTTTCCTTTCAGAGACATCAGGAATATTGGAGTGCGGTTGCCTGGTCACATGAAGAGGATAGCATACAGCATCCTGGGTCTGAAAGACGAGACCAGCTCCCTCAGCGTGTTTGCAGTGTGATCTAAGCATTCCTTCAAATCAAAGTGCACTGACCGACCATGCCATTTCACTCATGGACGAGGAGGGTTGAGGTGGGGGCTGAAACTGAGCTACGCTGCGGCCTTTTTTTGTCTTTTCTGTGGCGCAGTGTGGCACGACTGAAGAGGATCCTCCAAGCTACTCAGAGAAGACTGAGAAAAAACACTTATGTACTTTATGATATGAACAGAAGATGAATAATTTATCTTTATGTAAAAATGTTTTTTATGTTGAACATAAACAAGTGATGTAGTAAATGAAACTTTTATAAGCGCAAAATGTGAGACAATGTGAGAGTGCTTGGCTCGTACTTACGGAATGACTGAAATATGCTGTGCTCTATATGATAAAGGGCTTTTTCTTCCAAGCACTCACTTTAATCCTGCCAGTGTGTCTGGATCCTTAAATCTCTTTGTTTTTCTACAATTTTTGTGACCAGTGAGGCTTGCTTTTAAATTTGGGATGATTATTCCACTCAGGGCAAAGAATCATACATTCTGTGTTTTATAGTTAGTCTCCGTATCACACAATGCATTTTCCTCAACATGTTTACATCATGTCTTAATACAACTGTTCATTTTTATTTAATATTTATTTTATTGTCTATTTATGTCATTTGTTACATGAGAAATAACTCTGATATGGCGCATGTTTGCCAGGCTGTGTATTTTTGTCTTTAAATAAAATCAGTGTTGCCTTGTGACCAGATTGATTGTTTTTTATTGGTCCAGATTGAGATTTCTCAACAACTATTGGATGAATTGTCATGAAGTTTAGACATTCATGGTTCCCAGATGATGAACCATAATGACTTATGCGACCTGTTGACTTTTCCTCTAGCACTACCAGATGTTGTTTGGTTGTGAAATGCCTTGTCATCTATTAAATGACTGCAGTAAAATTCACTTTGGTGAACTTCATTGATCCCCTGACTTCTCATCATGCACCATCATCGAGTCAAAATTTCAGTTTGTCCTCGAAAATGTAAAAATATCCTGAACTCTGATCTACGATCAACATGTCCACTAAACATGGCTTAAATTTATATTCATTGTATTTTGTATTGTATTTTGAAGGCTTTCAATGAGATGTTTGAAATCCAGTTTGACCCTGACCCAGTGTGTTCCCTCTTTGGCCTAACATCAAAGGAATCATGTGCTCTCTTTCCAAGTAAAGCCTCTGTGGTGACAGCTTTCATTACACTCCTTGTGAGACATCTGATCCCTTTAAAATGGAAGCCACGCACTCCTACGTCCTTTCCTCACTGGGTCAAAGATATGACGTATTTCTTAAAGATAGAAAAAATTACATACTCACAGAGTCCTCTCAAGCCTTTGTTGAAATATGGAGGCCCGGTCTGGATTTGTATAACTCACTACAGGAACCACTTGCCAGCACAATACCTATAAACACTCCAATCGAATAAAAAGAGAAAAACTGTTCAACACATTGTTAGAGCTCACTTTTCACATCTTTGCTCACCTGACACTCGATATGATATAAAACCTCACAAGTGACTGGTCTGCTTACACCATCCTCACACAAAGCACCTGTGCTGTACTGCCTTACACATCTAACACTCTCATACCCAAAACATGAGCGGCTCCTCTGAAAGGCCTTTCTTCTGACAACTTCTGTTATCTTTCTTTTGAATTAGCACTACAGCCTCACAGAACTTGTTTTGGTGACGTCTGTCACCCAGATGGAGTTGATTAACCTCGGTGACTTTGCCAAGGTGGAGCAGAATGTCACACCTATACACAACAGTGCTCCATCATACACCGTCACTCAGCCACTGTATGTTAAATTCCCCCTCTGTGAGGTTTTTTGCTGGAAATTCATTAGTGCAGTGTCATTTCTGTGACAAGTTCTACTGTCATAGCCTTAAAAAGCCCAATTACATTATACATTTGATCTAAAAGCTGCTTAATTGTATCATATTGTCACTTCACTGGCTTAAACTTGTGAATGACAGTTTCTTTAATATCACACCTGATAATTATAGGTTCGTCCTCCGCACAGAAACATCTCCACACCCTTTCTCACACAAATACAAAGACTCAAACGCTCCCACTGAGGGGTGCGGCGAGAAATTTTGGACCCCTTGACAAACAGTTCAACAACATTTCCCACACAGTGAATATCTATGATCTGTGTCATGTGCCGTGCACTCAGAGGACTATAAAAGAGGCCTATATGGTGACACTTTCAGCAGACGGAAGGGAGAGCCCACTTTATTAGAATGACCTCTATGGGTTCCATACAGTAGATGCAGTCAGCTAGATAGAGACAGTCCACCTCCACAGCCTGTATGGAGAAAGGTCAGGGTATTTCCTCTGAAGATTCAGGATCACTACCTCTGGAGGCCAGTCAAGAAAACAAATTTACAGGTCAGGTAAACAAAATGGACAGATGTCATTTTAAAAAGCAAGTCTGACCCACTTAAATTAGTGAGAGAGATTTACGAGCTGTAAATGACTGTTTCAGGCCATTCATGTCCTACGGGGAAGATCCACATCTCTGGAAACATTCTCCAGTTCACCGTCGATGTGAGCGAATTTTCTCCAGAAGATGTTATCGTCACATTCTCCAACAACCTGATAGAGGTGCATGCTGAGAAGGTGAGCCCTGCAGGTCAGCCTGGTGCAGAAAATCTGCAATAGTCACCACAAAACAGTAAAGAAGCCTGATTTTTGACTTCTGAAATAGTTCACAGACTTAAGCTACATATGTGCTTTGAATTTTAGGTGTAGATAGAAAAAAAAGCAGCTGTTGGAGTGTAACTTTTCCACACTGATCATCTCTACCTTCTTATGTTCTTACTGTCTTGTCTTGCAGCTGGCAGAAGACGGCGCAGTCACGAACACTTTCTTTCACAAATGTAAACTACCTTCGAATGTGGACCCCACATCTGTGACCATGGCCATGGAGAGCAGTGGGGTCCTGACAGTCAGAGCTCACAGAATACTTTAAAGTCTTATGTCTGGTAAATGGTGGAGTTTAGCGACATCTGGCGGCGGGAGAAGGAATCAACCGATTCAAGAATAATGTACTGGAAAAGTCCTTTTACAGTGTACTTGAAACCAACAACATTGCGAATATTATTCTAAAAAGTGTGATTTTCTGTCATGGTCTTGTTAACAACATGTGTCATGTAAGGCCAAACAAACTGACTGCACAGAAACCTGTAAATGTTAAAATAACTGTACACACATGTTAATCAATTAACTGAAATCTTATTAGGTGAGGCCCAAACTATAATTGAGGAACAAGATCATCATTAACACAGGAAGCCATCTTTACAATAATAAAACTGTGTTGGTATGAGAGGAGGGTCACAGAGCTCAAAAGGGCTCATTCAAATACTTCACAGAATAAACAAGGACCCACCTGGACCATGAACACAGACGTGCGCACGTGCAACCATATTTTAATAGCTATGATGGGTAATAAAGGGAGGTAATATCAGTACAAAAGGAAACATAATATTATGTTAGGAAGTCTGCCACAAAAGGCCTAATGAAAAGTAAGGTTGTCTTCTAATTAACAACTTAAAAGAAATCTCCTGTAGGTGACGTTAATGCATCTAGAAGCAGGTTTGCTAAAAGTGAAGACGAAGAAGAAAGAGAGAAAGGAGGAGGCGAAGAAGAAGAAGAGGGAGGAAATGACGCCACGTAGCAGCTGTATCTATGGCGGTTGTCAAGTGATGTTTTAGTGTACGGGAGTTTCCATCAGGTTGCGGCACTTCAAGACCTAAAATGCAATTTGTCGGCTACACTTTTTATTGTTGAAGCGCTTATGATTAGAAAAAAAATGTTTGCATTATTAGCAGTACTACTGCGGTTCAACAGTCCGCTATTTTTAATTAAAAACTGAGCTCAGATAGTGTGATGCTAGCTGAACAGCGCAGCTAACCTAACGATAGCAACATGGCACAGGTTCCTCCTGCCGGCTCTGTCGTAGTAGCTGACTGGCATCGATGTAAAGACAGTAAAGAATATTTCAGCAAAATTTTACACAAGAGGAGGCGCAAAAAGTTTGGTATGACATTATAGACTTTACCAGTTTGGTTGAATTACAGTGTTTTCCCTGTTTTTAAAACACTGTATCTTTCATTTGTACGTGTATTGTGCGCTGTAACCAGACTTTCATTATACAACAATATTTCAGTAAATTTGCTCTGTAATTTTTGTGTGACGTTGATGTTGGTTTTGTTATTATGGCTTCTAGATGTATAGAGAGTTGGTTGCATTTTAAATACTAAATTGTCTTATGAGGCTTATGTTTGAGTTAGGTTGTTTAACGAGGAAATGGAACAATGCAAAAAAGTACTGTACTGTTGACAGTCAGCATGAAATAAAAAACAAAATGACATGACCAAACCACATCAATGGAATACCACAGCAGAAAAAAAGCTATGCTTGTAGATTATAGATGTTAGCATGTGGATGTTAATTAGTGTTTAAAATCATTTGTGGTGACCTCTGATGATATCCAGTGTTTTCAACACTGGATATTGATGTATCCATGTACTTATATAGGAGCTACTTCCATGCTGTCAAAGCACATTTTGACAGTGAAAATGAACCTTACTGGTTGAATAACGTATGATGGTGAAAGTTTTGATCATTAGCCTGCAATACAACAACACAACTGTGTCGATGTAAAAAGCAGAGTAAGGGTATGACAGTACTACACAAGAGTAAATATTTTGATGGTTAAACTTGTTTTACAGGTCTGTTGGAATCTCCTGTGATGCCCCCACATGTTGCTGTGGACACAGTTCACTATAAGATCTTCATCTCTGGCAAGAGTGGAGTTGGGAAAACTGCTCTTGCTGCACGTCTCGCAGGCCTGAGTATTCCTAACATGCACTATGAAACCACAGGTTGGTCCTTGCTCTACACCGACAAGGCAGAGTAATTTATACAGTTAAAACTGCTTCACTGTGAAGGTCAAACAAATATTCCCCCAGTTTATCTTTTGTTGTTAAAGGTATTGAGACGGTGGTGGTGTATTGGCCAGTGAAGCTGAGAGAAAGTGGCAGAGTGCTTTTCTTCCGTCTGCAGCTGTGGGACTGTGGAGAGAACGCCTTGCGTAGATTTGACCATTTACTTCCAGTATGTGTAAAATTGCAATTGAGTTATGAGTGTGAAACAGGAAAAGGATCACAGTCACATTATTCTAGATCACCAACACACCAGATGTTTTGTCAAATCATTGTCCCCTGTGTCTTCCAGTCCTGTAAGGAGCAGGTGGACGCCGTCCTTTTCCTTTTCTCCTTCACTGACAGGACATCCTTTGACGATCTGTCGAATCAAATTGCTAAATGGTCTGGGACGTCTGTGGGTCGTGTTGTGAAATTGGTGGTTGGCACGAAGTATCCTTTCGTCTTCCTTTTTTAAAAAGTTGCATGTTGATTTTAGAAAACAGTTTCAGTTCAGTCATTTAAAGAAGGCATGTGTTTATATATTTTCTGCACTTCTGCTACTCTTGTGCAGCTGAAACATGCTCATCACTTCCTGAACCATTTTTTGATCTGTATCAGTACAGAGGTGGACATTCGTCCTTAATGATTCCTTCAGATTTGACCTTTTCATGCACTGCGATGTGGCAGAAAGAGACGTGAGGAACTTCCAGGAGACGTGGAGCTTACCGGTGCTGCGTATGGGCGGGGAGGTCAGTGACGGGCTGGGTGACGTAGCCCCTCTCCTCAACTGCTTGGCAGAGAACTTGTGGCATCAGGACTGTGTTGCAGCCGGATCAGCCAGCCACCACTCACAGCAGGAGACAGTGACTCTGCTTTGATACAAAACATAACTTTTAGGAGGCAGTTGAGAGAGAACTTGCTTTCAGGTAAGGTCAGATTCCTCAAGGTGAGATGGAGGAGATAAACGGACTATTTCATTTAATAATGCTATACTCACTGCTGTCAGGGTTGATTTCTATTCTGAAATATCTTAAATTCTCTGTGTGTCAGTAGGGTGCTGTACACTATCAGTATTATAAGATATCATCTGGGACTGTGGTTTATTATGTGAAAAAGCTAGAATGCTGTTTCTATCTTGTGTTTTCTGGGCCTAAAGCATGTGAGGGACATTATTTTGTATTTAATGGAGGGCTTTTGCTCATTTGAAACAGTGTTAATACAGAAAAAGGAAAAAAAGGAGCACAATGAAATTCATAAGTTTATATATTTTTCTGTTGTTTTTCATGGATTCCTTTTAGTTTCATCTAAAAGAACCAAAAGTCAGTCAAAACATTGTTCATCCAAAAAAAGTATTGTGTTAAACATTCTGTCAGTATTTCACAGTGAGAAAATCAGAGGCTGTTTTTTCAGATGTCTTTTTAGTGACTTTATTCAGATTTGTTCCATTCGGCTGATCTGATGAGGTCAGAATTTTTTTTTTTCTTAAAAAAATAAATAAATAAAAATCAGTAAATAAAAAAACACATTGCTTAAAAAGGCTCCAGTATTTTAATACAAGTCAAAAAAAATCATTCCCAATCACTGAACGTGCCCCCTCACTCCCCTGTGTGTCTGCTAATGGTGACGAGTTCAGTGCATGTTTGAATGCTTCATGTTGTGTCGTGTGATGATCTGAAGTGTCTTTTATCAAAAACATTAACAAGTGCAGTCAACTAAAATGTATAGATTAGTAATGTGTAAGTTAAAATGACTCAGGCTTGATGCATAAAATCAAAAAGCATAATCATGTTTTCATCACTGTTTAGACGACAGCGCCTTCATCCACACCTCTTTATCTGACCTGCAATTTAAAGAAAACAAAACCCAGAATGACAGATGGATGATGTGCTGCGAAAGGAGATTTACTAGTCATTTAAAATGTATAGATCACTCGTACCTTGTATGTGTGACAAGTATCATGGCGGTCGGTTGTCCGGTTTGACTTTTAGAGAGATGTAACAGGAAGGAGTCTCGGGGGAGACCGAGGACCTCAGTCTTCAGGTGCTCAGGGTGCACATGTGCGGGGAATTCAGCGTGATCCACAACCATGAACCTCTGATCCCTGGCATGGCGCAGAGAGACAGTCAGACAGCTGATACGGGTCGTAATTATGAGAAAAGGCTTTACTGGTTTGTATCATTACAAATAAAATGTTCTGTTCTGTGGTCAGGCTGCAGAAGTAACAGACAATCATCAGACAATTTAAATGATTTTTAATGCGTTAATGAAAAGTAAGCATTAGCAGTCATCTCATTTTGCAACAAGGAGTGTATGTGAAGTACTTCTTCGAGGAGATGAGCAACAGGTCGTTGAAGAGGTGGAGGTAGACACTGATGAAGGACAGTCTTGCGTTGTAAGCAGCCTCCACAGTCAGCTGTCTCACAGGACCCTGGTGCACCAGAAAACGCCCACTTACAACCAGAGGAACTGACTGAAGGGAGGAAGAGGCAGTCAGAATTTACTGCCATCTGCATGTTACATAACCAAATCAAGTCTGTTATGAAGACTTAGAAATTGAACAATGAGAGAAAAAAAAGAAAGTTGTCACCTTAACTTTGCCAAAATCCAGCAGCATTTCCAGACAGACCAGCTCCTCAATTCGTTTCATTTTTTGGACCCCCTTGTCGCAGTCTGTCACTATCTATTCAGAGCAGATAGTAATACTAGTTTTTCATTTTTGCAGTGATTTAAATGCAATTCTGGCTCAGCAAGCATAACTTGCATCACCACAGTACTCTCGCTTCCAGTAACTACCTCATTTGCCTGTTCAGTTCTGTCTCAGCATGAATTCACAGATCTGAACGCCTGCAAGTGAAACAGCATTACCTCATGAATGGCTTCGATTGCTTTTTCGAGATTTAAAATAGAGTCAGAGCCCGGCTCAGTCAGTTTCAGGATACTCTGAAATGAAAGAAAACCCAACAGAAGCCTGAGCTGACTTCTGAAACATGTCACAACAAGTTAAGAATACACATGTGGATGCGTATGATTCAAAGCTGTACCTCTAGGATTAGTTTAATACGCGTGATTCTTTGGAAGGGAAGGACGAGGAATGACTTGAGGCTCTGTCTTTGACACACTGGCTCACTCTCAAGCTTTCTGATCGAATACAGAAAGTCTCGGTTCTGCTGCCTTGAAAAAGGAAGAGGTGTGAGATGTATGAAAAGTGGAGGTTGGACGTATCATGTGCAGAACAGAGACTCACAGCAGCTGGTTGACGAGGGCCTCTTGGTACATCATGTTGGTCACATATGGCACGTAGAGGCCGTGAAACTGTGGGCAGTGCTGAAGCACAATGTCTCCAACCTGAGATAGTAACACACTCTCTCCCAGTCGAGTTTCCAGAGCCATAAGAAACCTAGAAGACCCGGGACACCAGCTCAGCATAAACACCTCCACGACCAGTTGAATTAGAGATATTATAAATGTCTCACTCTTCGCTGGCTGCCATCACGCGGGTGATGTTGGAAAACAAAATGTGATGCTCCATTTGAGACAGAGTCTGTTTCAGTGCCTGCGACGCATAGAAGTGATTGACAGCAACTCCGAGGCTCCGTAGGTAAGACGCTTCAGAGCCCATCAGCTCAAACATTGCCTTTGGAGGAAGAAAATGAGGGTAAGAAGAAAATGAGAAATGACTTTTCAGCTGGAATGATTTTTCCAGCTGACTTGCTCACTGACACACTAATTATAAATTCATTATGATTATAAATGAAGGATGAGGCTTAAGACAAGCGCAGCCTACAAACTGTACTTTGAGATTAACGTGAACATTTCAAGCTAACATGCTAAATGTCAATGCTACAGCCTGCAAGTTGCATGCTACATTTCAGAGTATAAAATGCAAACTACAGATGCTGAAGTGCTAAAAATGCTAACACGGTAAAGGTTACATATCCAGCAGTAACAAACATGTCAACATGTTGAAATGAGTGCAGCAGGTTGAGCCAGGTAATGCAACAATTCTTGTCTTGTTCACATTTGATTATGATTTTGATGTCACTTGGTTCCAAATTAATTAAGACTGCTTTTGAGTGCAACACATTGATTATCACGTCTGAGGTGTAAATCGTGAATTATGAAAACATTTCACACCTCCTGAAGGCGAATCTCTCTGGTTGTCAAGCTGCTCAGCAGGCCAGACGCTTTCACCTCATCTAGATCTTGCCAAAGGGTACATGGAGTCACCCTGACTGGGTGAGGAGGTGAGGATGGAGCCACTTCAGGAGGGTTGAACTGAGGGGATGCAGCCACAGAGTGGCAGTGAGGGCTGAGACGTGACTGCAGACCCTGCAGATACTGAGGTGCAATCAGTTCAGACACAAAACTCTTGTTCAGTCTGTGCAGATCCTCTTTCAGCGCCTGCAGGCAGTAGTCCTGATACAGTGGGACTGCAGAGCAGAAGACAGGGCACTTTACATTATTGTAAATTATTAATCATTCAATGACGGACGAAAGCCGAAGTAGAAAGGTGAACTTACAAAAATCAATGTACTTTGACTGGAATGATACACTCGAGACTTTCTCCTCAGCTGGATCTGCTGCCCTGGGTTTGAGCAGGCCACATTTAGTTCAAAGTATAGAGATTACTTAGAATATAAAGATTTGCAGCCTCCCTTACCCTTCTGTACTTTTACCCTGATCATGTAATGGAAACAAAGTTGGATTTTCCTCCTCAAGTCTCAGCACTGAGAACAACTTGGGAACAGAGAAGTGCATTTTTTTCAAATCCAATGTGCACATTAAGGCCACTGACCTGAGGGCTGAAGACATGTCTGTTGGAGGACTTAAAAAAAAAAAAGACATTTCATCATCATAATCCTACATATAATGTTTACTGAACTTTTCCAAATGCACCATGCGGCTCTTACCTCCATTCCTCCAGCTGTTTCAGGGAGTCCCTGCTCTCATCAAGGCCTCCAGCGTCTGACACAGTGTTGGTTTCCAGAGCAAACCCTGAAGAAAGCTGCTCTGGCTTCATGGTTTGTATTTGTGATAACAAATGATTCACTGGATGACTATTTCCAAAGGATGGGTGTAGGTTAGAGATAACGCTACTGCTTGAACACTGGCTGTTCTCATCTCCACAATCATATTGAGCCATTGAATGCTTTCGTCTGGTGCCGGTCTTTCACACAAGGCTACAGTCTGAGCTTTACACAGCAGCAATCACAAAAACTAGAACCAGGTGTGGCTCTTTTTCAAGCCTCTGACAAACTCGTGCTGTGTCCCAGTTCCAAATTTGAATGGTGGCTTGCTGGTTTTCATTGTCCTTTATGGTAGCAAAGGCAGTATTTTGGGGTTTTAGGGTTTTTTTTTGTGTCAGTGTCACTCTTTTTCACTATTTTCACACTTTTACACACCAAATGATTAATCATGGAAATAATTGGTTGGTTAATTGATAATGAAAACAATAACTGCATCTTAAGTTTCCGTGAAAAGCGGTAAAATATATTTAAAAAAAAAAGTCTGTATGCATACTTGATCTTTGGAAAAACATCTTGAAACTACATTTGCAAGGTGATGCATTGGTGCACGAATTGCAACATTTCCTGTTTGCTTCCTGTTGTACAAAAAAATTGTGCACATTTTTGTTTGCTTAGTAAGACAGTTAGCATGTAGTGTGGAACCGGGACATGAAAACTAGCTCAGACATACCAAAGTTTCAGAAGTCAGTTTTGGAGTATGGTCTTCTTCTCTGCTTCTGCATGTATAGAAAAAAAAATTGATCACTCAATTAGAGGATGGCTTAAATCAAAATGCAGCCCTGATCACACTGCATTTATTGACAGGAAGTAAAAAAATAAAACTGCACACTGTGTACAAATACTAGTTCCATTTTATTTTCAATTTAAAATTTCATACAAGATAAAAGTAGATAATTCAATCTGCCTGAACATTGTTGGTATATGACTGAAATAAAGCCATTAAAATACTTGATATATAATGTACTGACAAAACATTTGACAGGCATAAATGGCCATATTCTAACAGATTACAAAATGAAAATGGGTGTTTTAAAAGGATATGAACACACTGATGATTTGACACAAAATAAAAGGACTTTCTGAATAGGAGCTACAAACACTTTGTAATCTACACATGGCAAAACTCTCAAACTGCAGAGAATGATACATACAGTACAAGATACCTTCTGTCATTCACATACTGAACCAAAAAATGCCATCTATGATCATGCGTCGACAAACACGCTTGTGGCTTGCTTGATATTTCAGTGATAATGGCTGTGTATGTCGGGGTATCCACTTATCTGGAGAAATTCATCGTAAACTTGATCAAAAACGATCAACCCTTCTTAAACTGCAGCAGTTCCCACAATGTAGCTTCTCACCATTGGGCTCTGATATATAATTGAAGGGCATACAAACAGAAAAATCAACACGATGCTTTATTTATCAGCAAATTGCTTCAATATTTGCGCTGAATGATCTACAGAGTTACTCTGAGGTGGAGAGCAGGAGCAACGCTACTCCATTATTATTTTTTTTTTTTTTATTGATGCTCCACAACTGAGACGAGAATAATTTTATGACAAATCAAAGGGGAAATTATAGTAATGTTTAATGGTTCAAGAATCAATCATACATTGGGCCTTTAATAATGTGTCAATGTTGGACGAAAAACAAGAAAATCGATCTACCATACCAAATCTCTAAAAACCAATGAAACGGGTGGGCACCCAAAACATCTGCATGCAAACACACCTCACATATCTGCAATATCCAGAAAAGTATTACCAGTTGTCCTGTTTGTTCTTGGATATTCTGTGCGACAAACCAAGAGACAGCATTTCCCTGTGTTTATACGTGCTCCCTGCGAAGGAGGGACTGAGACGTCTGGGTCAGTAACAAGGTATAAATAAGACAGATGCTGAGTTGGGAGGCTGGGGACTCGTATGACTAGTTATGAGTCTAGGTGGGCACAGTGATACTGCGGGCTAGTAGTGCCAGCAGGGCTAGCTCCACAACCCCATGGGCTCTTTCCAGTGCCTCTGCAGCCTCCATCGCAGAGAACCCTGCTGCCTGGATTCTCTGGATGTGCTCAGCTGGAAATTGTTCTATAAAGGGATGCGGAGAAGGGAGAGGAGGAGCTGGAGATGTAAGCTGAGGAGCCTGAGCAAGAGGAGGAGAAGAGGGGGACGAGCTGCTCGAGACTTCCTCGGGTGAGCCCACAGCCATGGACAGAGGGCTGAGAAAAGTGTGCTCAGTCTGGAGGCCAACAGTGTCTGGGGTGTTGGTGCCGGAGGCTCGTCCGTCTGCAACTCCTCTCCCCTGCTGCCCCTCAGGAGGCTCCCTGAACTCCAGGTCCCCCGCAGGATCAGGAGGAACCTCTGGCTCAGGCTGAAAAATGCTGATGTTATTGGCTTCATCCTGCCCTCGGCTATCTGCCCTCCTCTCCCCGGAGTCATCTGGACGCTGTGGTGGTCCTTGTCCCTCCACAGTCTCTGCTGTGTCTCCGCCCAGATGCTCATCCTGGCCAGAGAGGTCAGGCACAAGACACTTAGATGGTCCCTCATCAGACACAGCAACAGCATGGTTGGCTTTGGCATCGCTTGATTCTGCACTGGCTGTGATGGCAGTAGAGGGGATACGCTGGGAGTTTTCCGGTGTCGGTGTGCATGGCTCGAGGGCCACTTCGTCTGTTTCCTGTTTAAATGGATGTGAGGGGGAGCAGGTGGTGCTGCGGTTTTGGGACTGGGCCCGGTTGTTGGACACCAGCAGCTCGTGAAGCTCCATCAGAGCGGCCGCCAGCGAGGGGATGCTCTCGGAGCTGGAGCAGTGCTCTCCTTCAGGCTGGTCCCTCTCAGAGGACACCGCGCCTTGGGAGGCAGTGGGGGACTCCATTTCAACCGAGTCAGATCGGCTAGGATCACTGGGACAGGCTTCTGTGGCATTAGCTGCGTCAGACTCAGTCGCCTCCTGCTCCATGGGTTGAATGGGGGAAAGTTCCTCTGGGTGGGGGAGCATGGAGCTCTTCATGACCTTGTCTGACTCAGCAACCCCCTCTGTGGCTCCAGGCTGTACCTCACCCTCCTGTGATACTGTAGTCGCCTCTGCAGGAGGGGTGCATGTACGGAGGATGTCTGTTGAAGTACTAGGTACAGGGGGCACTTCGGAGTTGCTTTGAACAGGCAGAGGGTCAACCTGATGAGGTGTAAAACCAGAATCCTCTGCTGGGGATGACGGCAGAGGAGGCTCCTGGAGGCCAGGTAGGTCCTGGCACAGCCCTGGTGTTGAGGTCTGCTCCATGGCGGCCGGGGCAGACTGAGAGCGATCCAGGGCCTGGGGCTGGCCAGAGGAAGGGCTTTGGGAAGGGGAGGTGGATGAGGACATTTGGTGTAAGGTTCTGGGTAATGTAAATGGTGGGGGCTGCCGTGAGGTAGTTTGTCCATCTGCAGTGTCTATTGTAAGAGAAAATATAACTGTGAATTAAACAGCTGGAATTTGCGTGGACCCAGTCTGGAAGCTTTATGCTTTTTAATAACATCTGAGAAAACAACCCAGAACACAAATTTCCTCACTGAAACTTGCTGAATACCCGCTGCAGATAATTCGTTACTTGTGCTACTTTCCCCTCTTTTTAACACTTATATGTATTCAGAATAAATACATGAATAAGTACAAACAAAAGTACAACATCAATTAACCAATCCAGCAGCAAAATAACAGCAAAATAAAAGACATAAATAGCAATGGACTTAGCACTGGCAATGGACTTGTGAATTTGCAGTACCTGGTTGGTAGGGCCCTCTCCAGCTGTCTCCAAATGCATCAGTGCTGTCCTGCTCAGGGGTTAGGGCACACACCACACACATCATGCAAAGGGACGGAGAAAGTTAGCAGTCACACACAGAGCATGCACCAACTTATCTGCCTTTTCACACGCACAGATGTGAAAAGTGTCATCCAAAAACAACTTGAGCCTATGTGCTGACAGAGAGGTCACAGCGTAATCACACACCCTGCCACTGAACCTCAGAAAGCTCAATTGTGGTCACATCAGCAGAACATTCGATAAAATCAGTTGACCTTTATTAATCAAGACCAAAATTATTTAATTGAACCCTCCTGTAGTGGAGGATTGCCTTATTCCACAACGAGGCTGCTGCACCGCAACATGAGCCTGAATTCATTGCAACGTTTTGTTCCATTAGCAGCGTGCAGCCCTCACTAGACGTGACTGGCCAATGGAAGCAATAACGAAGACTAAATGTATCAATGGCTATAACACGAATGTCAATGTGAGCCTTGAAAAGCATTAAAGGGAAACACATGATTATGGTTCGACGATCACAATGTGGATAATGTAACCAGACAAGAATGTCTGTGACGTATTAATCCAGTAAATTAAATGCCTGCTTAACTTCATCACGTGGACGCTAACATCATCTAAAAATCCAATCTCGCCATAAAGCAGTCCTGCCCATTTACCTGCAGCATTGACCACAATGGCCAAATACAATCAGAGAAAAGGTGGGATGTAAGGTGTAGCTATATAAACACAATGACTGAATGGCTGACAGATTTCTATTAACTCACTCTATATATAATCATAATGCCAAAACACTGAGATGACATGACACCATCCAACCACTATTAGTAGTTCACCCACGCTAACATTTCTGTCGGAGCAAGTAGTTTGAATGAAAACTGTACACTTCATGATCAAGAGAAAACCCTCGTAATTAAGAGGCTGTCATCCCATAATCATTAGAAAACTATCTCACAAATCAGAGGGAAGAAAACATGGCTATAACAGTGGTCGCCATTTGACTGACATCACCATGCTCATGCTTGCCAATCTATCTTTAACTATTTGACACGCTGGAAGTTGTTAAGCTCGCTTAGCAATGGTGATGGTTTTGTCATTAGTATGTGAACACTGTGGAGACATTTTTAGTCATTGTTCAAGTGTGAACATGAAAAGCATGCCATGTCTGAAGTAAAGCTTGGACCCAAGCAGTTTTCTGTCAAAACATTAATCCCGTTAAAACAGTGTGTTAATCACCAAAGCATTTCCTCCCATCATTTTCTCATCCATTTGAGATCTTCTATTTCACAATTACAGGGTGTTTTAATCATGACAACAAGACTCGGGTTTCTCTTTTCTGTAGTGCTGCTCTGATACCTCACTGACTTTTTTTAAAAAATTTCATTGTCTGTGTGAGATCCTCTTGCTCAGAAAAATAACCACCTACGTTTCTATTAGCCCAACACGTCCCTTCATGGCTTCAAGTGCTGTTCTCACACTCCTTCAGAGATCCATCTGCACTGTAGCCCAACACACAATCTGTAAACGTTTAGCAGCCCGTGCTGAACTCACTGCAGTAAGACACGATTAGCGCTGATGGCTCCATTTAGAGCTAATGGAATTTAGTGCCTTTCAGACTCTACATACAGAAAACAAGCAAAAAAGTGAATCATGTGTGTTTCCTTTTAAGCCTAAAGAGCTTGATCTCAGCCAAAGCCTCAATTATATTCTTTTCTTCTGTGTATACGTTTATATTCACCTGACAGACATCTCTCAATTTCCTGACCTCATCTTACTCTAAAGCACAGTAATTTGCTGAGGTGATGACATGAAGGGATCATGTGGCTGAAAATTCAGATGACTGCATAAATGAGGTTGAGTAAGAAGCTTTAAGTAGCACATGCAAATGTGGTTCTACCTGAGCTGAAAAAAGCCCAATCAAAAACAGGCTGGAGCGCAGAGAGGGGAGACTGTTACTTACCGCTTTCCTGTATGGACCTCTGAAGTGCCTCTGCCAGTTCTCTGTCGGCTATCTCATCTGGACGGGCGTCTTCACGGCCCTCTGCTCCGTATGCCAGTCGGGCGCACTCTGGCAGCTCTGCCTCCGACAGGAAGCGGGTTTCAGTGCCGGTGGTGCCTATTAGAAGCACACTCTTCTTCAGGTCGATCGAACACTAGAAGAAAAACGGGACAAGTAATGCTCCCAGATATTCTTCAACATTCCTGTGCGTTCAGTATACAGAGAACAGAAAATGGAAACCCCTGTATTATCTTATTAATTCCAATCCAATACTGTACTGCACACTGTGATCAGAAAAAAGGAGCTCACACCTGGTGTCTCTTCAGCATATCCAGGCCAAGCAGCATGTCCATCGGCTGGTCCTCCAAGATGGAGAAAGAACATGGAAGGAAATCCCCCTCTATCTGGACCTGAGCTACATGAGCACAGCAGACAACTCACTCAGCTAGTTTGTGGATATCAGCAGGCAGCTCGGAGACTTCACTTCTGTCACTAGCATTGATGAGGTTTCTTGCAGAGCCACATGTCCAAACAGCCAAATTCTTATTTTGAAGCACTTATTTTAAAGCCGAAATACAGTTCTGCTCTAAGAAAAGTCTTGAAAAAACCCGACACCCACCCAAATGAACTCTGCCGATGATCTTCTGTGTACCCACTCCCTTGGCGATCCCGGCCCAGCGACGGTCCACCAGCCGCATGATGTTACAGCGCTCAGCACATGCTTGGCTCATGATGGTCATCTGGGCTCCTAAAAAACAAAGAACATTGGGTTCTACAAAACACTTAATCCCAACCAAAAATCTAAAACGGCCTGTGTAATGACGATAGGAACACAATGCTGTGTAAATCCAAGTGGGGGGACTACAACAACGTTAGCCGTCACTGAACTGAATTCAATGTCATGACTGACACCACATTCAAGACCAGCAACGCAGTGTTTGAAGCCATAACTGTGACAGGAAAAGTGGAAAAGATAACCTCCACCTGAGTCAGACCTTGAAAAAAGCTGAATATTTTATTTCTAACACTGAATGTGTTACTTCAATGCCTCGTTTTCTGAACACCTCAGGATGGCGACTGTAACACACAAGCTGCAACAAGCACACTTCCCCTCGAAATTACTGTTATTTTGTATCACATCAGCCATCATCTCACGTCCAATTCCCTGTTCAACTCGCCAATTCAGGTTTCAGCCGACAAAACGCAACACCCTGTAATTTGTCCCTGAAAATCTTGATGGTGATTCAGGGACAATGGCATGGCTGGAGAGCTGGCTGGTCTTGCCGTTAAACATACTGTCAAAATATATTTACTCTTTGTCAACAGTAAGCAATGTTATTGACTTTGAATCTTGCTAGCATAACTTAAGCTTTGTGGCTCATATCTGAGCCAAAGCGTTCTATGAGCAGAAATACCTCCTGCTGCCAAGTCGGATCTAAGCTTCCTCCTATTTACTGGAGGATTTAATGATATTTCCATTGCATAAGAACCTCGTGGGACAGTGGTAATTGTTCCAGGTATTAGTCAAACCCACAGATGTTAACAAGGAAACTGAGTTATGCCTTCTGAATAACTTAAGATTAAAAGTGGGATAAGCCCTTCAAGGTGTGGACACCTCATTGGGCGTTATCCCTCACATATTTCTGTGCTCAAGGAAGATGCTGATACATACTGGTGTTATAAAGATCACAAGTGCAAGTCTTGGCTCACCCTCAGTAGCAGGGTGAGGCGCTCAGATGTCTGGAAAGAGCTCAGGTTATTGAGGCGGGTCAAGCATCTGATTAGGATGCTTAGCTTTTGACTAGTATGCAGTTTTTTGTAACTGACTTATGGGAACAAAAAAAACTGCTAGAGACATGCTCCTCCTTTAGTGTGTGAACTCAAGCCAACATAAATATGTTTTTTCATGCTGGTGGATAGAAAAAACCCTCACTTTGTTGTTACTGAAAACAAAGTTTGCAATGAGGAAATTTAAAAAGTAAAAGCACGTTGCGGTGCAATACACATCAATGTTTCCTGACCACATGGAAATGAGTGATTAATAATGATGGGTAATAATGATGGTTTACGTCTGTTTAAATCTTGCAGTCAGTCCCTGATCGATGTTGGCCATATTCTGTAAGAATGTGCAATCGAGAGACCACTCAGCTTTCCCACGTGTGTTTTATTGAGTTTCTAGGTACTCTGTAGGTAATCTATTTTGCTAATATCTCACTACAACTGACCTAGTCCTTCAGTGAGTAGCATCCTCCTGTCAGTCCCACACAAAACAAATCCATACACTGACTGCCTACACACAATGCAAGAGGAGGGGGAGAGAGACCCCGGCACTGCTGGCAGAACAGCAAGTGCTGTACCAGTTGCTATAACAAAACAAGAAAAAAAACAATCGGGCTCGGCCAATATGTAGCACACCAACATTTTAGTAGCATTCCCGTTCATGACCAGAAAACTGTAACTACGACAAATGGGATCAGGATTTAATGCTCATTACCTGAGTCAACAAAAGCTTTCACAGGGTGCCCATTGACTTTGCAGTTAATGTACAGCATAACCACCTGTCCAAAGCTTTCTGGGGCCTCCTCCATTGCAATGGTCATGTTTTCTTCCACATTGTGCTGCCTGGAATATGCACAAATCCAAGGGTAAGTGACAGAAAAAACGAAAACATGCTAGCTTAGTTTGGTGAACTAGCACCATGCTGAATATGTTATATGCTGTGTTACAAATAATCACAAGTGGTCAACAGAATCTGTAGCCTTCATACCTAATGTCCTCCTCAATCTTTGCTTGAGCTTCCAAATCAAAGGGATCAGCAGTCAGAAGTCTAATCCTCTCTTGCTCTCTCTTGGCTCGATCCTGCTGTTGTTCCAGCAGCACTTTAGTGAAACGCTCTGAGGAAAAACAAAACGTTACACAAACATGACCGATTCATATCTGGTTAACAGTAAAAGACCATGAACACAAATGGTGGCATGTGGAATCATTAGCTCTTTTTTTTGTTTACCCAAGTCTCCGCTCAGCAGGGCCTCAGCAAGTGGTGGGTTTCGCTCCTTGAGCAGTGAAAGCTCATGTGGATTGGATAATAGCATCTGCTGGAGTAAGGCAGGGTCATCCAGCCCCTGAGGAGAGGAGCCGCGAAAGGCCACCGGCGTGGAAGTTTGTGCGCTGCGCGGTTGCTGCTGCTGTGGCTGATGCTGTGGCTGCTGACGCTGCGGTGACTGTTGAGCCTGTTGCTGCGGCCTTACGGCACCACGTTGACTGGTTGAAGACGAGGTGCCAGGGACTGTGATGGAACGAAAATCAATATGGGGCAGACCTAAGAAGCACAAAGGGAAAAGGGTGGAAAGTTAGCATTTTACACATACAAAACTTTGCTTACTAAATACAGTACATGATGCATTCATCTGCACACTACATTCACTTTTCTCTTCCTGTAAACTGCATGTACTTTCCTCATACTTCTGATGACTCATCTGGTTTTGTCGTAACCAGCCAGCCCCTCCCATGACTTGCTAACTGAAACTGGAACCAGTAATACTAGTAATAGTAATAGGTTGAATGAATGTATTCACGCATTTGATGTGGAATAATGCTGTGAATATAAGCAACAGTCATGAAATAAGCAGTAACTGTTACCTATCAGTGTCCCTTCCACTGTTTTTGTCTTGCCCATTTTTGAACTCTCAATTCTAGCCTGTCTCAAGTCAAGTCCCAACCCATCATCTTTCTTCTTGTGGAAACACATCAAAACACACAAGAATACTGTGCCCTCAACGCAATTTTCATGGAACATTAATGTACAGTAATGGGCATCTTAACTTGAACTTGTCAACAGACTCACATCAACAGCTTTCACCAATTTATATCAAGCACCTGTGTTACCTGGGAAAGCTGGCTGAGTTGGTGGTGGCCTTCTGTCAGCTTGCCTAAGAACCACCACATCTCCATCCTTGACACCGTAGGTCCCCAAGGCACGAGTGGGGTCTTTTAGGTGCTGTTCTACATACGTGATCTGTTAATAGAAAACATACAGATTTTATACCATCATGCAGAAGATTTGCAGATTCTTGCTTCCTTTGAATGTGATGTGGATATTAAGATTACAGAAACCACGACTGGATAAACTGAGCATGCTTAACACAGAGAGGGTTTTTCATTAGACCACAAAACGCCACAGTCATTAGGTGGCACTTGCTTTTGCAAACTCTACTAATGTATAGAGTTTATATATAGTATAGTATATAGTTTCACTGACAAGCTAATTCAGTGGTCTACCTGACTGGAGCAGCAAGAGCTACAAAGTTATATTACTGCTCACCACTTGGCTGGTGTCATGGTGGCAGGGTAATTTATCACACTCACTTTCTGTTTCTGTACCAATGAACATATTTTATAAACACACAGACCAAACTGTATTAATTATGAATGGAAGGTGAGGAATATTGGAAGCTGTTTTTTAACGCGATTGTGATGGACTGCACTGTAGATGGGATGAGATAAGACTTTATTGGAAATTAAGTCATTGCAGCCAGTGAGTATTACAAAAAGCAGAAACAGTGGCACAGAAGGGTCAAGATATTGTACATGTACAAACAAAAGCATCAAATCCTTAGAGTTTACAAGGTGAAATGAAAGAACTTTAGCACTTTTTGCTAGAAAAGTGGACAATATGTAAATATTTGCCAATTAATATCCTGTCACTTGATTGATCCTTTCAGCCACTGGCATGCTATTTTGCCCCAGTCCAACCTAAACTACTGCCCTTAAAGCTAACAGATTCTAATAGATTGAATGTAAATCTGTCTGTCATAGCCCCAGTGAAACCCTAATCAGAGGCTCTGCGAGGGCAGTATTTACTGCATGGCCGTATTGAATGCATTGTGGTTATTGCGTAACGTACCTGTATTTTTGGACTAGAAATCTGATAGCTCGACAATTCTCCAATAAACTTAAAAACACTTCTCTGCCGTTAACGGTACAATTATGCTATTCATACACCACGTCATCTATAACAATGCAAACTGTGCAGTTTGTTGAGCTAGCTGAACATGTTTAGTGACCAAGATTTAATCTCTGTCAAGACATAACGTTTCCCCCATATCTCCAGTTAACATTAGAAAATTGTTAAATAAAGAGGCAAGTATTTAAGGCAACTTTATTAAGTTACTGGGTAAAATGTCATGTACCCGTTAGCCTAAACAATTGTGCTGGCTCGGTTAACTAATGAACAGTTAGCTTCATTAGTTTTCCATTAGGTTGACTTTCGGTCAGGCTACAGCCACCCACAGATAAAGCCGACCGTTTGAAAGCGTTAGACGTCGTTAGGGGCACAAGTCTACATATTTGTCTGTTGTTGATAACCGAAGTTTCGCAACACCCCGTCCATCAAAACAGCAAAAGTCCGATTCATGCTAGCAAGTCAGCTAGCTAGCTAGCCATTGCCTACGTTAGCTCTACAGTTAGCCTGATTCTCACCTGAATTTCCCCGGCTGGGATTCCTGATTCCAGTTCGCAAAGTGCTACAAAGTCTCTCAGCTCCAGCTCCGGGGACACATCGAGGGCAAATGTGGTTTCTGGACGATCCCTCGGCGCGCAGAAAACGGTGACCAGCATCGCTTTTTTGGGGCAGAATCACTAGACAAACCCGCTGCAACAGTAATGCGGTTAGTGTATTTAGTTCCTTGTCTTACAGAGGAAAACCAGATTATTCTGTGGATTTTTCCAAGTTTAAAGACGTGTTTCAGTAGAAAAAGCGTCAAAGGGGAAACACGGAAAGAGACTGACTGCTTTGCACTTACTGGGTAAAAGCCTGATGTGACAGTTTCTCTTTTATCAACAACTAAACAACATCAAGTAGTGCTCAGTAGTGCCGCATTTCATCCAGCTTGTTTTTCGACATGTCGCATTACAGCATTTGCGTCGTGAATAGTTTCTTCTTCTATTTTTAAAAACACCTCAAGCAAGTATCCTTCTACCTCCACCTACTGGATACTTGAAAATGACACACATTCAAGACGGCATAATGACACTTAGGACAATTATTATAAAGACCATCATTTTTAAAAACCTCCAACATTGGCCTTTGAAGAACAGATTACTAAAAGCTGTGTAGCTTTTTCTGGATATAAAGCACCATTCTATAAGTTTATATATTTGTATATTTTGAAACAGTTGTTGCTGTAACCTGGAGTTTGCGTTTTATCTAACTCTGACAGCTCATTAAATCAACAAATCAGCAAACCAAGTTTATTAGTGTAGCACATTTATGCAAAATGATTTCCCTAATGCACTGAAATAGAAAATATGACATTAAATAACATTAATCATTAAACTGTAGTTGAGAAGGATTGAAACAAATAAAACGTTTAAAAAATATTAGCAGTAGGCTAATGTTTTTGAATTACACCTCTTTTAATCAGCCACCATTGTCTCTACTGTGCCGTCTGGGTCCTTGGATTTTTTCTGTTTTAATTTTTCTTCTGTACTCACACAAAGAAACTGCAAGGTGTTGTGCTAACCACATAGTTCTCTGTTCATCCCATGCAAATGTTGTTGCTACTGCAAGAAACATACATACTTTTAATCTACCTGAAATCCGATGGAAAAAAGAAAAAAAAGAACATGAAAGCCGGGCTCGAAAAAGGTGTGATTGTTTTTAAACACCTTCAGCCTCTCCAGTAACAAAATAAAGAACACATTTGTGATGTGAAATATCACTTTAAAGCTGCAATATTTTTGTGCTTGACCTTACATGACTTAATTTTGGGGTTCTGACATAACAACAAAATTTCATTGTGAAGCACTACATTGACTGAAAAACTCCACAAATGGTTGTTGTTCAATACTACAACAATACTTCTTAACAGTAGCTAAAGAAAGTGAGATTTAAAAATCAGTGACACTGAGATTTTCTGTACGAAGCACGATGTGTGAATTCGCTTTTCAGTCACTAGTGTGCAGTTCAGATATGTTTCAGTTCATCGGAACTGAGTGTAAGCCACCATACTTGCAGTATATCCATTTATTTGTGCATATTTATCGTAACACCAAGCCTGATGGGTACTCTACACCAATTACTTTCTATCTGAGGGTTTTTTTCCATCTGTATTGCATCTATATTTTACTCACAATGCCGAAAGAGAAAATGTTCAGTTTTCATTTCTGTGCACCTTAGCCTGGGTGTGGTCCCATTATCTACAGAGCTGGTTTTCTGTGCTTTGGCAATGAAGTAGAGAAGACTGCACACGATTGGCTCGTTTCAGGCTCATGTAGTACTGTCCATCTGAAGTTGTTCCTTCAGTAAATGTTTAAATTCAAGGACACAAGATAAAACTCATCATGCGTGTGTGTGTTTGTTGAGCAGTAAAAAGGAATTCATGTGATTGTCACATCATGTCATGTCATGTCACGGTCTTAACTTCAGTACTTTTAGGTGGACAAAGTGGTGGACTCAAGCTGTCTGAGGGGCAGAGGCAAAAGATAAAAAGGGCACCAGCTTGATGCACCGCATCACGTTTTCTCCACTGGAAGGACACCCTGGAGGACACTGCATTGTGTTTTCTCCATTTTAAGAGCATCCATTATCACGCTTTATCACATTTTCTCTACTGGAATGGCAACCTAGAGCACGCTTTATCTCATTTTCTCCATTGGAAGGACACGATAGAGGACACTGCATTGTGTTTCTCCATTTTAAGGGCATCAATTAGTTTACTTTATCATATATTTTCACCGGAAGAGCATCCTACAGGGTATGCTATCATGTTTTTTCTACTGGAAGGGCACCAAAGAGGGCACTTTATTACATTTTCTCCACTAGAGGGTGAATGGCAGAAATATGAGATCTTATATGAACTTGCTACAGTGGAAGTTTGCAAAAAGGAAGGAAACACGTTTTATTGTGACACTACAAGAGCAGTATTTGAAGTTCTACTCTCCTGACATGCAGTGAGTTGGAGTTGAGTCGGAGTTGGTTTGCTTTTGAAGCTTTGTCTCCTGAGCAAATTTTCTTTCCTGCACACTGTTTTTAGTAACACTTTGGTAAAAAAAACAAAAAAACAAAAACAAAAACTGATGCAATTAGAAACAGTCGCCTGATTAAAAACTTCTGTGATGTCACACAGAGACAAACAATGTTCTTCTCCGCTGATAAACATCTCGGCACATAAAGAAATTGTCTTTGAACTTTTTGAGCCCCCTCTTTCAGCTTACTGAACTGGTTCATGTTAAAATTGTATACAGGACTAAACGCAGTCCCTTGAATTTAAACTTATTAAGAATTTGGTGGTTTTTCTGAATTTCATTGAACGGCATAAGTTGGGCAGGGGCGTCTTCAACATCCGTTCAAGGAACAAGCGTGTGGTTGTATCTTGCAGATTAATCAAGAGCATGTCATTTTTTCTGTCTGTTTTCGGTCTCTTCAAGTCCAAAGGTACAAGACCATGTTCTTACCAGCAAAACAATACAAAACCCCACAGTTTCCGAAAGCTAACCACAGAGTTCTTACCTACTTTTAGTCCTGAAAGAATAATAATAATTAAACAAAGCCCAGATGAAGGTTGCTAAACATGCTATAGCACAAAAGCTGTATTTCTTTATAGATGATAACATTCTGTTTCCTAAACTTTTTAATAATGGAGTCGGCTGTCGGACAAATGAAAAATTATTATCGTTTTCAACAGTTCTGATGTTTGTTTACATAATAAATAAAATGCATCTTAATATAGATACAAAATGTAGATTATTTATTTCATATCATTTAAATGAACTCATGTATTTAATCATTTGCTATAAAGTACCATCATCAAAATCTACATTTTAGTTAAAAGTTGAGCCAGAAATATAAAGGTCGTTTGAAGAACTGGATCACCATATAATTAATTAGTGGAGTGTTTAACAGGTGCCTAGTAGAAAGACACATCTTCCCTCCTTCATCATGAATCTCAGTCTGCTCATCATGATGAGATTTTCTTTGTGAGAGGCTGTTTTCTTACTAAAATCTCATGCACATCTGTTGCATAAAATTTGTATTTTTAACTTCAAGATCATTTTACTGAGAAAAAAACAAGTTTGCAATTAAAACATTTTGAAAAAGAAAACGCTTTTAAAATAAATCACAGCATAACAGATGAATTAAAAATGGTTTCTTGACCAGTAGCATGAGAGAGAGAAAAAAAAAACTGAACTCAAGGTCCCTGCTTGTTTGAAAGGGTTGGAAAAACTAAAACTCTACTAAAAGTAGAGATTTTCTGTTCATTTGAAAAAATCCCTTCAAATCCTAAAACAGATTTCACATTGAAGGAATAATGTAAGAGTCTTAACATACAAACTGCAAACTTATTATCCTCATTATTTTCCTCATATTCATGCTTTTTTATTGTCGTTAGAAGTACCACAGGTAAGACATTGTAATATATTATACGTTTGAACATCTCATATGTAAAAGAAAAAGGTGAAAAATGAGTGACGAGCCACTGTCTTCTCAGGGCGTGGGTTCATCGTATTAGTTCATCTTTGTAAAAGTGGGTCCCTCACAGTCTGTGGTGTCTCACTCTCTCTGCTGTGACAGACTGTGTAGGAAGCAGCACTGGTCTCCACTCAAGAACTGAACATGGTTCTGCTCAAGCTGCTTATATTCACTTTAATTTTTTATGGATTCGTTGTTCATTTGGATGCTATCATTTGCCCAAAAGGTAAAGTATAAGTTTCTTACAGTACAGTTTTCCTCCTCGTTCTTTATCGCGGCCTGTATGTAACATAAGATACTTCCGTCTCTAGCTGCACAGCTTCCTCACATTCTTCATATGCTTTGTATATGCTCTTGCCATTAAAGTGCATTGTTTTTGTTGACACTGAATTAATTGAAGGTCAAAAAGTAAATCGTAACGGCAATGGCTGTGAGGACTGCCGCAGAGGATCTTACCAGCCTGTGGAAAATGACTCCAAGCAGTGCATGGTATGCAGAAAGTGTGATGAAGGTAAGTGTTGAAGTTACACAAAAAAGTTACAAATGCAGGTGCAAAACCAGTACTTTCCACTCATATCTTAACATGGTTGATTTGGAAGAGAGCCCCCGACCTGTTCTAAATGTCTACTAACTCCCTCTTTTCTGTCGTTCATTTGTTCTTGCGGATGTCTCATTTCTCAACGGCTAAACTGCATCGAGCGTTTTGCCAGTATGCGTTACCTGTGCGCTCCTGGCTCATGCAGGCTGCGCGTAATGCTATCGTTTCCTCTACTCACAGTAGTAGGTTTCATGCTATTTTTACACATTGATCTCCTCTTGGTGAATATCGTAGTGTCTCCATGCGCATCCGTATGATGTATGCGGTCAGGAGAGCCGTCGTGTGCGTCAACCCGGTCAAACCATCCGCCGCTTGGATTCTGGAGCATGTCTATCATTGCTGTTACGTTACCGGTGCTGGGAGCGGGCACAAGAGGACGAAACCACCATTTATCACATTTTATATTCCAAATAAACACATTAGAAAACACACGATTTATTAAATAGCTCTCAAACGTCGCCACAAGTCCACATTTGAAGAAACTGTTTCCATGATACCTTTGCTGTTTCTGCTCCATTAATCCCATTTTAAGTAGTATCACTGAACTTTGCTGTACATGAAATATTTGAACTTTCATCCACATTTCCTGTTAAAAGGTTTGCTGAAATTTCCAATGTAATTTCATACTGAGCCACACTAAAACCACGTGGAGTTATTTTAATGTGCAGTGTTTGCGAAAATTAAAGGAAAAGGCAGCTCAAATCACGTTCTCACACTCATCAGTTCTGAATATTTGAAAGGTCATCAAATATATTCCTTAAGAAGTTTAAAACTTTCAGTGGATTCCTGTTCAGGATGCCGCTGACCATGTCACATTTGGAGCTATTGTAATGGGCTAAAATTAACAGTGAAGTCAGCTCTTATGATGTTATAACATTTAGAATTTTCTCATATATGAACAGTCGCAGAATCAAATCTTAACACGATTCTCTCGACCAACCAAAGGTGTAACTTCATCATTCAGTCAGTGACAGATTTTCACATTTATAGTGCTGACCCCCCGCTTTGCTAGCCATAAAAGCAGAAATAGCTGATGAGCCCCAGGCCTACATGTTACTCTCAGGCTACATAGTTACAAATGAAACTGTTCATAGATAAAGATTTGCATTAAATTGGTTCATAAAGCATGTGTTTCACTTTGTCCTGAAGAAGAAGGCTTCTTTTTTTCTAAACAAAGTGGTTTTCAAGTCTCATTCTGTCTTTAATACAGAGATTTATTTATTTATTTCTGTTACAGAATCAGGAAGTGTTATTAAAGAGAAGTGCACGAAGGAGTCAGACACCAAATGTGAGTGCCGTGGAAGATTTGTTCGCAGTGACAGTGATTACTCCACTTGCAAATGTGACATTGGATTTGGACTAAAATTGGGAGGTACTGAAATGGATCACACGGCTGCATGAAATATGTCAAAGCTAAAAAAAAAAAAGGTCTTTTTAATGATCCATTCTTTTTCCTCTCCGGAATCTCCAGAATGTTTAGAATGTCCCGATGGATATTTCAGCATGTCCATTGACTCGTCCTGTCAGAAATGGAAAGAGTATGTCCAATGCTTTATTGCATTTTTCAAAATATGCATTAGATTAAAAATGCAGTCTCAACAATGTCTTTAGAAAATATTTGTTATTCACAGCTTAACCTTGTATCGTTCATTCTAGATGCAAAACAGCAGGGGTGCGTGTCAATGGAACCAAGACCTCAGATGTCATCTGTAATGAGAGTAACGCTTATGTCACTACACCCACCACATCAAACAAAGTTGTGTCTCTCATCACACACTTGATATCCCACCGTCCACATGAGGGGGCCCAAACTCAGAAGATGCACACTACTACCACCACCACATCTGTTCCAGGACCCAACATCACCCCTAAAGACAAAGGACAGCCTTCCTATACTTCAAACACAGGCAACCACATTGGTAAAACATTTGCTGCTGTCTTCTGATGGCACAACCTGGGATTCAAAAGGAATATTAAATAACCTGTAGCTTGCTTGTCTCGTTCAGTTATGGTCCTCCTCATATTTGGAATCGTTGGACTGCTTGTACTGACCACTATGACCTGCAGGCTGCACGTGGCTCCCTACATGGAGAGAACACCAGCAGTACCAGGTATGTAGCAAGGACTCCAGGAACTCAATGCTCCCGGCCAGAATTGGTCTGACACACATGTTAAACAAACAAGACCATAACACGTCAATTAATGAACTTTAGAGGTGCTGGTAGGCTCACTGTATTACCTTTGAACAGAGACAGGCTAGCTGTCTGTTTCCCATCTTTGGGCAACGCCAAGCTAACCGGCTGCTGGCTGTAGTTTCATATTTCCTCTGAAATATTGCAGATGCAAATAAACTGTTTCTGCGTAACCTTAATATTTATTACAATGGTCTTCTCATTTAGCTAAATCTCAGCAAGAAAGCAAATAAGTCCTTCAGTTTGTTCCTTTGACCATTAAACTTGTTAAATTGAAAGGCATTTTTCTTGCATATGAATGTTTTTTGTTGTTTCTTTTGGTCTTATTTTTGAGCGGTTCACATGAAATCGCCCTCCTGTGCTCCTTCCCTCTAGGGTCTGTATCAAATGTGCCCAGAAATCAAGGAATATGGATGTTAATTGTGGATATATGGAGTGTTGTGCATATTCATTTTTCATTAATTATCCTTAAATGTTTGCTTTCAGAAAATCAGTCATTGTGTGGGAGGCCAGTAGAGGAAAGCGGTAATGGCAGTCTGCCCCCTCTCAAGCCGAATCCAGGGGAGCCCTGAGATGAAACTGTCAAATCTATCAACTGTGAATTTTTATATCAGGTAATCATCATATGAATATTTCACTCTGCTCAATTATAGTGTTCTTATATTGTTGTTTTTACATTAGACAATACATCAGACAAAACTATTTACTCTATCTGTATTATAGCAGGTATATTCGCAGTCTCCATGTCAATATTTGACAATTTATTCTGTTGTGACAGAATTTTTGGTGAATTATATGAAAGATTCGTGAGTCTCATACCTCACTTTTTGTCATTTAACTGTAAATCAGTTTAAAGTTCTGCCTTTTTAGTATGATAATGTAATAAATAATTCACTTTCTGTGTAACTTTAATATTTATGACATATTTGGATATGCACATTTTTGTATAACAACCTCAGAGGTCCTGCCACTAAATGCCTTACAGTATTTTCAAACTGTCCTTGTCACTCTTGCTAAAAGGCACATAAATGCATTTTTTTGTTGCTTTTTAAGCCTTACAATGTTATATACTGTGAAATGGTTTAATGGAGCAAGTGACAACTTTCTGAGAAGTATGCAATATGAACAGTATTGTAGTAGAGATAATAACAATCAAAACTGTTGATACAACTTATTGTGAACTACTGGAGAGCCTTAGAAAAACATCCTTTATCACTTTCCTCGTGCAGTCTTTCTGTCTCTATTTTTGTCATGTGTTGTTTATTCCACTTTGTTCCACTGGTAGCAGGTCTGTTAAACTGAGAATAGTAAAAAAAACAAGCTTTCAGTGGTATGTGGGGTTGGGGGAGGTCCCACAGTGTGGAGTTAAATGTGTCTCTTTTTTTTTTTTCCCACTGAGAGATACTTCCTCTCATGTTTTCAGATCAGCCACTGGAAAGATTAATATTGTTAATGTGAAGACTTTCATGTTGTTTATACCTCATTGGAGACTTTCCCCAGATCAGTGCAGTGAGAGGAGTTATGAAAGCGTGCCCTCGTTATTTTATTTTCATGTATGCTTTGCGATATGCTTGTGATACACAAGTCAAATCACAGGTGGTTGGATGTGTACCTGGCTGGCACTGTCTGACTAGAACGATCTGCTTGGAAAAAACTGCTCTTTTGTTCCAGCTCTTTGCTGTTATGTTGACAGTGCCCTCAGTAATTTTGACAGTTGGAATACAAAGCGAGAAAAGAAATGACAGGGGGTGGATGAATTATTTATATCTTTTACTTAAGTAAAATACACATTTCAACAATTTAAGAATACTAGAGTTAAGGTCAAGCACACACACACACACACATATATATAAAACTGTGCAGAACAAGTACTTTTACTTCTTTTTACTTCTGATACTTTAAGTACATTTCAATACTTCCTGTACTTTTTTTTCAAGTCAATACTAAGTAGTATGTTACTGTTAAAGCTGCTCGAAGTGGAGCTAGTTTTTACAGAGGAAATGTGTCTTTGTTGGAACTGCTAATGACTCATAGATATCTGAAATGTGACACAGAGCTCCAAGAAGACACTGTTTTGATGTTAGAGGTCAGAAAAGAAAAAGGTTGGAAACTGCTGGTTTTTTATATTGTATATTTTTATGTAATATATTAATCTGAAAAATATCAGTAACTAGAGTATATCTACAAATGTAGTACAACTAAGTACTAAAATAATATTCAAATTAAGTGCAAGTTCCTCAAAATTGTACTTATATATAGTATTTGAGTAAATGTACTTTGTCACTTTCCACAACTGTTAGTCACAGCAAACAAACTGTTCTCTGTTTTCAAAGTGCACCTTGATGGCCTGAGAGTATGTGAATAAAGGCTTTCTCAATAAACTTGTCTTTTTGTGCGACTTAACTGAGTACGAGCACCTGTTACAGAGCATGCACATACACTGCAAACTGTTCCTGCAGGTACTTTCAGTAAATGTCGGTGATCCAGGAAGTTAGTGTGTGTGGTTTCAAAGAAATATACAAGACATGAACCAAACCCAAAATATCCTCCTAGTAAAGTACAGCAACCTAACTTGTTGAACGACAAGAATAAATGCCACTGACTGATAATAGCTGCGACCTCACTTGATGCAGTCTGCTAGATTTCAGGCACCTCCCTCCCCCTGGTACTTCTCAAACCTGTAAACAGACTATGATGTATAAAATCAATGAAGTTCCCCTTTCGGCCAAAACATGGCAACTTCCAAGTGGGCTGAACTCTTTTTATATGTAATTTCTGTGCAAATCTGTGCTCAGTCTATGCTGTCCCGTTTCACATGAGAGAAAGATCTCTGGACTTCTCATGTCTTCTCATACTTCTGCATTCGGTGTCCTCAAATGTCAGAGCTTAACCTTTAGTAAACTTTTATATTATCATGTTGAAGGATCAGATACAGAGAGACAGAACATGTCTTTCACCCACCCTCATCACATCGCCCACAGTGTGGGTGGCACTTGCAGTGCATTTATAAAGGCTAACCCAGCTTTCTGCAGTGTCTGTATTGCCCTTTGTGGCTATATACGATGACGTATACACCAACTACTGTGGAGAACTACGTGTGAGTACGTCTTTGGTTACGTCACATCCTGAGGGAGGTTTCAAACATGCGACCGTGTGGTTGTGCGTGAGTGTGAGTGACAGAGAGAGAAGTAAACGTCTGTGACAGTCTTGGTGCTACGGTTCTTGAAGGGTGTGAATTCAGCTGTCAGCTGCCCCTGAAACTTTTACCAAAACACGTGCTTTTGCGTTACTGTGCACTGGGCTACAGTGTAAGGCGGCCACTCACGCAATGCAAATGAAGACGACACCAAACATCAGACTCTACTGTCAAAAATTTACAGGACCACAAGCCATGCATCAATATTAATCACTTACTGCATGCAAGCTATCAGATTGAGTCAGGTGTGGACTCATCAGAAGAGTTTAAGCCCACAACACCTTTATAAAGCTCAGCAACAAGAGCAGAACCACAATACTTGATTGTTTTTATTATAGAATTCTCTGTTGATTATTTAATTATTAGTTTGGTATATAAAATGTCTGAGAATCAATCAACAGTATAAAACCCACAGATATTCAATTCATAATGATGATAAAAAGAGAAAAACTCCTCAAACTGGACAAGCTGGAACCAGCAGTATGGTATTTTTGCTTGATAATTGAAAAAACAGTTACATTGATATTCAGATTTGCTGTTCATTCAGTTTCCACCTATTTCATTAACTAATCATTTCAGCACTACTTAACAGTTTACTGCCATTCCAAGGAAAGTCCCCAACTCATTCACCAAATGTCAACAAACCCAGTCACACTTTATCTTCAGTAAACTGACAGCAGTCATGCCAGTGGTAGAACAAGGACTGCTTTCAAAATCTTACTTAAGTAAAGATACAAAAGCATTAGCATCAAAATATACTTGAAGCACCAAAAGTAGAAGTGCAGAATAGCCAAGTTCTGAATAATATAATACACACTGTGTATTATATAGTAGCTTGATTTATAAGGATACAGCATAATTAACTAGCTGATTTATATTTTATATTTATAATCTGTGTCTGCAAAGTAACTAGTAGCTGAAGTCATCAGTTAAATGTAGTAGAACGCAATGTTTGCCTCCAAAATGTAGTGGAGTGGAAGTATAAAGTAGTACAAGTACAATATCACAGCATCATGCATTTCCAACTAGTATTCCTGCATCACGTGAGTAACTGTACATGATCTGAAAAAGAAACGAGTGCCAGCTTAACCGCATGTCACACCTTTTGGGTTACATTACTGTAACCAAGGGCTTTCAGTCAGCTCAAGGTAAAAACTCACACTTAAGAAAGCTAGGGTTAAAGGCCAGGGTTAACACCTTTGTGACACTCACATCACAGGACTCTTTAAGCTCTGATATGATGATCAGTACTTTTCTTGGGTTATAACAAACCAATGATCTTAACCTTGTAGTTTTTGGGGTTGCAGGTGAAAAGCTGGGGAAAACTCCATGCAGTGGGCTTTAGTAGGCTAACAGGTGGTATAAAGGTAGAATTTACTGCAGAGAGTTGCTTTAGATGAGATTATATCGCTTTTATTACATCTTCACCCCACAGGCTGTGGGTTTTTCCAGGAACCAAACTGAGTCATATGCAGAAGATGGTAAGTGCTTCAGTTTGTTGCCTTCTTATGATATGGGATTTACCAGTTATTGCTGTTCACTGTGTCATTTGAATTCATTTATAGTGTCAAATTATGCATTACGCTTATGAAGTTTATATACAGAAAGCCCTTTTTGGCTGAAAAACAGGATCACAGCTGATCTAATGTCTCATGCAACAAACCATTCCTTAATCACGGTAGCACACCACACTGAGGTATGAGCTGAGCTTATTTTAGTAGAAATGAATAGTAAAAATGATAAAACAGGACTAAACACTTGGGCAGCATTTGGCAGCACTAAGTGTGTCACTTCAAGTCGTCTTCAAGTGGTGTGTTATTTATGCATGCATGCAAAGGAAACCCAGTCGAACCCAACCCAGTCGCAGCGCTTCTTCAGCATAACACTCTTGACAGCTTCCTTCTGTCAGGTATCCGTCAAGCTAAACCTTCAAGAGATTTTCAGGAGTCAAATTACATAGATGTAAAACCTCCAGATTCACTCATATTTTTAGTCTTGCACTAATGATGAGTTGTTACTTTTGTTGGCTGTCTAGGAAAGGAGCCCTCACAGGCAAAAGGTGGCAAACACTGGAAATCAGAGACAAGCAGACCATGCATCAATATGTGACCAAACCTGAAACCTGGAAATTATTCTTGTACCAAAAACAAGAGAAGAAAGCATCCTGTATCTTAATTACATGTATGATCATATAAACAGCCACTAATCTTGGTTTTAAGAGTTTGGTTATGTTTCTGTAGAGCACCATGTGCATGCAGATGGTGGTTTAACTTTGACCGCTTTGTCGTCACTTTCTGCAGAAGCATCATAAGCTAAACTTTTGACAAAACCTGAAACAACACCTTCAACACCAGCACACGCTTTATAAGAAATCCCCTAGAAGGCAGATCCATAATGGTGACCACATGTTGATGCCTCGGTTTTGTCTTTATAAGTCTGTGCCACCTGTTCGCACCACCTGTGCTCTCTGCTTCGATGCACACACACCTGGCTCCCCTCCTAAAGCCGAGCTGAATATCCCCTCTTTAGATATGTAAGATAAAATTTCACAATAAAATAAAATCACAAGGGACATCTAGTAAATCCATATGCGTAAAAAAGAAAGAAACAAAAAACTAAATACTATGTCAGTCAGTTCAGAGGCTACACGCTGTTAAGTCACCAGCTGTTTCCAAAGGTTAAAAGTGGTCTTTGACTTCCTGAACTGTTGCACATGTCTCACACAACGTTTCGAGCTAACCACACACATCTGACACTGACGTCAGCAAGCAGACAGGATAAAAGTCTGAAGGCACAAGCAGAGCACTGGTCACAATGATTCCTCAGAGCCTTTCCCAGGCACTTACATGTGTATTGAATATTTGGATTATAGAATACGCTGCAGGCTGTGGCTATCGACAGACGGACATCAATGGCCGGTGTTGTGACCTGTGTCCCCCAGGTAAAACTCATAATTCTTCCTTAAAATTCTAAGATAAAATATGCTTATATAAATCTGGTAACATCTTATGTCTAATCCTTATTTTGTCTTAATTGCAAATTTGTCTTATGCAAATTCTTGAATGTGACTGATTTCTGATTTTGAAGGTACATACATGAAGGAGTTCTGCTCAGAGCACCAGAAAACTGTCTGTCACCCCTGTAAGGAGGGAACCTATTTGAATCAATATAGCGTCTTTGACAGATGTAAGGAATGCCAATCATGCCAACAAGGTAAGACTGAAAATAAAGAAGAAGGGTTTGATTTAGAAAATATCTCTTTGAGGATCTCAAGTGAAACACCTGGCAGTTATGCTGACACTGCATTTTGGATCAAAGATAAAACATTGTTATCACTTGGAAGTCCTGTGGTTTGATTTCTTGTCTCTCTACAGAATATGCAGAGAAATGTACACTGACCGCAGATGCTGAGTGTTCGTGCCGCTCTGGTTTCCTGTGCTCCAACAATGCGTGTTCACACTGTGAGGAAAACAAATGTGTCATAGGGGAGAAACCGAACAGAACAGGTGAGGATGGGCAATTTTTTGTAGATGAAAGAGACACGTTGTGGCAGCTGCTTGCATGATATACAGTTTTCCATGTGTATTTGTGGGTGCCATGCCAGGGGGTGCCAAGGTTCACATATGTAAATAAATGTGGCTCAGACAGAGCCATGTGCTGGAAATGTAGGTTGGATTAATGTTCCCAAACAGCTTTTTTCTTTGAGGCAACAGCACTTCATTTATAATGGATGCAAATAAAAAAAGCTGATGTTTGAAAATACATGTAAGAATTTGAAATGTCTTCATATCTCAACTCGCGCACACACACACACACACACACACACACACACACACACAAACACTCACACAAAATTGTTGAGGTCACATAATCATTCAAATGCTACTGTTTTAAATGAGTAAAAGGAGAGTGGCTCATAACAATGTCAAGGAAGATTAGTGACAAAAAGTTTTCCAAAGTGTTTGCCAAGTTTTTCATTCATTAAGCAATGCAAGGAGTGATGACTACCATGTGTTTCCGTTCCGTGATCAGAGACGAAACTCAACAATGATCTTTGGGTGCATTTGATAAGAGGAAGACAAAACATGCTTAACATCACGAGACTGTTAGACTGGAGTCGTGCAGAGACCAAGCTGTGGTTTGGGTTTGACGTGAACAGGACTAAAGGACTCTTCAGCCAAAGCTGCGCTTTGAGTTGAACGTTGATGTCAGCATACTAACGTGCTCTATCTATCTATCTATCTATCTATCTATCTATCTATCTATCTATCTATCTATCTATCTATCTTGCAGAAAAAACCCTGGGTAAAGACTTGATAGAGTATTCATATCAGTGTGAGCCCTCATGCCCCGATAATGCATATTTTGATGTGAATGAGGATGTCTGCAGGCCACGAATACAGTAAGACCCCAACACTTGAGCTACAATAATAATTCCCCATAAAACAATGTTAAATGACTGTAACATAAACAAATTCTGGTCAACAGGTGCAGAATGCTTGGACTTGTTGAGCGGTTTCCAGGGAACAAAACCCACAATGCAGTTTGTAATAGAGATGGTATGTAACCATAAGTACAGCATCGTCTGTTTTTGATGGCATTTTGTGGCTGGAAAATAAATGTTTTTGCCAAATTGTACATATACATAACGACAGTATAGCTGAACTGTAACTAACTTGACTGTGATTTGATGTTTCACCAGAGACGCCCAGACTTGCTGGAGACTTTTTTCACGTGGTCCTTGGCATTGGCTTTGTTCTGCTTTCTCTCACCATCCTTGTGCTTCTGTCTCATGCCTGTATAAGGAAACTAATGAAACACAAATCATGTAAGTGAGCAGATACTAAGATCTGATCTGAGCACCTCTGGAAATAAAGATAAACTGTTTTTCACTTGTGCAGAGCCTTGAAAAAAGTTTTCACCCGACCTTGGAAGTTCATGTTTTATTGTTTCACGACTTGGGAAATCAAAGTGGATTTAATCACCCATGCATTGTTCTCATGAGTGAGCAGCCACAAAGTCCTAATTGGATTAAGATCTGGACCGACTCTCTACTCAGATTCAGTGTTTTAAGACAATAAAACAAAAGCGTCCAAGGGGCGATGGATACTTTCTGTAAGCACTGTATTTCACAGTATGTATGCATCGCTGAACATTGCTGTCCTTTCCGATACAAGAAGATTGAAGCTTAGTGTTGGTAAATGAGATCATTTTCTCTGATCAGATAAATATGTTTCCTGATAGAAAGTGAAGAGAGAAATGGGTAGAAAACAAGATGGTTACTGTGACTCAGAGTCTCTGAAAGCCTATTTTTGCATCTTCTTTTCATTCGGATTTGTGCACTATGTGTTTTTTGCTACAATATTTAATCATTTTTTGATACAAATGAAGTAAGCTTTCATAGATAATTTGAGATAAAGTAAGATAACAACAAATACCAAAGGCCTACAGTAAGAATTTACTCATTATATGCACATTTATAACAAGCAGCATCAGCAGATGAGGGACATCAATGTAGAACAATCAAGAATATGAAGCCTATGACATGACCACAGTGGGTTTTTCACGACAATGCTGATTTTAAAATATCTGTTTTGTATTCATTCTCTCTGCTTCAGATGATAATCCCACTGAAATGTTAGCAGTCGCTGTCAACACCAGCGACTTTCACCTGTCAAAGGAGGAGAGTGGCTTCCAGCTCATCATCCAGGATGAGTCCAAGGACAGCGACAGTTTGGGCCAAGTGCAGATGGAAAAAGTTGACATTTTCTGACATCAAGCCTGGGAAGACACCACAAGTACAAGCACTAGAAAAATATGAATGGTCCAAAGAATCTGTAAATGCGCACATTAAATATTGAGAAGCCTGATAAGCTAAAAGATGTGGGCTTGGGGATGGTTCGATCTCTAGCAGGATAGATCTAGTCATTACCACTGTTGAGGTGACCCTGAGCAAGGCACTTAACCCTCATCTGCTCCAGTGAAGCTGCTCAGTGTTTAGCAGATTTGATGTCCAGGTCTGTGTGTGTGTAACTCTGAGTGTGAAGCAGAAGTAGAAACAGGAAATAGTAATGTCAAAATAAATAGCCTCCACTGTATTTGTAGATGTTTCTCACAGATGCCCCAGTCAGGGCTGAGGCGTGACTGGAAGGATTGTTTTGTAAATCTTCTAAAAAATGAATAAATGTTTTAAATTTTCAAAAGATTTCCAATACTCCTTTTCGTCGTCTCACAGTGATTATTAGGGCCGGCTGCCTGGCTCCTCCTGCCACACACAAAAAAACACTGATCCACTTTGGACACCTGCCACATGTAATCCAATACTAACCGATTAGTGTGTCCAGATTATATTACATATGTCTGTCCTGGAGTGCGATCAGAGTGACCCATCCAGACATTTAGTGCTTATTATAATGTGATATCTGGTGGTGACATTATTTTTTTTTTTTTTTAAAATAATGTCAATGTAAATGTCAATGTAATGGGGGATTTGGAAGATGAAAGATAGACATCGGCTGTAATTTGGATCACTGAATTAGGATGGGCAGATATTTATGTATACATTAAAAAATATATGTTTAGATTAACTTTCAGTTCAGAAGTGGTCCATTTGATTAACTGACAGATGTTTTAAGTTTTTTTTTTCACTTTTTGGAAACTTTAACTTTTAAGCATTTGGAACTTTAAAAACATCCCGCTTCTATCTATGATCTATCTATGAGCTCCTTAAATAAACAATTTATGCAGCTTATGTTTGTATTTGTAGTGACTTTTTAAAAACTGCCCTCTTCTCTTTACACTCCATGACTGTAACAGGAAAAGCTAACCTTCAACCAAGCCGGACATGACCGTGAGAAAAGGTCTTCTTTGGATTTCTTTTCATTATAATATCATGTGAATATCACTGTGATGGGATACCAACATGGTATCCCATCACAAGCTCAGAAATATGTCATTATCAGGGCCACAACCAGAGATTTTAGAAATATCAGCTTCATGAGTTCTACTTTTTTGGATGATATTTTTTCTTATTTTTTGCCTGATTCTGTTAAAAAAAAAAAACCCCCAAAACAAATAAAGATGGGTATGGTTACGGTTATACTATTGATCAATTCTAGACACATTTCTTTAAAAGTGAATGTAAATATTGTAAAATAAGATAACACGAGATAAGAAGAGACACGGCTTTATTCATCGCACGCCAGGGAAATTCATTTGTTACAGCAGAAGAATAAAAAAGGAGAGGAAGAAAAACTGAACATGTATAAAATCGCTAAACCTCTTTGACACTGTTTATAGGATATTTCTAACTCTTTTCTTTCAATGATGACATCGCTGTTCAAACATATTTTTCAGTTGCACGGATGCAAAAGATATTAGCATGTGCTGACATAAATGACGAAGCAGTGCATCTTTCAGCCCAAGAACAAAGAAAGAAATAAATGTGACCATGTATTACACAGGGCATGACATACTGGACCCCAACCTGTGGTTTGTGGCCACAGATTATTGTCCTGGCAGGCTGCTTTAAAAGTTCTTAACCACCATGTTACCCAGAATACTGAGGGCAGGACCTCAGTGTCCTTACTAGAAATGGTAGCACTGGTCCCAGTACAATATTCAATGCAGCATTTTTTTTTTAGGTAAAATTTCTTATTTTTTCAGTATTTGATGTTTTGTTTTTAAAAAAATCCCCAGAGTCTTAATGTGGTTTGTGAACTTGGATGCATTTTCCCCATACGCCGCTGGGAGCGCTGTGGGGCACGCCTTGGCAGACTGATCATATGACAGCGGACTGCGTCCCACTTCCCATCACCGCTGGAAAACGCCACATCTGACAGGGAGGGAGACACAGCTACAACAACAGAGGAGTTTGGACAGCGACCTCAAGATGCTGGCACTAATAAACCGGCTTTTGGACTGGTTCAAGTCTCTGTTTTGGAAGGAGGAGATGGAGCTGACGCTGGTCGGCCTCCAGTACTCGGGAAAAACAACATTTGTAAACGTGATCGCTGTAAGTCTTCAGCTGCTAGCCACCTTGCTAGGGTTGGCTAATACCATTAGCGCTAATAATGGGATAACAGTTACCAAGCTAGGTCTGTGCTACACTGTCAGGTATTTGGGTCCAAAAACGATGTGTTATGACTCTGCAGCGTCCACAAAAACAGACCTGAGACTGACTCAGGTAGCTGCTCCTGAGTCAACAAGTCAGCTGAGCTAGCTAGTTTGCAGCTAGTGGATCCAAGCTAGTTGCTTAAGTTAATGTTAGAATTGTTTAGCACGCCAAGCCCAAACGCAGCATACATACACTCGCTTAGTTGTGACTTGAAACTGTGGGGATCGTTTTACACTGAGTTCAGAGCTGTCAGCGTTTTCCAGACACCAGTAAGTTAACTCAAAGACATGTTGACCATTAAGACAGCTCAACCTTACAACACAGTGGGTCACTTCAGGCTGCTTCCCTGCAACAAACTGACCTTCAGTCCATAACAGAAATGTCAAATTACAAGGAGATCAAACTGGAGCTTAAAGAAAAGACACTGGATCAGCAATCTCTAAACTTGCACATACATTTTTTAAATTAATTATTTAGAAAAATATCTGCGTCTTAGTTATTGTTGGTGTTGATGCCTGAATGCAGGTGGCCAATGGCATAAGAAAAAGTGTTCAATTACTTCAAGGCACCAACAAAAAGTTACTGGATTCATAGTTTCTTAGCATTGGTCAGTTGAATGCATAACTTAAACAGCAGTCAGTGCCTTCTGTATCTGAACATACAAATTGTGCTGAAGGCACACAGACACTGTCTTTTGCTGTGACTGAGGCTGTTTTTTGGCAGCCGTTTCTCTTGTGCAACTTTTGCAGGGGTTACTCAAAGCTGTTGTTTCTGGTGGAGCAATTTTTCATTGGCTAACTGCTAGACAGCAACAGAGTTTGTAGCAGCACATTGTGAAAAGTATGGAAAGTTTCATGGCACACATGCCTTTCACTCAGTCAGTGCTCTCTGTTGACCCATCAGGTTTTAATAATACCAACAATAATAATAAGCTTATTTATACAGTACCTTTCAAGAGCAGATGTCACAAAGTGCTTCACAAGAAAACACATAACAGACATCAAAATCAGACAACCAGCTAAAATGAGGCAGGAACAAAACTAAACAAATTGAACAAAAGCATCCTGTAGCGTGCAGTGGAGAACAGAAATCCTACTTTAAATGTAGTTTTATCAGAATCTGCAGATTAATGTATTAATATCCTTTAGACACTCACATGTTCACAAAGTGGTGAACCTCTCTCCATCCTTGCTTGCGAACGACTGAGCCTTTCCAGGATGCCCCTTTCATACCCAATCATGATCCTATCACCTGTTACCAATCAACCTGTTTACCTGTGGAATGAGTCAAACAGGTGTTTCTGGACTTTCCCAGTCTTTAGTTGCTCCTGTTCCAACTTGTTTGAAACGTGTTTCTGGCATTAAATTCAGAATCAGATATTTACTGATGAGACCAAACATTAAATATATTGACTTTGTACTGTTTTCAGTTGAGTTTATGTCAATTAACAAATGATCACATACTGTTTTATTTATGTCTTACATGGTGTCCCAGCCTTATTGGATTCAGAGTTATAGATATCACTGGCAACACATCACTAGAGCTGAAACAATTGATTAGTCAATTGATAGGAGAAATAATTACTACAAGTATTTTAATTAATCAATTGTGCAATTTCTGTTTTCCTGAATGCAAAAGCTGCCAGAGGATTTTATGCTTTTCTGTGCTTTATATCATTGTAAACTAAATGTCTTTATGCTTTGTGTTTTAGGAAACTGACATTTTTCACAAGTTTTAGACATTTAATAGACCAACCAACTAATCAGTTAATCAAGAATTAATGAAATACAAAACTCTAGTGGAAATTTGAGCAAAGCAGCATTTATTACTACCAATATTGATGTGGAAAGTGTATTCAGGAGATGCAAAGAACCAGAGCAAATTTTATTCCTCATTTAATGACAGTGTCCTTACAGAAAACTTCACAGTTTGTCAGTTTGGACTGTAGTGCACTCTGGGCACCAGCCCTGTTAGCTGACGTACCAGGGCTGGTGCATGAGGCGAAAGTTGGGTTTGGGGTTAGAGCATAACCCCGATCCTTCCTCCACACTGAAGAGATGAAACATGCCCGACCAGCCTGTGGCACAAAAGAGCGAGTGAATGGGTGCAGTGGGGGTGGTTCCTCCTCCCTCAGTCATAAGACCGCTGCACTCATTTCCACTTAGCTTCATCAGGTGACTCCAGCAAGTCATGTGCTGTAAAATGTGCGTACAGAAGACAGTGCATGCTTGCAGGAAGGCGGGTAGAAGGAATATAAACAGCTTGTGGTTTTTGAAGTTAAAGGGGAATGCCGCTGACTCTGCATGCTGAAGTGCATTTTTCTTCCCACTTCACTTTGCAAGAATGAGAATTCACAGAAGCTTGAACATGTGGAAATGCAATGTTCTTCTTGTTTGTCAGTTTGGTGAAAAGTGATGTATTCAGTGGTACAGCCCCAGTTCCAAAAAATAGTTGTGACACTGTGTGAAACATAAATAAAACAGAATGGGATAATTTACAAATCCATTTTGACATATACTCAATTGAAGACAGTAAGAAGACAGTATTTTAAGTTTTTGCCTCATCATCATTGATTTTTGTAAATATATTCTGAATTTGATGCACAAACACGTTTCAAACAAGTTGGGACAGGAGCAACTAAAGACTGGGAAAGATGTGGAATGCTCCAAAAACACCTGTTTGGATCATTCCACAGGTAAACAGGTTCATTGGTAACAGGTGATAGGATCATGATTGGGTATGAAAGGGGCATCCTGGAAAGGCTCAGTCACTCACAAGCAAGGATGGAGAGAGGTTCACCACTTTGTGAACATGTGAGTGTCTAAAGGATATTAATACATGGACTCAGGAACACTTTGTATTATTTATGTTTTACACAGCGTCCCAACTTGTAATGAGAGTTGTTCAGTTGTTTTAATTTTGAGAGAACATGTTTGCTTTTCTCAAATATCAGTCCCTGTCTTTTTCCTGGTTTGGATATAGTTACACACAAACTTGATTGTCATATATGTAGCATGTTGTTTTTATTGACTAATTTTGACTGTTTAAACCTAAATGACCACTATTAGACTTTGTCTGAAGCAGCTGCACAGCCACTTCATGCGTTAATAAAAGTAAATAAAAGTGTAAAACAGATCTGGTGGAGCATGCAGCTCCATCCCTTTATACTGTAATATGGATGTATGATACAGTTGAGTGATCAAGTACACTGTCACACTTGGCTCTCTGTCCTCTGACTGGGCTGGAACATATGTGTGAATGAAGTGGCGACATGTAAGTCTCCTTAATTAATTGATGGTGTGCATGTGGATGGATGCCCATCTCACCCCACATATGCTCTCTGCAGTAAACTGCAGTGGTATTTTCAATCAAAGTCACATTAGAAATGACCTAAATTTGTGTCTTTCCTTTCAGTCTGGCCATTTCAGTGAAGACATGATCCCTACAGTCGGGTTCAATATGAGGAAGGTCACCAAAGGAAATGTCACCATCAAGGTATTTTAACTGTAACTCGTAGTTGGGGAAATGAAAAAGGCACAGTGGTTGTACAAGGAGGACATAATTATAACTGACATTGGGAAATGTGATGATGTGCCCTTGATTCTGTAGATCTGGGATATAGGAGGGCAGCCGCGCTTCAGGAGTATGTGGGAACGCTACTGTCGGGGAGTTAATGCAATCGTGTGAGTATTACGATTTTCAAGTTGAATGACAGGAAATTTAACCAGCACTTGGGGTTGAACTGGACGTGACATATATGTTATGTCAAACGCATTTTGCTCATTGTTTCCATGCTGCTCATTTTTAGGTACATGGTTGATGCAGCAGATCGAGAAAAGGTCGAGGCATCTAGAAACGAGCTTCATAATTTATTAGACAAACCTCAGTTGCAAGGAATTCCTGTAAGTGTTCTCGTGAAACCAGTTTTAAGATTTGTATGATTTCTGCACCCGTCAACGCTTTTTTTTTTTTTTTTTAATGTGGTTTCTCTCAGTGCTTGCAGCAGTTGCAGATTTCCATTGTAATGTGTTTTTTAGGTTTTGGTACTCGGTAACAAAAGGGATCTCCCCACTGCTCTAGATGAAAAGCAGCTCATTGAGAAAATGTAAGTGTGAAAAATGGTACAGAAACTATAATGTATTTAATCTGATAACTACTGAATGCCTGTTATTTTTAGTCATGTGTAACACACTGCTGATGTTTCCTGCTATGAAAATAGCTCTGTTTATTCTTGTTTAGATTTTACTGGTAGAAAATTTAGGGATTTAATATCAGATTATGTTAAAATCAGTTTGGTCTGTATATTAAAACCTGCTACTTATTTCTACTTTTACTCATCCTGTTATGCCAACGATAAAAAAATCAGGGTCATTTCCTCTTTCATCTTTTTCTTTTCATTTTGTAAAAACTGGTATGTGTTAAGTTTTGGTTGACTGTAATGAACTGGCTCCCCCTGCTGGCAAGTTAGAAACGTGCGCTGAGAGTTGAGCTGAGACCTTAGACTGTGTCCCACAAATGCAGATCAATGAGAATGATGATCAGTCATATATATGTAATTATTTGTTCATGCACCTTTGTCCCTTCAAAGGAATCTTGCGGCTATTCAGGACAGAGAGATATGCTGCTACTCGATTTCCTGCAAAGAGAAAGACAACATCGGTGAGTTTCAGCTTGTGGGGTATGATTTTTGTGTTCACTCCAGATTTCCGCAGGGGAAAAGAAACCAATTCTCCGACTGTGTTTCTTTGATTCCAGATATCACGCTTCAGTGGCTCATCCAGCACTCAAAATCCAGGAGGAGCTGAAAATGCAGGAGTCGCTCTCCAGCTTTGTTTGCCATGTTACATTTATGCCACACCCCCATCACTCTGCAATGATGTACAGTCTCCAACTCACATGCTGCACTGTTACGCTCACGTCACCATTTTTCCCCCTTTTACCTTGTTATTCTTTCACAAACCCTGAGAATGCACTACTAAAAATGCGATCCTGATACCAAATTTAAGGAATGCAGTTGGCATTATACATCATGTAAAGCTGTTTCCTTTAACTTGGAGTAAGAACCTTTTTTCTGGTCTGCCTTTTGCCATTCAGGCATTGCCCAGTTGATCATACCCAGTGGTTTATAACACTAGTCGTGGGTATACAGCGACACAGGTCTTGAAGGAGGGTTGATTCTGTCAAACAGGCCTCACATAATGAAAAGGTTTTCCTCACACAGTCAGATATAATGCAAGGAGATGACTGATGTGGACATGCAGGTTTTTCCATTTCTGTTGAGCTCTACTCGGTAATTGTCTTTGACGACCGTCTCCTTTCGCTTGACCAGGTTCTCTTCTTTCAAGGAACATGTCTGTCGTTTTAGAATATTGTGCATTTAAGCGAGTCAATTGAAGCAGGTCTGTACAAATATCAAGCTTGTTTGATTTTTACTGATGTGAGATGTGCGTGTATGAATATATGATTCTATTTAAAGTCTGAATGTACTAAAAGTAAAGCTGTACGGGATCATGTGGTTCACATTGGCCTCCGTTTGGAAGCAGCCTCGGTGGAATGATGTCCTTTGTGCTGCCTCGAGGCTGAGAGAGTGGCAGGATTCAAAGTGCCTTGTGCAATGTCTCTCACCTCTGAAGCAAAGCAGCATGCAAGGTGTGCCTACCTGGGTAGAGTTTAAAAAAAAACACCACTTCAATATATTCAAGAAATAAAAAGGCATGCTTTTTAATTTACACATCATCCTGTGATTTGTACTGTTTGAATGGACTGCTCAGTATGGAAATACCACTAGTAGCTAAACCACAATGTATAAACAGGGACCTCTGCTCAGGTTGAAGTTGGTTGGTGCTATGCAGCCTATTATTTCACCACAGCTCCATGTGATAACAATAGCTGCAACAAAACTTTGAGGAGAGTCAATCAAGAACAGGTTGTACACACCCACACAGTCCTGATATGAGGTCTAATCAGGCAAAGTGAAAACACCTGTGCAGGCTAAGCCACAAGTACTAAAATGCAACATTAAAATCCCTCACATTAATGCGGGCGACCATTAAATTGGCCTGATTAGATTAGGCGTGCACCAACTACTCGATTGACTCCTGTAAGTTATAGTTAAATGGAGTTTTGATGGCCCCGTGTGATGCAATAGCTGTTTTTCACAGTCATGTCTCATGGCAGGAAAAGCGCAGGTTTAAGTGCTAACATTCGAAACACCTGTGCTCCAGTTAGGTGGCCTAATTCCAGGGTACTGGTGTTATCCATGCTGGCTCACTGTCATGGTTCACTGATGGAGCTGAGCCATCTTTAACAACATTTGCATCACCTGGTCTTTTCCTGCCATTACAAGTCAAAATGGCTATATTGCTATCTCAGCTGGCAGCCCAGTTCATGGCCTATTTAGAGAGCAGATTATGGTCCAAAACAACAGCCATGGCAATTTGTTAGGCTGCAGTTTAATGTTTTCTTTTGTAAAAGTATATATCTTATCAGAAAATTCTAATATTTATGATTATGCATCTTGAAACATCCACTTTAGCTTGTGTCTAGCTTCTGTTTTCTTTACATTTGCATTTATTCGGCAGCCTTTGCATCTTTTGGGATGTAAGCCTAATCAAATCATGTTTTAAGTTTCAGTGACAACCTGAGCGTTTCACTCTTGTGGCTGTTTTCTATTGGCGCAAGAGTGAAATTAAGACACGTCAGAAATGCCACAAAACGCGACACAGAGATTGAGAGCTATGCGGCCAATCACAGGTGGAACCCGTTTTGTGACGACACCAGGAAAGACCCAATCACACCGCAGGATCTTGGAGGGGCTGGTCTGTTGACAGGAAGAGTGTCAGGCGGAATCACCACAATCCGTCTGTGCCTGTAGTTTAGCCTTACAAACAGGATTTCACATTCCTTCACCGCTCCGAGGTGCGTGGACTTAAATTATGCGTTTTAAGATCGACCCGGATCAAAGATGCAATGGAGGTCAATAGTAGTTGGTCTGGTCGTACTGAGACTCTCCCTCAGCTGTGTGCTGTGGCTAGCCTTCGGGCTCGGACCTAACGTTAGCTGGGGGTTCAACTTCCCTCTCAGTTTCGGTTTGCACAAATTGGACCTGTTATTCAGGGAGGAGAAGGGTACCGACGCGAGGGGCTACTCGTGGTCTCAGCGAATACCCGACCAGAAATATGAAGAGACGGCGAGCACCTGTGCAAAGGTCGGAGAGGAGTCACTCAAGAGGTCCTACCTGAGCTTCTTCGATGGCAACAAGGACGAGTACGTGCGGAGGTACAGCTCCTTCCCGGACAAGCTGAAGGCAAAAATGAAGGCCATGGCAAAAGAAATGTTCTATTTCGGATATGACAATTACATGAAATATGCTTTTCCCGAGGACGAGCTGAATCCCATTGACTGTGAGGGGAGGGGCCCAGACGTGCTGAACCCGTGAGTCACTCAAAGCTGTCCTGGCTGTCTGAAGTGGACGGACAGGTCATTTACATCTTAACTGTCCTCTGCAGCCTGCGCTATTTGCATTTAGTATGTGATGTAGTGTAAAAGCTAGCAGTGCAATCCTGCTGCTGATCTCAGTGCTGCCCACTGCTGCTCAGTAACTAGCAGGCTGGGCTTCAGGGACCTCCAAAACTGACATGCAGGTGTCACTTAAAGGGTCTCAATGGGCCCCAAACTAGGTTCCAAGCAGGGGACTATTTGATCTAATGGATGGAGAAAAACATTGATAGGACTCAGGTTAATCTGCTGATTTTTATTTAATCAGATCTCTGTTTGGTTTATTAGTAAATAGTAGAAAATGCTCATCACATTTTCCCACGTCCCTCTGTGACATCTTCACATTGCTTGTTTGGTCCGACCAAAAGTCCTAAACCTAAAGATAATCAGCGTAGTGTCATAACAGACCAAGAAAACCAGAAAAGTATTCAAATTTGACAACCTGGAGCTAGTAAATATTTGGTAGTTTTGTTAAAAAAAATGATTAAAGGTGACTTGAATAATCAAGTGATAATCAAATTGTTGCTGATTAATTCTGTGCTGATGGTTTGTTGACCAATTGTACGCTCTCAAACTCTTAAAAACATCACGTCCTGCAAGCCCAAGAAGTGTTTGTGTACCCAAATCAATTAGGATGTTTTTGTGATTCTAGTCTTTCAGTTTTTGGGGATGTTTCAGCCTCTTTCAGTTTGTAAAAGTATACCTGAAGCTCCCGTGCATGTTATTCTCCCGTGCTGAACACTGAAAATGAACGACTAGAATATGATAGAACATTAAAATTTAACAAGTCATCCAAAAGCAGGTCTGGATATTCCATAGTGGTATCTAGCCATGCATGTAGCTTTGCTTTGTTTGAGCCAAGGTCTTGAGATATCTGCCTCTGTGATCTCTGAGGCCACCCAAATGCAATGGGGGTGACTGGATTTCCTTTGTGGTGCTTAAAGCATAAAAAAAATAACACTGGAAGAGCTTTCTATTTCAGAAAGTGACATCACATGATGAAACATGCCATTCCCACTTCAGGCAGGTTATTGTAAAGGTAAAACTGTGTCTCATATAGTCGCATGTGACAGTCAGAGGCTTCTTTAGATGCCTTAGATGCATAGATTGACCAAAAAAACGTGCACGTGTGGAGTCAACATCGTTATCCGTCAACACTCAATCACATGACACAAATAGAGCTTTTGAATAATGATTCATTAATTATTATTAAAGTCAGTTTTTAAGCAAAAATATCAAATGTTAGTTGCGCTGTGTGCATGATAATAACTATGTAATAAGAGAGAACGATATTATTGGACGATGAAAATGTTTCTGCAGTCATGTCTACTTTGTTTCTGATTTAAAATTTTGCTCTCGGTTGTGTGACTTGCTGATCATTTCTCCCTCTTTTGCACAACACCACTCAGTCTGTCTCGCTGCTTTGATTTCAGGTCGAACATCAACATAAATGACGTCCTGGGGAACTATTCCCTTACACTGATTGACACCTTGGACACCCTGCTGGTAAATAAGTTACGTTCAGTTATTAGTTCAGATGAGATCAGAAAGCAGCTTAATACATTTCGTGAGGTAGAAAATGTGAGGTTTTTTTTTTTTTTTCACATGGTCTCATTTTTGTCCTACATTCAGTAGCACAGTAGCGTTGTGGTTAGCACTTCCTGACTGTGCTCTAAGTTGTGTTTTCTGTCACAACTCAAACTTCCCCTCACATGGAGTCAGCTGGATCAGAGGCTCTACTGTCTGCATGAATGTTACTGTGAAAGCCTTAAAATTGACAGTGCAGGGTGTCTCCTTCGCCCCGTGATTAGCTCCAGGATCCAGATTCTGGATTAAAACAAATTAGGCACCAAAGTAATTTCTTTGACAGTTACTGGGACTTTTATGAAGTGATAACTGGTATGCTTCTTTGTAATAGTTGCTGCCCTTAATTATAAATATAGAGTTTAAGCAAAATACCCAGAAAGTAGTTATGCGACCAAATGAGCTTGTTGATGTAGTATACTGTGGTTATATAATGTGGTGTCTCTCTGCAGGTGCTTGGCAATGTGACAGAGTTCCAGAGAGCTGTCAAGCTGGTTATAGATACTGTGTCTTTTGACAAGGACTCAACTGTGCAGGTTTTTGAGGCAAACATCAGGTACAAATGTTGTTACTATACACAAGAATAAACTGCCTCATCTTGATTGTCATTGTCATGGTTTCTTCTGTAGCCCTAATGACCTAACTGGACACAGAGATTTACTATATGTACACAAATATCATGATGACGATCAGAAAAAAGCATATTGTAATGAGAATCTGTTTCTGTGTGGAACCCTGTTGTTCCTCTTTTCCCTGAAGGATCTTGGGAAGCCTCATCTCATCTCACATCCTGCTGACGGACCCAAAACATCCTTTTGGCAAGGTGGGCTTTGAAGGTTACGACAACGAGCTGCTTCACTTGGCTCATGACCTGGCTGTCCGCTTGCTGCCGGCCTTTGAGAACACCAGCACAGGCATTCCTTACCCCAGGGTGAGCGAGACAGCTGTGGCCACAAAGAGGACGAATGTTTCACAAGACACCTGCTATTATACTCTTTATCCTTAAAAGATTGAAATCAGCCTCTTTGCACCTTTATTGACTTTTATCTTAAATGCAGGTGAACCTGAAGACGGGAGTTCCTCCTGATAGCATCAATGAGACCTGCACTGCTGGAGCTGGGTCCCTGCTGGTGGAGTTTGGGATTTTGAGCCGCTTGATTGGAGACTCCACGTTTGAGTGGGTTGCCAGACGAGCTGTGAGAGCTCTGTGGAGCCTGAGGAGTAACGAGACCGGTCTGTTAGGTAAGTCCAGCTTTTAAAATGAGCTACTACCCAGCAAAGTTAAGGCTACAACATGTGCTATGAATATGAAATTACTGTGAAATTTAAAGCAACTTTCTGTCTGTAATTCTTTAGGGAATGTAGTCAATATCCAAACAGGCCAGTGGGTTGGCAGGCAGAGCGGTCTGGGAGCTGGTATGGACTCCTTTTATGAGTATTTGCTCAAATCATACATCCTTTTTGGTGAGAAAGAGGACTACGGGATGTTTCAAGCTGCTTACGAGAGCATTCAGAACCACATGAGGAGAGGGTGAGTCCCACACTGAAGGAATGTGACACTGCAGCTTGTGTGAAAGTAACTGGGCGTGCTTGCAACATGCGGGAGCTTCTCACGAGGTTGCACCTGAAACAGTTGCAGCTACAGTATGTAAATGAGTGTCTGTCTGGGAATGGCCAAACAAAGAGGACATGAAACTTCTACGGTTTCCAGTCTTTTTTTTTCTCACTGAAGGATGTGGAAAGTTGAATTGTGAGACTTGAGGCTGCCATGAGATGTCTGACATCTGCATGCACACAGAGTCGCACAGTAACGCTTTCCTCCTCCTCAGACACAAGAGATAACAGCGAGGGACGAACCAACACGGTCTAATGGACTGAATGGTGTGACATATTGTGAAACCTCCTCTGCCTTTGTGTTTTTCCAGGAGGGAGTCATGTAATGAAGGAGAGGGTGACCCTCCTCTCTATGTTAATGTGAACATGTTCAGCGGTGAGATCATGAACACCTGGATTGACTCCCTTCAGGCCTTCTTTCCTGGACTACAGGTTAGGTTATACACTTGCTGCTTTGACAGATGAGGTGAAATATGTGTTCAACTAAAGAGAGGTGTTTCCACTCCACCAGGTGCTGAATGGTGATGTAGATAATGCCATTTGCCTGCATGCCTTTTACTATGCCATCTGGAAGCGCTTCGGGGCTTTGCCAGAGAGATACAACTGGCAGCTGCAGGCCCCTGATGTGCTCTTCTACCCATTAAGGCCAGAGTTGGTGGAGTCGACCTATTTACTGTACCAGGTAGTAGATCTGACCTCACGTAACGCAGCATCTGTGTTTGTGGTTTGTTGTGTGTCATGGTTTATATTTGACTCTCTTCATTTCCCCGCAGGCGACCAAAAATCCTTTCTATTTGCACGTTGGAATGGATATTCTTCAGAGCCTTGAGAAAAATGCCAAAGTCAGGTGTGGATCATGCAATATTCACCGTTTTTTGGGAGTTTGCTCTGATATGTCTACCTGAAGCCGAGCTGTGTCATTTTGCAGATGTGGGTATGCCACTCTCCACCACGTCGTGGACAAATCCAAAGAGGATCGCATGGAGAGCTTCTTCCTCAGTGAGACATGCAAATACCTTTACCTTGTAAGTTACAGCTGAAGTATGTCAGAGCTATGTTACAGTGTATATGAGTATGAGAGCTTAATATGATATTGGATATGTATTGATCAATGTAATACAATAGATTAAATGTTGTTCTCCTGGAGATGAAGACTGGAGTGCAGTTAAATCCTTGTATTTTAAATTGTTGTTGCAATGTGAACAAAGAAATATCTCTCTTCCGCTGCAGCTGTTTGATGAGGACAACCCCCTTCACAAATCCGATAACAAGTACATCTTCACCACAGAGGGCCACGTTGTGCCTATAGACAAGCGTTTCAGGGAGAAACAGTGGAATGACTTGTTTCCATGTGAAGAGGGAGTGCTGGCAGAAAGAGAGCCAAACAACCGGCCACCACTTAGCAACATCAGCAACGTAAGGCCCAGCCCATCTCACCATTTTCAGTGTTATATGCAACTAGAACCTTTCTTCAACAAATGCATTTTCTTAAAACCCATGACGTGATGATTGTTTGTCCCTTTTTCTATCATTCTGCAGTGCAACAGAATCCCAGAGGAGCGACGCTACGCTCTGCCGTTAAAGAGTGTCTACATGAGGCAGATCGATCACATGGTGGGACTTTTCTGAGCAGGAGGATGGATGTGGTGACACTGGCACTAACAGACCTTCGGCACACCTCCTCAGGTGCAGGTGCGGTGAGATTTAAAAGGACCCACTGTTGGTCCAAGTCCTCGTCCCGTCTGCTCTGCGTCCCAGGATCCGGACACTAAAGCAAACCTGAGAAAGCAGCTGGATCGCTTGCTGTATTAAGTAAAAGGTGAACAACTTTTCTTATGGAAAATGAGGAGACTGTGCAAGTGATTTTCAACTTTGTGGAGCAAAAAAAAAAAAAAATGTCTGTTGAGGTTTTGTTCAGGTATGAGTGTGTTACATTGTGTGTGTGTTTGTTTGTGTATGTATGCGTATTTGAAATTACAGCTGAGCTGTGAATCACAATATCATGTTTATGGGAACAGTGCCATCTAGCCACACATATGTAAAATGCATAGCCTATAAAAACACTCGCCTCTAAAAGTATCTCTAAACATGATGAGTAGTGCCTCTGCAGTGAATTCACTTGACTACATCAGTGCTTTTATTTAAGGGCTGCACATTAATAGACAACAAAGTGAGAGCGGTTCAGCCAACTCTTGCTGTTTTAAAGTGCCTTCAGTTTTTTGTGGTCTTTCTGGATGCTGTACAGTGCATATTAGTTGTGCACAACACTGTCAAGTGCATCTGGAGGCCACTGTCGATATTGCACAGTAGCTGTCATTCCATGTGTGTACAGTTTTACACCGATTATGACGTCAGTGTAAAGCTGCTTTTTTAGACGTGACGAAACAAGCCATAAAGTGTATCTTTTAACGTTAATGAGTGAAAACGTGATTGTTCGCCATCATTTTTCTGTCACACGTACACAAAGTTTGTGTGTGTTTAGAGTAGATGAAAGTTGTCATTTGCTGTTTCTGTTTCTCTTAATTGCACATCATCATACTTTAATTGTCATGCGATGAGAACTCAGGGTTTAAAGGACAAACAAAAATCAATGAATGCTTACATAAGAAATAGTGCTCTTGAAATGTTATCGCCTACAATGTTGTAGGATAGTCTTAGGTATTTATATTGCAAATCTTGGTTATCTGAGGTCAAAGAATAACTGCACTGAACTGAAGTACAGTTGTACTGTGAATATTCATCGTTGTTCCACGCAGACAGAACAAGTGTATGATGTCTCCTTAACTGATGTTGAGATATATTTTCCGGGCTGGTTCATCTCTTACCAAACATCATGAGTATGTAAAGCTCAGCAGAGCTGCAGGCTGCATGGCTCGATTACTTCACAGCATTGGCATCGTCTTTGGCCTTGGGAGACAGCTGTTCATTTCTCAAGTGTTGTCTAAACTGCTCCAGGCCAGGGGAATGATATTTATGAGTTTTTCAATTGGCTGACATCACCCCAAGCCACTCAGATTATCTTTAAAGGAATAGTTTGACATTTTGGGACATAGAATTATTCATTTTCCTGCTGAAATGTAGATGAAAAAGTTAATACCACTTGATCCCAGTGTGGGGCCCGTTTCACTAACAGTGATTTGTGAGTACAGCTATGGCAATTGCAGATAACTTTCCAAGTCCTGCCGGACTCTCACGTGCTCATGCATGCGTCAGAAGTATGATGTTATCTTAGATTGGTAGTAATTGATTAGAGTTTATCAAAATGAAAAGAATAGGAATTGATCTCATTGTGTAAGTTTGATGAAAGGGGCCCCTGTGTGTTAAATATGGCGCCACCACCAGCAGCTGGTTAGCGTAGGTAAGCACAAAGAAATGGTTGGTAGGATTTGTCCAAAGATAACAAAATCCACCTACCAGCACATCTAAAGCCCATTAACACTTAATAAATTAACAAGATATAACATGTTCATTACTGAACTTTAGAGCTGCTTGTAAGATGATTTTGGTATTTGGACAGAGCTAGGCTAGCTGTTACCAGCCTTTGTGCTAAGCTAAGCTACAGCTGTAACCATCTGCTGGCAGTAGCTTGAAGTGTACAAGTGAACAAGCGTATTTCCCAAAAAAATGTCAAACTGTTCTTTTAATCTGGCTGAAATTAAAGATAAAAGCTGTTCAATCGTAGTAAACATGAACTGTTTCAGAATTCAAGAAAAAGAACCTGAAACATTCTGTGAAACTAATAAATGACAGATTATGAACAAGACATTGCTGTGTTGGTTTTTATTAGTGAAAAATGGAAAACTACTCAGTTTTCTACAGAAGCTTTAATAGGTTTAGTCAAGGTTTACAATTATTGGTTTCTGTACAGGATAGTCGGCTCAAAGGCCTGTAGATTCACTTTCAGACAAGGGTTTTTAAGTTGAAGTATATTAAATCTACCATTCAGCAGCGTTACAGATCCACATGGTATCACCACACTTCATGAACTGTCCAATAGAAAACAGTTTAATTATATACACCAGCCCTTTTCAACTATTGCAAAGAGTTACATTTTCTAACACTCTCCTTTAAATTTTTTTTTAATTGTTTGAATTATATCTCAAACCGTACTGTAGAATTTCTGTATGTAAAAGCAATTTCTACTGATGAGTTCTTCTTAAATCTCTAACAAAAGTTGAAGTGCGTCTGCAGGTGGTGAGGTCCTCTCGTTTGCTTTTTGGCTGTATACTGACCAGTTACTGGAGCGTAGAGATGATGCATAAGCCTGACATCTATTCACATTAGCACGTGTGAGAAGAAACCACTTCATGCCGACAGAAGCTCTTGATGTCTTACCTACTGATTGCATAGCCCTCCAAAGTTCAAGAGACTCGAGAGAAAAGTTAGTTTGACTAAAACTCAACTCATCTGAAATCTGCACAGGATTTTTAGAGCTGTCTTCTGCTCTCAGTTGACCTGAAATCTTTGGTCAAAGCTACAACTCATTAGATATAGATTCTTATGCGTTCGCCGGTTTGAGGATGGCTGTTTGAGGGGATTTTTTTCATCTTCATTCATCCTCAGTTTGTTGAATCGAGAAGGGATTTGTGGGATGTGACAGGGCTACAACATCACCCTGTGGAGGAGAAAGAAAATCGCACTGCTTAGTTACAGTAGCTGGGGCAACAGTGTTAAATCTAGATCATCATTATGATACCAAGCAGACTTCTCTCACCTCCGTCAGGTGTCTCAGCGTGGCTCTTAGAAGAGACCACAATCTTTCAGGTTTTCTTTGATGATGATGTCGGTTACGGCGTCAAACACAAACTTGACGTTCTCTGTGTCTGTGGCGCAGGTCATGTGAGAGTAGATTTCTTTGATGTCTCTGCGCATGTTCAGGTCCAAGAACTGCAATTTGATGTAGTTACCAGCATCCTCGTAAGTGTTGGGGCCTTAAGGAAAAGATATCAAGACAAAGGGGCATGTTTGATTAGTTAGTCACTTTTTAATAAGCGTAAATGTGCTGCAAGTTGTGTGACCTCACCGTCGTATTCAGGGAAGCACATGCTGAGATGAGCTTTCTTGATTTTCTCAACGAACACATCTTTCTTGTTGAGGAAGAGTACAATGGAGGTGGTGGCAAAGTAGCGGTGGTTGCAGATACTGTTGAACAAGTGCAGACTTTCGTGCATTCGATTCTGAAAGAAAAATGTGTGTTCCCAATGAAGAGCCTGTCCAATGAACCAAGTGTTGGAGAAGACACAAATAGTGTGGAATATCAGGTGTGGGATCTGTTATCATACCACTTCATCGTCCTCCACCAGCACCATGTCGTAGGCGCTCAGAGCAGCGATGAAGATGATACAGGTCACACCTTCGAAACAATGGATCCACTTCTTCCTCTCTGACCTCTGGCCACCCACATCAAACATTCTGCATGGGAATTGAAGCATGATATCTTAATGACTGCAATCCAGCAGAGTAGAAGCACTGATGTTGGGTCATTGGTGCTCTCCTCTTGAGAAACACCAGGCTGATTCACCTGAAATGGAGATCTTTGAAGGAGAACTGGGTCTCGATGATACCAGTGGTCTTCACTCTTGATCGCAGCACATCCTGCTCAGTGGGCACGTAGCCTGGTTGGATCAGTCGCTCCAGGTCATTCAGGTAGCTGAGGGAAAACACAATTCAATCAATAACAAGCACTCATGTGGGACCTTGTGACAACCTTAAATCTGAACTTGGGTGATTTCTTACTATCCAGCGGAGTCGTTGAGCTGGTACTCTGAGGCCCTGTCAAAGCATGCCTGTATGCCAGAGTCCTTCCACAGGCGCAAAATGATTTCTGCCAGCTCTTTAGGCATGGTGCCTTCCTCAATGGTGTCTGCAAGATGCATGAGTTTCCTGGCATCATCCTGCAGGGCAAGAGGACAGAGACGCATGCAAGTTATGTTCAGTGGTCTAACCTGAAATCAGTTAACATGACACACATTGAAGTCTTTCTCAGCCGTTGTCACCTGCTGATCGGCGTGGCCGTAGCCAATATTGAGTGTGTTCATGGCCTTCACAATGGCCATGATGGACTGCAGGGTGTTGCTGTAGATGATGGTAATGAACTCCAAGCATTCTTCAAGCGAGTAACCATCTTTGTGGATAATTCTGGTGTGAAAATACAGAATTAATATGTGATTTACAGTCAGTTAGAGAAGAAATGGGACATTCGGATGTATGGTCAAGTGATCTCACTTCATCTGTTTGACGATAGTGCTTTTTCCTGATTCTCCAGCACCTGTATGAAAGAAGAAAAACATATTAAATGTTGTTGGAATTTCAGAGTAATTCATTTTTAAGGATTTTTTAGAAATCCAATTTAACTGCTGTTTTGTGCTTTTTTTATGTTTGGGGGTTCATTAATGTGAGAGGAGAATGATAATAACTGCAGGTGACCTCGTGGCATTAATCAGAGCTAATGTCTGTCTCTGACCTGCATTGTCATGAGGAGATGATGAAGCTTAGTGGGAAACAATATCTGTTACAACTTGACAGACATTACAGATTATCCCCAACCATACTGTGCTTTTAAATCCAACACATAGATATTTTAGTGTACAGAGTTTGTTGGTGCTTCAATAACAAAAGAAAACCCAACCTAATTTAAAATTCTTACTGATTTCCCCCTCAATCTAGTGCCTGTGATGCATTAATCTTATTGTATTTGAATGCTCCAGCCACAGGCCCTGTTTGGGATGGGCGGTAGGGTATCTGTGTCCTTCAGGGTTAAGCCCTTTGTGTTGCAGGACCTGTTGTTTCAGGATTAACAGGGGATTGGGTTGAGTGATTATCAAAGTGTCTAAGCAACTCAGTGACACAGGTTATTAAGCCTTTCACTTGAAACATGTTGCTTGTTTTCATCACATTTGATATTATTAAGTGTTTAAGGGTTTTTCAGACCGTAACTAACTTCATCCAAGATCTGTTTGTGTTGATAACTTAGAAATAAAGTTCATGAAAGATTAAACAAAATTTCTTACACATAACACAGCAGCAGCAACAATTATATCCTATAGCGAGATAAGATAACTATGTCTCCTGTAGGACTGTCTCCTGTATAAAATAGCCTCACCAAGGGGCCTTATGGGGCCCTTAAATATGTGTCACCATGATGATGAGGCTTCCTCTCATTGCATCCAGCTCTGTCTTTACCTAGCAGCAGCAGCTTGACAGTTCTTGCATCCTTGTCGGCATCCTCCTTCAGCTTCTTCTCCAGCTCTCTGGAGCGCTTCTCCTCGGCGCTCGCTCCAGCCCCCATCCTACTTTTCCCGGCTTGGGGCCCCTCTGCTCAAAAGCCAAGTGTCAGGAAAAATGGAAGGACCTACTTTCTGACCGGTGCCGTCAAGTGTGCAGCTGATGCTTCAGCAGCCTGCAGCGAGCACTGGAGAATGTTTGAGCATTTTCCTGACTTAGGAGAGGATTTTGGGCATTCCCTGCCCACCTGACTGAGGAGGGCCAATGGAGCACAAGGACAGGGGTGTTTTAGGGCAGAGCGAAAGGTGTGAGGAGAAGCAGACATACACCAGTGTAGGAGTGATCTAACCTTTAGGGGAACTTTGCTGTGCTCAGCGGAAGATGAACATCGGCTCAAGTGCTTATCTCTCAATGCTGTGCTTAGGTGCCTTTAAAAGAGGAGCATGTAAAGCTAAATAACTTTATGCTGAGTGTTTGTGCCCATAGCTGGCAACTTAGTTACCCAAACTAGAGTCATCTCACATCAGGAAAAATAGAAATTAAATCAGATGTTGGATATAGTGTGGTTTTGAATGCATGGTGTTTGCAAAGAGGTCTGTCAGAGGGATTAAGACAAAAGAACCAGTCTCTACTCCACATAGTACAACAAAGAATAGAACCACTGAACTAAACACTGCATGCGGACCCCTCAGCTCCCAGTCCAAACATGAAGAAAGACAAACTGACATTTCTTGCAGGATAGTGCAGACTGAAGGGTGAGCTCTGAAGTGCTTAAAGAGCTTTGCGGTTTCACCTGACAGATCTCATTGACCTCAATCTCAGGCTGCTTCAGGATCCTAATCTGCTCACTTTCAATTATGTGCTGTATGCATGCATGCACAGTGTTTGTGTGTGTGTATGTGTGTGTGTGTGTGTGTGTGTGTGTGTGTGTGTGTGTGTGTGTGTGTGTGTGTGTGTGTGTGGACATTTTCCTACACATACAGTAACTTGTAACTTTTTGCCTCTTGTGCTGCTTGCCTGTTGTAGAGCACTTTTGTTTAGAAAAATGGTTATGTTCCTGAGTCAGTCCTGCCAATGAAAACACTGCTGCAGATCAGCAGTGGTGGAGTGTATCTAAGTATATTTACTGAAGTACTCAAGTACAACTTCGAGGTACTTGTACTTTTCTTTATACTTTGTACTTTTACTCCACAACATTTCAAAAGGTAAATATAGTACTGTATTTATTTCACAGCTGTAATTACTAGTCATATACAAATACAAAAACATGAGCCTATAAAATATGATCAAATGTTACTGATTAAGCAGCTGAACAGTGTATAAAGTTATTACTTTGATCAACTACAACAGTAAAAATCTGACATTTACACATTAAAAATAATAATCTAATCAATAATGTGTAATAGTATATCATATTTTCCTCAATTTTTCGGCATTGTTTTAGCTTTCACAATAAAATAAATTTTGCTTATAATACTTTCATGCTTTTACTTAAAGCCACTAACATTTTCACTGCTGGACTTTTACTTGTAATGGAGAATGTCACAGTGTGGTATTATGTCTTTTACAAGTAAATGATCCGAATACTTACCCGCAGACCGTGTGTCGCAAACAGAAGAGACCTCTGTTATTATAAAATATAGAGCTTTAATTTATTAGTCAGCAACATGGATGAGGAAGAAAAAGATAGTAATTTTTTACAAGTCATTACAATAACATCAACTGTGCATTATATCATACATTACTTTACCTCAATGACCCAGAGCAAAGTCTGCCAGACAGAGAAAATAAAATAGATGCATGTGTTTGAAATATATGCAAATATTTGTTTTGCAAAGTTTTGAGAACGAGAGAGAGAGAGAGAGAGAGAGAGAGAGAGAGAGAGAGAGAGCATTTAAAATCACAATCTGACCTTTTCGTACTTTCTGCATGTTCCACCATAAAAAAAAGGTTTGAGCACATCTTTCTTGCACTGACAGTATTTCCATATTCCCACAACAAGAAAGACATTCACTGACATCCACGGCAACATAGCATTTTAGACAAATACCATATACATACACTGTACATGCCATGCACAATGAAAAGCCACCTTCTGAAGATTTTGGTACACGTTTCTCTTCAGGTTTGGTGGTGATCAGCTTGATCAGTGGTTGTGACATTTTGTTTTTCACTGTATGGAAGCTGCTCGGTACAAAAAGTTTTACATGTAGTCTGTGGCACGAATGATAGCAGGATGGCACTGCGTTGAACTGACATTAAAAAAAAAAGTGGCTGTGAAAGTCTCTGTTGTTAACAGGCTGATACAGTAAATACAGCACCAACCAAAGTCAATTCCCAATCACTGCAAATGAGCACATTTGTAGCTGTAATCTAATAGAAGTATAGACTTACTACATGATTAATATTCACTTAGTGAAACCAATATTTAGCATGAAACCGGCAGGAATGCAAATGTTGAATTCACTGAGAGCTAAAAACAAACCTTTCAGCATACGAGCTGCACGCTCTGCCTTAGAAGAATATAATGCAAATGCTACAGATACATGTGAAGTATTAACTGTTTCTCAAGATTACCAATTTGGCAACAGAAGGTGCTTTGTCTCTAATATGTTTTATGTATCACAAACTGTCACAAACTCACACGTAGCTGCCTGCTGGAATTTCTTATCTCAAAAGAGAAAAGAGAAGGCAATGTCATATTTTTAGCTTTGTGTCGTTAAAAGACTCCCACCCCCAAACGCCCCCCTCCCCTCCAAAGAAACCCCCAGCTTATCACAAAGATCACGTTTAAGGATACAACATTGAGATGTGATATTGACATAGAAACAAAACAAACACTTGGCAGCAACTGATTTTGGAAGATTTTGGGCAGGTGATGCAACATTATTACTTGACGCCAGGCTGGACCACAACACGAAAGGAGAAGTCCTACCTGCCGCAGAGGGCCGTTCATCAGCATGTGACCGTATGAGCGTGACGTGTTGTCACAGCTGTAGTCTGCAGGCATTTCTTTTTATCCTCACATGTCCCAAGAAATGCCATCATCATTCTGGTAACAGCTTGCAGTAAAAAAATAACATAAAATGAAAAAAAAAAACAACTGCCTGGTTTACAGTAGAGTTCTGGTGAAGAAGTTTAGAGGAGTTCGAGAATTTCACTGAACCAGCGACTCGACTTCCAGCTTAGACACTGAATACTGCCAGCAGTCAAGTGATCCAACACGGTCGCCTTTAACAGTTTCTGAGCACATGTTCATCGGTCCTTGTCCACGTGTGGGTAACTCCCAATGTCCTGGGTTATTGTTGCTGTTTCTCAAAAACACCAAACATAAAGATATTCTCAACATAATAACACATTGTAATAAACAATAACACTAACAATAATATTATAATAACAACAATATTTGCACAGATTTACCTATTCACAAAAAACATGGTTTCTAGATAGGTACAAAGAATTACTTTTTACAACCTACAATAAATATTGTGTGTTTTTTCCAACAGTTACATAGAAACTGTTTGATGCTGTTGCTTTGGGTTGCAGTATCTGTCTTGTCCGTTATGATCGTTTCATTTTTCTAACTGGAGTCATTCCCCTAAATGGAGGGTTGCAGTGTTTAGGAGGTGGAGATGTGAAAGGTAGACTGAGGGGGCGGGGGCGGGGGCGGGAGGGTGAGCATGATAAGATGTACATCCAGCTCCTCATGTCTCAGCTGGAGTTGTTTGCTCATCATGATGCCGACGGTTACGAGGCTTCTTCTGTTCTTTCAGCTCCTTCAGGCTTTTGGCTTTGTTGTCCCCGAGGCTGCCCTCTCCAAGCTGCCAGTAATCCTGGCAGTACTGGTTGATCAGGCCCATCTCTGGTTGGCTTAGGATGGTCAGCAGGTCTTTATACTGCCCGGCGCTCGGAGTCCAGGCGCTGGACTGCAGCGGAGGGAGGGCCGGGCTGCCTGTCTCCACCAACACGTTGTTGACCGTGCGGCTGGAAAGAACCACGAGCTGCAGTTTGACGAGCGTGTGTTTGAAGTTTTTCTCCGTGGATGTGCACTGGTAGATGCCGCTGTCAGATGACTGCAGTGAGCGGATCAGAAGACCTTGATCTGTTTTTAGGATGCGGCCCTCTGAGCGAATCTGGAAGGCGGGAGAGTGAAGACGATGTTAGATGTGAAATTTAAACACTGCGTTCATTCGTTCGTGTCCTGGCTCAAATAGATTCACACACCAGACCTGCAGTATGGAAACAGTTTGAAATGGCCGTGGAAACGTAACTGTGGCTGCTTTACACTGAAAGCTTTGCTCACCTCTTTTCTCCTGTCGCTGTTTTCCTTCTGCAGGTGCCACTTGAGAGACACATGAGGAGACCTGGCCTGGCACTCCAGGAACGTAGTGCTGCCCTCCACCCCATACTGCACTGTCTCCAGAGTGTTCTTATTGGCTATAAAATAATATGGGGAATATATTGATGCATCAATTCTGAGAAAATACATAAAATACATGATCTAGATAGACAGATGTTATGCTGACACTTACTGTTAGAGTTGTAACCTCTGCATTGACGGATTGGGTTGCCGTACTTCACATCCTGCCGACGGCTCCGTCTAGTGGGGTCAGATCAACAAACGAAAATAAAAAGCTTAACTTCAACATATTTAGAAAAGCTTGTGAGCTAAAGTAAGAAGGAAAATGTTGCCAAAACACACAAAAACAAACAAGCCCTGTATGCCATGCATGGCCTGTCTGTACCATCCATATGCTCACCTCTTCTGTGAAGATGAGTATCTGGAGCAGGATTTGCCGTCCCAGGCGCAGTATGGGTCTCTGGCCAGACAGCAGTCAGCGCAGGCCTCCCCGTACACATCACAGCGATGGAGAGCCAGGTGGGTCACCCCCAAGACTGATCCCACATATAGTTGTTGCTATTTATATATATATAAAAAAGAGAGGTAAAGATCAGAAAGTAAAATAATCAGACATAAACATTTTGTAATTTGGGAGTGTTTCAAAGAAAACACAATAGTTAATTGTGTCAAATTTATAAGCAGTATAAGTTTAGAAGACAAAACATGGTCATTGTCTTATTTGAATGACTGAATTAATACATATAAGCTTTTGCAGAAGTCTGACTACTGTGCTACAATTTACTCAACTATTTAAATATTAAATCTAAGCCAACTCAAAGTAACATACCCGTTTTGATGAAATCTTCATGGTGGTAATTGCTGTGGGAACCTGCAGGGATATAGTTAACAACAGCTTTTAATGAACCGACAACAAATATTCAGTGTGCTATTTCTTTCTCACAGATCAGATCAGAATCAGGAATGTCTTTATTGTATGTACAGTAAGCAAGAGTACAGCAACAAGGAATTCAATTCTAGCTTTCAATGTACTAACACAAGGATAGACATACAGCTTAGAACGAGGACAACAAATACCAGACAAATGAAGGTAAAGAATGGTAGAGAATGAAGTAAGGGTACGGTCAGACCTTGAAGACCTCCACTTCCTCCAGCACCAGCTCTTCTGTCTGCAGGTCGTCTCTGGGTAGGACAATCACTTTTTGGACTGATCCCCGATCTGTAAAACACAAGAGAGAAACAGTTTAATCCTCCCTGTTGACGCTTTGAGGCACGACCCTCTGACCTTATCTTCATACACAGAGGAAACTGCTTTGAGAACTTTACCCATCCAGACAGAGCCATGGCTAGAGGATGAGGAACTTCAAACTACACACTGATCATGAATTTAAGGCCTCAGAGCACTGACCTGTGCCCAGGAAGAGCACCTCGTAGCTCCCGTCAGCAGCTGCCACTTGGTCCACTGCAATTGTGGTGAACTCATAGTCCACATTGGTTCTAACCACCAGGGGGCGCTTGTGCACTGGGTATACGGCATTGTACATGGTGGGGTGGTTTCTCATGAAGTTGATAACCTCATCCGGGTAATCCTTCGTGGATTTCATGTTGGGGGTGAAAGTGCCTCCAGGACACTGTTGACAAAAAAAAAAAATCTGACTGTAAAACCTGCAATTTATCAAATTCCTCTTGCAGTAAGAACATGTTCTCATAGAAAGGCTGACAGATTTTTCTTTGTTTAGAACTCACAGTGCCAGGACGTGGGTAGGGGATCTTCCCAGTGTACGCCACCCACTGGTAGTTGGGTCCCTCCTTGTGGGCAAAAGGCCCATTGAAGACCATACGGATGTCGGCCATGGAGTAGACGCACACTGCTGAACCTTTAAACACAGATCTGGAGGAGTGCAGGAGAAAAGCGGTGAACACATAGAGATGGCAGCTAGAGGATACAGATTAACTCACTCTCTGAGATAATTACTACGGGTGTTCTCTGCGGCTGGTACAATCTCCTTCCTTCCCACGTACTCAGCCGGCCTCTTACAGGAACGCACTGAAACATTATGACGCACAAACACACTCTCAAACCGACTCAACCAGAGTCAAGCTGTCTGACACACTGACATACAAACACCCACGTACTGCAGAGAATCGCCAGAGCTCAGGCTCTCGCTGCTGTGTGGTGGGTGTACTATGTTTGTAACTCCTGTCACGGCCTCTATCATTAGCACCGCATGTGTTTTTATCAGCTGGGTTTAAATGTGCCTGATGCCTAAGGAGAGGATGGAAACAATAACAGTATTTGTTTCTCAACTACATTAATCAAGACATGTTTATGCACCTCTCCCTGCTTGCGTGCAGTCTGAATCTCAATCTACATCTCTGGCTGGTTCCCTTGAATTTTAATGCTGTGTGTTGAATGACATCTTGCTATCAAACCTGACCTATAAGGAACTATAGGCTCAGTCAGTCTCTCAGAGGAGCGCAGCTCCCTCTTGGCTCCTGATTTGCAGCCCTGTTTTGTCTTTGTAGCCTGAATCTGACAGGCCATACGCAACACAGCATTTCAATATCAGAGAGAGCTGACACCTTCAGGCTGAGTGAAAATGAACACAAACTGCAGGAGGAAACCAAAATACACCTTACCTCCAAACTACATGAAAGTTAGAGAGTTTGAGAAAGCTGTCAGTCACTCACCCTGAAACTGAGAAGACTCCATAGATGACGGGATTCTTGGTGTCTTGAGTTGGCTGGATATACACATCCCCTAATAAACAAAGACAGAATTTAGAGTAATTTGAGTAATTTATTCACAGTAATTAACCATGAGAAGCAGTGGGGGAACAAATACACAGATCCTTAAGTAAAAACACATGAGCAGCAATTAGAAAATACTGCATTACAAGTAAATGTATTCAAAATTTTGCTCAAGTAAATGTTAAGAACTATTATCAGCAAAATGTACTTAAAGTAGCAACAGTAAACAGTAACTGGCTCTCTTCCAGCAGGTTTACTGTTCAGTCTATATACACTGCCTCTTGGTTCCAGCATACAGAAACACACTATATCTTACCATTCGTATGCTGATATGCTTTTACCACCTAAAAAATATTTCCAAAATTAAATCCACGTAGTCTCAGATGCTGAAAGACTGGTTCATGCATTCATCTCCTTGTAGGCCAGCTTACAGTATTGCCCTTTTTCTTCTCAAAAAGACTGTAGGATGGATGCAGCATTTAGAATGAGCTGGAGCCATCACTGGAGTACCCACTGGGACAATAACTCTGTGACTCCTATACTGAGATCTCGTCACTGGCTTTTGAGAAAATACAGAATTAATTTGAAAATATTGCTCACTGTCCACAAATCACGAAACGGTCTAGCTCCTGAATACATGGACTATTCCCATGATCTCAAGCAAACCTGGTGAAGGTGCATTCAGTTACTATGGGCCCACTCTGTGTACAGGCTCAGCTACAAATCAATGTGCTGCAACAGTACAAGTACATGTGAATTATACTTAAGTTTTAATTACTTTACATAGTTAGCTAGCTACGTCCAGTGGTTCCCAGCCTCGAGGTCAGGCTCCCTCTTGAATCTGAAGTGTCAGATGAGATGATTAATGATCAATCTGCAGCACAGATGTGTTCACATTTTGGATTTTTTTCTAATATTTGTTGTTTTTGTAAAATATGGGACACTTAAACCTCTTCGCACCTCAACTATTCAAATAAGTTTAGAGGGGAAATCACTGTTTCGACCTGTGACAAGGAGTCCCAGCTACACACAGCTTTGTTGTAAGGGATCCCAACCTAAACAGGATGGGAGCCACTGGTTTAATCTTTAACTAAACACTGTATTTATTTTGTTTTTCGTATGTTTTTGCATGCAAAATTTTACTCTGCAAAGTAACCAGTAACCAAGGAAGATAGTGGAATAATCATTACATTTCTCTGTAAAATGTTGCAGGTAGAAGTACTCAGTGGCAGAACATGGACATAATTTGAGTACCTCAAAAATTTTATTTAAGTTAATCCACCACTGATGAAAAAAAGGAAGCCTTTGGACAGAAGCACAATAACCGTCATGATGAACGGTCAGACAAGGAAACACAGCATATTAAGTAAAAAATATTGCCTGTATCAAATCATCCCAAATCTTTATAACTTCCCAGATTCCACCTGGTTTCACCCCAAAGTCATTTTGTAATTATGACATATGGAGATTTTTTTGGTTTCCTCGGAGGGGGAGTTTTTGGGAGAGTTCCTCATGAATTGTGGTTACCAGAGCCTCAATGAGATCCTGAATCCAAACTCTTCCAATGCTGAAACTTCAGTTCCTGAGTGTCAACAGGGAATATGAGTGAAACAGAGATCTCTGCTGAAACATGACTTTAATAGGAGCCATATGCATCCAGTGACTGTGAGGTTGAGGCCGTTGTGAACCCTGCGTATCCTCTGATGGCTTAATGAGAGAAAAGTGCAAGGAAAAACAATAAGGAAGAAAACTGAAATAAATTTAAAGTTGACAGGTTGAGTAGAATAACACTTCATCCAAAACACGTAGAACACACAGGTCCATCTAATGCTGTGCATCAATGGGAAACTAGTGAAAAGGACACAGATCGCTTGTTTTAAATGGCCTTGAAAAGACAAGGGCAACAATTATCTATCGTCAAATGTCTTTAAATAACAGCAATTACAATAAAGAGGCAGAAATACTAGCCTCTCTTCTAAAACCTGAGGATCTTTTTCATCTGTGAAATTAGAAGCAAGACATAAATCTGGCACAAAGGTAAGACTGCAGCCGTCCGCTCAGATTTATCTCTCAAATATCACCTGAATGAACGTGTGAAGCAGTGTGAAAGAGAACAAAACGTTAAACCACGAGCAATAGAGGGTGAGATGTAATAACACACGATTTGATCCCTGTGCCCTCGGCGTTATCTGCTGTGCACAAAATAAACACGCGGAGGCTTGAATTCACACGGCTTGTATGAAAACATCGTTTCTACTCTGCAAAGTTGCAAAAATCGACAAACTCTGCTGTGATCGTGAGTTTGAAATCATTTCAGAAAAAGACCTCTTTACATGCAAAGGTATGAAAATGTCAGGTAATGGCTGTGCGCTAAAGCAAAAATTTACTTTTGGCAAACAAAGGAAAAATTCCTAACCCATCTGACGCCAGTTTGACAGGCCTCCTGGCTACACAACCAGCGCAGCAAAAGAGAAAAGAAATAAATCAGCAGAGAACTGGAGCAAGTTGCATCAGTGCAACTTTTGTTTCTGATGTGTCAGATCAGACGGTCTTTGAGGCACTCTCAGCGTCACATTAGCGGAGAAGCATCTCTGATTGCCGTAAGCGTGGAAAGAACACAAAGAGAGGGGATAAATAAGGTGTTTTTGAAAAGTAACAACAAGAGAAAGTGAGCGATGCATTCAGTGAATAGTCACTGGCTGTCAGACGACTACAGATAGCATATCATCAGCTCCTTGATACCTGCTCTTAAGCATGTGCACCTAAAATGTGTTGTTGAAATGTCCACTTAGAATAAGTACAGAGAAAAATTGAAAAACAAACAAAAAGCAACAACAAAAAGGACCTGTGTCTTCATATGCAGTTAAGAGGTTTTGAGATTTGTCGTCTACGGCATCATAAAAAATAACTCAATGAAAAACATTGTTTCACTCCATAATTACATTTCAGAAAAGGCAATAAAACTTTATCGCCCGCACATTCGTTCTCATTTTTATCTGGCAGACGTTTTCAGCTCTCCTGCGTCTGCTTGTCTCTTTCGCTCTCTCTTTACATTCCTCCTCTCCCTCGACACAACCCTGAACGCTTTCTCTTCTGTTAGCCTCTGCCTCACCATCTGAATGTACTCCACTCTCTCCCCTGAGTCCTCATACGGCCACTCTGATGCCTCTGCTGGGCTCCAGCAGGACCGGCAGGGACGGAGACAGAATACATTTCGACCAGACTGTCTGTGGTTGTGGGAAGGACGACCACAGAGCTGTGGGATGTTCCACTGCACCTCAGGACTCACAATGACCTCACCACGAGTGCTCATCTGCACTGAAGTTACAACTGACCTGCTGCGCTGTGGGTAGACTGCTAAAAGTGCAGCAATGCTGACAGAAGAGCGCTCCTCTGCCACTGACAGAGTGCTCTTAATGCATTACATACATTTGCAACCTGCAGCAGGAAGAGGCTCATGGCAAAGCTGCGCTTGAGGCACGGTTACTGGGTGAATTATTCAACACAGTCACGGTACATCTGAATGAAAACAATTACGGCCGAGAGATAAGTGCATGTGCATGTTGCTGGGCTTCAGATGTAGCCAATGCAGTGTGTTCAAGTGCAAATTTTAACACAAAGCACTCAATAGGTCACATGCTGCATTTCAGTATGCTCATTCAGGATCATTTTTAGATAATTACAATATAGTAACTACATTAGTTTCTAGCACTTTGAATAAAATGCAGTTACAATCCGTTGCAAAATTACATTATATGCATTAAAGAAAATGACATTTGCACAAGATTCATGTTTAATGACATAAAGGTCTCAGAAAAGTGCATTACACTGTAATTATTCCGAATTATTATTTTTTCATGATGTGGCATGAAAAGCATTCTGTGCCACTAAAAGTGACTGTTGCCCCCAAAATTGATACACACGGTAATCCACATTATTTTGTGAATTCATTTTATGATATTTCTTTAAAAAGCTGCCTTGCAGTTGAAATCACACTGCATTTTTGAGTCTTTCACTAAATTTTGTGTGAAATTAGTTTTTTGTTTCCAGTGAGAGCGTGTTTTTCTACTAAAATGGAACAAAAAACAGTGAAAAGAAGTGAAAGATTTGCTGCTTATACCTGTAATTTCAAGGGTACTACAAATCCCTCTTTAATCCTGACAGTCATGTGAATGACAGACAGGCCGGGATGATCCGCAGGGGGTCGGACTGATCCCGGTTCCTCATTACTTTCATTACTCTGTGTGTGTGTTTGTTTTTCTATCTCTTGCTTTTTTAACTACAAATCCTCTGCGGAAGTGTGTTGATGGTCCTACAGTATAGGATGTTACCATTAAGGATGTTACCTGCAGGAGCCATGTTGATGTTCAAAGGAAAACACATGTCAAGCTTAACATGCATGATTCAGTGACACCTTAATCTAAAGCTGTAGCTTCCTTCTACACATGAGCAGACACATGCTGCTGTAAATGCTGCTTGTCTTTATATGTGTGCCCCTCCAGTACAGCGAGCTGCCGGCTCACGCACTCGGGCAAAATCAGAGTAGATGTCAACGCTGAAGGCCTTAAAACTGTAACATCATGGCGAAAGTATGCAAAGCAAACGGAGGTCAAAATGTGAGAAGTCTACAAATGAGAAGGTTGTTGATACTGAATCTGTCAACGAGAAGTCCATCTGGAGACCTCTGTTATGAGTTGGTGTTACACGGTCATGTAAGAATTCTCATTTTCCATCTGCCAGTTTCTCTGTCAGGTCACGGACAGACTCATTATGAGCTTCACACTAAGCGCTTTAAGCAGATGCATTATATGTTCCCTGAGCGGTGGAATACGATCTGTAAAAAATGCCACATTGGGTATTTTAGATATTTGGTTTTGAAGTTAACTTTTACATCATAAACACCGACTTGGAGAGTGATCAACTGATCAACAGGTGGTGCGTACAGGCCCGGTGAGGTGATGCGGGCGTATAATGACCAGAGATGAAAGAGGAGTGCCAGAGACGTTCCGAAAATCTTAAACAGGGAAACAATAATTAAAACTCACTCAGTTCGTCAAAGTGCGTCTCGATGCCGTCAGCTCCAGGCACGGAGCAGATTAGTCGAGCTTTCAGAAACGTGCTCCACTTGTTGACCAGACAGCAGTGTCCGCCGTCATCGTTCTGTGGGGGGAAGATGCACAGTAGTCATCCATCCAGCTCCACCACAAGAGTGTGACCAACGTCTGACGAACAGCTGTTTGAAACAACCGTCCAAGCTAACTGCCCTGGGCCTGTTGTTATTGGGCCTGTATGAATAAAGATCAGCTCTGTGTTTCAGCTTGGCCCATCTGCACAGGAGGTCAGCCAACTTCTACTGCTGAGGTAAAGATTCAAGCCTTAGGAAATGATTCATGCGCTGCAACTCAACACCTTTTATGGACGCCAAGTGATTTGCAGAGCTGGAAGACACACATTTGGTATCTATCTTTATGTGCTGTAACATCATGTAGGGAAGAAGTCTGTTTCTTGTGGTCTTTGGTAAAAGGGTGACATGTTTAATGTAATATCTTCCAGAAACAGATAGAAATGTTTTATATCTTTTTTATTAGCCATGCCAGGGACACGACTGTAGGAACAGTCAGTTGCTCCAACACTTTGGTCCAAACTGAAATATCTCAGTGTTTTTTCGATGGATTGCCATGAAATTTTCTACAAACATTCATGGTCCCCTGATGATGAAAAATACAGATTTTAATGATGCCTTGACCTTTGTTTTAGCCACCTGCAGGTTAACATGTGTCATTCAGAGTTAAATATCTTGTTTGTTGGATCAAATCACCATAAAAATTGCAAAATTATTCAACTTCGAGAGAGGATGCGTTTCAAAAACTTTGGATCTGCCTCATCGCATCTGGAGGTAGTCTGGCTCGCATGGTGTTTGGACCTCAGTTAGGTATAAATCCAATCCATACACTGTACTGTCATGTGTATGCTACACAACATACAGCTATCATTCTTTTGCCAGCATATAAATATAAGTTGTAAAGGCTGAAGAGAGACTCTTTTTAACATCACCATGTGTGCAACAGTGTGCATTGAGCTCATCTGTGCAGCTGATCTGCTGTTAACAAGACATATGATTTGCTCCATGATTTTTTAGGGCAGTCTAGCACTGACTCAAGTTTTGCTCTGGAGGACAGAGATCTAATCTCAATGTGCATCACGAAAATACATAAAAAATGCCACGTGAAATCACAGAGGCCAGATCAGATTGTTTATCATCTGGATAACGCATCCGGATATAGATCTCTTTTTAATACCAGGCGTACATGGGGGTGTTCTTTAATATATTTCTTGTAAATTACATACTTCAGGAATGTATCTTGCAAACAGAGGCGTGTGTTGAGAGACATTTTTCTGAAGTCCATGTGCAGATGGTTTGAAAGTTTTGAACTCTGTGTCATTTGTCTGTCTTCAGTGAAAAACAACACTACCGGCCACAGCACTACATCGCTGAGTAAACACAGCTCTGGCTTTGTATGGATGTCTATGCATGTATACAGATGTGGACTTAAGTAAACTCTACTGCTCAAACATTTCATCCAGAGGAACAAAAATAACAGAATGCTTTCCAAACTTAGCTGTTGAGGCAAACAGCAGAGATTTTGTTTTCTGACTGGTAATTGGTGTGCGTTGCTGTTTCGTGCTCAGAACTTCCTTTCTGGCCTCTAAGAGACTAGGAAACAGGCAACAGACTATAACCATTATGAAGACATATAAACCTTTCAGCTGTGATGATCAACATGAGGTTTGCTGACTGGCGTGATAACTCACCAGGCAGATCCGCCCTATCCTGGACTGGGTCATGGGACTCTGGCCCATCTCAGAGGCTTTCTCGCGGAAGAAGAAGTAGAGCTTGTCATCATTCTTCTCAGCGCTGTCTGGGATGAGGTGTGCGTGGACGAATGTGGGATCTGTGAAGTAGAAAGAAGGGAAGGAGAGAGCATTAGCAGCTTTTCAGTTCAAAATGTCAAGACTGCACTGCACTTAAAGGGTGTGTACCCAGGAAAGACATAAGTGCCAAAGCCTGTTTAAATCCACAAACCATCAAATCAAACCTCAAGTGGACTTTTTGTGGACCTCCAGAAAGTCTACTTGTGGTGCAGATTTCACTGGACTGCACTCAAGATGTTAAGGATATGTTCATTTCAAACAATATTCATATGCTCACATCTACACTGAAACAGTTTTGGTAGCTGCAATCATTTTTCTTGTGCAGCAGTTGATCAGTTCAAAAATCACTCTAAAGTTCAACTGAAGCTACAGTACTATGAGTCTGCAGCAACATGGATATGGATATAATCCAAATTTTTGGTTTGAAATTCCATGGATTGTGTTTCTTTGCTAAGCTCTGGTGGAGGGAGAGTGGCAGAAACTGAGCTTTTCCCTAAAATTACTGTGAATTTGGGAAAAAAAAGCTTAATCTGGCTAATTCAAACTGCTGAAGCCTCACATTTTGCTTTTGCTAAAGTCTAATTATGCATTTTTGTATAGAGCTTGGTTGGTGGATTTTGTCCCCCGTCACTTACATAGTCGAGAACTTATAACTTTCACATCGATGGGAACCAGTGGGGTCTTAAGCTCTGTTTCATGGCACATTTTAGCCTCTCGGGGCCGAACACCCTCACTAACTTGATGTGAAGACTGCGAGCATGTCACTGTATGCATGACTGTAAGTCTGCAGGTCTAAAGGGTGAAGATTTGCATTCAGTCACAGACATCACTTACAGTGTGACAGAGAAACTGGAGGCAGAGGTCTATTGAGAATGATTACTGCTGTAACATAAATAATGGTGGCCTGGGGCCCAGAGCAGCACTTTAACTAACCCACCCATTTATTTCTTCCTAGTGACAATGCTCAATATGGCATCACAGCGAGCTCCCACTGGCTGACTTACTGGGTCACCGCTGGGTATGCAACACAGGGCTCCCCCTCCCTGTTGTGATCAACCAGGGTCCAAAATGAGGACAAACCAAAATCAGGAAAGGGGGGGGGGTAACCAGGAGCCATGTAATGGGGGAGGGGAAATATCCGAGGGATTCCACATGGCTGATTAGCAGGACTCAGGTGTCCCGATTCAGTGTACCACTACCAGGGGACTGTTGTCAGGGCAACAGGGTCAGAGGAAAATCCCGGAGCCAGCAACACTCGGGGAGGCCGTGATTGGTTTGGCAAGATCAACCGAAAGCACCCGACCAGCATTTATAATGCTGTGACAATCATGGTTCATTAGAGAGCGGAGGCCGCTCTGAGTCATTATTGACATTCAGTCATTTCTCCCAGCTACTACACTACTGACCTCGCGGTCAGGCTCCGCATGCATGCAGTCAACAATTAGCGTAGTGCATTTTATCCTTTGAGTCAAATAATCATGTGGTCATGTTTAGCAGACTGGAAAGATCAACTATGCCATTCCGAGATGACATGACTCCAGGAATGGACGACGTGCAGGCTGGTGTTGAAGCAACATATGGGAAGCTGCATGAAACATTACAGCAGTGTACTTCAGGAGCTGAGGAATAAATTAAAAACAGTCTGGAAAGAGATGAGTGGAAGGAATAATGCTGGCTGTAGAACAAGCGGTGAGTTGAGACATTACCGTTTAACCATCTGGAGTTGTACTGATCAGTCCTCATGGCTGTCTGTTTCCCCAGCGTACGGAAGATAGCAGAATCTGTTCCCATGAAATCAATGTAGACTCCTGCATACAGCTCTCCATCTGCCAGTCACAGAGAGGGAAGGAGGTGAAGTCATTGAGGGTGAAATATTTTCAGGTTCAAGTAAAGAACACGTCATCTAACACATCTGATTGAAACTTCATTAAAAAACTGGATTATCCCTCCAGGTTTCATCAAAATCAGACCGGTGGCACGTACGGCAGCTGTGGTTATGAGTTTCTACTCGCATGAGGATTATCATGTAAATTGTAATTTGTAAATCATACTTTCAAAATGTCATCAAACCAGTAAAAATGTCACGTTTGGGTTAAACCTCCCAACCTCCCAATTATATTGCAACCATACATGCACACTCAGCAGGCCAATCAGTGTAATCTAAATGGACAGCTGGAGTTACACAATTCCAATGGACAGCTGGATTCGTGGTGTCGAAGTCAGGGGTCAATCAGAGCTTGATGTTGAAACCCTTCATTAATGCCTCCCCATCAGGCTGTTGGTGCGATGTTTTTAAAATAGCGTAACTCCGAATTTTGATGAAATTAGACCCCAACACATCATGTCTGAGGTCATTTTCCGTGCATGAAAAAAGGTGACACTTTACTGGCTATCCACTGTAGGAATATTTTAAAGACGGTCAATGAGAATTGACAAGAAGTAGGAAGTGTAATGAAATAACTCCTGACACCCAAACCAGGGGAATTCCAGCTTCCTCTGTTGTCCTCAGTGTGGTATGTCTTTGCCCAGCCAGCTATGCAAGACGACCTGTAGCTGATTTTCTTGGTGTTAGTTTTGCTCGGGTCAGCTGGAATTTAGCTGACATAGCAGAAGAGAGGGTCTCGCTATCTTTCTTTGTCTTTCTCTCTCACACACACAAACACTTGCATGCAGGGCAGCAGGTCACTGATGATCAGCAGCCATGTCTGACCACCTGTAAGCTGCTGACAACAAAAGACCACCCACAGACCCGAGAGCATCTGACAAAACAGGTGAACGTATTGATGAAACTGCAACTGAACCAGAGCTGAAATGATCAGCAAACAATGCCAAAAAAATCCTCTGATTGCAGCTTCTCAAATGAAAGGATTTGCTCATATGATTCTCTCTGGGTTTTGGATTATTGATTGGAAAAAACAAGCAATTTAAAAACTCCGAAATCATGGCAATTTAACTGATAATGAAAATAATAATTAGCGGCAGCCCTAGACTGCACATAATCAGAGGAGTAGCTATTGTAAGAACCAGCTAAGATTTTCTTTAAGTAAACACTATCAGCAATGGAAAGAAAATATTCAATTCAATAATGCAGAGTTTCACAGAATTAATGTTAAAATTAATTCAGAAACTGAACAGACTCAAACCAAAGCTGCCTGTAGACGTTGTATGAAAGAGGAAAAAAAGCAGAGACTTACTGATCAAAGCAGAGACGCTGTTAAGTTTGGGGTCAAAAGGACATTTTCCTTTGCCAGAATCCACTTTACCAGGTTCAAGCCGGAAAATGTATTCCTATAACGGCAAAGAATTAGGAAAAACATCATTAATAATTTTCTTGTTATGGTTTCTCATTTGTTAACAGATTTATTGTGTTTAAGGAATCATTTTTTGTGTGGGGGATGGTTATGCTTTGAATGCAGCATGTAAGTGTAAGGCACTTTGAGTATGCTTAGATGTTAAAAGCAGCAGCATCAAACTAATAACGTGATCAGTTTAGAGAGACGGTAACAGTGACGAGCTGTGACCCTACAGGAGCTCTCACAGCACTATTGGATCTGCTGAGGGGAACAAAAAGCAGACAAAGCCAGTTATCTGTGAGATGGAGAGGTGGAGGAAAATGCTGAGAGCAATTCAAAACTCATCCACCATGCTTCTGATGTTAGTGCTCAGACAAGAATTCATTATTCCACAGTGCAAGAGGACATCTTGAACATCTGTGTCAACACTGGGTATGTGTCTACATGGAGTTTTGTCGGGTACTTCAAAGCTGGCTGATTTTGTCTGACAGGTAGGAAATATGTAAGTGAAAGCAGAATAATGGCAGAGCTGTGTTTGTAACCTGTTCTTGGACATTTTCTTCAGTAACAACATGAAGTACGACTCAAAAATATGTGTGTGGATTGAAAATCAACCTTTAGGGTGATAACAACTACGATCAGCAACTTTGCATATTTGACTTTTATACTGTTTGTGGAGAAATAACTAAAATCACAGTTTTCAAATTATAAGAGTCATTATGTGCAGCATTAAAGCCCACAAATGCCAAATTACCTTTTTGGCAACTAAGCTCCAGACACCTCAAACAAGTGAGAAAGGCACAAACACAAACAAACACAGAAAAATATTTCATGGGAAAGAAAACAAAATTGCTCTGACTCAGGGAGAAAATCTTGTGTTCATGTTGGAGCACATCAGTCATAACAAGAATCTGATGTTTCTCAGGGCGTTTAAAGGCTCCGCTGGCATGAGAACAGGACATTTACAAAGCATTCTTTTTTGTTGCTGTAAGAGCAAAGCATGTTTTCTACATTTGCAAAAAAAAAAAAAAAAAAACCTACCAAAAAACAGATTCACAGTTAACATTTTGATAGAAGAAGTTTTGTGGAGACTCTGCAGTTCAGCAAGCTGTTTGCCATTCTGAGATTTGTGGAAACCTGAGACTGAAAAAGTTCTCCAGGTGGGCACCAAACTTTACAAAACTCCCTTCAGCCCACCTTTGCCTCCAAAGGCTCTGATGCAGTGCTGTAGTCTGCTGCCCGACTTGTTCTCCCTCCAGACTGGGGTGCCTGTAGGTAGTGGGAACCCTATAACAGAGACATGGCACAGTGGGCCATCTCATTACCACATTCAACAGCGCAGAACAAAGTGAATTTAACCTGATGGCGACCACGACATAAACTGACGAGAAAAATAGAAAAGGGCAAAAATGAGGGACCAAAAAAAAAAACAAACAAAACAAGCAGGCTCGGCGAAGAGGAACAATTCTGAAAGATGAAAAGAAAAATGTCAAAGTGGAGGTCGAAGTCGAGTGAAGAGAGCCCGTGGGGCGACATTCATCATTTAGTAACCATGTTGGATTAGACTCAGTGTCATGCAAACACAGCTGCAAACTCCATGCATAAACCATGCAGTGCCAGCACAGAAAACAAAAAAGGAAATGCAACAAAATGAGATGAGCAGCAGCTGAAAAAATGCATTACATCCAGCAGTGTCTAACACAGTGAAGCATAAAACATCTTAAAACAGTCTACTCGTTCAAGTTTTTCCAGAAAGGTGCAGGTTTTTTATGTAGAGCTCGACAGGTTGAAAGGAGCTCAAAAAGCAGGAGAAGTGATGCAAGTAAAGGAAAAAGTTTGCAGTGAGAGGAAAAAGTAAAAAAAAAGAAAAAAACATGAGGCCATCTGTGTACCACAATTTTTCTGAACAATTGGTTTCTGTTTACATCAGAGGAAAATCTTTACAGTGTGAAGTAACATAGCATTTGGACCTTAGGGGAGAAGCTGAATGACAAGAGGCCGGCTGACCTTTACGATGAAATCTGAGACCGCCATTTCAACAGTGAGACTAAACAGGCAGCGTGGTGAATGTAAGTGTGTGGACTACAGCCGGGCCGGCAGCTGCTGCAGCTCTGCGTGGCCGTCGTGCTAAAGCGAGGGAGGGAAGGAGGAAGGGACGGAGGGAGGGGTGAGCTACAAGGCTGATGATGGATGAGAGGCTCCATCAGTAATGATGGCCTTTCAGAGGCTCTCAGCCAGAGAGGAAGACAGGCCACAGGCTCTGCTGTGTATAAACAGGTGAGGAGGGGGGCACTACTAGGTATTTCTATAGATATACTGTCAACCTGCTATTCCCGGTCGTCAGAGAAAATTGGTGCCTCAACGATCTTTAAGCAGTGGCAGTTAGGTACCTCACCAACAGCAATTCTGTAATAATAATAGAGATCTAGCTCCGACTGGCCATAAGCTTTTTTCTTTGAGTCTCCCAGACCGTGAAACCGTACAAATCGATGAAAAGTAAGCGGCAGAAAATGATGGGAGAGGAGCAGAGCTCATGAAACTGAGGAGCGAGAGCAGAAGGAGATTCTCTGACCCGAGATTGATTGACAGATACGGCTCTGAAAAGAAGTGCAGAGCGAAGGTCAAAATGTCTACATGGCTGCCCGGCCGCGTCTTTGGTTACCTGTGACCTGCGTCCCCGGTCCACGTAGGTGCAGATGGGGTTGTACGCGCCCGTTCCGCACACATACAGGTGGGTCCGGTTCCACGGCTCAATCAGGCGGATGAAGTTTCCACATTCCCCCTGAGGGAAACAAAACCCAACAGCATTAAAGACTTTACAAAAAAAAAAGGAAAGAAAAGGGTTACATAACACATAATGCCCCACTGATGGTTAATAACCCCTCTGCCTGGCTCAGAACCATCATATCTATCATTTCCGCTGTTGGCTGGTTTGTGTTTGGCAGCTCAGTTCCCTGGCGCTGTGTGTCAGCCTGGCCCGGGCTTCAGATCAGACCACACTGTCAGAGGGAAAAATGTTTCCAAACACCATATAACTGTGTGGCAGAAACCAAGAAAAGCAGTATATCTGAGCTGTGAAGTGTGTTTGCTATTGGGATTGAGGGTAAAACCAATTCAATGTTCTGTCAGGCTTGACAACTGAAAAGCATTTTGGTTAGACCAAACAAGCCTGTTGAGTGAACATTTGGGTTTTTGGAGAAGAGAGATTTTAAATTCCAATTAGGGCTTTTTAGAAGAGGACACAAAGAAATGCTTGCTGCTGGGCTTTTTAAAATCTCACCATCGATGTGGTTTATTTAGACTTTTAATCATTTAAGTGGTAACAATTCAGACGAGGACAACATCTTTCTTTCTGGAAGTGCAGACAAAGAGGTGCTGCTGGTGAAAACAGCTCTCTGCTTTCGAGGTCTGCAGCTTTCTAATCTCTATGTTTTTTTTCTGACCAGCTGTCCACCTTCCTGGTCTCAGTCCATCCAAATCAAAACTCCAACTACAGAAACATACAGGCTGATGATATCTGTTCAGATTTGTCCTGCTAGTGACAGCTGGCAAAAAAGAAAGGATGTACCAAGCACAAAAAAAAGACTGTATGCAGGATGGGGGATGAGCCATTTTGGCAGATCTTAGCAACACGACAGATGCACAAGTCAGAGGTTTGAGAGGATGTGTTTTTTTGTGTGTGTGTGTTTACGCACGTGGGCCTGCGTGTATTATTCAGCGCACAGTTGTGCTCCCCCACAGAGAGCACAGTGGGGATGATTGCCTTTGACCTCCCGCCTGAACCGACATCCCCTCTGAATTGCTTTTGAATTGTCATCATCTGTCATTCCCTAAAGAGTGGCCACGGTTGCCAAGACATCTCCCGCTAGCCAATTTTATTTCTTATTTTAGTGATGAAATTTCAAACCCACCTCTGACACATACATGCACACACACAGAGGCTCATACATGCACACCCAGAGAACGTACAGAGGCCAATACGATGTAGCCAGAGGCAGTGAGAGGCGCGGGTCACCAAACACGCATAAATGAACATTCCAGTTGGATAAACAGCAGCCTGCACTCTCTACCAGCAGGGGAGAGCAGGGTTATTAGCCAGAGTCTCATCACTGGCTCCCGCCAGCGCTCAATCCTAACATGGAAGAGATGAGTGTGTGTGTGTGTGTTTCGAGGGGGTCAGAATGTGTGAACGAAATCAAAAGCGAAGGATCTGTTTTTTAGATGAATTTCAATGATGAGTTTCTTTGTGGGGGCTGTGCTGGCGGTGGCTGTGTTTGAATGTCTGAATCGTATTAACACTTCAGACAAGCCTGAAGCTTCCAGCGGCTAATTCATTTTGTCTGCTTGCCCGGACAACAAAGAGCAAAATAATTATTGTGCAAAAACAGAAAATTAGATCACACTCAGAAATTAAGTCAAAATATCTGTGATGTGTATGAGATCTGTAGGCTAATGTGTTTTCCGCTCTCACTGAAGGCGACTGAATGCTACACGTTCCAAGATCCCGCTGGAGCTTAATTGGTGGCAGCTGTATGCAATCAGCAATCAGGGACGCACAGACAGTAAGTAAGAGCTTCACAGCAAGTCACACATTGGAAGGAGCTTTCAAATGTCCTCCACTGACCCCAGAGCCCTATTCAAATCAACAACGTTGCCAAAAGACACACTGAAAACACACTTGTGCAAGGATATCACCAGATCACACGTTTAAATGTGCAGCAGGTAAAAAGGATCAAGGTGCACAACTGTGCTTCTATCAGCTGCACATTAGGGGTCCTGTTAATATATGTTAATCAACATATATTCAGGAACTTTAAATTAGGGCTGTGACTCATGATTGCTTTAATTATCGATGAATCTGTCCATTATTTTTTTAGCAATCTGATTGATAGTTTAGTCCATAAAATGCCAGAAAATAGTGGAAAAAATACAATCTCTTGAGTCCAATGTGACATCTGACATCTAATCAACAGTCAAAAACTGAAATATAATCAATTTACGCTTGTATAAAACAGAGCGAAATAGTAAATCCTTATATTTGAGAGGCAAAGAACCGGGACTTACATTGGTGTCTTTCCCTGACAGGACACATTCAGTCTTCCTCTGGGGGGCAACGGGCCAGTGGATCTGACGGGGAGAGATCAACAAGGTGGTTAGATGTGAACCGTTGTAGAGCTCAATCAGGATTACTGTTTGTGTAGGACATTTCTCACAATGAGCGGCTCCTTGTTGATGTCGTGCAGATCCAGGGAGAGGATGTAGTCTTTGCTGCCCACATACATGCGGTCATGGTCCTCATCCATGCGAAGGATCCGATAGTCGGTGGAGTTCAGCAAGAAGGAGAAGTGGTGAGCCGTGCCGGTAGACTTTAGCTCTATAAAGAGGCAAAAAACAGTGGAAAAATAAATGGTTTTCTTCAAGCTGTGCCTGTAATGCTGTAGTAGAAAAACACACAATACAATTGGGAAACACAAACCACAGACATGGTTGCAAGAGATGTGTGTAGGCTGCTTGTTTCTGGCAGGGAGATGCCCTTTGGTTTGCCAAAGTTATTTCATTCTTTCTGCACTAGAGGTGATCTTCTTATTTTCTTTACAAATTGAAACCACATACAGTAGACACACACACACACACACACACAGACAGTATGCTTATGTGGACCTCATGATAGTATACTAATGATAAGCCAGATCTTCCCTCAGACTCTCCTAGAATTCATTTACAGAAGCCGTTTGTTCTTTTTTTATCTTCAGCACTACCAATTACATCCTGACATTATGGGGCTCTGGACAGGCTAAATCTGGATATGACAGGTTTGACAAAAGCAAGGAAGCCTTCACTAAATCTCACAAGAGTCAGAAGTGAACAGCAACAGACAAGCAATAAATCGGTCACAGCTGTACGGTGACGGAAAGGTGTCAAGAGAACCAGTCGTTTTGGCCTCTTTCACGCTGCCTCGTGGTTGGTATCCTGAGCCGCAGTCGCATATCCTGGCTTCCATTACAAAAAGCCAAATAGCAGATTATGTTCAGGACCTGGCAGCCTGACCCTGGCTTTCCTTCACCTTTTTTGAATTCTCTCAAGCTCTGGTGGTGATGACGGCCTTCACTCTAATCTCCTCTTGTGAATTCCCCATTTCAGCAACAGTGGAGGAGATGCCGACCACTCCCAGGCTTAGTCTCCCACCGTATCATGCATAACATGGCCACATCCTTCCCTCCACATGGCTGTTGAAGCTATTCTACTATAAAACTTCTCTCAAATGGCTCACATAGTGCTCGGGGCAGATCGTTGGTGTGTGAGTGTGAGTTTAAGTTACACTCTGGGTGTGAGGGGAGATAAGTGGAGATCTGGTGTACGGAAAGCAGCTTTTTCTCCCGGTCCTCCCATTACCTCCCAAGCTGTTAGAGAATCTGATAGGAGGTCTCTCTCTTCCTCTTGCTCTCTTTCAAACTACGCTTGGGAAAGTTGAGCCTGCACTTGTGCTGTTCTATTTGCAGAGAAAACTAGAGGACCAGATAGAGGACCTGTTCATGTTCCACTTCAATGAGACCAGACAAACGACCCTACTGTTGTCCCCATCCAAGTCTGAGACTCACTGAAGATGAGACAGACTCCCTAACACAGCTTTTCTTTACCAGGAGGAAGCAGAATGTCTTGTTACTTTACAGTGAATAAAGACAGTATGATGTTTTCCACCTGCGCAGGACATCTTGAAATACTGACACGAATCCTCTGCCAGAAAGCTTCTCAGCTGCTGGTGAGCTGAGCTCCTTCAGGAACTGTGAAATACTGTTGTCACGGTGCAGCATCTCGCCACACAGTGAGGTGGGTAAGGTAGCAAATTGGAATAGACATGGCTGTCACCCGTGTAATTCTCATAAATTGCCTCCAAACATATATGCTTTACTATTTGTTTTCACTCCCAAGGACAGATAATTATAGTTGGTCCGGGCGTTAATGGACTTTCTGTGGAATCATATTTGACTAACAAGATCTTAGTTGACGGAATTCTGTACATATTAATTAAAATGAATGGTTGAAAACCAATCAAACACACCAAAAAAAAATCAATCACTTTTCAATCAGTTTTTAGATTTATTAAAAGGTCTCATCCTTAAGATTTTTGATGCTATTTTTGGCATCTTTTTTTTCCCAGTGATTCAATGTGCTTAATTTCTGTATTTACCTCTCTGAATAATCAATAACAAAGGCTGTTGCCAAATCAACCAGAACTGAAATCTTAAAGATTAGAAGTTGAATTGATACTGATTTCCACTTCAGTAAATCTCGTTATTGAAAACTACAATAAAATATGTTCATCAACAGCCTTTTTTTTCATGAATAAGACTAGGTGATGATGAGATGGTAATGATCATTAAATACCAACTCTGATGAGAATAAAATATAGTTTAAGAAATAAAAACTTATCTCTGTTTTCAGTGACAAAAGAAAAAAGGGGAATCAACATATACACCTGCAGCACGCAGTAAGGAGTCGCGAGTCAGGACTCGGAGTAACTTGAGCCATTTAAGTTAAAGTTAAGACACACGGTGACATTTGGGCCAATTGTCATAACAATGACGCTGAGAAAAACAAAAAAATGCATTGCATTTGTCAGAAAGGAAGGGAATGTGACCAAAAAATTGCTGGTAAGAATCCCACAAACCTGAAGAGGCAGATTGAGGCTCACCACAAAGAAAATGATATAGGTTCACTAAACATTAGGTTGTTTTTAAGGGTATATAAAGGAAACTGGTAAGACAGTGGTGTTACATTATGTAGGCCGTGTTGTTGATCATTCAACCTGTGTTTTTCATCACAGAATGATAAGATGAAATATCTTAAAATAAGTTACAAAGGATTATTGGTTTTGGCTCAACTAGACTGACTGAAATGTTTAACAATCTGATGACTGACAAACACTAAAATATCAACAGTTAAAATGTCCAGACTCTTTGTCAACTAAAACTTCAAATAAACAAAAAAAATAGCTGATAAAATTAACTTGAAATTATTAAATTGATTCCCACCCGATCACTCAGCACTCGAGCTGAACACATGCATGAGCACAGTAAAGTAGGACATGGGTGCAGGTGGTGACAGCAGCATGATGATAAATTACAGCCCCACTGGATGCCCTATGTTAAGCATCTATGCTAGTGCAGAAACAGTACACACACATAGAGAACATCCCAAAACTCCGGCCTTTCTCCACAATCATCACGTCTTGTTTTCTGTCCTTGTCTGCTTGTCATCCACGCACTCAGTCAGCCAGCTGCTCTGGCAGGCGCAGCGGTCGAACGATACTGGAGCTTCGGGGACACCAGACGTCACCAGATGACATCCCACATTTATCACCTCTGCACTCAGATTCACACTCAGGAGCATCTGAACGGAAGCATGCCGGTGGCGACTGGCTGTCACAGGTCCGACAGCAGTTATAGGTCACTGCAAAGTTCACTGAGAGCCCACCGACAGACAGATGAGACAGACGAAGCACGCAGACAGACAACCTACTACGTTACGAACAAACATTCATCAAAACAGATTATCAGTTAACACCAACTGGTTCTGATTGTCTGACAGCCCGTCATCTTTCTCCCTCTCTTTAGTCTCGCTCTGTGATTCAGGGTCACTGGATCAATATCTACCACTTTCATGGCAGACCTAATTTCATCCTGATGAAAATGACCTGAATGACCCACATATCATGAAAAAAAAAGAAAACTGGCAGCATGTGAGATCCAAAGTGAGCTCTATAAAAACTGAACGCTTAAAAACATATAATACAAGAGAATTGCATTACTGATCAAAACTTTCTTGGCAAAATAGAATATAATAATTATCTTATTTCTGAAAATTCACAGGCTGCAAATTATATCCATTTGTGGTTTGGATAACTTCCTTCGACAGCCGTATTAAAACACACTGTTCTCGCCTCATTTTTCCAAAGATAACTGATACTGAGAGACCACTGACACATGATGGAAAGGATGTCTGGCTGTGTTTATTGAATCTTTTCATGGAGGTCTGCATATTTCTGATAACTAAGTGTACTGTACCAGTAATCTAAGGAGCAAGGACTGGTAAAAGTGTCAAAACAATTTCGGGGCAATGCATGTATGCACATGCTTAGCCTCATCACAGCACTCTCTTGTATGCAGCACTATAGTATATAAAATTGCAGGAGATCATAATGCATGTGACATAATGGGAATCATGCGTTTACCAGTGCTGCTCATCACTTACAAGAATTCCTAACATCTCCAGCACCAGGGACTCATTCCAAAGCACATTTGAAAGCCTGCATAAAGACTGCATGTCCCTTCAGCTAAAATCCAATGGCTCTATTATAGTTATACTGCACATTAACTCTATTCATCTTGCCATTTTAATCTGTGAAAATGAAGTGGCAATCTTGCACTCAGGAGAAATATTGCATCTTTGCGAGACGAGACATGCTAAAGCACATTCTCTTTGAAATAATGCCTGTGGCGCGGTGAGATAAGGAGTTAGGTATGATAACAGTCCACCTCCGAGCGCTCATACTCTCTATTGTCAGCACAAATTCATTTTCTCAGAAACATTCCTGTGTGTTGCAGCTCAGCCTAAATTGGCTCTGCCCCAGACGCCAAGAAAAATGTCACAAAACAAAACACAGCCCTTGACGTTGTGTTAAATGGTTGACTTTATAACGACTTGGTAAATTCAGCAATGATAGGGCACAAGTGTCTCTAGAAAAACCACAGGATCTGGTGTTTATCACAGAGTTTCCCAGCAAGGTCTTCCACCACCACCAGACACATGGGCAAACAGAGCTAAATTGCCTTTTTCTTTTCAGCATGTGGAACCGTTGTCAGTTTGTTGAAGATTTTTGCTGGTGGATAAAACCCAATCTGTTCCAAGTACTGCTCCAGAATGTGAATGACATCTGCCGGTAAACTGAGCCTGTAGTCTGTCCACCTGTTGATGCCACCCCTCTGCACTGTGGTCACTCTCTGATCTGCTCTGCAGCCAAAGTGCACAGGCTTTCGGCAAAGCTCCATAGCCTGGTGTGGTTTTCCTGGGTCATCCTCAAAGGGACATAAGGGACTTCTGTTTTGTATCTGTAAGGAGATGACAAGAAAGACGCAGCTCCCAGACGCCGCTGCCTCTTCTTTTCATGCCACTATCTGCCTTGCAGATCTCCCCTTCTTTCCCGTCAGAGTGCGTGTGTGTGTTAAGGGTGAAAGAGAAGGGGGGTCTGAGGAATCAGGCAGCAGAAAATCCCACATACCTGCCCAGGCATCCCCAGCATGTTGTCTGAATTCCCCAATCTACTCATGTTCACATTCTCATAAAGCAGAGGTGTGGTCCCACCTTGCTGCAGCTTGTCTGCAGCCATGCATGCAGGGATGTGTCCCTGTGTGGATCTTCTTTTTTGAGTGATGGACACATGCAGCATATATATAAGGACTGTCCTCAGCAGAATTAAGACAACACTGATCACAACATTTACCTCGAAATAATGTCATGGTTGTGCAAGTAATGCCTGTGGTTTTTCAGTAGCAAATGCAGCGGTAACACGGCATTTTCATTTCAGTGCTGGTTTTATAGTTGCATCAGTAAAGCACACGACTTTAAGTTGTAGCTTTACCGTCACAAAGTCACTGCACCTATAGCTGCTGTTTGCCAAGAACTTGCTGCACACAACTCATAAAAACACAACTTGTGATTTTTACATTTCTGCTTGTGCAACAAATAAGGAGCAACTTGTTAATTAGTGAGGTTAAGAGGTGCTGATGGCAAGTTTCACACTGCTTCCCATTATGCTAAGCTAATAGCTTTCAGACTCTAGCAATGTACTTCAGGCACTGACATAAGAGTGATATCGATCTTCTTATCCAAGAAGCTACAGTTGTCTAAACCCAAGCAGACCTGAGAGGTGAACGATGGGCCATTCTGAAAGACACTGAAAGTTGTCCTGCTCAGTTGTTCAGATATAAGATCTTCTGGATGTTTCTCTGTATTGTAAGTGCATGTAAAATGTGTCTGTTCAGTGCAAATCCCAAGTGCATACTGAATGTCTGAGTGCAGTGTATCTTCTAAGTGTTAGCACACAGGATGGAGAGGTCATTGCAGATATCAGAGGGGCTGAAAAGCAGCCTTATCAGCCCAAACTGTCGCAGCTTTGTGTTTGCCTCCGTTCAGCATCTCATAATCAGCCTCTCACCACCCACTGGGGCCAGGACTATTGACTCAGAACACATGTCAGTGCAGCTGATTGCTGCTTACCTGTGCCTGTCAAGGACAAATAATTGGCACCAGATTACGTCTTATCTCTGAGCTTCCGGATGCTGTCACTCAGATGCTCTTCACGCTTGTCTGCCACTGATACACTGTGTATGTGTGTATGTGTGTGTGTGTGTGTGTGTGTGTGTGTGTGTGTGTATGTGTACATAGAAATAGAAGTAGAGCTCTCTGATCCTCACATCAAATCAGGGACACCTGTCTCCCACTGCACAAATCAAGAGCGGAGAAGGATTGATTTAAGTACCGAGTTCACTTCCTGCGTGGAAACGAGAGATTATAACAAATCTACTTCTGCTGTTTCGGATGACAGGAAAGGTTAATTAAAGCATGAGGGAGCAGAGAAGTATCTCTGGTCAAACTGACAGGAAAGGTCATTTAGTTTCTTTATCCCACTGTCTCTGAAAATCCAACCTTCATTAAGTTATACTGTATATATACTCATCAGGAGGATAGGGTGGGATTACATGCAGAGAGGGGAGACATGTAAAACCTTTGATTTGCTTTTATAATGTAGTTCCAACTCTTCCTCCTATTACACAAATGGACTATAATAAATAATGACTCTTTGAAACAAATAAAGCAATGCAGTGTGACAACTAAAACCCTGAAGTGTCTCATGTGAATACTACCAATGCTTTCCCTCAACACTCTCTGCCACAGACAGCTGCCCTCAGTAGCCCCGCTGGGCCGCAGGTGAAAGGTTAAAGGACACAAGGGGTCTGAGGTGAAAGCTCATCCCTGGCCTCCCCACACACTTCAGCATAATCAGGATTATCTTTGGGGAGGGTCAGGCGGGGTGCCTGCTCCATGCATGTTGGGAGACATGGGAGAAATGTTTGGAGGACAAGGGGAGAACTCCTAAGAAATGCCTGAAAGGGGTTGAAGAGCACTGCTGTAGCTGTGGCTGTTTAAAGAAATAGCAAGTATAATCAATTTAGATACATTTTCATGATACATTTACTGTTGCCTCTTCGCAAAGTGGCAAAAAAGCTTTTTATCTAGTTGTTCTAATCATGTTTTCCACTTGGTTACACAGAAATAAGTACAGTGGGATACATTCAAGTGGCGGAAAATGTCTACGTCTTAAGCATACCTCCACATTTCACAGAAAATAACACTTGAGTTGCCAAGAAAAATGAGAAATCCATATTCACGCTTTAAGTACTATAAACCTTTCAGGAAATCAGTGGGCAGGTCTGCCTGACTCTCTCCTTCAACAACGCTAATCTCAGGATTTTGGAGAACATGAAAACCACAGGTTGGTTCCTTGCTTTGTTTACAAAATGCTTTATCCTGGGGTGCTGTCTGGGTCCGTGGCTGGCCGCTGTATGCACAAGTGTTTGTGTGTGTGGGATTGGGGTCGTGCAGATGCTGCAAACTGCTGTAATGATGACGAAGCTGTGTTTGTTGTTGTAGCTGTGCCGTCGCTTGCAGCGCGCTGGTCCGGGTGGCGGCAGTGGTCAGTGGTCACAACACAGGTTAGAGGGATTATGGAAAGGGCTGAATAATGAGACAGAGCTGCTGCAAATGAGTGAAAAATCCTCCTCTCCTTGGCTGACCTCTGACCCCGCACTCAGAACAAATACTCTCCCTCTCTCTGTCAGCTGCACTAACACACACTCAGATGCACAATGCTTTCTCAGAGGAGTCTGTTCATTCTTATTTATGGATCTCTCCTAATGCTCTGTTCAGTTGGGAGTGTTAAAATTTGCATAGTTCCTGAGCCAAGTTGTCGATAAATCAGTTCTCTTGCCTCTGATTTTTACCAGAACTGAACAAAGCATAATATTACGCATGCCCTCTTGCTTTCTTGTGCATCAAGGTCATGGCCAGTGTGTTGCTTGCTGGGGGCAATAAGAGGGGGCAATTAGGAGGTAAATTTAGAGGGACCATTAGCTGCAAGTGTTGACTCACAGTCCACTAGGGACAACAGCCACCTCTACCCTCTCTGGGTGTTCCACTCTCCAGTCCAGCACTGAGAATCCACGTTATTCCCTGTGGTCATTTTTCACCCACAACAGCAAATGGTGTGGTAGAGGAGTGAGAATGGAGGGAGGGGTCCCGAGGGGAGAGGAGCCTGACAGCAAGCCTAAGAACTTCCATTTATCAAAGCAGGCAGGAGAGAGCCATGGAAACTCTGAGTCGAACTCTGGGAGAGCTGCTTCATACAGCCAACAAGGAGAGGCTGAGATCTCCTCTACTGCTGCTGGAGGGGCAAAAACCACAGCTCACAAAGGCACACAGGCTCTCCAATGTGTATTCTAATCATGAGTTGGATGGTGGACAAAACACCCCGATTGTGGGCCCAAATACACAAAAACACTGATTGAGATCTCAGATGCCAGCTTAGGTAGAGAGCAGAAGTGGAAAGAGAGGAGAGAGAAGTTCTCAAAAGTGTTGTTCACCCCTGAAAAGAAAAGGGAAGAAGTAATGACAAAGTTTGTGGAACAGTTTGACTACATATATAGGTCAAATGAGCAAACAAGCACTGTTTTATAAGACCCACAGGGTCTCTATTGCTCTCTATTGGCTTTTGTGAGTTTCCCTTTCTGCTTTTGATGCATTGACCAGATTTGAACAGATTTTTTGACCAAGTACTTAATGCCATAGATGCACAAGGTGACATGTGCTAGTAGGCCTGTTATGGTCAAGTTCAAATGATGATAGAGGTGAGTGTTGGGAACTAATTTAGGAAGGATCTGTAACTTGTGGCACTGGTTCAGAAGCTGTAGGCAAACAGTGTTAGCTGTGCTAATGCAATGCTGATATAGCATTTATGGTATACACCCTGGACTGAATGTCCTCCCAGCAAATGCCCAAAAACCAGTCATGGGAATTATGACTCTCGTTCGTCTGGAGTAAAGAAGAAAACAGTCTTATAAGACGCTCTTAAAAAACCACAAAGTCTGCAGAGGGAGGCAGTTGAGGTGGATGGATGGGTCAACAAATCGCTGGACTTGACAAGGGAGAATGCGGTTCTTTTCCTGTTTCCTACTGACAGTCAACATGGTTTCTTTTTAACCATGACCAAGATGTTCCCCGGAAAATAACAAAGTCTATTCTGTGTCTAAACCTAACTAAAACTGCACCATAGCAGGGTCAGATCACACAAATGTTTTATTTTTGAAACAATAATTGATAACAATTTTCGAAGGCATATTCAGGAAATGTTGTGTGTCGTTCAGTGTGAAGACAAACTATGTCTGTTTTCTTTTAATCTGGAGGACTTGCTTCTTTGGACGAGTTGCAGTCTGAGGCAATGCACTTCTTCTTCCAGACAATGATGCATTTGATCAGGATAATCTACAGTTTCAACATGGTGGAAATGGACCAGGGAAAGTAATGTGTTTTTATATATAATGGTTCAGTCCTCCAAGCACTACTTGTCCAGATAAGAATGAACACCATCGGATACTGAGATGTGACTGCAGTTAAGACCAAAGCTCTCATGTTAAAAAGGCCAAAACATTTTTTTCCTTTCAATTGGGTGATTTTCACTTTACAGCAGGTGATGGCTAAAGTCAGATAACCAAAACCCTGCTTCCTCTATTTTACAAAATAAAACCAAATTATCTCTCACTGAGGAGAGATGAGGAAACAAACATCTCATCATTTATCACCTTCCCATCCTGCATCAACCTCCTCAGATTGTTTAAGCATTTCCGTCAGCCTTGCACACCATCCAGGACATCCAGATTCTTTACAGAGGTTCTCATGCATGCAGCTTGACCAAAAAATTATAGCATTCCCATCTATCTTAAATCTCCCTCTCTATGCCTGGTTAATGCTATTTTGATTTATCACCCAGCTTCCTCTGACACCTTTCCTTTTCCTCGGCTTGTCTGATCCTGCCAGGATCCACTAGCCCCTGTCTGCATACCAACCCTTTGAGATAACACAAGCTCCTTTCTTTAACACCCAGCATGCCGCAGGTGAAAGAAGCAGGGCGATGGGGGAAATGCGTGCATGCTGAGTGCAGTGATGATGTATTTTTCTATGAATGTCAGGCTTGTGCTTCACCCATTAAAAGTATTTAACTCAAGCATGAAGAAAGAGTTAGACATGTCTCTCAACAAGAGTCATTAAGGAACATGTCTAATGAGATTTAACCGATATGACTCCATCCAAATGTTATGCAAGTTGTAGGCAAATTTCTCAAAAGTTGATGAAATAAAATGCTTGTGGTTATGTGGTTCCATCAGCTAATGTTGGGCAAAATCACTCAAGATGATGTGATATCGAGACAAGGACAAATAACTCTGACACATCATGGCATTTCACTGCTGGTTCCCAGCTAAGATGGCATTTATGTTATTTTAATGAATGACTTTGTCTCTGTCCACCCACACCATGTGGCGTTTCTGTCAGCTACCCTGGAGACAGAAACAGGATGACAAGCAACAAAGGCTGCTCACTGGAGCTGAGCTGGGGATGTTTTGTAGCATGTGTCTTCCACTACCAGGCCACCTAGAGAGACGGGACAACTTTTTTGACCCTGAGCCAAGAGGCAAAACTTTTTTTTTTGGTTTGTTTCTACTCATTTTTTAAAGTATAAATTCAATACACGCATTAAAACAGTTGGGTGGAAATGCCCTTAATAAACTCAGCTGGAGTCTTTGGATTCAATGTGCGATTGGAACATGTGGTATTATTTGCTAAATGCACAGCATTGCTCAGGTCATGCACTGCATGTGCCTTGTTCTACATTGGGTCTGAAACAAGATGGTCAATTAGAGGTTTGTGATGTGAATATGAATGTGCCCTCTGTCCCAAATGGCCAGCCAGGGGTCACCAGCATCTGTGGAGTTATCAGACTGCAAGCCACAAATGGGCAAGTGCCAGAAGCCCATCTGCCCCTGCAGTCGACATAATACTGCATGCACCGCTGCTGCATACGCCCACTTGACCTCAAGTCGCTGCTAGACAAAGCCAGGGTCACCCCCGACCAGGTATGTGTCAGCACAGATCCCAGGTCGAGCCTTGTGCACTAATGCCATATGACAGGCAGGGGACAACCAGATAATGCTCAACAATCAGGCGGCTGGTTGTTGAGCAGTGTGGCATGGTCCTCAGATGGTGTGTTGGAGTACTGGCCTGCAGTGAGGCTCATTTGTCTGACAGGCTTTGTACTCAGTTAACAGCGAGTGGGAGTTTTGCCACAAAGACTAAGACAGGCATGCATAACCATAAGACATCAATGTCCTTTGCAAACGAGCTGAAATTAGCTTCTAAATGTAAAATCCTTCCAACAGTTCTTCCAACAGTATACTGTCACACTTTTGACTCTTTAGATGATAGACCTTTGATACACTTTTTAACCATTTAAGCAGCATGACTCTTGGGACGGCAATGTTGGTTTGTTTGTCGGTCCGCAACTTTAATCGAGACAACAAATACTGAATAGATTTCCATGAATTTCAGCACAGATATTCATGATCTCCAGATGATAAATCCTAGTGACTTAAGTGGACCCCTGACTTTTGCTTTAGCACCACCACCATTACAACTACACAAACAACTATTAGATGGATTCAGATTGAAATGTAGTAATTTTGATGATCCCTTAACTTTCCTTCTAGCGCAGTCTTCAGGTGAGAATGTTAATTACTCTGGGGTATGACCAAAAACCAGCATAACTAATGACACTCCCATCAGCCACTGCTGTACTTTGTGTTCAGTGCTACTTGGAGAAAGTTTGCATGCTAACATGGTTAACGAAAATGGTGAACATGGTAAACATTGTACATGCTAAACATCAGAATGTTAGCGCTGTGACCATGTTAGCATGGCTGTAGACTTTAGTCTTGCTTCTCAATACAGTACATAATTTCTGGCTAAACTCATTTGCCTACCGTTTTTGACAAGAACTATAGACATATCCTATAAATTATTAATATTTTGTTCAATAGCTGCTACTGCAAGTCCTGGTTGATAGACACTTCAATGAAGGAAGAAAGTGAGGATTTTTCTAAACACACTCTCTAAAGAGAAGGTCTTTGCAAACAGATCAAACATAACATTCCTCTAGTAATCCATTCCATTAGTGGCTGACTGTGCACCAGTGAACCAACAGATCAATATGGCATTGACCTCAGAAGATGATTTTGAAGGTAATTACACTCAGAGCACAAACTCTGCCTTTCCAGGCTCTTAAGCTCTGCAACCACAAGCTGATATAAGAAAAACAAATTAATCAGCAACATACTCTGACGATTTTTGAGTATATTCTCAAACAAAAACATACTCGCTGGCAAGATATTACAGGTTAACTCCTGAGCTGTTATTACTGAGGAGCAGCCCAGGAACAATATTATGTTTTCTTCTCAAGGCCTGGGTGAGAGCAGCTTGAGCCCCACAAATGTGAGAGGTTATTTGCTAGTGCGTCCTTTCTTGGGCTTGGGCCCAACACTGGCTCTGCTATTTCTGCAGTGTTTTCCATACCATTGCCTTGAAATTGAATATCTGCTGTTCTTATAGGCTAATTCGGTTGAAATTCATGTACATTATTTTAACTACTTGAATATCCAATCATCACTAAAGTGTATGTCATGCAAAGGAGCCAATAAATACAAATGGCATTGTCAAAGTTGTCATATTAGCATTCAAGGCAAGTTGATTGATTCACATTAACTCAACATTCCACTTTAAAAGTTGCCAGAAACTGCCAGTCACCTTTGAGCTACACAGTTACAGTTCTTGCAGTCTATAAGATGCCAGTATTAACTAGTAAAGATGAAATGACAGCAAAACATCCTTTCATTCATCATTTACTCTTCTGATGATTTCGTCATTTGTGATGAAGAAACATTATAAAGCCAGTCTGTTAAACTTGCTACATCCACTATTAGATAAGCGTCAGCTTGCACTGAAACCTATTCCTCAGGATGGATGCTTTGAATGTGAGCTACATTTGCTCGGCACAAAACACAAGCTAGTCAACGGTGGGGAAACACTGTACTACTGAATCCTTCCCAGAACAAGCAGCAGCTCTATCTGTATGTCTTTTAGTTTGTCCCTTTGTGTGCAAGAAGTCCAGTAGCCATCTCTTTAGTGAGTCTTTAGTGGCGTGGTGAGTTTCATGGTCAAGTGTGCAAGAGTTGACACTGCAAACAGATATTCTGACCAGACTGCAGCTGACAGCATCCCACTGCCTCTTTTCATCACAACCATCCTTTGTATGTGTCTCTTTCAAGCATTTTTATTTTGGTACATTTACAGCATGACTGGGGCAGTTATTACAGCTCGCTCTCACAAAAACTGACCCAAACCAATGCACACAGAGAGACTTGATCCAAACAGTCAATGAAACACAGCAGGAAAGTTTGGTGAAAGCTGTGGGAAGAAAAGAAAGCGAGGAGACCAACTGGTGAGAGTAAGCTGACTGTGACAGATCATCCATGTAAACGTGTCCATTTGCTGTCTGTCTGTCTGTCTGTGTGGCATAAATGGGAGCAGAGGAGTGGAGGGAACAAAGTGTGGGATGATGACCGTCAGTCAAGGGCATTCATCTTTTCTAAGTGGAAGAGTGGCTACATGATGGAGATGATGGTAGTAGGAATGGAGGGAGTTAGAGCGAAGGGAGAAAGGGCTGAAGTGGGGAAGAGGTGGCAGAAAGGAATGCAGACAGTGGGAATGCTATAGAAAATCAGTTTGAAAATAGTTGCCTTCAGAACATATTCAGGCTGTAGTAAAAAGAGAATACGAAGGCACATTCTTGTTGCAATGATGCATGAATATTTGGTATCCTGTTAATGTTTAAAGATTTGTGCATTCATGCATCCCATCTTGTTTCAGTGTCAAAGGGTCTCTGTGCAGATGATCATTTGACAGGTGATAGCTAGACTTAGGTGTGAAGGGAAATGTACATCACACAGTTGCAGAAAACAGCAAACAGGTGCGGTATTGAAGCGTAACCTCACAGGGCAGCAGCCAGCTTAGACCAACTTAGTGCCATGAGCTTTGGAGTCATGGTTTTAAATGGGAATGTTGCACGTGATGATCTTTCCCAGCATGACGGAACTGAATCGCTTCAAGAAGCAGGGGCCTTCCTCACAGAAAATAATTACAGGCTAAAACGACCATTTACATTCCAATAGGTTAAATGTGCGCTTTGAAAGAAAAAAAAATGTCATTCAAGATGAAACATGTTGGCAGCCATTACAACTTTAATGGATAATGTGAATTGTCTGCTGAAGGCGGGCCCCACTCTCTCATCCTAGCCTGCAATTAAAGCAAAGCTACACAAGGTCAGGCTGAGTGACAGGCTGACAGACCTATAGATTACTGTCTGTCTGTGTAATCCACGGCCTTTTTTACTCCCCCCGCTGACTGACGCGCTCACCCCTCCCATTTTAAACACCAGTGCCTGTTGATTTGGAGGCTTTCATGTTTGATGGACAGATGGGACATCCTACCCTGTGACACTGTGACCTTCTTCTCACCCGTGACCATAAGGGTCAGTGTGCAGAGTACGGCTGCTGAGAGGCAGCAGGGAGAGGATATGTGAATGGCTCTAGTTAGCGATATATTGTTGCTAATAAGGATAAGTTTCCCAAATGGAATTACCAGGTTGAACTGTGAGGTTTTGCAGACAAAGGAGGCACAAGTAGCAAAACTTGCGCTGAAGGGTAAAAGATGGCATGTCTGCCCTTAACAATCATGGCCCCTGGTTCACATAAACCCTTCATATCAATACTACAGCAATTACTGCACACCAGGCATGAAATGTGCAAATAAGATTGCCCACTGTTCAGATTACAGGCCATGCACCCAAATACCGACAGAAAAAATCAGAAAATGGCTCTCTGGCATGTTACTGTTGGCAGTTCTGCTCAGTGGGATTTAGCATGCACATAAATGGAGGTAGATAAGAAATGATGAAATGATCTTTCCAACCGTTAAACACTAATGACGCAATGCATTCAAAACCATAGAGGTAGTGTCTCATAGGCAGTCTGTTCTGATCTGTAGGATCCAGGAATTCATAGCCATTTAGCTTCAGGCTTACACTTAATGAAAGCAACACGTCTGTACTTAAACATCTGAGTTGGAGATGCACAGACAGTTTTGACAAAAGAAAGTATTACCTGGAAGTACATGTTTTGATTGGGGAATGGGAGAGAGATAGCGAGTTATAAATATAAAGTGGAAAAAACTGAGAGGAAGGCAAGAGTCTTATCGGTTGGGAGGCAACATGCGTGACAGTGGGAAATCTTAGTCACAGTCCCTCCATCCGTCCTCACATGGGGTGTTGAAGGAGGCCAGCGATTGCACAGACACAGGAGGCTAAAAACCTTCTTATCTTACACTGTCATACCTTCTCATAAATCTGTGCTTAGCCATCCGCTCTGCACTGATAAGGCAACCAAACACAGACTGATCCACACCAGGAATGGAGAGAGACTTTCCTCTTTTATGAGTGGCCTCTCTTGCTCTCTCTCACACTCCCTTCTCCTATCTTCCTTATCTGTTTTTCATTCATCAGATCTGAACAGCAGACAAGTTATTTTTTTTTCTGCTTAGGGCTTGTTTGTTTGCAGCGTGCCATATTTTCTCTTGTAGCTTTTCCAGCAGTCTGGTTATGATCATCTGAGGAACTAGTGAATCATTTGCACAAGAACGAGCTGGGAGAGCTGAGAAATGATCTTTCGATCATCACTGCAATAAAAAAAAAACTGCGTAGAGAAAAGGCTTTTATTTAAACTGGATCTGGCCAGTGGATGTCACTGCCACAGGACTACAGTGATACAGTAAGTGTGTCAAGGACAGTCCATCTCATGATACATAACAGCAGTCTGAATGATGACATTTCTGTGGTCAGCAAACCCAGAGGTTATCTCCACAGCTGGTTCCTTATCTTATAGTTTAGTAGTTTATGTTGCTTTGTAGATAAATGATCTTTGCTGTGTAGATAATTTTAGAAATTATCCAATTTTTGGAGACACATATAGTCTGCCTTGCCATAAGATGGACTGATGTAATTCACACACAGCAATGTGGGACTTATTAGCCCATCTTCACTCAAAAACTGGATGCAACATAAAAGAGCTAATGTAGTGTCCTTAAAAGTGCCAAAAATAATAGATGAATAATCAGAATATTAGCAGCTGCAAAGCACCAAGTGAGCGAGGGAAAGTCACATAGTTCAGCTCTTTGAGGCGAAATCAAAGTCTCTTGAATTGTTTGATGAAGCCAACACCAAACAATCACAGGCAAACAAAGAATCATGAAATGCAGTGCAAGAATTGTGGTCAGGGACAGAAGGCTAAGATATTCAGTGGGGAACAGGAGAAGTCGGAAACAGGCAAGTTCATCAATGGGAGATCAGTCCATATGAAATTGCTGGAGAGTCTTGCATGGAAGCAATGACAGTCTGGCAGGCAGTCTGAGGCTACGTTTAAACTTAGGGAAAACGCATATGTTTTCATGCGGTTTGGCCTCTCGTGTACGCGCGAACGGAGTTTTTTTTCACGGAAAACGATCATTTTTAAAAACTCCGGCCAAAGTGGAGATTTCTGAAAACACCGGTTATGTGTTGGCATGTAAACAGAGTTAAACGGCGTTTTAGGTGTATTTATCCGAGTTCATGTAAACGACAACATTTTTGAAAACAATATTGTGTGCATGATGTTATTTTTGGAAACACAGGGGCTAAAATATCCGTTTTCCAAAATGCCCTGCTACGTATAAACGTAGGGTGAGTGTGGCAAAGCAGCTTAAATACTGCACTGATTGCTATGAGCCTCAGGTGTGTGATCAGGTGAGCGGGCAGGTAGGCATGGCTGAGTGTGGAAAAGTACTGATGGCACAGGTGAGGAGGAGGAGAAGACAATGGCAGCCGGTAAAAGACTTGAATATACTGTGATACAAGCAAGGGCGGAGCAAGATTCACCACTTTGTGAACACATGATTGTCACATGTTCAGAAGTACAGTATTTAACTCTTTCATCAACAAAAAAACAATTAACTCCACATCTGATGTAGCTAGACATGCTGCACAGTGTTTGGGTACATTAATATATTGATAGTTTGTCAAGAAAGTACAACAACAGCAGAAGTGCAATTTGTCAAAAGCTGGTCTGACTAAGAGGGGTAGACTGTTGCTATAAGCCTGGCATTGACTGAAGACTTCAGTCGTATTCTTCTCCCCTTCCACTATTTGCATGTTACCGTTCAAAGTCTCCTTCTCTATGTGAAACACCAGCAACAGCCTCCGAGCTAGCAACCTGCATGCTGAAAATGGAAAGTTTTGACAAACATTTGGACTGTGCAATAAGGCAGGTCTACTTGGTTCTTTTGGAGGGATTTTTCCATTTTAATGCCAGGGCTCTCCTCCTCTTGTGCAAATGTTCCACCAAAACAAGTTTCCCCAACACTATTTTGCAAGGGCGCTGTCATTGCATCCTGGGCTGTCCAAGATGATTATGATTGGTTTAAAGAAACACAAGCAAGCCAGAGCATTATTTTCCCCAATATCTGAATGATAATGGGTTCAGCCAGACCTTTCTCCAGCACTGGAACACTAAAATTAAGTGTGGCAATAGGTCTGGCTATGTGTGTGCTAGTAAAAAGCTAATGAAAGCTAATGCTGTGCTAATCAGTGGAACTTATATAACAATATCTTTGCAACTACAAAAACAATATGGCTTTCAGACACAGAACAATCCTGTTAAACACCACAGCATGCAGTGTGCTGTAGCTCCTGTTGTTTTTATGGTTCAGTTTGCTCATAATGCAGTGCAAAGGTTTGTGACCAATTAATCATGCATAGATTGTTTAGTAGGGCAGTGTAATCCAGCCATGGCAGTGAAAAGGTAAATTTCACGCTGTGCACCAATCCTTTACGCGAGTGACATCAGTATAATCAAAAGCCATAGACTAATGAATTCCAAGCTTTTTATACTTTCTAAATGCGATTACACTTGAACAAAGCATCATTTAGGTTGGAGATCTTCCCAGTGTCAAAAGACACTTTGTTGCTTCCTGTGTGTGACTTTCAGCTGAGTTGACCGAATTAAAACTAGATCTGTCAGCCGTGGAAAGAAAGTTTTGTATCTATGTGTTTGTGCCAGGAGGTGCTGCTTCCTATAAGCTCTCTGAGGGGCTGTCTGTGGTCTTCCATCATTGTAGTGTGGTGAAACACATGGTCCAGGGGAGCACATCAATTCATCTAACATGAAATCCTACAGAACATGAAAGCCCAGGACCATAGCCAAGCTTTGAGTGATGACTGTTTCAACGTTTGTGCCAAGAGGAGGAAAAGTGAGAGACCAGAATGATGAGAGACAGAAAGAGAGACAGCGAGCAGAGGGAGGAAAAGGACAGACAGAGATGCTTTGAGCGTTAATGCTGTGCCAGTGTTGTATGCCACTCCCCCTCCGCTTCCCCAGGGACATGAATGAAGTAAATGAATGATGGACCCGGCCCACACAGACGCCCCTCTTCTATTGAGACCAAGCAGTCCATTCACGGGGATGAGTGAGGCGTCAACACCAACAACAACAATAACAACAGCAACACAGGAGGCCCATACTCCTATTTCTCATTCATACATATGTATGCAGTCACACAGGCGCACACATATGGCACAGATACTATGGACAACACTGCCAACATACCATTAGGAACACCTAGAGAGGGTTCCTGAGAACAGGGCCAACTAACAAAGCGTAGAGGCAGAGGGGCGTGAGCGGGGCAGGCATGGAAAAAAATCTTGGCATCACGTCAATGCAACCGCCACAATGATCAGGGATGAGAGGCCATCTCCTCCCCTCCACAATCAGCACATTATCAGGAAGCCCATCAGTGCATGAACCCAGAAAACAAGGCCTGGAAACCTCATGTTCCACCACATTCTGCGTTTCCTCCTCCACTCGGTTCTCCTCTGTTGTTCTTCCAGGACGAGATGGGTTCAGGGGGTTCTCACCCACACGGGGGTGATCTCACTCAGAGGTCTGACCTTCAAACTCAGGCATTATACTTGCCTGAAACCACAGCAGCTAATGGAACACGGGGAATACAAATCCGATTGGAGTGAGATCAATCTGACAAGGAAGGCTTTGCTATTTACCAAGCATTTACATCTCAAACCTTGGAGGTGGGCTTTGTAATGATGTTAGCATCTGACCGGGGCTCAGTTTTCACCGATTATGCATCCTGCAGAGCGAATGTATGTCGAGCGTATGAGAGTAGGAGAGGGCTGAAGCTAAAAGATGAAATATGGCTCTGACAGGAGCAGGAGGAGAAGGAGGAATGTTCCGGCTTTTTTAATCCAATAGTGAGACATCACTACTGCAACCTCCCACAGGATCATGGTCAGGCTCAACCACAGGCCTTATTACTCCCATAATCACATAGACAGCTACTTGGTCTTCATCCAGCATATACTGTACACACAGAGGTCTGACGAACTATTAGTCTGAATCTCCCACACCTGTGGGTGTTTGAGGTTGCCCAGCTTCTGCCTAAAAAACAACTTTGACCTTTCATTTATGAAAGGAAGCACTCCCCATTGAACCCTGCCAAGCTGGCACCGCACAAGCTACTTTGACCGTATAAACACTCTGCAAAAAGAAATATTTGTACAAATTTGTACTTTGGCTTCACATCATTTTGTATCGTTGATGAATAGATGTGTGTTTCAGAATGCAGTTTGGGCTTTTGTCCAATATTTCCTGCTGCCAAGTAACTTACAACACTTCTTCTAAGACAATCTGTATGACAATATGTAAGTGTGAATGAAGTCAGCACTTTTCATTGACTCAAACACGGAACCCTGCAGTGCGAGGTTATTGCCGGGGCATTGGCACGGAGCTGAACAGTCCGAGCAGTCACCAGCTGAGGTAAACCATCTCAGCCGACACCGCTAATGGGAAGCAGACACACAATTTGTCCTGAGCATGCCTTTTTTCTGCACACACTCTCCTCTCCTCCTTTTCAAATCCCTCCATCTATCCACGCTCTGGCTGAGATAGCAAACCTGACACTGATGCCCTGTAGTCCATTAGCACTCTCAGAGTCTGCTCTCTTGCCCCCTTCACATTTTCTTCCACTCAGCCTGTCTTCCTCACAGTCTTCGATTCTACTCTCGCGCTCCTTATCTGACTATCTGTCTTTCTGTCTCTCTGTCTGCTTCCCTTCCTCCTTCCTCCTAGATGGAGTCTGGAGCTGGAACAAGATGATGTCCTCAAGTTCAACATGTCAGTCTCTGTTCACGGGAAGAAGAACAAGTCTGTACAATGATAGCACAGCAAAAGTTCCCCTTAGACACGCGATACCAACAATACCTCCTCAGATGGCTCTCCTCCAGCCTGTCGCCTCTAATGTAACGTCACTCTCCCTCAGACGCACCTGTTATCAGTAAGAAAAACAGTCATCTTTTCCGACAGTGTGAGCTCTCTACCTCCAAAAATCACTTCCTGTCCAGCAGAAGCTGCACCAAACTATTACTTCATCACCAGTAAATGTGTTGATTATATCTTAAATTCATCAGTTAATTGGTGAGTCTATAAAATGTAAAAAAAAAAGCTGAGAAAAATGCTTCAAAATCACAAAATAGCTTCTTATGTCTGCAAAGTGTCCACAAAAAATGGTATCAAATTTGCAATGGAATTAAACAGTGGAAATCTACTTTGAGAAACAATTAATCCAATAATAAAATAACTGACTGATCAACCTACCAACTAATTGTTAGAAAAGTGCTGCCAAAGAACCAGCGACCTTATTCACACAGTAACCAGCACTGAGTATACAGTTATCACTTCACAGGGCCCTTTGAAAACACTACATGCAAAATGACGATTGATTCTGGAAATTTAAATTCCCATTAAATATATTAGAGGTGCAACTAATGACTATTTCCATTATCAATTAATCTTTTTTTAGCTATAAATCATCAGATAACGATAAAAAATGCCTTTCCAGAAGTATTCAACTTACAACTTTAAAAAGGCAAGAAACACAACAAATCCTCACATTTGAGAAGCCAGAAACAACAAATGCTTTGTTTTACTGCTTGAATGATCAGTCAGTTGTCTGTGAAGGTTCATCTCAATCATGCATGTGGTTCAAAGTCTACAGAAAGCTGAAACAGAATCACTGGACCTGAGTTTTGTGTGTGAGTGTGTATCCCAAGTAAGTTTCCAACCCCAAGTGTTCCCAATGGCCACCATATGAATGAGGTCAATGGCACTGCAGTAACAGGATCTCAACACTGACAGACAAATGATAATGAATGATAGCTGTCTGAGTAAACAAGAGGAGAGGTGCCCTTGACCTGCTGTCTCCTCAATTTCAGCGACCCCGCCCCCCACCAAGAACTCCCACAACCCAGCCACATCTGGAGAGCACGTCCATTTGGGTGGAGCCTCCACCCAGAGAAACCAATCTTCCACTTATTTGCTCACTTAACTCTCACTTTCAACACCAGCACACCACAGCCTTATCAAAATCTGTTGTTTTCTCTTGTTTGCCTCAACCAAAGCCTCAAAGCCTTGATGCTGCTTCACTTCAGGATTTCCTGAGAGCAGACGAGACAGCAGACATCAGGGGAAATAAACACAATGCTGTGATTACATCCCACCTCTCCTCTGTGGAGAGAGGCATTTGAACCCGATTCGGTTTGTGAGGAGTGACAGGTAGACGCTGCTATGGCAACCAAACCAAAGCACCGTCACATATAGCTCTTTACAGAGGCAGACACATACTTTTACAGCACACACACACACACACACACACACACACACACACACACACACACACACACACAAACAACACAGACATAACCACATGGACTTGACATGAATATTAATGGCTCCCTCCCATTCCTCTCTGTCACTTTGAATCTTAAGAAATCCACCTCTTGTAAAAGCCATTACCATCTCACTCTCCAACTCTCTAACCACCGCAACCGTCGTCCTCTTCGACTCCCCTGCCCTCCTGCTCTTCTTCTGCAGGTGGTGAGGTTGATCACAGCCTGCATAACAATCTCCCTCTGATAATGATTAAAATTGCACCTCAAGAATTATGTAAAGTTCTGCAAAGTGCTCACAGGCCTGACAGAAAACAACTGCAAAGGCTACGCTAATCACGCCAACCAATCAAGTTCCTCAAACATGGGGAAAAAAATGACATCAGTCTGATGTACCACCGTGATTTCCGTCTATTTTTATCCTGTCTGCCACATTTCGATCTAAAAAATTGGCTGCAGTGGGGACTAACAGACACAGACACACACCAGGATCTACACTGTTTGTCGCATACTCACCTACACACACACACACACACACACACACACACACACACACAATGATCACAGTGTGGCTGTCTATAACCCCCTGCTGAGTGTTGCCCCCCTTTGCACGACAGGCAGAGAACTGGAAGGGCTATTTATTGAGCCTGCAAGCCTGTGAATGATAGCTAACTTGCACGCATGGGGTGCATTATCCCATACATGCAGTACACAACCATTACATACAGGAGATCTCTGACAAAAAACAGTTAACACAGAATGTTTTTAAAACTCATGGACACCTATCAATGGTACAAAGTTGCAAAAAGGTATGAGCTATAGAAAGAACTGTTAAAGTAAAAGTCCTGATCTTTTTTCAAATAGACAGTGTTAGGTGACTTTGGCTAGTTGGAGCATTTGCAAAGCTTGAACTGGCATCAAACTCTCAATCATTACATGAGTAAGTTCATTTGAACATTTCTGGATATTTCCCGAGAAGTCAAAGATCACAATCACAAGCTTAAAAACCAGAAGAAACATTTGATTTCAGTTTGGTTTCAGATTCTGTGTCAGTGTTAGATGCATTTAGTGTGTTTCTGCTGCTTATTTTCCATCGCGATGGTGACCGATGCCTATGGGTACTGTAGTATTTAGAGCATTTGCCATTGAATTGATGAAAGGAACACAATTTCTCAGACACAAAGCTGAAGAACTGACAGCCGTATCATTTAGCGTTATCTTTTCCATGAGACTTCTCTGCATCTAGTTGAGCAACAATGAAGATGTTATTTAAAGAAAAACTAATGCAAAATTGTAAAAAAAAAAAAAAAAAAAAAAAAAAAAAAGCACTTCAGACAAGAGGTTTCAGCTCTACTCTTGAGCCAAACTTCTGCACTGCAGTCAAACTACCTTAAGCATTACTCAACCCAAAAATACACAGGCGTTGTGCTTCCTCTGTTTGTTTGGAGCTTCACCGTGTCATTCCAAGGCTGGATGAGTAGATCTGCTCCTCCCCCAGAACAAATAATTAAATCTATGATTAAAATGCCTAAAAGCTAAAGACTGGAATAATAAATAGCAGAGTGATTACGGTTTCATTTGGATGCTGTGCATTTTATCACCACAGGGGGAGATTCCAGCATTAATAAGTGCTTAGGCAAGGGCTCTGCTTGCCAGCTCAGACGAGATCGCAGCAAACTGTTTTCAATCTGGAGCTCTTCACTGGGAGCAATGATTTGTATGTGTATTTCTCTCTGTGAGATCATTAAAGGGTGGGGAACCAGCAATTTATTGAGTGAAAATGACTAAAAAGAGCTTCACAATGGAGACATGTTATTTCCTTTCGAGCCTGCGATCTCAGTTAGCAGTGCATTTAGTGCACGTTAGCTGAGCCGGTATGCAAAACCTTTTTGTGTCCTCACACTGTATGTCCACCCACACCTCCCTTATACATTCCCCTGCTCACTCACTGATGTGCCTTTCTCTCAAGGAAAGTCTGGGCACTTTGGAGACCCCCCCCCCCTTCGCCTTTTGAGCGTGCTAAAACAGTGCATGCTCCTGCTGTGGGCAGTGCACTGGGTGCTCTCCTCCCTCACCTCACGCTGCCAACCTCTTATCAACAAGCAAATACAGAGGGTGCGAGTGTGGAGTAAAGGCAGAGGAGGAGGAGGACGAGGCAGAGGAGGAGAGGGAGATAAAAAGAGAAAGAAACAGACAGGAAGGACACTATATTTAGCACTGAGGCTGTCGCCTTCTGTTTTTCTCTCCTGAATAATCATAGTTTGACAGCATGTATCCTGCAGAGCAGAGGTTGCTGGGATGCACTACCCCCCTCCCCTCCTCCACCAGCAGTATCTCCGGGGAGAAAGTAGCAAAGTATTGTAATAATTGCTGCAGGCTTGCGTGCCACAGCCACCACACATTACTCTGTGGAAAGATTTTTCAGCACCCTGACATTCTCAAATGCAGATAATAGGGAAGGGAGTGACTTTTAGACTTCAGACGGTTGCCAACAGGTACAATATTGCATATGTGATGCATACCAAGACAGCAAACCGCATCCAAGTACTGTATGTACGAATGAGCAGCAACATGACCAAAAGACATTTATAAAGGCATTCTTGAATGATTTCTCAGAATCTGAATGAATGTAGGGCAGGGACAGTGAGAGGCAGTGACAGACTTATAACCCTGATCTACCAATGATGATTATTTGCTGGGAAAAAGGTAAAAAAGTACAGCTGATCTGTAGAATGGCACAGAGGATGTGAATTAGATAATATCTGTCTATGTGAGTGGTTCAAATGGTGCATAGTGGACATTTGCTGGTGCAAAAAGCTTATTTGTTTTAGTGGAAACGCTAACAACCCAGTGTTACTGCTGGTTTCTGCTTATTTCTCCAAAATAAACATGTCACTCATTATTTGGTTTAGATGAAATGTTGCTCAGAAAAAAAAAAACTCCTTAAAAACAAACAATAGCAGCACAAGTTAATAAAATTACAAAACAAAAATTTCTTAGTCCTCCCGTGGATCGTTACTGAAAAAAAAAAGGCAACGAAAAATCCTCATTAAACAATTAAAATGAATCCAAGAACTTCTGTCAGAGCAACAATTTGCCTCCATTTCCCGCATGTCTATTATAATATCTATATCTATTACAATACGAAGTATGTTTCACTGTGCAATGCGTGTCTCATTATGTTTAACACCTCTGATGATGCATGTAGTAATGCATAATGTGGTCCAATGATATTAATGACATTACTTTTATAGCTGAAGAGCAGGAGGGTTTCTGGGTTAGGAGAACAACGTGCTCGCAGACTGAATGCCTTCGCCATCTCCCTGGTGATTAACCAATCACAGCGGCTGGTTACATCCAGCCTGTTCACCTTTGTTTGAAGGAGACAGATCAAGACAATCAAAGCAGCTAGACGACGCGTGCCTACATGAAGCAACCACCTTGTCTGTGAAATTTGTCTAGACTGCACTGGCTAGACTTAAGATCCACCCAAGGTAGCAAGGTGTCATGTGCTAGCAGACGACTGTGGATAAGCTTTCAGCAGCTCATTGATTGCTAAGACTTGATTGCAACAAGACTTGGCTGGGACACTTTGCTCCATCTCCAGTGTCATAATTATATATATGCTGTATTGAAGAAGTGAGCGGGCTGGGCGAGGTGCATAGAGATAAAGCTTGCTTTGGTATCCCTTTAGCAATCTGAAAAAAGGTGTAATATCTCATGGCAACGCAAGATGAATATAATACTTTCTGTTCCACCAGAGAAGTCAAAAGGACACCAACAGTTCAGGACCAGCTACACACTGTAGAGGAGTGTCACACTAGGTTCCTCCCAGGGACTATATATATGTACACATAAATCTGCCTATAGAACATAATCTGTGGAAGATGAGGTCTATTGTTGGAGAATCAGAAATAGAACAAGCAGTAGGGTTAGACTCAGTGCAAGCTCCTAATTATTCAAAGAATAAGGAGGTGGAGGACATCTCGCTATTTCTGATCTTAACCCTGAAAACTGTCAGTAGAGATGAGCCGATAGGAAAGTCTTTGTTCAGGCGTGACAATCATCGAACCATTACGTGGGACAAAAAGACTGTCGGTGGGGGGCGGGGGGAAAGTGCAAAGGCTGGAGTAACTTGAAGATTGTCCCTGAGAATTGGTCCAATTACAGGACTGCCCAGCTTTGTCTGGCTTTCTTCCCAGAGCTAACCTTGTACCCAGGTGTCCCACCGAGGACTAAAGAGGCCGAAGAAAAACAAAGTTAAACACTTTCAAATGTGCCTGAGGATTAGCCTAACAAGCTATTACTTGTTAATATGGTGCCATTCTCCCACAGTTTGAGGGCAGTTAACCTCGGGTGTGACTGGCTTCTGTTTGAAGGGTCACAACCTCGCAGAGCCCCACGCACTAAAATAGCATGTGATTACAGACCTTGTTTAAGAGTAAATATAGGAGTTCTCAGCAGCTGATCTAAGCCTGCCTCGTCCAGTCTTTTATGAGAATGAAAACACCTACATAACTGTGACCTTCTGTTTCAGTGCATTTAAAAACGGACATTTGAAAAAAGTGATTTTTATCACTTCACTTTTCAATTAATGTATCGCAGAAAAAGTGCACAATACTGCCGGTGTGTTAACTTCTTCCTTTTTTGGAAAACACACAATGTGTAGTTTGAGAGATGCATTGCAGCCTGGTGTTCAGTAAGTGTGTGTACATGTGCTATTCGACTCTTTTGAAGTCCCGGTTGATGATCTATCCCTGCGAGCTTTGAATGGACATTCCTTTGGTCTTAGCCTCTGTTTGCTCTCTCGGTCCTTATCTCAGTTAATAACTCAGCTTGCACTAACACACTCAGTAGCTGCTTTAAGCCTCAAAAGACAAAATTATGAGCTTAGGTTGCTTATGGCTGTTAACATTGTAAACACAAGTTTTAAGAGATGAAACTGACTTGCTGGATTATCCTTTTTTTTTTTTGAGGATTTTGCAGACATGGAGCTCAAAGGTTGAAGAAGAATTAACATGCTACATAACATAATACAAAAAAAAAAGATTAAACAACTCTTATTAATAGAAATATGTACCAGAATTAAAAAAAGAATGACTAGTTAAAAAAAAAAAATCAGAGCCAAATACCAAAGTGCAGGATTTTCTTTGAATATGCACCAGAAGTTAGATTTGTTCCGTCAATGTGATGTTACATGTGATCTGATTTGGGTTTTTATGCCTGAAAATCCTTAAGCTTTTAGTTATGTGTTTCAGGAAAACTGTCATATAATATAAATATCTCAGTACAAAATAAACACCGCTGAAAAGCAGTGATTAAAACATAGCAGTCTACATAGAATGGAATTTCAAGACGAGTGTTTATAGAAGATGGACAGTATATATTCTATACAATGTATTATATTTTTTCTTCAGAGAAATGTGCACGTGTGTGAATCTGTGTACAGTATATATAACCCATCGCTTTGATAGAGGGCAAATATTTGAAGAGCAAAAACAAAGCATCTCTCCTCTTGTGCCAGAGTGTTGGATTTCAGCCAAAAGCAACAAAATCATCTCTTCCAGCTTTATAAAATGCAAATAATCGGTGGAAAGTGATACTGTGTAACCTTTTCAGATAAACATGTGAGGCTGGGTCACAGACAGAAGCAAATTCAACAACGCAGCGAAAACAAACAAGCAGCTACAGCTACATGTAGAGCTTGTCTCCTGGTTGTATTTTATCATCAAAACTGAAAATGCTCATCAAAAATTAGCCAGATTATGTCATCAGAAAGCACTTATTACAACAAATCTGTACGCCAGTACTAGACAGATATCAAACAACCTCGAGCCAGTTATTTGGTTAAGTACACTGGCACATAAAGAATTAATAAAAGCACATTACTGAGCTATTCCCAGCAGAACGGTGCAAAACCAATACAATTAGGGTTGCACAGTTTAGCTGCATTTCTAGTCTCCAGATATCTGAAGTTGCTCTGTGAGGCATAAAGTAACCTCCAAAACTAATTAAAAACAAAAAGGAACTCAATTAAAAGAAGTAGAAAATAAATGAACTCTCTTCTAGCCAGTGAATGTGAGAGCAGCAGAGTGTGAAATCCAACTCGATTAGAGACAGAGAGAAAGAGATGGGATGTGAAGGGATGAAGAGAGAGAAAATAAACAGGTGAGCGAAATATAGGAGCAAGAGGGAGAAACTGAGAAATTTGCATTGACAAAAGCCATCAGTTTAAAGTTTTCAGCAGCTTCGCAAAAGACCACGACATGAAGAAACAGCAAACGAATCAAAGCAACTAACTTATTTCTGCTATTCCAGGCCTGACACTGGGAAGAATTTCGACATGTTCCGATTCAAACTCAACACATCTGATGCGATGTGACCATATGACAAGACAGGAATCTGAATGCATCGGATGCTTATTAAAGCCTCCTTCAAAGGCAGGTACTATAAAACCTTGAGAGCTTTACATGGACATGATGACTTCGCCGGTGCTGGAATGACAAAGCACCGGTCACTGCACCGCTGAGACCTATTTTAACAGGACAGTTCAACACACACAAGGTCTCATGTGGCACTGGCAAACATTCATAACATGCTGGATCTGCGCCCTGAGTGTGTGCCCAGCCAAGTGTTAAATCTGACTTGATTTCAGAAGGGAGCCGAGGTCACACAAAGGCCTGTTTGGGGAACTAATAGCAGCCGGGAGATTAAATGAAGACATATTCTCTGTCCCTGAATACTCAGGACAATCAGCAGCACATCTCCTCGTCCCTCTCATCACGCCTCTCTCACACCCACATACAATCAAACTCTGTTAGGCAGTGAAGGACTAAATGCCAGGCTTGCCAAGCCCTGAATTCAGCTAGTGCCAATAGTTTACCCATTCCAGTTATTGAACAAGACTGAGAGATAAAAGGCTGTTGACAGAAGTGACTATTACACCAGCGATCACATCTACATGTCTGTGGAGAAACACAGAACTGAACAAACTGGGTCACAGACACAGCAGTATTTTGAGTGCCTTACCTTTGAAGGACAAGAAGATCCTGGGAGCAGAGAGGGGCTCGTTGGAGGGGGGCAGCCCCCCGGATGATAGGGCCAGCAGGGCCAGTAGCCAGCACAGTTTGTCCCACAACATTGTCCCTCTGTTTGTTAACACAAGAGAAAGAGAGTCCAGGAGCTGAGGGGCAGAGAGGGACGAGCATCAGACAATAAGCCTGCACTTCCACCTCACAAACCAACTGCAGCAACCAATTCTCAGTCACTGAGCTGCAATAATAAACAGGTTTGTGTGCTTACTGTCAGTGCTATATGGTGTAGTCTTTGTCAAGTCAAGATAGAAAATCACCAGACACAAACTTAAAAACTGGATCTGTTTTTCTGTCGCCTTCTGTATCTGTTGTGCATATGGTTTGATACCTTATGAAAATCAAAATGCTTAAAATTCTGACCAGGTAATGTTCACTTGGGTGAGCAATATAGACCAAGTACCTTAACCTGAGCCATAAACCCAAAGCTTGTGGTCTGGAGACAAACTGTACTGCTTCAGAACTGACTTTTCATCATTGCTACTGGATTTCCTCATGAATGTGCTTCTCCAAACCGCCCACAGTTATTCTAGCCTGCGTCTGCGTCCAGCTGGGAGAGCCAGAAGGAGCCACCGCTGCTGCCCGCGCCTCGCCTCTCTCTGCTGATCCTCACTTTGCATACATACGGACACAAAACGTGTTTTTGCAAATACCTGATGGATAAATACAATTAGCAATATACCGCACGAGCTGAATTTCACACGGAGTTGCGCGTTAAGGCAGGCGCGCACTGACCGTGCTCGCAGATAAAAATCACAAAGCGCATCAACACGCTGTTATCCGCCACAAAAGGGAAGTTAATAATATCCCCATAAGAGGATCTTGTGCGACTTGTGCGAAATACCAGCACAAAAAAAATCCCAACATGTGGACAGAAATGACTGTGTCGCGTTTTGAAGACAATAAAACCATTTTAGCGAGCGTGTTCGGCTGTAATTATCCATGCATGGCACTGATCTGCTCGTAAACGTGGATCTGAGTCTGAGGTCAAACTGTCAGTCAGGGTTTAAGATCAAGTTCCACACTGCGGCCCTGAAGGCAGAACTCCAAAGCAGATAGGTTAACCAAAATAAAGCGTGACTGGGCTTTGAGTTATGAGGGCATGAACACGAACCACGTGTCATTTATAAGAGTGCCTGGGATTTTATATTGTGAGAAGTAGCACTGAGGTCTAGTTGCCGTGCAGTCAATCGCAGGGAATAATCTGTGTGAACATACAGCATCACATGCAGCAGAAACTTTCAGTGGCTCAAAACTCAGCGAACACACACACACACACACACACACACACACACACACACACACGGGCGCGCGCACAAACACACTGCTACTGGCTCTTGCAGTATTTGAAATTTGTATTTGAGTATAGCCCATTTTAAACTGCATCCCACGCGCAAGAAAATCCCCAAAATAACACAACACAAATAATTACTTGTCATGTATTAAAACAGTATCTGCATTATGACCTACCTTCTAGTTGCGTCCAGTGAATACTGTGATAAAGCTGGTGAACATTTAAAACCATCCACCCAGATCCTTTGAGCTCCTCTGTCCGCACGCAGGAGTATCAGCGTATCCACCGCAGATCCTGCACGATTATCCCAGAGCCAAACAAAGCTTGGATTTAAATTAACTTGACGCGGCCGCCTTAACTTGAAGTGATCTCTAAATCGCATCAATGGACTCTGTATTTTCCACAGACGGAGGTTAGAAACAAAGAGTTGTTCCTGGAGATGAGTGGCGGAGCGGAGCTTCGGCCGTGCGCGGCGGCGCTCAAGTGAGTAGTGCAGAGAAGCGGCTTCTGCAGGTGGATAGACGGAGGTCTCCCGGCAATGGACACACCCATGGGGGAGGGAACCTACCTTAGCATCCCTGAGCTCCGTCCCGCCCCGAAATTTAGCACAAAAGTGTGGTCTGCGTCTTCTTCAACTCCAGAGGGGGGACGAAGGTAAAATGCTGAAGAACAAGCTGTAAGCGAGGTGCAGGACACGATGGAGGAGATGTGAAGATGCCGAGTTTCTTTCAACATTAGGAGGAGTTGTCCGACATTTTCTGCTAAAATCAGCAAATAAATTTATTAATGCCTTTACAAATTTAGCTTTTAAGTCTCTTTTTAAATACTTTAAACGCGTCTGGCAACATTGGCGCATGCGTCCTCTGAGTCTTATTTCCCACTGGAAAGTAACTGTCACTTCACATCTCCCACGATCTTCTTGGAATTTGGGTTATTTTTACTATGAAGTTTGAAAACATAGTAGCAGTTGATTCACAGTGTTGAAATGAGAGTCTTCAGCAGGCCAGAATTATGATATTTGTTTTAATTTCCATTAGCATTCTTTGTCACCAAAAAGTCCACATATTGAGATAAAGGTTAAGATAAAGCTCTCAAACAGTGAGACATTTCCAATTCAAATATCCCCATGATGACTTTATTGCAGAATAAACATTACTCACTGTAATACAGGAGCACACGAGGACTTAATGTGAGGCTTTATTTTGTCTGAGAGGAAAAATGTTGCTCTGAGGAATGCACAGCCGAGCAGCCTGTGTCCAAACTGCATGTAACAATAAGGTCTTAACACAGATGCTGCTTTTCAGTTTTAGAGGGAGAGCTAGTCTTTTTAATATCCAGGGGGGGCTTTTTTAAATATAAAAATACGACTGAGGTCATTTCACAACTCGATTAGCCTTTGTGACTGCCAGCTACTGATTTTTATTTGCTGACAGGAGCCAACATGGAGCAGTGCTGAGAAGCTTTTGGATGCCAGGTCTGAGCTGAACAATTGTTCACTATCTGCTGCAATTGGCAGTCTAATGGTATGGAACAGTGTTGGCTTTTTGAATGAAATATGAATCACTTGCTATATTTTGACTTGCAAGCAGAGAAGAAAGAGCAAACCAAGCCGGCATTGACTTGAGATGAGAAGAACAGTTTTCATTTGACGCAAACAGCTGCTGCATAACGCTTCGGCACATCAGGAATGTGGCAACACATTCACACAAGAAACTGTTGAAAAGTGGCCAGATGCAGATAAGGTAGATTTCCTCCGACACCTCCACGACCTGACAGAGGATCACCGGCTCTCGCCTCAGACAGGCATCAGATATTCATGGGCAAATGGAGCCTTAAATCTTTTAATCTCACTCGATCCCTCCCCTGATCACGCTGGCTTATTTCGCTTCTTATCCAGTCAACGCACAACGCAGCTGACGCCCAGTGTGCATGCTTATTATTCTATAAATGATAAATACAGTAGCAGCGGTTTCATGCAGCCGAAGGGATGTTACTATGATGGAAACATAAAATCAGAGAAGAATTTGGAGGATACAAAGATGTTCTGTGATGGAAACATGGCTGTAGACATGATTTACTGTTTCATTTGTGTTTCTTAATTCACAGGAAAAATCATGTTCCATGTGATAAACCATCAAACCTACACCAAGACTGTAATTTGACTGAAACTTACTTGTACTCCATTAAAAATAGCCAAATTGGTCATGTCTGACTTTCACGCATGCTTACTTTGTTATTTACTTCATCATCTTTGTGTTGAGGGGACAATAAATTGGATTCATCTGTTAAGCACCTTTATCCTAAATGTAAACAAGAAGATACTGGATCTCTGGCTGTGACTTTGAGTTTTCTGTCCTTTGAAAGATGTCTCGGAGAGACAATTACTACATTAGTCTATGCAAAAGAGGCTTCGCAGTGTGACTCCAGGCTTTGATGCTCAGAGTAGAGAAAGGAAGAGAGCTCAGCATCAGCATTTGCCATTAAAAAGTGCTAAATTTCCCTTGATACCAGCAAAGAGCTTTGGGAAACAATTACCCCCACACTTACACTACAAGCACAAGGCAGATGATACTGATATCTTTCAGTCCATCTAAATTCTGGACGATCTTGAAAAATCATCAGACTCAGTTTTTTTTTCCTCACACATGAACACAAAGAGGCACACAGCTGAACATATGCAGGTGGGCGTTCATGTTTGAAGGGTGGTCTGAGCACCAGACTGCACAGAGCCAAATAAATAACAACTTTCATAAATATCTGGAACACAACTCCAAATCCCCCAGGACTCACCCAGAATACATCAGTCGAACAATAAAATCTCTTTCCCCAAACTTCACATATCAGCAGTTCAAACAGCCTCCAATCCAAACGTGTGTGGACCAGCCAAGTTTAATTGTGTCATTACTGATACTCTTTTTGTTTCCGAGCTCCATATATTCCTATTTTCTCTCTTTTCTCTTGCTTTCTTGTCTTCCCTCCTCTGTCTTGTCGCCAACAGCTGCATGTTGTTTCCTATATTTCTTTTTAATCAACAATATTATTCCCATCTTCAGGCCTCTGGTGGCCTCACCATCTGTCACTTGCGTGAGACAAGAGGAAAGCAATTATTGAATCCTGGCTTTGAGGAGCGCCCGCCTTCATAAAAGTCCCTCATGCTTTCCAGTTTTCTCCTCTAGCGTTGCTTTCTCTAACATCTATCTGAGAAATACAATGTGAACGATAATGTTGAAACCAAAGATCAGCGTTGGGTGCCAGACCACAGAGGCAACACATTTAGAGGAATTCTGCGAAAAGTGATGTTTGAGCCTTTTGTTTTGCAGAGGAGATGCCAGGTTTATAAATCTGAGTTTGAACACTGCTGCTGGGACACTTTTTCGTCTTTCTCTTGAGAGGTTTTATGTTTGTTACAGATATTTATTACACCACTTCAAATGCTGCACTTCTATCAGCCAGACTAAACCTGCCAGTTCTGACAATGTGAGTTTGACTCTGAGTTCAATGTATCTATTTAAAAATGTTGTCATTTTCCTGGAGGACATGAAGGCAACGCTGCATAGATTATTGTTATCTGAATTCTCTGAGGATCGTTCTGCATTAACATTTTCTCACTGTAGAAGACACTGGTGGTTTTCATGGAAACAGGTGGCAGCGGGGAATACAAATCCAGGCAGCGGAAGAGCAGAGGTCACTCTCTCATATGAGTTTCATTACATTCAATGAATTTTCCTCTAACCTCTTGCCACCAATGACTCCACCAGCCATGGAAAGTAATTATTAACAGGCTGTGACAACCTTAACCTCTGTCTGCTGGCTCCACCACATGATGGGGAGGCAATTAACAGCTGTTCATTACCAATGAGGTGAAGAAACAAGTGCACTCGCACTCTGCTGTGCACATCTGCATGTCTGCACACATCTAAATGACACGGACAGATGTGAGTGCACACACACACTCACACAATTGACCACAATTGACTAACAACGCACACACAGAGCGGAGGATTCACACAGAATGGCCCTCAGCGCTCTTCGAGGGACACATCGTTTGTGTAGAATTTAATGAGGGAACATGTACTCATCCCTCCACCTCACCGGGAGAGCTGTTACCTTTTGGTGTGATAAGATATTAAAAATTCACACTGTTTCTGCAGCGCTTTGACTAGTATGGCAGCACGCTCATTAGCATTTAAATGGGAAAAAGATAACGCCGCACTTGGCAGAGTCATACCTCCATCACAAAGCTTGCAGACAGAGAAGAAAACTTGAATCAGGTCCTGAAAACTTTGGCTGTTTTTAGACACCTGAGAGCAGAAATAGTTACATCTTATTACTAATGTTTTGTCATTGTATGTTTTATTTTGCCTTCATACCTCATATATACTAAATCTGCCAGGGACGACTGTTATATTTAAGGGAAGGCTAAATTGGTGCCACTAAAGAAGATTTAAAATTTGCTAGGAATCAGAGCAATTTCCCTTTATGCTCTCAGTAGCAAAACAATAAAAAAAGAAGTTAATTGAATATAAAATCTCAAATAAAATGCGAACTCTGAGGTCTCTTATTGTTGGAGCTGTTATAGTTATTGTCTCCTATAATAGCAGAGCCACAATTCTGTGTTTTCTCTAATAGCAATAACTACAGCAATATTTGTCTATTATTCCTCAAGTACAGTCTTGCCTGTAGGAGGGACATTGCCTCCCTGTTTCAGACCACATACTATTTGTTAGTGAGTGAACCTGAGCTAGAAAAACACTTTGAATTTTTGCTATTTTTGTTGGCCTGGCATGATGCGAGCCATGTTGACTTTAACAATGAAATAGTCCACCGTAAAGCTAAAACAATAGCCTCTTTGTAATGCTAATAAATGTAGATGGAAATGTTATTTCTTGTTGGTGAATCTGTAACCAGCCAAACATTTATGCTGGGATGTAAATTCTGTTTAGCATGTACTTCTCTTCTTTTGATTGCTCACACATGACATGCCTTTTGAGCGGCACTCTTAAGATTAATGGCACTCTTCTCTCCATGCATGTTTTTCTCATCCACATCTCGCTGCGTTTGGCTGATTGTCATTTTTCGCCTTGTATTTGTTCCTCAGTCTTTTGTCACAGAAGCTGACTATGACTCAGCTGGAGCTTTGCGAAGCTAAAAATGGGACAGCTGCCTTTTTTAAATGACACAAGTTTGTCTCATTGTATCTGGCTCACATGTCTCCTGCCTGGGAACAGAGGGAAGGCGGGCAGCTGTGGTGGGATGATTTGGTATGAATTAAAGCTGTTTCCTAACAGGCTCCACAGGGTCTGATCCTGTCCCTTGCTTGTCTGGTGGATTCTCTCCCCCAGTGCCAACCAGAGGAGAGTATGTATCACATTACATCAGCTCTTTTTCCCCCTTGTCTTTTTGCTCTTCACAGTCAAATGTATTGCAAACAATAACAATGGTTATATATTTAGCATGACTTTGTGGTTGAAGGTGCCCCGGCCACGCTACCTGTGGTCGGTTGAGGGGCTTTGTGTAATAGTTTTCCCATGCAGTGTTGTATGGCGTGGGCCTCCTGAGGGGCCAGTCAGTGTCATTCTTCATCGGCATCCAGCCGCAGGTCTCTGGCCAGAGGGAGAGACTGAAGAGGAAATGACTATGTGTTTTGTTCTACGCTGCACTCAAAAGTGGTCAGCTTTTGCAGTGGAACTCAATCTAATGTAATCTGTGGTCTGATAGGGGAATACATGGGACTTTTTGCCATAGCCCAGTGCTATAATTATTTAAAGACCATCTCACTATGTACACATTTCTGAGTTTCCTACTTATTTTCCTGCATTAGGTTTGTTTTCAGCTAATGGAAAGACAGCATTTTGCTGTTCTAAGGAAATACACTGCATCCCAGACATCCCCCTTTCCCTTCTTCTTGCTCTCTTATCTTTGTATGGAAAGACACAAATGATAAATATAACTAAGGACAAGAACAATTAAGAAGGTTTGTTGGGTCATGCAGAATTAGCTGGTGTAATCTCTATACTAGGTCACTCCTTATTAGCCCATGGCTCCAGGGATGCCGATGTCAGTCTGCTGATCCATCGCTTTAGTCCAGATTGAAATATCTCAACAACCACTGGATGTATTGACGTGGGATTTTGCACAACATTCATGGTTCACAGAGGATGAATCCTGATTACTTTTCCTCTAGTGCCATGCTGAGATTCACATTTCTGGTTTTGGTTGAATGAAATGTCTCAACAACCATTGAAGGATTGCCTTGAATGAATTGGTACACACATTCATGTCTCACTCAGGATGAATTTTAACCAATTTGGCAACTTTTCACTGAGTAGATTCATCATCAGATCAAAATTCAAAATGTTCCAATACTTTATCTGGTTTTTGCAAATCAGCAAACATTAGCATGCTAACACACTAAACTAAGACAAACGTGGTAAACAAATACCAGCATTGTCAGTGTGAGCATGTTAGCATGTTGGTACAGCCTCACCGAGCTGCTAGCATGTCTCTAGAAACTCGTCTTCATTCTACAACCAACAAAGACAGGAGTGTGTGTGTTCACGTGTGTTTGAGAGTTTTGAGTGTAAAATGTTTAAAATATATATTTACGATGTCTGCTTTTAATTTGCCGTCCTTTTGCAAACCGGACTGTGCCGAGTCCCTTGTCCTTCACCCTTCCCCTCGCTCCTCCTCCCCCACTCTCCCTGTCTCATCCTCCTGTCATCACTCGCTCTGATGAGGCCATGAAACAGGTGGCTCAAGAATTCAAAATGACATAGGAGAGAAGGCAACCAAACAGTTGTGTGTGTGAGGGAGAAACAGGGAACGACTTTGCGTGTATGTGCATGAAAGAGAAAGGAAGAAAGGAAGGGGGCCACCCAAAAACAACAATAACAAACAACACACAAATTTGTTTACCCACTACCACATTTCTTTTGGTTCTCTCGCAGAGTGATTTCAGATCCTCCTCTCTGCCTAGACTGTCAGCCTGTTGCCAGAATACACCTAAATTAAATTAAAGCTAATGAAATCCATCTTGATTCAAACGCTGGGCTCTAAACAGATGAAGAGCTGGAAGCAGTAAGCGTTCATGACTGCGGTATTGTACTGTTCAGCTGAAACAGATATAGTGACATGCAATGATAAGAGGAAATACTTTCTATGTTTAAACACATCTAACAGTGGCCTGAAAGAAGAGTTTTCTCAGCTCTGCAGAAATTGAGAAAATCTGCCTTGACATCTGTTCCCAGATTTTCCAGCAGCACTTGTGCTGTGAAAGATCCTGTAGTAAGTTGTCTGGAGACAGTGTGGCACATCAAGCACATATTCTAAACTATGTCTTTCTCTGTGGCTTAGTTCCCAATTTAATTAACTGTGAAAATGTTGGAGGGATGTCACAACTGTTGGTGGCTCTCTAGTCAATCCCAGAAGAAAGTCCCTCAGTCTTATCACCGTCTGCTTTCCCATCAGCACTCCCAATGCTCGAGTTACCAATCGATCCCACACGCTTCACATTTCATTTGGCTTTGTTTTCATGTTAGCGGTGATTCTTTTAGACTTGGTAAGAGAAAATAAATGTTGTCAAAGCACTCCGTGTCTTAAAAGTTACTTCAAATTGTTAATAGAATCAGAAGTTGTGTCTTTGGTGAAAATGCTGAAGCTTTTAATATCATACCAGTTGCTTTACTGACATTACACTCTGGTGTGACCATATGTTGACAGTTTTATGGTCACTCAATGGGGACAATGTGCAGACTCAGACTGGCAAATTGGCACATTTGGCTCCTAAATCTGCAGTAACAAGCAGAGCCCTCGGTTGAACTAGATGTGCCAGCAGTTGCCAGCCAAGGCAAGCTAACCTCATCTTGTTCTCTGTGTGAAGCTGACGGAGAGATAATTTGCCTGTGCATTTTCAGATCTGCTGCAGTTGTCCACTGTAATGAACTGGAGTGAGAATCTGTGAAAATTCCTTCACTCTGTAGTGTGAAACTCATGCAGAGCAGGCAGATAGAGTATTTTGTTCTCCACATGGATACAGTTGTGTAAGAATTACTGAAAAAATTGAGCAATCCCTGGAGCAGCTAGAATCCCAGATCATGTCTCTCCTCTGTTAGCTTGAAGATATGTTGTATTTCATCGGTTTTGTCCCAGTCTCTCCAAATCTGAGGTATTTTTTAAGATGTGAGGCAGAGGTTGCACAACCACCCAGCAAGATGTGTTTCTGATACAAACCAACAGGCCAAGTCAGTTCAGCCAAGGCTTAGATGCTCTAGCAGTTTTCTTCTGGGCGTATGATGGATGTTAGCTTGTGCACATAAATTCCACATTAGCACATGCACTCTAAAGCGAAGTTGACAGATTCAACTGTTGAATAAATATTCTCGCCTCCACAAACGTAGGGCGCGTTTTTTGCTGTTACACAATGTAAACTGTTCTGTATCTCCAGTCTGTGAGTGAGTTTTGTACTCGCTGTAAAGACATGAAAATGTGCTGTTATACAAAGTTGACAAGCTCATTTTCAAAGTTAAATGAGCTGTTACCGAAAACAATATTGTACTCAACTGACAGAAGCAGCTGACAGGCTGGTGCTGAGTTTGACATGTTCATTCAGTTTTTGTCGGAGGTTTAAAACATGACTTCCTTTTATGAGTTGTTTCAACGGACACACTGAGCAGCGTACCCTCAAGACACACACATTGTACTCATACACACAGACACACAGTCCCACTCACTCTGTACGTTAAAGCAGCAACACATGTAGTCAGCAGTCTGATTGGAACAGAGGAGGCGATTAGACAGACAGCCCAGGGAGAGGTGGCGCCTGTCATGTGGAATGGATCTCATTAAAAGTATGCCCCGGGTCACACTTTGATGGACAGGGAGACGTCAGTCATCTGCCAGCTAGATTAGTGGAGACCGAAGCCCCCGTCCTTCCTCTTTGCCCCTTGAGAGCCCACAGCATACCAAGTGGGTCCAGGCAGACTCTTATGCGTGCCCCGCAGCCTCTGTCAAACCTCTCACCTCTGGCTTGCCAATCACTGAAACAAACCAGCACATCCACCTCAGATCTGAAGGAGAAAAAACCCACCTGCTATGTCAAAAGGCAGGTGGTAGCAGATCATTTCTTTTCCACATTTTCCCTGGTGTATGAGGTTGTTTTGCAGTCTCAAAAGGCCAAATCCTCGCTGGCCTGTTCTGGTGTATTTGTAAGAAAATGAGTTTGAACAATCCACACCATCTGCTGAGAGTTAAAACATGCTTCTGTCAAAACCTGATATCATAATTCACATACTGCACTGCGGAAATTTAGTTTTCCTTCCCACAGGCTCGCTAAATTAAGGTAACGGAAACATTTTTGTTTATGTTCAAACAGTATAACTTATTCAGCACATGCACAGTTTGATACATTTTGGTGAGGCTTTCACTGCACACAGGAAGTGATGCATTTTACATTTCCAGCACGACCAACAGTTGTTTATTTCAAACAAATAGAACAAGAACTGTGTAAGCATGACCGGAAAAACATGAAACACATCATGAACATGGTGACACTTAGCAAAGATATTTCAAAAAGAGACAGAAAGAGACATTCAAAGGAATAGTTGGGAAATGCGCTCATTGGCTTTCTTCACAGAGAGTTAAATGAGAGCTGAAGTGAAACCAGAACTTCCAGGTTCTGTTCCAAAAGCAAGACAACCTCACTCAAAATCCCACTGTCATTTGAAACCATGCTAAAATAAAAATACAGCCTTTGAAAAAATTCTGAACTGTATGTATGTGAAAATGCGGTTTGCAGCTAAGTCACAGCTCGAAGGATGCCTGACCTGAATGCTATTCATATGCAGTATAGAGTACTTCTACTGCTTTTCTCCTTGTTTAGTCTCTTCCTCGTTTTGGTATGGTGGTCTTACAAGATGGAAGAACATGCACTGTAATCATACAGTGACCTACTGTTTATCCTGACATTCCCAAGAGTTCATGTCTCCAGCAATAGACCTGTGGCATGATGCCCAGGACAGGGGCCATGGATGGCTCATTTTGGCAAGCATGCTAGTCAAGGCTGTACTAGCTTCACTCAAAGCAGATCAGGACTCCCAACAATCTCTGACATGCCGGCTGACGTAATACAAAGTCCTTTTGAATTACGTCTAAATCTGGGGCTGGTAAAATTGAGAAATAGTTTTGGCAAAAGATGGAAATAATTTGGGCTATTTACAGAACTGAGGATGGGCGCTAACAAATGTGTCCGTGTTTAATAACCCTCATCAGCATTTCGATTTGTGGCAACCCATGCAGATATATGAAGTATCCCACATTTAATCCATGCTGGACACTGACCAGCATGCGGTGTGTCATGCTTCATGCATCTGTGGTGATAAAGGCCAAAGGTAGTCAAGACAGATATGAGGCGATGCCGGCTCCATCCTCTGTGCCCAGCAGCTTCTGTAGAGAGCTCCACTCTCAGAAGTGAGCTCACAAATCTTCTGTGCTGGGAGCTTTTTGACTTCAGTACGTATCAGGTTTGCACTTGTACATTCTGCTTCCAGGAAGTAGCCACAGCCTGTGAGTCCGACATGACAAAAGCTCTTCTTCCTGCTACTCTTCCTTTTACCAGCTGCCATGGATCGAAATGGAAGCATCACCACCCTAAACAGTGTTTAGTGTGTTAAATCACTGTTAAGTTTGCTTTGACTGACACATGCGTTCCCCTCACAGGTTTACGTACCTGTATTCACTCGTAGTTGAGCTCAGTCAGCACAACAAACTCATTTACTCAACTTAACCTAACTTGCTACTGGTGATACTTGCTCCCGAACATACCAAACTACTGCCAGTATGCCAAAGACAAATACCGAAGACACCGTTTGAACTCATGTGCCAGAGTCATACACGAGGCTCAGCGCTTGTTAGCATGTGGATACTTTTCCTGGCTGCCAGCAGGGTTTGACTTGTTGCTGCTGTTTGGTTGATAATTAGACTTCTTTTAGTACCTGTTTGAGTTAATAATTGGCTCCAGGTCATGACACAACATACATATGAGTTGAAAGATTTTGGTCTATTTGCTGGAGAAATAACACACTAGTAGCATCAAAACAATGTGAAACACGGGTTTATGATGCCTACAAGTTAATAAGTATTAGCAATACCTAATACTCAAACATCCAAAAAAACTCAAATGTTTGATGTATTAAAAGGTCCAGCCTTGGGGACACCGAGGCAACATAACATTTGAACTTGCCAGCAATATAAAGGCCTTGAAGTCTTTGTGACATTGACTGAGGGGTCAGAGGGGCCCAGCGGTAGATGTGATATTAGCCTTCTATTCCTGCAGGATTGTGACTTTTAGACATCTTTGCAATATGAGCTAGCCAAGAATGTCACGCTGGGACTTCCCTCCTGAGATACTCAGGACCTGGGTCACTGGGCTCTGACACGACCCCTCACCTCTCCAGTACTTACTTGCCTAACTAATGTTATGTAAACTGATATGTATGGGAAATGTTAAGTGGCATGCACACTTTGTTGTTTTCCTTTGAAATGACATGAACTGAAGCTGAAGCATGTTAATCTGTGTAAAACATGGTAATCAATTAGTTGAGGTTATTTGTATAATGTGCATTGAATTCAAATGGGAGCCATGAGGGGATGGGATGCCTGAGGAATGGTAGACCTTGGTGGTTTCTGCACAACAAGAGCTGATGAGGAGAGGTTGAACACAAAGCAGCAGTAATCACAATACATCACCTAATCCCTTCCTGAAAACAGCAGGGGAAACCCCACATGCAGCTCTCCCTGAGGCACCAAGACCATCAGCAGCCACATTTCTTTGGTCTCTTCTGGACTGCCAGCAATAAGGTTGGGGGGTGGTGGAAACCCCTTATTATCCAAACAAGAATGATCATCTGACTTTTAAATGTCTAGAAACAGCTTTGTGACTGACTGAAAGAGTGAAGGATGAGAGGATGCTTTTAGCAAACCAACAAATAAGCTGACCCCACAGCACATTCAGTTTAGGAGTGTGTTAACTCGCAACCATCTGTGCAAGGCAACTGTGGGAATTTAAAACGGAAAAATGAGGAGATTGAGTACTTAGAAGCAATAATGTGATGATATCCTCACAGAAATAAGCCAACTTAGACAGTGATGTTTATGTAGTTTGAGTTAAGGCAATTTATTGTTCATTTTTATAATATATGCTGTTGTTAAACGTCTATAAAAGACTAAAAGTCTATAAATGGCACAGTCTTCTGATTCCTGTGAGGTGTTAAGTGCTGTTTTCTTCACTGCATAGATAATAACACATTTTAGGTATAGCAGTGAATTAAACAGCATGATACTGCCAAATTCATTCAATGTGTAAATTTTTTTCTAACGCTAATAGATACTCGGCTGGGCAATCTACATCTGCATCTTTTTCTCATTAAAAATTGCTGGGGAGCCTGCATGCATTCACAGCAGCCATGAGAGAGGGAGCGATGGAGTAATCAAGCTCCTGCCTCTCGCAGGTTGTTGCCTTACTTGCGTTTCCCTCATTCGACTGTCACTCAGCGAGATACCACTTTCTACCTCCCTCCTTTAATCATCTGTCATCCCTGCTAATGCAAAGCGACTGCCAGGGCCATGTAGGAAATCAGCCACATCTTTAGTGTCACTTCTCATTAACATAGAAAGTCAGGTAAGAGAGGAGGGCACTCGTTAACTGTATATCCAGACAGTCCTGGCTCTACCTCTGACAGAGAATGTCTTTACTTCCAAAAAAAACTGAAGTTTAAAGTTGTGGGTGTTTCCTGTGGCATGGATTTTTTATTTTTATTTTTTTTAATGAGCCTAAAGTGATGTCCTATATGTGACAGTTGGTGCCTTTGGCTGTTCTGTAATTGGATCATCTTCTTGACACTTCATAGCTCCACAGAGAGATCGTTCCTGCATCATCACCGGTTCTTTGCTGTCTCCAGCTCTCACAGTCTTTTTGCAGACCTTTCCCTCCATTTGCACAGCTGGAGGAGCTCTCTGCTTCACCCACACTGAGTTCTCAGGCACAGCTGTGCTCGCTGCCTGCTGGTGGGTTCAATTTTTAATATTAATGAAGCTCTAGCAGATTCAGGCCTGACACTCACCTGCAGTGCAGTGTACTGTGGGGAGACCTCGTTCATGTCTGACAGCCTACTGTGGGGAGAGAGCTGCTGACATGCTGATGTTTTAAGTCTCTCCTCTGTCCTCCCCACATGCATGTCATCCCTCAGCGCAGCAGCCAAAAGCCCTGCACCTCAGAGCAGCAGAGCCCATGTGAGGGGATGTGTGTTCACCTGTAGCGGCGGGTGAATCTACTGAATGTGCCTTCTTCTTCCCTCTAGTCCCGACTGAGTTTTGTTACCATGGCAACATCAACTGTACAACACTCTCTGGGATGCCTCTCTTGCAGCGGGTTGACAGGCACAGCGGGATCGTACAGATATGGGCTTTAAGGGCGTATTGAGAGAGCATGCCTCCAGAGTGGATTCATGTTAAAGGCCGAATATGGAACATTTCCTCATTAATATGTCCAAAGAGGACCTGACCTATGTTATACTGATTTGTTGTTGTAATCATTTTCATCTCAAGTAGTGGCTGAAGACAAAAACTCCCATGATTCCACGCTACTTCACGACATAGTCAAACTCCATCTTTTGTTATTAGTTTGACTGATAGAGCCTTAGCAGCAGAAATGACGTACTGAGCGTTGAACTTGCTGCAGAAACTGTTTCCTATAGGATCCTATAGGCTTCTTTTTGTTGAAGACATTTTGACATGTCTTGTCATTAAGAAAAGCACAGGTGTACGTAATAAATCTAACGATGGCTGAATTCCATTTAGCTGCTTCAGCTTGTGTTGTGCATGCTGGCTCACTGTCACATTGTCCCGGCTTAGTGAGATGCTATAATAGAACAGAGCAATCGTTAATGTTATTAATAACGTCTGTGCTTGTCCTGCTATGACATGTTAAAATGTCTTCTGTCAGTAAGGCATATAAGTCAGCCAAGAAGTTTAAATTAAACGTCAAAATACGTAATTCGTGACCTGAATGGTCATTTTAAAAGAAAGCCACACTGACTGTCAGTAGGGGATGGGAAACAAAGCAGTCTCCTGTGTTAAACTGCACGTTTTGGTGACTCATGCATCCACCCTGGACTCCTCCCGCTGTGGACTATCATCATCTCGCTTCCTCTTTTCTCCCGATGGACAAGAGTCATAATTCCTACGGCCATTAAAGAGCTTGGTCATTTTGAAGCATTTGCTGAGATTTTTCTTGGGTGGACAGTTTCCAGTTAGCCAGTCACCATCTCATTCTAACCTTTGCCTCACTTCTTCGCGTGAAGTGAAGATTTCTCCTAACCTAAGTAGCATGATGAACTCTAACCCTGCACTCCCACATGAAATCTGTCAGTGTGCCACGCCGTTTTACCTCCAACCCGTGGGCATGACATTAAGCCTGCCCTACATATTAAACTGGTCATGCTTTGAATTGGGGTTATCCCTGCACCCACTCCACCAGACCACCCTCTGGTTGCTTCTCCATATGTGCACAAACAATCCTATCTGTTGTGGTAACAAGGCTATTTACAAAGAGGTCGGCTAATCCGCTGTGAATTCAACCCTGCTGTTATGGCATAAAGGGGAAATGCCTCATCGCTATTAGCATGTCTTTATATCTTACTATCTTCTTGACTGATTAAAGTAACTGTTAGCCGCCACTTCCTTGACTTTCACCCACTGGCATTAGCTGGTGTCACCAGTCCACCTCACGGGAGCATGTGAGTATGTTTATCATCATATTCTGATAATCCTGTTGTAATCTGACCCAAATACTACATTAAATCTGCATCTGCAGAAACGATGATTAGTTTAGTGTGTATAGCCATGTATAATCATCTTACATATCTAAAATGAAAGAAGCTGTCTCTATATAATAGTAAGACCTCAGCCTTTTGATTGAGTCCAAAGCTTTTTATTAATTTATTTACTGATTTTCATAATTATGTTTTGAGTGTTTTATCTCTCTCTGCAAAGCACCTTGGTGAACATCTGTTGTTTTCAAATGTGCTCTATAAATAACTTGATTTGACTTGACTATATTTATAATAATAATGGCAGGCTGGCAGAATTAATTGATTATTATTAAAAGTTCATCCTACACCAGTTGTGGATAATCTCTTTCTCCCCTGGCATCTCCAAAGATATAATTTCTGATAGAACTGTACAGGATAATAGATAATGCAGCCACGTTCTTGTGTGTCTTTCTGTGTGTTGAATTATTCAGAGGTGTGTGTGGATACGGTTCTGTCAAGGACTGAGCTACCTACAGTATGAGTCTGAAGCACAAGGACGTCACTGGCCAGAGGCAGCTGACACGTCCTGTCACTGCAGCCTGGCACCGTCCCGTCTTTCCAGACACAGCTAAGCCTGAGCGCAATCACAGCCAAAGTCCTACGCTTCACAGCCAACACAGGAAGCACAGCTCACACACACACACGGACACACACGTTCCAAGATACACATGCAGGATGGTAGCCTGTCAGTTCCCCAAATCTTCCCCCTTTGGAATACTATCACCTGTTTAGTGTTTCCATGGAGACCAAGCACACTAATGAGATAGGGTGTGTATTTTGTGCATGAATACGTGTGTGTGTGTGTGTGTGTGTGTGTGTGTGTGTGTGTGTGTGTGTGTCTACTCATGGGGAGGGGGGCAGGTGTCATTAGGTAGGGGCAGGTGATGGGAAGCAGCGTGGGCTATTATGGCTGAGGTTGACTTCATCTGCAGCAGAGAGGATGAGAGTCTAAACCCCTGCTTATGAAAAAAAACATGCACCAAAATTGTTCATATTGCATATATCTGTTATTTGGTTCACTAACAGATGAACTTTGAAGATATCTATTCATAAACAGAGAGAAAATGACATTTCTTACCTCCATTCGTGGTGTCAGACCTAATGAATCATGAAGCCGTATGGCCAGAGAGGCGGGATAAAGGGAGGAAACTCGGCGCAAAACATGTCAACCTGCAGCCAATTAACAGTGGAGATGAAACAGATGGCTCGTTTGGCTGCTAAAATAGGATTTTCACTGACTCCCATGACCTTGAAGACTTGCTGTCAACATGCAAACACCTCAAACTTTTGATTGGTCACAAGAGGCGTCTATAAATACGAATGCAAATTGTGTAAAATGTCACAGAAGATGTTGGAATTAGCCAGCAGTATTTTATTATCCATCATACCAGCATATTAACAATTCTAATAATCATGCACAGTTGATATTTTTGTGGCTTTTAAATGACTCTGTGGCAAGTGATTTAAATCCCACAGTGTCTTGTGTGTATACATGCTCTGACAAGGGCATGGGTTTGTCACCTAGAGGTGTTGACAATGACATGTGGGAGTGGATTAGTGGAGCGGATCAATGGAGACAGGCAACACATGTGAATCTGGTGGCCTCCAGAGTATATGAGCTGAACAGTGCTAGATCGACGACAAAGTTACTCATCGGGTCTGAATGTCTGTCTGTTCATACGATCTGATCTGTGTGTTCTTTCAGGAAGTGTTAATGAAGAGGTCATTATTTACAGTTAATGTCTCTGTCAGCCTTGTCACCCAGTGCTTAGATAAGGCCGGTTTCATCTTCATTGGGTGACGTCTTCCAAATGATTTTAGGTGATAACGCTCAGAGCAAATTGTGCTTTATATCACTGCAGTGACACCTTTTTAAATTAGCTTCAGAGTTGACTGATTTCTTGTTTTTTAAACCAGCTGCACATTGTCAGACAGACCATTTTCCACATTCCACACCTTCCACAAACACTGAAACCAGGTAATGTAATCAAAAACCCTACGCGGAAAGCCCACGGCCCACATCAGCGCTGCCATCTGTGAAGTGGAGGCCCTCTTCCAGACCAGGATGACAGACCCCAGGTGCAATGGCCACAACACTAAAAACCATATCTCTCCTGTTTGAGAAAAAAACCCCTTTGGTTCAGTACAGCAAGTGTGTGCGTCTGTGTGTGTGTAGAATGCACTTTCAGTCATTCAGACACCCATAGGATTTGGGCTCAATAAACTCTGTGCCCTTTGCACCTTAAAGGAAGTCCATCTGCTCTGGAGAGTGTTGAGCAGCCTCCAGGCAGCTCGTGAGATGCGTGCGTGCTGTATGGTTCATCACTGATGACAGTGTGGAGATTTCCACTTCCTAAGCAGCGCGTTCTTCCTTTCCAGATCCACTTAGGCTCCCTGACATGCTTAGCACTGCCAGTAATTAATGTCTGAGGTGCTGCAACAAGAAGCTTCAGGTAAAGGTCGTAAGACCCCAAGAGGAATAAGCAACAGCTGAGGAAAATGATTGACCTCATCCACATCTGGTAGACTGCTTTAGAGTCTAACCCTGTTTAAAATACTATAAAATTCCCACAATTCTTCTATTGTTTGAAATATTCATGCATCATAAATGTTTTTTTTACAACAGTTCACAGTTTCTATCATGTTTAACAGCTACAGCAGTGCACAGGTCATCCCAGAGTCTTATTTTCCATCACAACAGCATGAAAACTATATATTTGTAGTTATATTTGCTGTTTACTGCACAGGAACCTGCAGGGAATAAATGTGAGCAATTATTGCTTTACATTATTGCTTTGCCCAACTACAGCTACACAGGAGATGTGGACAGCTTAACATGTCTGTCAACATGATGGCATGTTATTTGGTGAGCCTAGCATCCCATAATCCCCCTGGATCCTTCAACACGCAGCCTGGTAGGGGAAGAGTAGCGGGAGAGGTGGTGTTGGCATACTGAAGCTTGTCAGTGCTCTTTTACTGTGCATTTGATACTAAAACATGTTTAGTATCACTGACTTCAGAACTATCAAAGGTGACAAAATGATATTAATAAATAGTGAAGATATCCTATCTGGAGGCATGACCTGTTCCTTTCATGTTCACTTTTTATACATGTATTAACTAACTCATGAAATTCATCCTCTGTCAATCAAAAAAAAAAAAAAAAAAAACCTAAAAGAAGAAGATAATTCTCAGTCGGCTTTACTTTTTGCACAAAACATCAGCTGTTTCAACACATAAAGCCATTGTTAAGTGTTACCGAACTTCACCTCCACTGACCTTCACTTAAGTTAAAAAGTTGACTCTGTATTTTAATTAAAGATATATTATGTGGCAGCAAATACATTGTCAGCTTGCATATATTCACACTCTCAAATGAAGCTGGAATGAGGAGCTAAATTTTTCAAAGAGCACTCTCAGGCTGTTGTGATATAAGTGAGCACCTTGACTAATTCAGACTGCCGTCACTGTAGATCTGCTGCTCTCCTCTCCCTCGGTCCCAAAGAGAGCAACACTATAAATCAAAGCCTGATGAGCTGCCTCATGCATTTAAGGAGATCACCAATGGCGTTGTTTCACAATTTACTCTCTTCGGTCTGGATGTCACAGAACAAAAGGATAATGGGATTACCCAGGGTCTGTCTCCCCGTGTGCCTTGGGGAACAAAATGGCCTGTCTACACCAACTCCACCTGCAGGATTGGACGTGATCAGCTGACAGAGGGCGGGTAACACACTGCTGAAGCCTGTTAACCTTTTCAACGCTTCTGCAACATAGAGCAGTTCTGACTTTTGCCAGTGGCACTTCATAAGCTGCAATGCAGTTTAAAATATTACTTAAGCCAAAGAATAATTAGTATTTACTGGTTGAAAATGTTTAGGTGGACAGCTTGCATGGACAGAACTGTGCCATCTCTGAATGGATAGACTTCTGCGTCTTTTGTGCATCTTTTTGGTTTCAGGACAAGGAATCAGAGAAACTGTGCCCTCTTTCTGACAGTTGTCCTCAAAGGCGGTGCATTCATGGTGTTGTACACATGAAAAGTGACCGAAGTAGCTGTGTGAAGAATCAAAACAGACCTCAAGGGAGAGATTGTGTGTTTTGGAAAGCACACAAACAAATCTTCATGTTCTTATCATGACGACAATGCAGTGGAAGCCCCGCTGGGTCTTTGTGGTGATCACATACAGGTGATCTTTGAATACGTCTGGTGTACTGTGCTTATTCCATCTTGTGAAGGCTCATTGTGTTGGTAGAATATGGATTAAAAATCTAAAATGCCTGTCTCCTTCAAAAATGAAGGCACACTGAAGGATTTGTGTGTCATGTACGTGGCAGTATGTTTGTATTTAAAATGACCCATTGCCATGGAAAATAAAGGCATTTTCATTTAGTCTCTCTTTCACTCAGTAAACACAATTATTGTACACTGAAATATTACATATAAAGCAGTACCCCTTATGTGCAATATTTGTACAATACTGCAAATACATGATACCATTATTCTGTGGTGGAGGACTCTTCTGCAGCTGCTCATCATTTTGTGCAAATTTGTTTTGAACAAGTTAGATTTATATTTACTTGCGTTAAGATTAACAAAGATCCATGTTGTTTGGATAGAGGAAAACCACCTTGTTTGTACTCAGTTTAGACTGTTATTATTCCAGATCCTGACTAGACTGTAGTCACACAAGCTGTTTCAGCACCATCATGACATATTAGGAGAGACAGACCGGCTTCACAGCTATCAAGCTAAAGGGTACTTTCACAGGGGAAAGGTGACCAGTTTAAATGCTCTCCAGTCCTCTGCATGTGTGGTAGGATATATCACCACTGCAGGAGAACTGTCAACCTGTGTCAGAATTAATCAACCTTTGTGACACGGACCCAGGCGCCCACACACATAAATCTGCACATGCATGAAATTCAAACAAATACCTTTTCACTCAGTGTTGATGGAACTCCTTGTAGAAACAGGAATTCAAAATGAGAAAACTGCCGAAACAGCAACGCCGCCTGTGTGCATTTAAATCTGAAAATGTATAGCTCGACCAGAGGGGCTGCACTTTACTGTAGCACTTTTAATGCACTGGCAGGAGTCTGAAGGAGGGGGATATTCTTCGGAAGTGTTTACAGCTTTACTGACTCCGCTCCCTGCGCACTGAGGGGCTCTAATTACTGAGTCCTTTGCATACTGTCCGTGCTTACTCCTCACGCTTCAAACATGATGCTCCATTCACGCAGTGTCTGTGAGCTGAAAGAATAGCAGCCACAGCTGTTACAGTGTCATCAGAGGCTTGCCCAGCAGCATGAGGTCAAAGGTCAAATACGACTGAGTTCATGTTTACGTGGACATGCCAGATATTCAGATTTCTTACATCACTAAGAAATATTTAATGAACGGACCGAAAGTATCTGCTTATATACATTTTAGTAATTTGGTTTGGTGCTGTACATACTGTAGTGTGGGAAAGGTAGTGGCAATTTATCTATAGCTACATTACCTATGTGCTTCCAGCTTTGTGATAAGTCTGAGGATGGCCCTTTTTCTGTCTCAAGCTTGAAAAAGAAATGGTTTTGTTTCTGAGTTCATTGTGAAGGAACATGATCGTCCTGCAGAGAGCTCTGAGCATCATCATTGTTCAGCCGAATAGGAGCTAATCGCTGCAACCAGGTTCCAAAATCTTGAGAAACATCCTATGACAGCGGCATATCAATGCTATGGTTTTTAAATGAGATATTCAACAATCACATATGGGTGCTAGGTGCTGGTATCCATTTGTTCTTCATTTGGCTGTCCACATACTTTTGGCTGTGTGCTGTGTATTGACACATCCTCACAATAATGAGATATAACTGACAATATTCTATTTATTGTGATACTACCATCAAATCCCATGTCCATCATACTGAAGGAACATGCCTGTGCATCAGTATGGTTTGATACGTTTGGGCAAAGATTGAGGTCTATGGCACAGAGGAATAAGCTTTAGTTGGCTTTGCTTAAACAGGTACTACTTCTTCAGATCACTTAAAGAGATTTATTGACAAAAACATCTAGAGCATCACCGTCTTTTAGCTGATGCAGAAATTAGAGCACAGAGGGTAAAACACAGTGAATAATTTTGGTATGCAGTCACAAAACTATGTAAAGTAGTCAGGTATGTGTGATTGGTTGGGTGGAGTGATAACCTCTCTCTGGGGGAGTCAGAAAGAAAAACATGACCGCTCCATCTGATCAGAGCATTAGCAATGCCGGGTCATGCATTCCAGCTTTTTTTTCCTGACAGAAAGTCTATCCAACAAAGTTGTTCTGAAGACCCTGGAGCATTCTCGCAAAATGAATAACATGTTTCTCTTGAACTCTGACTCTGTCGTGCTGAGTTGTGATTGTTTTGCCCTCATTGGAGTATGATTACATAAGACCCTTGATTTTAACAGGCCTCCACTTTTTGCTCAGGCACACTGCTGGGGAAGAGGAGACGCAATGAGGGAATGTTAATCCTCAGGAGAAAACTACTCTTGCAGCTCCCTTTCTAACCATTGCACTTAGGTCTGTAGAGGCATGACACCAAAACAAGAGTGTTCACGATAATATACTGCAGCCGTCTCATTTGTAATCTGAGGGAGCTGCATGACATTAGATTGTTTTTGCAAAACTGAAGTGCTTCGCTGAATGCAAGTGAAGGGAAAATGCCTGCTGGAACCCTGATGCACTGTTTCCCCTTTGGAAAATAAAATTACGGCAATTGGATTAGAACAATAAAGCCAATGGTTATCATAGTGCAGCCTTTTAACTATTCAATTACAGCGTCTTAAAAGGCTGCTGGGATCAAATCCCGCCTTGGGCCAATCCACATGAAATGTCATCTTAATAGAAATAGCTGGGTGCTGCCTCAATTAAATACATGTTCAAAGATTTTTAGCAAGTTGAAACAGAGGTGAGGTGAGGGGAGCTTCTGGTAGGAACATGGGATCATAAGGGAATTCGTAAAAATAATTGCATTTTGGGAATCCTGACCCTTGACCCAATTTCTACTCAGAACACGTGTGCGTGAATTACAAAATTTAGTACAATAAAAGCAAGAATTTTATGTTGATAATTAAGAAACTCTTCCATCTAATTTAAAGAAGCATGTATTTGTAATGGAAAATCTGGTCTACAAATAGCAGTTATGGCTTTTTAAGTTTTAAAATCTTTAGAGAGACTCGTAACTTAAAACTATGCTTCCAAGGTTGTTATGATCCTTGGAAATAATGTTTTTAACTCTTGCAAGAAAATCACATGGCCCTCACTACCTCACTGGTAACCTTTATATTGTGATTGCTTGCACAAATCCGTCGCTATCTCCAGACCAGAAGCTGGTCATGCCTGTGTCCTTGTCTGTTAAAATGTCTGACCTTTGACCACCGCAGTAAACAGACTTATTGGGTTATGTCTGTTCCTCCAACAAGTAAGAAGGGTCTTGGAGTCTGAGGAGGCCACTGACAAGATGGCACGAGGTCAGGAATTACAGGATAGGACGGTGGGAGGTACTAAAAGCAGGAGAGAGGGTTTTTTTTGACCTAGATAGGATTTAGGAGGTGGCCTGAGGTGATAAACACATGGACCCCCTCTACTGAAGTGATCAAATCACTAAAAAAAGAACAGAATTTTAGATGATTTTTAACTGGCAGAGGCAGGACTGACCAGTTAATCTGGCGCTTTCACTAAATTGCAAAGTTTGTGACCAAAAAGTGATCACTTTAGCATCCACAAGCCAAATTTGTCTAGTCACTCAACAACCTCACGTAATTGTTTGAAAGTTTGCATAAGTGTGTGTGTGTGTGTGTGAGTATTTATGGCTTTTCTGGGGGGCTTATGAGTGGGATCTCCTCCCCATTGAACTCGCATGCTCCTCCAGCTGATGTGGCTGCCATTAAACAAACAGACGCCGCGCCGCAGCGAGTAGAGAGGCGTTTGTTTGCAGAAGACTATTCGACAGCGGTTAATTAACCTTGGAGAACTTGCCAAATTCACTTTTGTTTGGAGTATACATCTGGCCCAATTTTGATCATCAAAACAGAGGACTGGATCACATTTCGCCTCCAAATGTCCCAAGACGGACCGAGGTAATGCTGTAGCTGATGTGTTGCCCATATAAGAAAGAATGGAGGTTTTATAGGACACAGAGTAGCTTGGTTGTGGCTTTTATCATGAGGTCTTTCAGAGCACCAACAAGAGCACTGGTCCTCCCTCGCCATCCCTCCGAGCTTCCCTGCAAGCTTCAAACTTGGCATCCCCAGGGGAGCCTTCAGCCCATGTCTACACTAATTGCTCATTGATACAGATTGTGATTATCTGTGCTTACGGGGTAATTATGTAGTGTCAGAGTCACTAAATCAGGGTTGGAATGAGGCTATCACTGTGTTGGCTCTCTGGGGATTAAGGGGGGTATGTCTGGGCCTCTGCCTTATCTCGATTCCTCTCCTGTCCTTATCTCCAGAGCGTGAGCCTGGAGAGAAACAACAGCCGGGCCACAGCCAAAGCAGACAGATAGTTGGAGTGCCAGGCATGCAATGCAAAGACACAAAGTGAGAGAAGGATCCACACACATGCATGGCTCGTTTTGTTGCCTTTGTGTGCGCCAGTATGAACAAATGCCATTTCACACTGAAAGAAAATTTCCTTGTGAAAGACAACAACTCCAATTTAACAATTTAATTGAAATTTGGCTGTGAATTCGGCTCCAACATCTTGTCAGCCTTTGTCCTTTTTTATATGTTTTACCAAGCTTTTATACGGAGCCCAGAATTTATATGTCCAAAAAATACTTGCTAAACTGGTGGTCGACCATTTTATGGCTGGGTGTTTTGACATCATATCATGTGGTATTATATACAGCCTGTGTGGCCACAAAACTAGGCCACGACTGACGGAGTGCCACAATTGTCTTAGGCCTCATTTGTTAAAGTGAATGACAGCCCAAGGCACAAAACAACACCAGCACAATGACTTCAACACAAACCATTCTGAAACCTTTATGAAAAAGTGCACTTTTGTTTATTTAAATGCATCGAGGGAGATATTGAATGACTCTCAATTTAAAACTGATGTTTCTATACAGTATGACCTACATGAGCAAATGAGACCGTCAACAAGAAGACTGGCTCTTTCTATGTATATTTGATGCCTGTCACTGTTTCTGATTCCACACGAAATCAGATTTAACAATTTACAGCACGCAGACCTTGGGAGCATGTACTTACGTTTTCCTGGGAAAAGTTTCACAGTGAGTAGTATGTTAGCCAGTTAAGAAGAAGCAGAAGGAGGTTTTTCTCTGGAGAATTGTTTTTTTTATTTTTCTGACAATGTATTTTGTGGTTATGGCGGATGCCGGGGCAGGATCAGCAAAGGGAAAATTAACTGAAAAACAAAAAAAGCTAAAAGGGACAGTGATGGAGCAAGGGCAAAAAAATTAGCCAAACTTAGTCGGTCAATGAACAGATGCAGAGATCTGAAAGGATTCAGAACGGATCTTGAATTGGTCCTCTTTGACAGGTATGTAATGTGGGGAATGTCGTAGGTACTTTACTTTGTTTCACCATCATCATATTGCAGTAATTAATCTACACAACTAGATACATTACCATATTGCTGCGCATCCTGCATCCAGCTGTGTTTAAACATATGCTGAGTCTTTCTTTATTTCCAAAACAAATGCACATGCTAGCAGATCAAGATCTTTACGACACAAGGCGGTGGAAACACTACCCCTTTTGTCCACAGGGGCCGCCAAACTCCACACAAAAGGAAAGTTCCTTGTAGTTGCTTTAAAATGACACAAATTTTACTTTGCGATGTGTTTTTAAAGGGAACCCCGTTTTACTGTTCATGAAGAATAAACAATACTTACCATCATAATATCCTCTTTGTTTCCACTCCCTCTTCACTGAGTGTGTGTGTTTCTGTTCTATTTGCTCCACCACTTCACTGTCTACAGGGGGGCTTGTCAGTCAGAGCAGCAATAAGTGAGCCGAGGCCTCTGCACACAAATCACATGACATAATTATTCTAGGTTAAAGGGTCTGCCTCTAATTGAATTTTGCATCTAGCGACAGTCAACATGGATTGTATGAATCAGAGTGTAGATGTGGTATTTCCACATCTCCATAATATTTTTAAGGTTTTGAGATGTTGTCAGTGACAACATTTGCTGAGGTTTGCATTATTAAGTCTTCACATTTCCTCTTCATCTAGGAATGAAGGAAATCAATGATAAGAGAATGTTGATGGATTACAATTCAGTCTATTTTTCCACCAGCCTATTTATAGTTCAGATGCACATGTTATGGATGTTTATGGAGTCGACCTGCCTTGATAAATATTTGTCTACCGTAACAGAAGTTTCAAATGTGATGTCCAGTGCTGAAAAATGCGATGCAAATATTTCATCTTAAACTTTTCACAAAAACCTCTCAGGCCATAAATGACAGTGTTTTTAAAATTCTTACTTCCTACAATCTGCATGTGGCAACCACCGTATGGTAAAGGTCAGAAACAAATAAACTATGGTTTGGGTCAAGATTGGCCGACAAAAACACCTGATGAATGTGAGAAAAAGACTGGGGTTACAATTGATAAAAACACAAACATTACAGCTGCACAACCATCCACCACCACCACCTTTAAGTTTCACTTCATCTCCAATTCCCAAAAAGTTTTGACGCAGCATAAAACAGAAATGAAAACAGAATTCAATTATTTGCAGACAAAGTGACAAGCCCATGTAGTAATATCCTTTATACAATCATGTGTTCACACAGTGGTGAACCTCGCTCCATCCATGCCTGTGATTGACTGAGCCTTTCCAGGATGCCCCTTTCATACCCAATCATGATACGATCACCTCTTACCAATGAACCTGTTTACCTGTGGAATGTTCCAAACAGGGGCGGCACGGTGGGCAGCAGGCAGTGTGCATGCCTCACAGCAAGAAGGTCACCGGTTCGATGCCCGGGTTGGGTGGGGCCTTTCTGTGTGAAGTTTGCATGTTCTTCCCGTGCTTGTGTGGGTTCTCTCCGGGCACTCCAGCTTCCTCCCACAGACCAAAAACATGCTCATTAGGTTAATTGGTGACTCTAAAATTGGCCCTAGGTGTGAATGTAAGAGTGAATGGTTGTGTGTGTGTTGCCCTGCGGCTCAGGGTGTAGCCCGCCTCTCCCCCGTTGACAGCTGGGATAGGCTCCAGCCCCCCCCAACCCCCGAAAGGGATAATCGGGGGTATAGAAGATGAATGAATGAATGAATGTTCCAAACAGGTGTTTTTGGAGCGTTCCATGACTTTCCCAGTCTTTAGTTGCTCCTGTCCCAACTTGTTTGAAATGTGTTGCTGCATCAAATTCAGCATAAACATATATTCTCAAAAATCAATTAAGCTGTTGAGGTCAAACATTAAATATATTGTCTTAATGTCTTATTGGAATAATCCAATGTGGACGTATATACTGGGCTGGATTTTGCTGTTTCACCAAAACCATGTAATGACAACATAAAATAAAGAGCTTCACTGTATCTGGCAAGTTGGAAACATACCAAAAAAAGGGGTTAGAGCTATGTGCCCCTGTCATGGTGGAAATGATATAGATTCCATATGTCTTTTAAATGAAGTCAGAATGTTTCTCATCAAAACAGAGAAATGTGGACCATTTCATAGAAGAATAATATCCAGCTCTGAGAATATTCTCTGTAAGGCCTTGAACATTTCTGTTTCTACATCTGCACAATGTAACAGCTATATCTTCTCATGACAACTTTCAAGTTTTTAAGTATCTGCCCCGATGACAGAAACTTCCCACGACCCTGCATCCATTCTTCAAATACCCTCTTCCTCTTTCTCCTCTCTGAAGTCTCCTTCCATTTTAGAGCCTTAAGAAAGTAATTTTTTCAAACATTTTTTATCTTGGCTTTTTCTTGTCTCTGGCAACAGTTGTTCAGCTTTAATGAGGATCTTGAGAACTGGATAACATTATGGAAACCACTTGGAGCACATCCACTTGGCTGGAGACATTACATGTATAAAGTTGTAATATGTTAAGGGAACTGTAGAAAAAGAATTTATACTCGAACCTCCCACAACTGAATTGAAACATCAGTCCATTTAGCCACGGCCTAATATTGGAAACGTAAACAGGAACATAGCACTTAGCTACTGCGATACCAATCAAACACAAGTGATGGGCTAGCTCAAGGGGAATACGCTTATCCCTGATAACCTCAGGAGCCAGCAGCCAATCAACTTAGCTTAGCAATGACTGAAAACAGAGGAAAGGAGCTAGCTTGGTCGAGCATAAAGGTAACAAAATCTGCCTGCCAGCACCCTAAAGCTCACCAATTGCCATGTTATATTTCCTTTGTTCAATCCATAAAAAACATAAAAAGACTCCCTGGACTCTCTGCTGTTAGCCAGGCAGCTGTTGTTACATTTGGTTTTTTGTGCGAAACAAACAAACAAGACATAGCATGTAAAATTGTGGATTTTAGCGCTGCAGGTGGAGGTTTTTTTTTTTAGCCTTTGGCAAAGTCAGGCCAGCTGTTTCCCCCTTTTTCCTGCCTTAATGCTTAGCTGAGCTTATCAGCATCTAACGACTGACCCTACAGTTAAGAGAGCGTCATCGATCTTCATGACTAACTCTGAGCAAGAAAACAAATGGGTGCATTTCCCAAAATGTCGAACTGTTCCTTCAAATGTGGAGGCAATGTTTAGCTGTTCATAAGGGAGGACTATGTTTAGTCTGAAATCGGCCTCGCTCGGCAGAATACAAATGAACATGACTTAACCTTTCAATCTTTCACTAGTTTTGTCACCAGTTCCCAAAACATGTCACTAATCAACATATCAGCCTTTATTCAGACTGACAGTTAGAATGAGGGCCTGCCAGCTTCCAGCTCTCCATAGAGCTCCTTGCCATTGAACGACATTTATAGAAAACAAATACCATATATAACCACAATGACTACACCAATAACCCATGCTGAGTATATCTGAAGGTCTCAAATTAGATGCTTGTCAGTGTACCAAGTTCCCTCATAGTAGTGGTAAACAAAGCATTGTATTGGGTCCAAGTGTCATATTCCAGCTGCTCTCACTGCATTATTTGGATTATGATTATAGCTTTGTCTCATTTAATGTCTGGATTCAACCTCCACGCGTTATGATGACCACACCATTGCTGTTTTTCCATAGCTTTGCACGCTATTTGCTTCATGGGTATTCCTGGACTCTCATCCCTTTTTCTTTTAGATCTGCCTTTCTTATCTCCCACTTCAAACAAAAGCCCTCCCCTCCCACCAAACATTGTCTAAGAGCTGCTGAAGATGCTGCTTTCGACTCACTTGTAACTTCCCCCCTCCCTTTCACTGTCAATGCACGGAATACAGATTATCAGCAGAGCATCCCTTTGTTGTTGCATGGAGGGGATGGGGGTATTTGAGTTAGATCTCCTGGATAACATTCGGAGCACCCAGATTTCATTTCACGCAAGGCTCTTTCATGCTGAGAGTTGCTTATGTTTGACAAAGTTTGAGAGGGAAACCTCAAACTCACCGACTTCAATGTGTTACTCTTAAATATGAGGAAAGCTTGTAATATGATAACAAGCCAAATGCATGAATATAGTTCATGTTTTGTCTTTCTCAGGCTCCCAAGCGGTCTGCCCTTGCGTCTGCTTGCGGAGACCCTTTACTGGAGGACAAACTGGGAAGGCAGACAGACAATTCTGTGATGTTGTTGCTTTTTATGGCATGATGGACTGGCCTTATCGGTGGCCATTCTGGCAAAGCTGACAGACTGAAGGGGGAGATCAGATCGGGATTTTTGTTTTGATTTCCTCAGACGTCTTATCTCCAAGTGAGTTGGGCGGAATCCAGCCGCAGACGTAAAGTCCAGAGAGGAGACGACACGCTATGGTTACAGGTTATCATCTGTGCTCAGACACACGCGGCTCGCCTTGGCACCTGCATGCTAAGGCAGCATTTTATCCACTTTGATACTGTTTACTGTTGACTGGGTTGTTGCCAACTTTCAATTTGCACTTCATTCCTTAGCAGCAAATATTTTTCAGCCAACCATTTAAAGGAATATCTCAACATTATGGAAAGCAGACTTCTTTCGCTTTCTTGCCGAGAATCAGATGAGCAGATCCATACCACTTTCATGTCTGTACAATAAATATAAAGCTACAGCCAGCAGCCAGTCAGCTCAGATTAACACAAAAACTGGAAAAAGGGGGAAACAGCTAGTCTGGGAATGCCAAAGGTAACAAAATCCACCTACAGGCACTAACTAACACAATGAACACATTAAATCTAATTTGTTTAAGCTATGCAAAACCCAAAGTTTAAAAACAACAAGCTGGACTTTTACAGAGGGGCTTTAGCTTTACAAGGGGGCTATATCTTGGCTGAGTGCAATTACTTCCTGGAGTTTTATTGTCACAGTGAGGCTGCCAGACAACCGGCAGAGAAGTTGTGTTGATATTTGCATTTCTTTATCTTTGGAGAGAGCCAGGCTAGCTGTTCCTCATCTCCAGTCTTTATGCTAAGCTAAGCTAAGCTAAGCTAAGTGGCTGATATAGGAATCTCATTCTCATCTAACTTTCTTGGTTTCTTTACCCAAAGGGGACTGTTTTTAGGAAGTTTTGGCAAATTGCAGACTATTTCTGAGTTGCATTAGTCACTCAGGTGGCACAGGCTAACGTAAGCCATGTGAACAGAAAGTAAACACAACGAGAGGGTCGCTACAGGAAATAAATATATTGGTAGGATAATATATCACATGCCGAGTGATTGTGAGCTTCTAGCATCTGCTGTATCCAGAGGCCCGGATTACCAGCCTCACACTGCATAAACCAATAACTCTCACCTCCATGTGTAAACCTTTTTAAAGCAATATTTATAACATGCGGACTATATCTCCAAATGAGGATCATTTATTTTGCATTGCTTTAAAGAGTGTTTAGTGGGCTTCCTGTTAGAGATGCTGTCATACATGAGAAGACTGTTTACAAGAGCTGAGAGGGCTCTTCAGAGCTGTACACGGCATCTGTGAAAGCATTTGTCCTATCATTATTATTAACAGTCCTCATTAATACATCTTCCAAAATTTAGGGCATTAGGGAGCTTTTTGGTGCCTGGTACAACTGATAACAGGGCACATCCCAATAAAACAGGATGGGACTTAAAAGAAATGTCAGACTACACTATATCAAGTGTAGTTCGAGGAGTGTCCATATCTTACATATTTCCAAGGAGAGAATAAAGGTCATTTCTCAAAGTGGAGATTTATCCTCACACTTACAACAGAGCTCATCCATCTCCTGCCATTAGGACATGCCTCACTGAGGAGCAAAAGCAAAACACTTCATAGCAATCGTGAGTGAGCTCACACATAGTGAAGCATCATGGGAATACTCACTTCTTAACGAAACCAGGCTCCGAGAGTGAGGACCAGGCTGACTGTCTTGCCAGACTTCAGAGCTTTCCCTTCTTTTTGGGTCACAATGAGCTTCATGGAGAAGTCATCAAACTCAACACAGCATTACCAATAAAACTGATTTATTCCCATGAGTAGGCTTCCCATGAATTGCTTTTGAGATTTTAAAGCCTACCCTTTATTTTGTAGATGATTGATGTGCCCTGACAAGAGCAATCTTTGTTTTATTTTGCATTTATCTTATTTTTATAAAGCCACTGTAAACATAGTTAGAGCTTCTGTTTGTTTATACCAAGTCGCTCACAGAGATATGACTCTTCAGGACACCTCTTGTGCCAGTGCCAGATGGCGCCTCCTGTCTCTCCCTCAGGGTGGATTATAGGTCGATTATGAGTTGGAGGGAGAGTATCATTCAGGGAAAGGATGAGTAATTGTCAATTGGATCAAGAGTCAAGTGTTTTCTATTATATTCAGCAGGAATTTTCATCCAACCATAAAATGTAGATATGTTTGATCGTCCCCATTCGTCTGGAGAGATAAACCAAGCTTGCTCTGATGTGAGAGACATTGATAGGATGGAGTCATATGGGTGTTGGAGGGAAGCAGTGCAAGTTCAGTCTGAGCAAAGGAGCCTACTACGCTGCCATAGTGCACCAGGAGAGATTGTGTTTCATGCAGAGATGAGGGGAGCGACAGAAGTAGCGGTGTCCTCCTCTTTTTCTTCAGGGGCATTCCACACACACCAGGTCCAGGGAGCGGCTCACATCAGACGATCCTGTTTCTGCTTCATACAACGCCGACAGGGCTGTCGTCAGAGGGCTTTACCAGCGGTGTCTGTGAAACCCGAGAGTTGCTGGACAGGCTTCACGCTGGGGGCAAGAGGTGAGGGAGGGGTGGTTTAGTACTGTTGAAGAGGTAATGCACACCCCAAGTAGTGGGGAAACCGTGGCTTGGTGGCTAGCCACAGGGCTGCCTGAGTGTGAGGAAAGCCAACCCGCCACCTCTAAGAGGATCAAAGTTCCTCACAACTTGTTGCCCGATGCTATATAAACTCTGGCATGCGGTGTTGACACCTGATCTGGACTAAAAGGACCGCTGGAGAGATTCACTGCACCCACAGTGTCCCCTGCTCTTTCAAGTCCACTGCCTCCTTCGCTTGCCCAGACCAACCCACTGGCATGGTCACCCTCCACAGGGCCCCCAGTGGACCTCCACCACACAACTCTCACTCAGGCTCAGTCATGACTACTCTGCTAATGAGGGTCTCAAGGGACAGTCTGCTACAACTGAAGGGACACTGTTGGACCAGGGCGTTCCCTTTAGCTACTGTGAAGAGGGAACCTCCCTCCTCGGCTTTAATGTGTTCAGATGTGTGACAGCTGTCCATCTATCTGCCAAAACAGGACTGTGGATCAGATGTGGAGATTTAAAGGGGCACTCCACCAATTTTACACATCAAAGTCAGTTTACTCAGTAGAACGCAGCTTGTGAAAATAGTTATTTAATATTGAGACTGAGGGTTTCAAAGTCTGCAAAAAAGTCAGTTTTTCAGTTTTGCTAACATTGTGAGATACCACGCAGGCCATGACAGAAAAAAAGCAAAATGTGACTATGGAAATGCGAATACACACATATCATTCAATCAATTATACTCTTACTCACATCCAAATGGTAAGTGGCTGCAATAAACTCCACCAGAAATATTAAGAAATATGTCCAACTTTATGCTTTGCAAGAACGAGCACTCAAACTGAAGTTTACTCTTGCAGATTTGCATGTCATAGAAGAATGGATGATTTGCCCTGAAGGAGCTCTGTGCTCCCTTTAGGTCCTTCTAGTTTCATCATTAGATTATTGAATTTTTCAGTAGAGTTTAACTGTTATCTCATCACTTTGTCCTTGAACTATAGCTTATAACAGAAAACACCTGATGATGAGATGTTGTCATAGTTCTGATTGGTTCCAGATGAAACGTTTGACAACTCTTATTTATGAAAACACTGAATGATGGAGGTTATCGTTATCACCTTGCAAATATACAGTAAATATGTGTAAACAAGCAGCAACATTAACCAAAGCTATTAAAAACCTTGACTGCCATTATAGCAACAACTCAAGGTTGGCAGTTCTGCGAGCCCTGAATGGGGTAATGAGCGCTATGAGCATCAATTATTCAACTTTATTGAGTAGGATATGAGTTTTCTACCCTTCTTACATTGAAAACCAGACAAGCGGGCAGCCTCCAGAGGTTCACAGTCTGCCATTAATTTATCATAACACAGAGAATCTAGCGGTCGATATCATATACTTCTGTGAAGATCAAGCTAATGCACATGGTTGACTGAGTGTAGTCCGCTCGGAAAGGAGAGACTAAGAATGAAGTGGAAATATGAATAACTGGCTTCATCCTGGAATAAATCCAGATGTGTGACACACCAGTGATGCTCATCTCTACACACAAAGAAGTCCTTAAATTAATAACAGAGACAACATGTATGTAAATCATTTAATTCTAGTTAAGAAATTCAAAAAGCTGTGAGAACCAAAATGAGTACACAGGCTGTAGATGAACTCGTCTGATGTGACATAACATTTCAAGTGGCTCTCCTCCAATTGTGCATCAGCAACTTCAGTTTTGAACCACTCAGGCTGCACAGGCCTCTGGTTGTCGTGTCAGTGTCAGCTTGAACAATCCTGCCTGTGACCTCCGAGATGCCTTAAGCTCTTTGGAGAGTCACTTCAGATGAGGATTAGGACCGGGTGTAGAAGAAGAATTCAGCAACAGGAGACAGCTCTTTTGTTTCAGCGAGCCGGGGAATGGAAAGCAACCACATATTTCTGCAAAGAAGCAGATCAAGAGGGGGAAAAAAAAGAGATTGAAACACCAGAGGGCCCCTCTTTCTTCACTCAGGATGTTGTTTATATTGTTGACAGGCCTTTTAACCTCCCTAAGCTCATTCCGAAAGGTCTCTTTGGGCGATCACTTTGGGTTTGTTGCCTGTGGAGTCTCCATTCAGCCTGCATCCAGTCAAGCAGTTGCATTATTTATGAGTGCTGCGGCTGTTATTCTGACTCCCTTTTTGAGATTGTTGATACCTCATCATGGAACAAAAATAATGAGGGGACAATAAATCTAAGTGCTGTCAACAGCCACTTGAGGGAACAACATGTCAGGTTTCTCCCCCGCAGATACTGATGACATCAGATTCTGCTCTGTGTGTGATATGTTTTCCTTTTGGACAGGTCCAGTGGATTGGCCTCAAGGCCCATTTCACACTGGATTAGTTTCCATTTCAAGACCCAGCCCAACCCCCACCTCCTATATCGCAGACATGAACTAAGGTTAAATCCCCAGAAAGTCTGTTTCATCTTTTGTCAAGGGTCTAACAGCAATGTGAAAGAAGTTTGCATATTGGGTAATAAATTATGTTGGGTTAGGCCAAAAGCACACTAATCCAATTGTTTGGAATGGATCAAAAAATGGGATTGCAAATCATAGAAAGTGTTGAATGAAAGGACGGAAGATGGAAATTCATGCTAAGCCTTCATTGCTGCATATAACCCAGTAACAATACTCAAAAGACCACCAACATGGAGAACGTTCCTCTCTTCTTTCTCAATGCACTTTCTGCTTCTCGCACAGTATATACACAGGTAAACAAGCCTACTCAAAGATGCGCAGACATTGCAAACATTCGAGAATATGCACAAGCACACACCTGCCTCACAGACTTAAAGTGTACAGAAAATTTCTCGTAAGGGAAGTGTTTTAAGTAGACAGCTGCACACGTGTAAGCCATGGGCTCCTCGTCTCTGAGTGCACGTCCAGATGTGAACACAAATCAGTCACTCAGAGCAGCCTCACTCTCCATCTCCACACACACGAACAGAACAAAATGGGTGTTTGTATCAGGGGAAATCATAACAGGAAAGGACCAAAGAGGAGCACTATCCCAGTTGAGGGGAAAGTTCCAGAACATCTCAGCCTCTGGACAGACACCTCATTACCAGCTGTCCACGTAGCATCTGTAAATGACAGAGAATCATCACACTCAACCAGTCATCTGACCGCATGTTAGCGGCAGTGACGTTTCTGCAATACCAAAAAGAAAGAGAGATTTCAATACATTTTAGTATCTTGAAATGTATGAGTGCTATAATCATAGTAACTTCATGGTGTTGCTACAATTCTTACATCAACTTCAAATAATCTGATTCTGTTATCAATTAGCTCTTTGTTGCTGAATCAGTATTAACTCTTGTCCTGTAACACCTCATCACAATAAACTTCCAGTCACACGACATTAGCTGTACCTAAATGAGGCCAGTCTGGGGAGTAAAACCACTCCTGCTCTGACCCTTTGACTCCAGCTCATGCATCCCTCACATTCTCTCACTTTTTTTGCAGAGCATGCTAACAGACCAGAAAGTGACACAAACCACACAACTCTCAGATAGATGATGCATGTGTTCCTCGCATCATATGTGATTATCTGCATCCGCACTAACAAGTTTAAGATGGTGATCATTACGAGTCGAGCCGTGCAGCCAAACAGTGCTCAAACCTATAGATTTGTATTTTGAAATGCCAGTGGAAAACCAACAGTTTCCAACGATATGAAATATGTCAGGCTGAGGAAAAAACTACAACACGGAGTCTTGGGTTTGATGATCTCATTCAGTGCAAATACGATATATCTTCAATGAAGAGCTGCACCAACTTGATACACAATATATTGCATATGATACTGTCAGACAGTGTGCTATAAGATATTTCTGGCCTTAAAAGTACTTTAGTAGAACCAAACTGGAAATTAAGGGGTTAAGGGTAAACTGGAAGCCTTTAGCATAAAAGTGACTCAGAAGAAACTACTGCTGTATTTTGATCAACATCAGTTGTTGAGGAAGTAATAATACACTGGCTTATTTCTCACTAACAGTGGTTTTGCTCTGGGGCTGTCCGTGGTGCTGCCTGTGGCGACCTGGTAACAAGCATGAAGCCCCTCTTAGTCCAGCACTCCTGCAGAGTGGCATGTGGATGACTTTGCCACAAAACCCCAAAGGGTCCTGCTGGCCAGCCTGGCTTCATTAGCGGAGTTAACCTTCAAAATGCTCTGCTGTCTCCTGCACTGCCCTCGGGTCTGTTATGGCTAAGAGGAAGTTGGAGCAAGACTTGTGTCAAATATACTGTCAACGTGCTAAACAGGAACAGCTTGGACACAACCAAGTGGCAGACAAGAGTCCCGCTGGGAAGAGGAAAGTTTGCTAAATACCACAGGAAGTTAAGTGCCTTTCTTTCAAATAAAACAGCCTCCTGTCAGCAAGAAAATGTCTTAATTTCAAGCTTATGCTTATATTTGATAATATGAAATTAGGGAACTAATTGAATGAAGGCACAGCTCACCAGCAGGAGAACTTAGCTGTCGCTATAACGTAGCCTAACCTCACTGCTGAGTGAGTGGTAGTGTTTATGGCCCATCTCTGTAAGGTAATGTACCAGCAGTCTCTGATCATGGTTTCATGATGCAATTTTTGGATTAGTGGTCACCGGATCCGAAGACCATTTGCAGTGTGGCATGGATGATATCACTAGATGAAAGAAGAAAATAGCTGTCTTATATGTATTAAGTATAGCCAGTAATCATGATGCCCCCTTCCATCTTGTACTGGTTTACCTTTCTCTGGAGACCAGGCTCTCACTCTGAAATATGGGAAGTATAAAATGACCTGAAACTAACTCAAAGAAGCTGTGGAATTTGTCAAAATGGATATGTATTGATGTCAAGTGATAGGGGCTGGTCTGAATCAGTCTTTTGGAGTCTAAATTCATTAAATACAAAGAAGGCCAGCACTGAGAAAAAGTCAGTCTCATCAAATAATGCTGTAATGCATACACTCAAGATCCCTCTTTTATTAATGTCCTCACTGCTTTTATGACAAAACCATGTCTTTGACTTTAAGATGAGTCTGCGCTCATCTGGACAAGCTTGAACAGCAAATGAAGTGAGACCTTAAGTAACGCTGGCTCGCCCAGGTGTCACACCTTTGTTTCCTTAATTTCCTCTGCAGAGCACCCTTGTGCTCTGTGTGAGGCTGTTTCACGCTTCCCCCTCTGCTGGCTACAGACCTGATGAGGTCCAGATGTGGTCCAGATGAGGCCCCTGTCTGATGCAGAGACCTGAGAGGAGCTGTAGACTCGGGGGGCTCATCAAACCGCCATAGGTTCTGCTCAGATTGATTTCTGACATGTAGGTGCATGATTCAGTGCTTTTACATTATTAAAAGGGCTTGTTGGGTTGTGCAACAAATGGGATACACAAATACATAGTTTCCTTAGTTTGTTCTTTTTGAAAGGGTTATACAAACCTTTCATGATCTATTTGAATCCCTTAAGCCACGATTTTCAATTTCAATTAAATCATTCAAATGGTCATTTCTGACCATGTATGGCCATCATATCTTTACTCATGCTGAGCCAGTGTGAGTTTTTTAGTGATTAATGCTCCAGTTTGTTACTTAAATACAAAAATAAACCATGCAGTTACTCTACTTACTATGATGCCAAATTAAATGTTGGCATCATACTTTTCAGCAAACCATGGATAAATTTACGTTTCTCCACTCCACTTCAAACTTTACGTTTCTGTACGTTTCAATTCTCAGTTCTATATTGTGGCAACATGGTGGTTAGTGTCTGGTCAGGTTTAGGCACAAAAGCCACTTGGTCAGGATGAGGAAAAGGTCATGCTTTGGCTTAAAATACTGGGTTTAGTCGGCATGAACACAGCTCGAATGGTGGTCTCTTCCTTGGCAGTGGTCTCACCGAGCTGTCGACCTCCTCCGGATGAGAAACTCAGCTCAGTTCAGATGTACCAGTAATTTTGTAGAAACATTGATATGATACGTTTTAAACATACAAAATTTAATGTATCCGTGGTTTGAAGAAATGTACATTTGCCAACATTTTTTTTCTGGCAACTAAGCTGTATTAGAGTTTTCTGGCCATGGAGTGATAGATTTAGAGTCGGATTCATGTCAGAACCATTGTTTTTGTAACTAATTATTGTCCAGCATGTTAGGCCTCCAAATTTTTACTGGACTCAAAAATGCAGACCAGAAGTCAGGTTGAACAAACAAAAGTAAATGAATTAAAAAAGCTCTCTTAACAAAAAGCACACTCCCAAGGAGCGGAGGAAAAACACAACACTGGCTGGTAGGCACTGAAAGAAGAAGAGCACACGTGAGTGGCAGTCCAAAAACAAAATCCAACATCAAAGTTCAAAAGCACATACGTGGACACGGCAAAATCGTCTTGGCGATACACACACAGGCAAAACTCTATGGTATAGAGAACAAGACGATCTGGCAGTAAATAGAGCGGAGAGCCAAGCTTAAATACTCCTTGCCTAATCAGCCTGATGTGCCACAGGTGTGCAGATGATTAGGCAGAGCCAGCTGAGTGTGGGAGACCACACCCAGCCTAAGACAGACATTGGGACAGACAGACATTGGGACAGACAGACAGACAGACAGACAGACAGATAACACTAAAGACAAAGGGAAAAAGGAAAACACTAGGGACAGACAGGTAGCAGATCATAACACAAGATATAAACTGGACAGCATTCATTTTCTTAATATCTCATTAACATTCATGTTTATTTCAATTCATCAATTAGATCAATTTAACTTGAAAGAAAACCTTTTAGCTTATGTAAGTGCTCCTTGGTTGTGTGGTTATTTGCAAGTAATGTTCAGCTACTTAGACACAGACTGACCCATAAACCCACTAATAATGTTTTGCCATTTAATTAATATCATTAAAATATATTAGTATCATCATGCTTGGTGTCTTTCCACTGACCCTACATGCCATGATGGTGGAGAATGTGTGCTTATGTGTGTGTATGTGTGTCTGTGCGTGCTTGTATATATGCAGGAGGACTGGATGGTTACGATGCTAGCGTGTGTTAACTGTGACTCTGGTCCAGCGCAGGCAAAGCTCATTCAGAGCAGGAAGGGCTCCTCATGGCAACAGCTGCCTGATGTCAGATGTTGAGCAGAGATTGGACAGATGTGGTGATTTGAAGTATGCAGGAGGATTAAGCCTGTAGTCTACAGAGAAATCAGAAATGTTAAGAGAGTGTACAGAGGTTGAATTTAGGCGCTTCGTTTTTGGGCTTGATAGGAGGATAAAGGAATAAATTAAAACAGGTTTAGGGGAAATATATAAACTGAACCTCTGTTCAAAGTTTCAGACAATGTGGAATTCAGCTGCTTGACATGTTTGGCAAAGGTTCGATTTGCCTCAATGGCAACTTGAGACATTTGTTATGCTTCTTATCAGTCAGTAAAACTTGCCATAATCGTGTTTCTTTTGCTTGTCATTGGTTGTGTGTATCGGACATGCTTGAAGTTCATTTCCAGGCCACGTGAACTCTCGCAGGCTCAGGCCTCGGCATCCTTGGGAAGCTCCATGGACAGACTATTGGGCAGGATTAGAGAGGGAAAGCAAGAGAGATTCCTAATTGCTCATAATTCCTGTCTGCTGATTATATGTGTCTCAAGCTATTGCATCAGCAATTGGACCCCATGACAAAAAGACATTTTATGGACCTGAGGATTATCCTGTGCAGCAGGGAGAAATGCAGCCGGATTTATCCAATTATCTTCTTTGTGTTGAAATGTTTCTCATAAGCCTCAAGTTAAAGTAGTGGGACAAAGAGACAGCTTTTATTCAAATTTTTGTCTTTGCAGGAAAATACAAAAACATTTCAAGTCCAGTCTTTTTTTTTATTTTTGTTTTACATTTTTTTCTCATTTGCCACTGGTGGTGTCTAGCCACACATATTTTTAAGTTTTTATTTTATCCAGGTTTCATATTGTCTGAATCTGAGATTTCTGCTGGCATCTCAATAGGATACAGCTGAATGGAATTCCATTTATGGTGCTTAAACCACTGAAAAAATACATTTGAAAAACTCAACAGCAGTGTGTCCTTACAGAAACAATGCCACAGTTACTCACCATAAACCACAGCCCACACTGTGAACAGTTTTCATTGGAGCTACTTTCTATAGAATGAAAAGTCCCAAGCTGAAAGCTGTTCACAGTGCTGCGGTTGCTTTGTAAAAATTTAGCCTAGCATTGCAGCAAATATCATTTGTACTTTTGAACTATGAGCATGTTAATATATCAAGACCATCACATACAACAAAACACATGTATCTCATGAGTCTGTGTTAGACACAGTGCTCTCAGTGTCACTCCTAGTCAGTCATGCACTGATGTTGAAGTGGGATTGTGGCCAGTGAACCATGGGATAGTGAGCTTCCTCACTGGCCCACAAACACACATCCAAAAACAGCATTCTGGCCAAAGTTATAACAACACTTTGCTTCCAGGTTTCTGGTGTCTTTGTCTGCCTTGTGTTTGACATGATAATAGGTGACCAAGCACAAAAGAATAGCAATGGGACCAAGACAGACGACATAGACGGAGTAGAGGTTGAAGCTAAGCGTGTATTTTAAGAATTTTCTTTTTTGTTTCTCTCCCATTGATGGATAGTTACCCTGCAATGGGTAAGATGGGTGTTCTGTAATTAAGATGTCAGAACTTTTCTACCACGAGCTACTTTGTGGCAAAGTTTCAGGCAATGACTGAGTGAAAGCAATGAGGCAAATACTTAATACAGTGTTGAACTTCAAACACCAACGTCCACAAGTCTGCACGAATTCATAACTAATGGACATAAGCTGTTGTTTTTCATATGAAATTGTAGGGTCCATCATCGTGTATTTCGCCTTCACATGGAGATTATTAAATGCTGTCCAAAGCTTATATTCCTTGTCTTCTTATAGTACATCCAAGCTTAGCTCACACACAGATGAGGGATTTTATTTTGTGCACATAAATGACAAGAAAAAACTCTCAGTAAGCCTGTTGCAACCAATGAAATTGTTACAAAATGCAAATAAAGTAATGTAAATGTAAATGTAAATGTAAGGAAAAACAATCTCATGTCACAGATTATTGTTTTAAGATTTTTTTATGACTAGACCTAGAATTAATTAATAATTAATGATTAAAAAAGCAACATGAGAAGTTAAAAATGAGATGGTTTTAAAACACTGATGCAGATTTATGTATAGTCATAAAGTACTAGCAGCCTGGTAACATATGTCCACGTCATGTGGTCATATGTTTTCTGCTGTGCGGAGGGTTGTGCAGTTTAGAAAAAGTTAAAAAAGTCTGTTCTCAGAGCTTTCACGTTTCTTGCATTCATGATATGTTTAGTCCATGTTCATGCATGTGGCGACGCTTCTTTGGCTTTACATTGTTGTGCTTGGCACCCGATGCACAGAGAAACTTAATCCTGTGTTGCTCTTTTATTTGACCTGAAAATTACCTGTTTCCTTCAGGGCAAAAAAAAACTGGGGGAAAATAGTATGAGCCATTGTATTAACAGCTTGCAGCAGCTCAATTTGAGGGAATAATTCATTTGGCCATTCAACTACTTTATACCACCTCATAGCTTATTATCCAACTCCTCAAAGTCAGATAACTGCCATTTTCACTTCTCAGCAAGACGCTCTGAAATCATAGCAGCACATAAAGCATAGTATGATGCAGTCCAGCTTTATCAGCACCATCTCCAATATCAAAGTGTGTATTGTGATTGAACAGAGAATCCAGGTAGATTTCTAAAGCAGAGAAGAGAGAGACAAAAAGTACTGATAATTAATGGCTGTCACAGGATACGGAGTGGATGCAGAACGATTACAGATGACATATAAATTGCTGTGTAATTTCAGATGCTATGGGCGTCTTCTGTTGGAGCAGGTCTCCTCTTGTACTGCCTGACAGATGATATTCGAATGGAAGTCGAGGCCAGAGGGATAACATGCCATTGTTGAACCATTTGATATGCCAAGGACGTATAATGGTCGGGGCCACATGCAGAGCAGCAGATCAAACACCTTCTAGGATTTCAGGACGACGCAGTGTAACACAAAACAAGCTCTGAGAAAAGACCCACATCATTATTCTCTTGTGGGTTCACATTGTAGTACTGGGTCTACAGACATTACGCTATTGACATGTTTCATGTTGATTTTGTGTGTCAGATGTGTAAATTTAAACTTTTATTTAGATTTATGAAAGTAAGCAATGTTGCTCTCCATGGACTGCATTGTTAACAAGCTTGGACACTTGGAATCAACACAATCCAGTTTGAGGGCATTCGTGGTCGCTGATTAGTCAGAATAAGCCCACACACTGTCTATTAGAGGGCCTCATAAAGTTTGCTTGTTTGATTTATGATTAAACAGCTGCAGAGGTGGCACAGACACCAGCCAGGCCTGACACAAATGCAGCATAAAGGTGGGTGCATTTTCTGGCTCTGTAACACTATCTCCTTTCTCCCTCAGCCACTCCAGATACAGGTTGATGATCTATGAAGGTGATTAGGTTCACGTCAAAGGGAAGACATGCGAGGAACTGGGAGTCTTAGCTTGTTGGAGGTGATCCAAGAATAGAAAAGACTGATGAACTGATGATCTCTGGGTTCCGGGATCATGAGCCTCATTAGCTGACTAACAGCACACCATGACGCTTTGATCAGCGATCAGAGAAACCCGATGGCATAGCTGAACAGAGTTTGACAAATCCATGAAAGTGATGGCTGTGACAAATGTGATGTGATGTGACCCCAGTGTAAACCCAAAGTCTAGTTTATACATGTACTATACAGATCATGTGGCAAAACTACAGAGTCTGAGAGTGAAAATCATAGAATGCACTCATTCTGCATATTTACTGCATGTATCAGTGCATTAAAAAAAGTACCATGGGTTCAGTTTACTATGGATTCACAGCTAACAGTGCATCAATATCAGAAATGTCAAATATCTTCCCATCTTATGACATAAACCCTTTTTTCCGGTCTTAATTTCATAATAGCTCCTGCTAACAAACTAAGAGTTTAAGGCCATGCTAGCAGCTCCATGAGACTGTGCAGAAAGGCTAACATGCTAACATGCTCACAATGACAATGTTAACATGCTGACCATGCACCGTTGTAGTTTACATGTTAGAATGCTAACACAAGCATGGCGGAATATGACCGGATGATGTCGCTTGATCACCAAAGTTACTCAAATTCATCCTGAGGGAGATATGAACGTAACTCCAAAATTTCATGGCAATCCATCAAAAAGATGTTGTGATATTTCATTCAAAACCGCAAATGTGAACCTCATGTTGGTGCTCCGAGGAAAGTCAGAGGATCACCAAAGGCATTGGGATTCATCCTCTGGGCACCATGGATTTCATTGCAATACATCCAATAGTTGCTGAGCTATTTCAGTCTGGACCGACATTTCTGTTGCAGTTTCAATGCAAGACCAGACCAGATGTGGCTTTTTGAGGTTTCTATGCAATGTTAAATAAATGCAATCCTATAAATCTTTCAGTATCCTAGCATGTGCACAGATGAGGAATAATCCCACATCTAAATCTAATCATAGTGCAATCATTCAGATTTGAACTTTCATAACAGATTCTCGTGCGTGATATAACAGATGCAGCTTCGGCTTTAATGTTCTCTGGCATTTGTATTTTCTGTGTGTGTGAAATTGACATAAAGATGGCTGCATGAGATCAGATCAAGGTGTCCTGTCATTTTTTTGTATAACGCATCAAAGTTGTGCAACCGAAAATCATAGATGAAATAAAGGCACACTCAACGCAACAGGCCTTTTGTAGTCCTGTCATAATGAGACCACAGAGACCAGAGCAGGAGACAAAGGGGAGTGACAGTCCTCATTACCCCTCCAGGCCTGTTTGCCTTGTGAAGCCATCAATCAGGCCCTGCTAACAGTAATCAGTCACTGTTGGGGGCTGTCAAGGCTCTTTGGACAGGTAAAGAGGGTGTGGGACCTGATAGGACCACCCAGTCTGATCTGTGATTGAGGGTGGGCTGTGTCATGTGGGTCCTCCTGTTTGGACTGAAGTTAGTGGACTTCCACACATGGACTCTGCAGACAACCTGACTTTCATTTTCCACTTTGTTAAATTTCAAAATGAAAAGATTTACCAGTGTGAAAGGCAGAAGAGGGCTTTGAAGAAGTATAAAGAGGCAGGAGTCGCTGTGTTGACACTAATTAGTGAGTGAAAGAGCTGGAAAAAGACTTCAAAACCGGCTGAAATTTCAAAGGTAGAAATCTAAGATCGGATGCAACAGGACAGAAACAACTTGAAAGCGCACACTTATGGATTTGCATGCAGAAGTTCTGAGCTTAGATATTCAAAGACACAGAGTGGGGCTTAACGGACGTGACAGAAGTGCCTGAAGTGAACATCAATATACTGACTCCTCATCACAATAAACAGTCTGAACTGGTGATGGTGGTTCTTGCTGATTTAACAGTCTGACTCAGGCATAAGCTAAGAAGGTGGTTTCAATGAGCATCAAGAGTTTGTAGAAATATGTTAATTTGTTGCTGTTATATAAGGTCAGATTGTAGTTCAATTCTGGCAAGTGACACAAATTTGGTAAAGGTTTAAGCCCTAAAAAGATGAATTACTTGACTTTTGAGCGTCTACAAATTGTGGGAATGTTACTGTGAATCGATTCTAGCTCTCTCTCCGATGATCTCGGGAAACATTTACAGTTGAAGGGGTTAAAGAACTTTGACTGTGAGACACTTTTAAATGAATGGGTACATGCATTGTTCTCAGTAAAAGCATAATTTAGACATCTCTTTTAACCAACGCGAAATTGCTGGTTCTCTCCAATCCCAAGATAGATGCATTACAGTGGGAGAAACAAATTTTCCTGAGAGCCCTTTTGCCAGAATTATGTCTCTCCTGATCTGAAGAAATTCTCAAGGAACTAGACCTCTGCTAACATACACGCATATGAGGTTTAACAGGCTCCCATTAAGACACACACATTACAGCACTACAGTGTTCTCACACCTACGCAGCATTCAGGGACCGGCTGCCCCAAATGGCTGCATTGTCGTCAGTGCTCTCTCCTGGGAGGTCAAAGTGTCTCGGGTTGAGATCGGCTCTTTCAGCTATCACTGAAAGTGTGACGCACTTAAATGTATAAGGCAGAAAGAGAGGAAATTAAAGGCCGGTAGGTAGATGCAATCATCTTAAACATGAAGATGTAGTTTAGAAATCCCATGCATGGAGGCATTAATGTGCAGTTTGAGGTCTGTGTTTCTGAAAGAGACGAAATGATTCATGACCAATGACATTAACAAGACACAGAGACTTCTGTTTCTTTCTAACGTAATGGCTGACTTTGTCATAGAAATGATGGCATTATGTTAAAAATTGCAAGCAGTAACAGGCAGTAAATCCTGATCTTTTTCCTTCATGCACAGACATAAACATTAAAACTGATTGGGATTGCAAACCCCATTACATACAGTAGATAAGCACAAATGGGGACTTTCCTATCACAGTGAAAATCAAGAAGAGTGAATGAGAATGTCTGAGCTCAGATTGTACACAACAGCATTTGCATGTTTCCCAGCAGCCCCATCCATTCTCATTTGTGTAAGAGTGCAGGCAACATTACAGATTGCTATAATCCCTCAAAGCTGACAATCGTGATATGGCTGTTAATGTTGTCACTGTACTGGTTTGTGCCTCCAGGACAATGAATAATTTGTACAGTCATTTTCACTCCAGGAATTGGCTTCAGCTCAGGTGATTGTGTTACAACAATGCTGTCGTATGAAAAAAAATCCCACTGAATGTTGCGAAGCCAAGAACGGGAATGAAAATATCCTGAAGCCAGCTTAGAGTGGATCAAGTTGTAATGTTGGTGAATGAGAAAAGGCAGCAACACCATGTATGGATCTGTTTCCCAACACGGTGCTGATAGCTTTATCAGCTGAAGAAAACCAATGTAAACCTACTGCTGATGAGACTAGCCATGTGTTCTCTGTTTCCTTCCACACAGGGAAGACTGAGTTGAGGAGAGGTTTTGTTCTGGGGTAAAAAGCTGGTGTTGCAAGCACCTTTCAGCACCCTTGATTCAGCACCGCATTTACAGGGCCCCGCTGCACAGGTACTGCCCTGCAAAAAGGTTGAAAAGCACTGCCATGTTTCTGTCGTCAGGGGTCTGTAACCGGGATCCGGCTGTTACAATGTGTGCTTGAAAAACGCTGGGGATATCCTGAGAAACACAGGTGCTGCAGCAGCAAGAGATGACTGTTCTCATTTGGAAGTTTCCAGAAGTATTTTGAGGAGGTTGCGTGTGTGAATTTGGGTGATTATCCCACTGCATCAATAAGCACAATTCAACTACGAGTAATCAGGCTGCAGAGGTATCAGCCACCAGGTTGCAGGTTGAAATGATGTACATTGATGCAACTGGGCAGGATTTAAGTGGATCAAGACAGAAAACAATGCATGTGTGAGGAGATGATAGGAAGCAGCTCACATGTATCAAAATGGGCTATTAGAGGTAACAATGTAATGCACAATATAGCAGCAGTGATTGATGGCAGGGGCGGTTATTTCCACTTCATGTGACGTGCAATAATAAACTGAGGCAGGGAACTGACCTGAAATGATGTTTCATACATATGGCCGCTACGTTAAATTCATCAGACATATTCCCACAGGCTATCATTATTACTGCAAAATGTTAACAACATTCCTGCCAGGCATTTCCAAAAATCATAAAAATAAAATGCCAGAATAATTATTCCATTTCCTCCTGGTGGAACAGACATGCTACCTGAACATGTCAGGTTTTCCTACATTCCCTTCTGCTAATACTGAATCAGTACATTACTGTTTCTTTCCTCAACCTTTTGCTCACTCAATCTAAGATTACATTAAAAATTAAAAAGTAGGCCATTAATAATCCACAAGGATGACAATCTAAACACCTGAATGCTTCAATTCCATGAGCATGACAAACCAAATTAGCAAAACAGAACCCGATTCTAGGAAAAGTGGCACACTCCAGTAAATCAATTAGTTTTGCAAGTTTGGTCATTTGTTAAGTAAGTTTCCATTTAACATAAAATGATCCCACCATGGTACTTAAACACTTCATGGACCTGGTGGATGTACAGAGTCTAGAAAAATGATCATCCCGGCATGTCAATCTTATCTCGTGAACAAAGACGGAAAACAGAATTACTTATTCAGATAATTACTTTTTAGCACGTCTGTGGTGGGGGATTATGCTGCTGCCGTCGGGCAAATGTAATGTTTTCAAATTAGACACATTTGGCTTTGGTGAAAAAATCCTCCTGGTTCCCACCCAAATACAATTAACATAAATACTCACATATCTAAAATATGCTTGTGTCTGGCGGAAGGATATATATATGAAGTCCCATTTGGCCATTTGTGTGCAGTGGCACAGGATCCCACCTTCATATACACCTATACTTTTTTGTCTGAAAGCCAAGTTCTCATTATCTTTTAATCTGACATTTCACTGTGGCCAGATCTACCTGTATGTTGCTTTACACATTTCAAACTTAGCTAGCATAGCATGTAGAAGATGACGAAGCTGAAGGAGCTGCGGGAATACTTTACTGTACACAGGTCAGCCTAGCATTAGCTGAACAAAACATAACTAGTTGTTCAAACTTACTTTTAAACTTTATGAGGACATTCTTATGCAAATATAAAAAGTATTGATATTATAAGAGTTTTAACTGTCAGTCTAAGACACGAAGTAAGGCGAAAGTGCTGGCTAAAGGCTTTTCAAAATCAGTTTCTTGGTCCAAACTTCTTCAGATACATCGACTCTGGCAGAAGATAATAATGACTCCCAGTGCATTCAAACCAGCTGCCAGGCTTCATGATAGCTGAATAAAACTGATGCGGAGCAGAACTTTCAGCTTCATGGCAGCAGGGTTGCACTACAATAAGATTCATGTTTTTAAGTGTGAACAGTTCAGATATGCTTCACTAATCTTTGACAGCGCTCATAGTCTTTTTCACAGCGTGTTTACAAAGGCAATAATGCAGCAATGTACATGAAGAATGCTTGGCTGTGAGTCATAATCAGTCGTCTGCGTGATGGCTAAATGAACAAAAACGTACAAAACTTGCTCTGAAATTTTGTTGCAGCATCACAAAGGACAGAGAATAGAGGCCTCCAGCTGTCTGTTTTCTGTAGGAGCAGAGTGCTATCACCTCTGTCGTTCCTCCGTCAGTGCTGGAGTGCACAACCATGACATCATTTCCAAATGTTTTGAAGGTCCATAATGTTCTCAATGACAGGACTGCCAGTGGAATTGGTTCTGCTACGTGCAACGCTCCAAATGCTCTCAACATAAGCTGCACTCTGAAGTACGTCCCGGGCCTGACAATCCTGACAACGTCTTCAAGATGACGTTATAGATTAGCAATCAATAACAGGCGTTCATTTTTCAACTTTCACTTGAAAGGATAAGCCAGATGGTGAAGTTTCTCAGACAAGCTTGATTTCCCTACGAGCCTGTGATGGTGTAGTATCCTCTGTTTGCATGGGGTGACCACGGACACATGCTACTCTTTAAGGGAGTGCCTCTACATAGGATGTGTTTTTGATCATTTGTCATAACGGACAAAGACGAGATTTGAGATAACCACACAGTCATCCTACATGTAAGCACATTGTAAAATAATCCATTTCATCTTTAATACTGCGCAGATTTAATTTCATACAGAAATCAGCCTTTTAAGGGGCGCCTCAAGGGGAAAAAACAGGCCACACTGGAAAAATGAGATGGTGTGTGGTGAACTGCCTGTCTGTTGGTGTTGATGTGGACGGATGTTCAAAAATCCCAAAATGTACACAAGCCTAATAAGATTTCAACATTTCAGGCATCTTCATCCATCTGCAACCACTTGGTGTCAGAGCTCCATTAAAAGCAACCATTTGATGCGTCTCCCTCCTCCTCCCCTCGTCTCCGTGGACTGACAGCACATCTCAACATCTGACAGTCCTGCTGACTGTGTTCTTCTTCTGTCTCGTCCCCAGACTGCTGCTCCAGCTCCACCCGCCTGCTGCTAAGAGCTGTCCAGCTGGGATAATTGGCCCCCCTGTCCACCTTTTCCTGCCATTCACGCTGCCTGAAAGCTCTCACTCACACATGTAAGGGACACGAACATGGCAGCTCCCCGTGCCCTACCTCTCACTGTTAGGCCTCTCAGACTAACTACACATTCATTTTCATTCCATAGACGGTTAGGACTGGGTAATGGCAACATCTGTCACTGGGAGCTGGGGGAGTCTTTGGGGTCTTCTGACAGAATGGAGAAAAGAGGAATGGAAATTAGTCCACAAAGTAATGGAGAATAGGCAGAATCCTCCTCAAATAAATCCTTTTTGCCATTTGGGGGGTGGGGGTGGGGGGGTGGGGGGGTTGGCAGCTACTCCCTCACCCTATGACTTTATTGGAGATCTATATATAAATCATAATGCTAAGACTTAGTAATATTGGTGACACTGTGTTACACATTTCTACTTTATAGGATCTGGGTGGTCCAGTAAACGTTTTCATTATCTAATGGCAGTTTGTGCTGTAATCTGAAATGTGTATTTTTATCCTTCTGTGTGATCAAACAGTTTATTCAATTAATAGTCCAGGTCATGAAAAGCAATGTCAATACTGTACATGAAAGTCCGTGTGAAGCTTGCTAATAAATACTCTATTTATATGCAAATACAGAGATAGTGGGTCTAACTCTGTTGCTCCAGAAATGCATTTGATTGATGTCACAGGATATCAGTGCTGACCTACATGAAATTAAAATATGTGATCATTTCAACCTACCAGCAGACTGATAGACTGAGGGGAAAAAATAATACAGTGAATATGGAAGTCGTTTAAAAGATCTTACATCTAAAGATGTGAGCAAACCTTGGGTTTCAGCGTACGTGCAAGCCAATACAGAGCAGTGAACACTAAAATGCTTAGAAGACAAGTAAGCACAGCGGTTTAGAGTAATAAAAGTAGTCCTTCTTTTCATCATATTATTGCAAAATTTGCTCGAATTACTGAGAAAGCATATTTTAACATGAAAGGCTTTGCAGTAAAAACATTGGCTCGTTTGTCAGAACCTGCGTGGTCTGAAGCATGGAACTGAGAAAAGATATCACACGCTGTTCACTTAACATTTTCCAGAACTTCATAACCTTAATATGTGGGAAAGGTTGTGGGAAATCTTAATGACCGTCTTTAGACTAAATCAGTAGGAATGCAGATGCAGCATTGTATCAAAATAATGAAATGTCTCTGTATAGAGCACAAACATGTAAACTTAAGATGAACAGAACAAGTTCAAACTCAATGCAAGATCATGTTTTCCTCTCCTGAGGGAAGGGTGTGATGCAGAGTGTGAAAGCGTGCTGGCAAACTTAGAGAATGTGATTTAGACAGGTTCAAATAAAGAGGGGTGGTCTCTTTGAATCCTGACCAGCTTGGCAACAGCAGGCTGAAGGTTTTGCTTTCAATACTTTGTCCAGTTCTGCTCCAGTGACTTTCTATTTAAAGGAAACAGTGCAGAGTTGTTACTTTTGTCACCTGTGAGAGAATTCAGATTAAAACACTTTAATACAAGTGTGGGTTTCTTTAGTCAAACCGAGAAGGAAGAGATATAGCAAGTCGTTGTGTCAAGGTTTCACTGCAAAAACATGAACCTGAGATAATCACTGCGGTTGCGTTTAATGTGCTTTTGTTTGTCGCCAAGCCACAAAACAAGGTTTACTCGGAGCTGCGAAGCTTTGTTTCCAATTTGCGCTGTATCTCCAGACAGAGAGACTCCACATACTGTCAGTCACTCTGAAAAAATAATGCTCACCCATTTTGAACCTGGCAGCAGGACACATGAAAGCAAAATGCAAGCTACCTGTTGGCTGACATGTCTGCAGGTTTAATTGTGCAGGCCTCAGTTTCCTCATTAGGTTACTGTCCAGAAGTAAGAACGGAGCACGATCACTCCTGCACAGATGAAAAGGTGTTGGCTCCCTGCTCTCCACAGTGTTTGAGTGTTTCTGCTGTTTGTCATTGACTGCAGGCTCCTGAGGCTCCCCGGTGTTCTTGTTACTGCTCCCAGAGGAGCTGGTATGTCGGCACACTAAGCCCACGCACTCCTCTACATTCATTGAACCACAGCCATAGGGAGGGTGAGGAGGGCTGGCTCCTTCATATCAGTAAAGGTCAGAGGGGAGGCTTCATGTTCTAACTCCTGCAGTGCACAACTGGGGAACATTAAAGCTGGATCCACCAAGAACTGAAATCTTGTCAAAGATAGAAAGAATGTGAAGCGAGTTCACGAGACCAGTTTTTACTGTGTCCATGGGACTAAATCCTAATTGAAGTTTATCACATATTTTTCTTTTTACTGACACTAAATACTAGTGCTGATCATTTCATTCACCGTTTGTGCTTGTATCAGTCACATCAACACACAACTCATGGTCTCTGGCTGCCACCTAGTGGACACAAGATGCAAGTACAACCAACTGCTCCAGCAGTGAACACCGGGCTTAGAAAACCCATTCAATGCCCTGATAACAGGAGTAAAACATACACGTTTGAAGCAGAAAGGTGGGTTTGTTGACGTTTTTTTACTTAAAAATGTGACAATATACCTGCAATTCCGACCCATGAAAATGAAAATGTAAAAATTGCTCAGTTTTAAACAAAATGCAACCGCGGCCAGTGTGACAGTGTCATTTTAAAAAAGACAACCTGGACACATTTCGCTAAGTCTACATACAGGCCACACATAAAACATGGGCAAAAGTACTCAATTTAACAGCATGAATAGACACTTTCTGTACAAGATCCACTGTCGAGAATGTCAAATCATTTTTTTTGACTTTTTGAAGGTGAAGCCTTGAAATGTGATTCATAGACGACGTCATTTTCCACTTCATTTCAGTGCAGAAAACTGTTCTACTGGGCAATAACATCCAAGGCAGAGAAACAGTAAAGACAGTCAGTGGGATTTCTCATGCCAAGGTGGCGCAAGAGTGTCATATCGACAAATTCACAGATCAAAGTGAGGATGTGTTCAGATGAGATCACTCGAGTTCCTTAAACCGTGCAAACATGGCCTTGCGTACTGCTTGTTTGTAGGTGCTGTGGTCCCAAACGACAGGCTCTTTCTTCTTCCTCTGCTGCAGAGAAGAGCAATGAAAGGTTACATAAACTAAGGAAAAAACACCACAAGAACTCCAGTCATGACATAAAGCTTCACACCTACCGGGGCAGGTTCGGCTCCTAAACCAGGTCTGTCACTGACTTTCTCCCTGAGCATACAAAACGAACAGTTAAGGCGGACACGTATGTGATAAAACCACTCAATCGCCTTATTTCCAATTTCAACACCAGTCAGAGAAAACACACCTACCTGGAGCTTCCACCCCAGGTATTATGATGCTGCGGCTGTTGGTAATGGTGTTTTCTTCTTTTCTGTTCTGGTGACCTGGAAGTTTCTCTGGCATTTAGCTGTGAAGGACACATTCCACCTTTAGATGTCAACTGAACACGTGATACTCGTCTCAGCGTATTTTCCCTACCCCGTTAATTTTCACATACTTCTTTTTCCTGGTTCTCCAGCGCCTCTAGCTCCTTCTTTGACCTCTTGATCTTAAGATGGATCTCCATATTTTGCTGTTGAGAAAACACAGAGTATTAGAAGCTCTATTCAGAGGGTAAATGTCGACTACTGTTCATACAGAGGTTCACAGGTAGTACTTTGTGCAGGTCTGAAAGCTGCTGGTGGCGGATCAGAGCGTCCTTGTTGGGGAACTGCCTCCTACACAGCAGGCAGGCCATCTTCTTCCAGTCCGTCAGCTTGTTGTCCTTGTCTTCAGATGGGCCACTATGACTGCTTTTAGCGGCCTCCTCCTTGTCTTCTTCCACTTCTTCATCACTTCCAGCTGCATAGTCTGATGCCAGTAGACCCAGGGAGCCCATCGGACGCTGGGGAAACGAACAAGATAAATGTTAAACCAAGTGAGTTAGGTGTGACTGAAGGGTCAACACCATGCTCAGGATCCTTACCTTTGACTTTTCATCTTTCTTAGGAGGAGCAAGGGGCTTCTTAAAAAGCTCATCTGCACCTGAGTTCTAAGGATGAAGACAAAGAAGAGGATGAAAAATTATTACTAGATAAATACACACTTCTAAAATCTACTTTGTGCTTCTAATTGTAATGTGTGGCTACTGGAGGTGATTGCCTAACCTTCCTTTCAAAGATAGTGAAACCAGCGTCAGCAGACTTGGACTGCCTCCTGTCATCGTCCAGTCCACCCTTCAGCACTGGTGATGCAGCACGAACACTTTCCTTCTGACGATTTTGGATCTTTGCCCAGCGCTCCATATCTTTCATGATCTGCAAACAGCAACAGGTTTCATAACCGTCTCCCCTTCACACAACTGTACTTCACATTTTGTGCACTGGGACTGTGACTGAAGTGCTACCTTGACAGCAGCGAGACTTCTCGGCTTCTCCTCTTTGTCCTTTTTACTGGAGTCGTCGTCGTCCTTCTTCTCAGAAGCTGCTGTAGAAGTCGGGACAGCCTCCGCAGCAGTAACAGGAACCGGCGTTTGAGCTGCTCCGGTGAGGTTAGGCACCAACGGCAGTTTCTTCATTTCCAGAGGAGCATCTGCTGCCGGGTTGGAAAGAATGGCCTGGTCCTCAGCAGTCATGCTCCCAGGTTGGGTCTCTACAGAGGATCCTCCTGGAACTGGGATGTAGGTCTTTGACACGGTATCCCAGTACAAGTAGTCTTGGGTTTGAGCGTTGTAGAAATACTATTCACAAATATGGAGGAAAAAGGAGAAACACCAATTTAATGACAACCCAAATCAATCATTTAAAACACATTTATGGTGGCTACAGGCTGACTGCTTCATGCAAATTAAGTTTTAACTTAAATATTCAATAAATACATGAAAAATGTTTTAACAGAGGATACAATTACTTCTGGGTAGTATTTAGAATATTTGTTATTGTCATAGCTTACTGTTTGCAGCCCATTATATAATATTTGAATATATTCTTTCGTCATAGGTCAGAGAAAGCGCTGGATGGCTGTGGACTCACCCTTGAGTTTGGGTCGTAGTACAGTGTCGTCTCAGGATCGTAGTAGAAGCCTGACGTGGCATCGTACAAGTAGTTGGTCATGTCTGGAATCTCAGAGCCTGGAGGAATTAAGACAAATAGAGTATTTGACTGAAGCTTTTGTCCAAAGTGACATACACATAAATACATTCCAAGTCACTGTGAATCAAGGAGAAGTCCTCGAGACAAAGGGCTTCAACACTCAGTTCCACTAACACAATGCAGGTGCATGAACCAACAGGTAAGTGCCAAAGAAATTATGATTATTTTTTGGGGAAAAGAAAGGGTAGGAGAGCGTCAGAGAGGAGTTTTTTACGATTACTAATGCAGAGCTACAGTGGAGAAGTTTGATGGACGTGAACGCTTGATTTGTATCTTACCATACATGAAGGTCGGTGCTCCGTCTATGCCAACTGTCATCCCAGCTGATTCGGTGGGCACATGGGGTCCACCAGCCTCATATGACTGATCCACAGCTGGAGCCTCACCGTAGCCAACTCCCTACAAGGTGTTAAAGGAGATGTGCAGTTTACTGCCCAGCTTTGAGACACGCTTTCTACAGCTTTGCTTGTTGCCCTGTAACCAACCTGTGCAATGCTGGGGTCTGATGACAGAGGAGGATTAGCACTGCCAGGCATCAAGTCACCTGCTGACACAAACGGTGAGACTATTTACACCAGCTGCATGTTTAGTAATAATAAGCAATCCCCAGGGGAAATACCAGAATGTGTCTCTGAGCAAATCTCACCTTGCATTCCGGCAGGGGCACTAGGCGGCGGCTGCAGAGGTTGCAAAAACTGTGGAGGCTGTGGGAACTGCTGCTGCTGAAATGGTAAAAATCACAGGTCACCTGAGAGCTCTCACCGTTCAATTTTTTAAAATTGCAAACAAAACAATGAAAGACCACAGCTTACCCCCATCATGCTAGCCTCAGGTGGATACCCAAGGATGGAACTGTTAGGTTTATCGAAGTCTTTTCTGAAACTGAAACAATAAAAATCATCAGGAACAAATGAGAAGACTCCTCCACCAGACACAGCTGATAATGAAGATACTTGAAAAACACTGACTTACTTTTGGTTCTTGAGGGGTTTTGCGACCTCAGCATAAACTCTGACTCCATCAATATAAAGGGGTCTGGGTTTAGTGAGGAGCTCAACCAGACGAGTCACTTGCTATGAAAGAAGACGTAATGCTTAGCTCTGGAAAGTCAGTGGGAAACACTGGACAAAGACAGTAACCAAGAAGTTTAACAGAGCAGGAAATTAGTGCGTGCATTCGTGTTGGTTTAGGTACCTCATGGGAGTCCATGTCAACAAAGCAGAAGCACTTGGCTCCTGGCGGCTTGGCCTTGACTAGACGAACATTTCTTTCATCCAGGTATGCAAAGGGATCCAAGGCTTTCAAGATAGTTTCTACTGTGGTGGTGGGCTTCACATTTTTTATGATCATGGCTGTGCAGAGACACAAGGGAATGTGTTGTTAACCCGATTTCGCAACAGCACGTAAACATATATGTCCATCGATTGCCAGTGTTTATTCTAGAAGCTTTGGGGAAACTCAGGAGCTTAAGTCAACATACTTTTGCTGTCTTTAAAGATGGAGTCAGATTGGTGGGAGTTTTGATGAGGAAGGTTGCGGCTGCCCCAAGACTCTGCCTGCTGCTCAGTTTCTTGCTGTTGGAGCTGTTGGTCCACCTGCTGCTGCCAGGCCTCTGGAGTCAGGTCAGAGCTACGCTGCCACTGGCTGTGGGACAATGGCTCCATAGGCCCTTTTGGTTTGGACCCATTCAAGCTGGTCTTCAACTCTTGTAAAGGTTCATCTGGTCCAGGCAACTGGGGCTCCTGGAGTTGAGGTACTTTGTGATCTGACTCCTAATTCACAGAGACAAGAAGAAGGGCCACTTTTAATTACTATTAAACTGTGGTACAATAAAAAAAACATGGCAAAGTGACACAGACTGCTCCTGCTCTCTGCAGTTAATGCAAACACAGCAATTATTCCAATCCAAGACTTCTGCAAAACATCTGCAGGAAGTGTTCAGTTTTGTTTTGTTTTTTTTTTTCCAGAAATATTGGCAAAAAGAATCAATGACTAATACAAATGTTTCTGTTCAAGAGAGAAACTCAGAGCAACAGAGCAGTTAGTTTAGTATGGCTATGTTGCTGTGCTGAAAGTTGTAAGATATGCCCATGAGATGTTATATAAAGCCAACAATATTGAAACACAGGCTTTTGTTTTGCAAACAAACTACACTCACATGAACACTTCTTTCACGCTCGTCTGGCTGGATGTACTTCATGGATGTTGTGCTAGTGCCAACCTTTAGGGACCCCTGAAAGAAGAACAGCAACAATCGATCAGCATCACCGGTACAACAAAGGTGACTTATATCTTAAATAATACCAATGACACCCAACATGCACTGTGGCAGGTTTAGCCCTCCTCTTCACTGCTGAGGATCAAATGGGCAACACCTATGGGAGTGTGTGAAGCCCAGATCAAGAACCATACTTCACACAGGCCGTGCGCCTTCATACTGCGCTAAAAAGTGGGAAGGGAACTAAAACTTATGGCTGTGACTAACAATTATTTTCAGTATCAACTAGAATTACTCTATCAATTAATCAATTTATTGTTTGGTCCACAAAATGTCAGGAACCCATCACAATTTCCTAAAGCCCAAAGTAACATCTTCAAAATGCTTGTTTTACCTGTTTTGCCCCCCCCCCCAAAAAAAACTATGCAGTTTACCATCACATCCTACAGAGAAAAGCAGCCAATCCCAACAACTTAAAAGCTTGAACTAAGGAATGGTTGACATTTTCACAAAAGCAATCGCTTATCAAAGTAGCTGCTGATAGCTGTCCACAACACAATCCCATAGGAAACAGAAATTCGCAGTGCCAAATGAACCACAGTCTCAGTGGGTAAGGTGTACAAACCAAATTACGCCATCATCAACACCCCATTTGCAAGACCAGACTTCATTAGTATGACAAATGAGCCGTTTCAAAGGGAAGCTCACGGCGCATCCAAATGTAGTTTGCAAATTGGTAGCACTGTGTTTAACATCCATAATTTAGATGTAGGTTTTGCATCTCAAAGATGGATTTAAATCCACAGTGGTTAATTCCATAAAGTATCTCATTTGCACAAAACAGAATTAACCATTAAAACCATGATTAAAGCCACACCATAAAGCACAAAGACAAAAAAAAACCTTCACCATTTGTAAGTTTGTAAGCAGCTATTTGAATGACAGTAGCAGTACTGACCACAAAACTACCTGCGCCATGTAGTTTTCACATCCTGCGCTATCAGCAGAACATTAGGCAAAGGTGAGAGCAAAGCTGTGTGCACCCAAATGCTCTAAAATAGAAACAGCAGAGCCAAACAATAAAATGCTATACACTTCAGCAACAATTCAACTGATCCCAACTACTGCAAGATAAGAGGCTACTCCATAGTCGTACAGACATGCTCAAAAGCACAGCAATCCAGGCCAGTGTTGACTTCACTGAGTCAAGATGTAAAGACAAATTACTCCGGGTAAATTCAAGGGGGAGAAATCCTGGTGCCCAAAATGAACTGGTGATGACTTCAGGAGAATACCATCAAGAGGACATCCACTCTTCGGGGAAGGCGCAGATGACTGGAAATGTCTTGAACTGGTGACAGAATGTTGCCACACAAAGACTGCTGCAGAAACAAAGACAAGACTAAGAGTCTGCAGCCACAGCAGCAGCTTTGTGAAGCTGGAATTGCAATTCTCATCGCAAGGAAAACCAAAACGTTAAAAAAACACCAAAGTGCACAAAGACCACAAATGTCAGAACCAAAATGCATGATTATCTATCCATCAGTTAGAGACACTTCACTCTGAACCACAAATTCAAACTCATGGTGGCTCTGAGGAAACATCAGGAGATCACCAAACGTATTATGAACCAGGAATATCTGTATCAAAATCTATCAAGCAGAAGTATAGATACTTCAGTGGATTTTTGACCTGCTGGTGGCTCTAGATCGAAGGTCAAGTCATGAGGATTCATCCTCTGGGCACCATGAATATCTGAGCCAAATTTCATGACAATGCATCTAATAGCTGTTGAGATATTTCAGTCTGCATCAAAGTGGTCGACCAACTGACTGATAGACCAACCAACAGTGTCATCCATACAGCCACACCATCAGCATAACTTAAAAAAAAAAAAAAATAAAAGCAAAAAGCAATGTAGACCCATAAACAGCTGACACCAAAGTCGTGACCACTACAATGCTGTACCCATCATAAAAATCATTTGTCAACGCTACTTCTAATCTACAAAAAAATAGAAAAAAAGTAAAATAAGAAAATTGGTAGTGTATGTCAACAGTTAAATAACAACTACAGCAGTGGGTTCTCCATAATAAGGTTCAGAATGAATTCAGCCTTTTCGTCATTTCAGTGAGACCAGGCTGGCAACACAGCAGGGGCAGCAAAGACACAGGGTCGTCTGGCAAAAAAGCTGAACTTAGCTCAAGTCTTGCCAGACCACACTGTGACGTCCTCCAGCAAGGTGCTGCACTGTATTTCTACTGTTTCTATCATGATCATCGTGAGTAAAGATAAAATAATAGACACTGATCATTTTGGGGTTGTTAAATCATGTCTGTCCTGAGTGTTTTGGCATCAATCTCACGGATCTATAACTCTGGATTTCCTGAAATAACCACCACCAACCAGCCCCATGCAACGTTTTAAATACTGGGCTGTTTTCTGCCCATACGCTAGCTAAGACATTGGTAAGGTGTTGCTTCCATGACAAGAAAAACTCCTTCGCAAGTCGCACCAAGAGGAAACCAGCATTTTCTAAGACACAAAGACTTAAAAGTGTGACCCTTCATTCCTCTTCGTTACACAGGCTAAATCACAACACAGGAAATGGTGGCTAAATACAGTACCTTCATTGTCAATATCACTGGAAATGCTTCCTAAAATTACAAAACCTCTGGACTGTTAGACTGTTAAACTACTAAGCAGAGATTTTTTTCCCCAAACATCTGCAACTTCTACTTAAATCCATTCTAGGGTGAGGCAGCTTGGGGCTGAAATTATAAAATTTAGGACAAGTATAGCAAGTGAACAGCGGGAGGGAAACCTACTGTAAGTCTGTGCACACGCACAGATTTAAATTCTTAAATATTTTAGGTGCTAAAGAAGTAAACTAAAGCGCTATCATGGCTTTGTGGAAATGGACTTACAATTCAGTTTATATGAAATCAGAACAAACTGTTGAGATTAAAAATATTAGTATCTAAAAATGTCAATAGCTGTCATCTTCATCTCCTTAATTTAAGTTCACTGAAAGTAACAGCAACCCCTTCCCAGGTTTTGTCCCTCCCCCATCTACTAAATGCTCTCTCAACCCCTCATAATCCTGATAGGAGAGACGGCCTTCGTAGAGTGACGAGGATGGGCCACCTTGTTGGACTCCATGAAGTTGACTGCATCCTCGAGGTTTAAAAACTCCACATAGGCCGTATCGTAGCTGTAACCTGGGGACAGCATTTGAAATACAGATGGGTTTTTGTTAGTCAATGCCAGTAATGACAGTCACCCACTAAAACAGAAAAGACAGCAGTTCGTGAGTACATCGAGATCAGTGTGAGCGAATGTTTACACCTTTACTGGCGCACATACCTTGTCAGGAAAACACAAATTTTCTTTATGCTTTTTTCTATTCAGTCTTCTGATGACTGATGTGATATCATCGCTGATAAAGCCAAGCCTGAATAGACAGATATTCCAGACCAGTGGCAACGAATGACTGCGTGGTGTGCACCATGTAGACAGAAAAATTTACTCTGCGTGTATAGATAAAATTAAAAAAAGGCACCGCATGCTTCTTTCTCTGATGGACATTTTGATATATTTATGCAAAACTTAACAGCCTTTGAGACATAATCTTCACAAAAAGGCTTGGCATCATCTAAAACCATGTCTACAGCCATCCACTGTGGAAAACTTTAAAAGAAGATGTTTTGATCTGCAGGGTGAACAAAGCACTAACAAGGCGGTTTCCATTTCAGGTTTCTTTTTAGATAAAGTGTCCCTGAAGGACAGACTCAGTGAGTCACATGTCACAGATCTGTGTGACTGACACTGAATACCACTCCAACGCTCCTTACGTTGAATCCTTGGTAAATCCTCTAACTGCTGACAATGATCCCACATCCTCGGACATGAAAAAGGATGGCGTTACAGAACCAACACCCCCCCCCACCACCCCCTCTTTTCTGAGCGAGTTCAACGTTCACGCAGACCACCAACAACAAAAGCAACCAAGAACATAAAAAAGAAAGAATGCGAGTTGCGAATGTCGTAAAAGCGAAATGTGGAGGGACATCGATCGAGTGCCCCAAACAGTTCCACAAAGAAACTTAATTCGTACCTGGCACGACATTTTTGATTTTCATCCCCTGCATTGGCACGCCATCACGGACTGCAAAGGCACCAAGAATCTGCAAAAGAAAATGTCAAAATGAGTGAATGATGCCTTAGCTGTCCATGCCAACACTGTCTGATAACCATAACTATGAACACACAAAGTTGCTTTTCTGTTTTGTTATTACCTGCTCCATTGTGGCTGTCTTTGGAATACCAATTATGGATATGGTATTGGAAACTTTGTCCTCCACTGACGCACTTCTGTAATCTTGATCCTTTCACAGATATTTTGATTAAAAATTATGGTTATGAAACATCATTACATGACAATAAATGCAAATAAAATAATCTAGAAACAAATATTAGCGGTAAAATAAAAATACACCTACCTGAGATCCAGACTCACTAAATTTTGAAGGTGCGACTGGTTTAGACTCTTTGATGAGCTTCTCTGGGGACTGAAGCGCCTCACGTTTGTAATCAAAAGCTCTCCCAGACCCTGTTCTGTAATCAATGTCCCTGTAGTCTTGGTCTCTTGACTGCACAGTGCTGCTGCTTTGGAAATCCCGTTCGGCCCCCATCTTACCCCTGGCAGGTCCTTCATTGTGTGGGATATCTTTCAGCCCTTTAAAACAATCACTTGGCACCTGAACATCATGTGAGGGCTCATTCTTGTCTTTATGGTAAGGGGGCCTTTCTTCACAATTTGGTTTATTCTGACTATGCTTTGGGTCCCTTTCTCCAAGCCAATGTTTATTCTCATTTTCCCTCCCAAGAGGGCCAGTAAGGGGACTTATTTCCGGTAGTGGATGGTTTTGTGGACCTTTGCTGCCAATTGATGGTAGATCCATAGCAGGGAAGCGGTCACCATGAGGAAAGCCAACATCTTTCGCTGGGAATTCAACAGATGGTCTATCTCTTTCCTGAAATGGTGGTGGATTTCTTGCATTCATGTCTCTGCCAAAACCAACAGGAAAATTGTGTTCGGGTACACTTCCCATACCTTTACCCATGTTTAAGTAAGGGTTCTTGTCCTTCCGACGGTTCTTCCATTCCTCTGCAAGAGTCATCTCTTCACCACTTCGATAATCCATAAGGGGACTGCCACTTGAATCTGGATATTCTCTCTCTTTGAGTTTGTCCTCTGCACCCATGAACTCTGCTCTCTGAGAGCCAGCAACATCTGAAGGCATGTCTGGTCTTGCCCTGTCTGCTGCAGAGACGTCACTGTTTCCAAATCTCAATGGAGATCGATCCCTACCTCTAAATTCAGCTGACGGCCCAAGTCGATTTCTGAAATCCATGTCAGAATCAAAGCCGCCTTTTGGATTGAAAGGTGGCCCTCCTCTTCTGTCAGTGTCCATCATTCTCCTTTCACGTGGAGTTAGTTCCATATCATAGCGATCAGTGTTAACAATGCCCATTGGGGGCCTGTCACGCATGTCCCTAAATCCATCATTTCGCTCCATTCTGTCCATGGGAAATCCCCCTCTTCTTCCGTCAATATTGGGATTGTTGAACTGTGGCATGTTGTAATGAAATGACTCTCTGTCTCTCATGTCCATAAATCTGTTGTTTGGTTCCCGTGGTGGCATACCCCTCCCTCCCATATCACCTGAGTTCCTGCCTGGTCCTGGGAAACCAGAAGAATTCATCAGTTTGGCTCTGATGGCAGCTTCATGGTGCCTTCTAAGACTGAAGTCTGGCTCTTCTCCAGGTCTGAAAAAATCTCTGTTTGGCTCTCTACCTCGCATTTCACGTGGGTCCATATCCCGCCCTCTCATGGGTGGCCCATCCATCCTCCCCATTGGTAGTAGATCTAGAGGTCTTGGGCCCATATGACCCATGTTCATTCCTTCTCTACCTCTAAAATCAGGCATGGGACGATCTCTGCCACCAAACATTTCTCCACGATGATCACCACTGGAACATACATTAAAATATTAGGCCGCTGGTCAGTCTGAAATGCTAATAACCAAATAACAAAACAATACAACTAAACAATACAGCAGGAAAAATACTAAGTTCATTATGTCAGATTTTGCTAACAGAAAAAGGGAAGGGAAAAACTTTAATATGCTAAATATGTGCACAAATACAGGTACTCAATGGTTGAAACAGTTAACACAATAGGATTTCCACAAAATATACTAAGCCATCATATATAGTCAAAACTGAATGATAAAACTCTGTATTGCTATACCAGATTTTTACCATATTGCCCACCCCTAGCAAACATCATTACAGCAAAACATAGATGTGCAGTTACTCTAAAATTTCTTCTTCTTTCTTACTATTAAATTGAAATTTGATGATTTAATGACGCTCGTTTACCGAAAGGGTGGTCCTCCTCGTGGTCCCTGACCTGGCCCTGGTCCATCCCACATTGTAAATCAGTGTCTTATCTGGAAGTCAAGTTAAAGATTTGCGTCATTCTATGAAGGTACGTGAATGCCCCACTTTTCACTTGGCAGTGGCAGAAATTTGCATCATAATATAACTGATAAGAAATGGACATTGACCACATATCGCGACATTAGAGGAATTAGACATCTTTGAGCGCATGTTTACGCAAAAGTGATCGTTTATATGTTGGCGAGTGTGTCATTTCGGTGTTATAATAACGATAGTTTAAAGATGGCTGCATACGTCAAACCCTGGGGGTTTGTAACAGTGGGTGGCGTGATTGCTAAAGCTGGCCCACAGAAGACTGGCCTGCTAATTATAGCCATCATTAGGCCTTCAAAATCTACGCCACAGCATAAACAAGTAACGTTAGGATTGAAAATGACTTTTCTGCAGTGTAAAAAATGTAATTCAAGGGAAGGGCAACGTTAGTGTAATTAAAATAGCGTGCTAAAGACCATTAGCTATAACCAACACTGGACCATCGCACAAAACCATTCACAGGGTGACGCTATCAGAGCTAACTTGGCTAGCATTAAGAGACGGTTTCTTTGCGTTAGCTTGCAGCTAGCTTGTAGAGCTCTCCACTGACTATATACAGTATTTCGTTATTGTAGCCATGATATAATTTCTTTAAAACCCACCCTGCTTCCTTGTACCTCGAGCTCAGTGTCGTTGCTGTGAAGGATTATCGCCCAAGCCGTCGACGGCTTCAGCGAATTTATCACAAATGGAGGCGAGCGTTCTTCTTCTTCTGTTGCGGCAGCGTAGACAGAGCTAATTCTTCTTCGTTATAATGCGGACGCACATGCAAACTACACGCTTCAGGGTAAATTGCTGCCACCTAGTGGCTGTTACTCCCAACTGACTTAATGCAGGGCTTGGACATGAAAAGCAACACCGCAGGTTTTTCACGTTTTTTTCCTGCTAAGAGCAGTTATTAAAATCGTAAAAATTGAATTCCCTCCATTAAGGATGAATAAAGTACTTTTTTAAAAATGGTATATTTCGGGCTACAAAAGAAATACCACCGTACGACCCATATTTCATCTTTAAATAAATAAACCTTAATGCTGAAATCAGTGCAAGAACTAGACTTGACATTCATCAAAGTACTATCTCTGTGATACACGAATGCCTGGAAGCCATGTTTTAGTCTTTAATAAACAAATGTCAGTGGCAAAATCAGTGTAAGAGAATGATTGGACATTCATCAAACCACTGTCTCTTTGATGTACCACAGTACCTTTATCTATGTAATTTCTCTAGTTTCACAAAAAAGAGAAAAGATTATATCAGTCCCCTGAGGCCATAGTGAAGATTAACCTTGACTGGGACATTTTATTAGATGGAAGATATGCATATCAGTGCATAAGTTGCATTCATTATGGATCCTGTGTTAATTAACATCAACTACAGAAGATCTTGGTTTGGTGGCCTCTAAAAATGATACTGCATGTTCTTATATATATGCTCTACAGCTATTCTTATGATGACCAAGCTTGTATTTTTGTAATAAATATTTGGATGAAAGTGAAATGGTGGTTGGTGGAGTGGCTTGTCTTGTTTAATAATACTGTGATACTGTCAGTGAAGGACAACTTGAGAAAAATGTCACAGTTTCAGCAATATTAGTATTGCTCATTTTATTCATTCACAAGCGCGGTAGCAACCTGTTAGCTCAGCTAAATGTTGCTAAATAAACACGCAAATAAAAAAATACACATGTATACAATGCAAATATACATAGTGGTACAGTATGTGGACTCAGCTATAAACTCTGAAACTTACTAATTACAAGTAACAACACAACAACAGCTAAAACACCACTGCACACACAATGCTCTAAATGTAGTTTTCTGTGTTTTAATTGAAGTGTGAAAGACGACAGAGCACAAGAATCAATACAGCAGCATAAAACTAAACAGAAAGGCAAAGGAAAACAGCTAAAATATTTCAAAGAAATCAATAAGCAACTATAATCAAGTTGTTTCTTTTGAAACATTTCAGTACATTGCTGCAACAAATATTAAGGCACTTAAACTTAAAAATATGCTTTCTTGCTGCCGTAAAATTGTAAGTTGACTGACATTATACTGCACTGAATATAAATCAGCAGATATCTAGTCTGGGTGTTAAGTCAAATCCATTAATTCATAATATGTGTCTGAATGTTACCTAATGACCTGTCATTGGTGTGTCATAGGTATTACACCTTTGTGAAGCTATGCTAATAAATCCACATATTTTCAAATTGTGAAACGATCAATTTTCCAAATCTTTCAACTCATAATTTTAAGTCACAAGACATGAACTCAGGGTTTTAAGTTCTGAAGCTGAAAATTAGCAATTTGTTGAAACAGACAGATACACCTATATACAATGAGCGGATGAATTCAGATGAGTTGGTTTCACTAAATTACACTGAGAGTTTTTACAGTTTTCAGGGGAAAGGAAACAACAGAAGAGCTACTTTGCAACTAGTTTTAAAGGGACTTGTACACAAACTAACAAGGGAGAGTGGAGAACACTATTCAATAGACCAATCAGTACAGGAGGCAAAAATGATGAAATGCACGGTGAAATCATTCTGCAAACTGGGGGATAGTCGAACAGCATAGACATGTCTTATCATCATGCCAAATTTATTGGCTATACTGCACATGTGCTTGTTAGCTGGCAAGGGTCCTCTTCTAGTGTTTGTGCGATGCCTAATCTCCCTTTCTCTGCGGCAGCATTTGGGGAACATCACCGTTGCACCGTGCCTGTGGCTGCTCCTCCTGTCTGCCTGCGCTGGGCAGGGAGAGTGCAGAGATGGCGGCAGTCTGTGTGTCAGGAGCCTTTTCACTAAGAGCAGCCTTTATGCTGGCAGCAACACCGTCGCTGCCACCGGCCGGGGGAGCAGGAGCGCCACCGGGCGTGTTGGTGTCAGCTGCAGCCCCTGCAGTGAGGCCGGAGGCTCCAGAATCACCCTGCTCAGACGCTCGAAGTCTCTTCATGAGGGTGGTCACTCTGACAGCTTTCTGTGAGTCATGAAAAGATATGGTGGGTTCAAATTAAGTGATAGCATACCAGCTAATACTGATGCAGGCACTGAGGATGGCCTCTGACTGAAATGTGTCAGGAATCATATGCTAATAAAAATAAAGCTGTGGCAGGCTGCCTTCTACTTTGATTACTAATTTTTTGTTATATTTTTTAGGCTCTGGAACAGTTTCAAACAGCAGCTGAGTCGAAGTAAAGCAATTGTAGGTATATATATACATGTTTTTAACAATTAAGAAAGTTCATTATGTTAATGGCAAATAAGGGTGATAACTGTCAGGTTATGAATGGATAAATGTACTGTACTTTAAAGTTTAAAGTTACCATAGATACTAATAGCAGTGAATACAGTATATATATATTCAGTTTCAGATGGTGCTAATATTATGAAAAAAATAACACATTTGGAAAGTACAGTATAGCAAATCCCAAATATTTCAAATACTGCAGTACAGTCCTCCTAGCTGGAGACTTGAGCCATGATCATGAACGCAACTACCACTTTGTTTGATATGTTTAATAATGAATGATATATGAGCTAAAAAGGGCTGATATATGAGAAGAAATACCTTCCACTTGGCTTTGGCAAAGTTCTTTTCTATTTGTGCACAAACACCATCCTTAATGTTCTTGTCTGAGGCAGCATTTCCAGAAATCCTGAGAGAAGAAACATGAGAAGATTTTTTTTTCTCTTTTCCCTGCATGTTACGATATTTTTGGTACCTATAACAAAGTTCATAACTTGTGTTTTGTTGGTGTGACTGTTCATAATTTGATTCACTTGATTTTTTTTTACCATTCATGGGCAATTGCTTCCTGTGCAGTCAGTCGCTGATCTTGGTCCACCTCCATCAAGGATGCCACCAAGTTTTTGGCTGTAAAACAAACATATGTGTGCATATTAGTAGCGTATTGGCTCTTTATTAGTCATTATAAAGCTCTTATTAATGCCTTATTCTACATGACCATTTTCTACAAATACTTGGCCATTAACTAAGAGTTTCCCTCAATATCTCCTAATTACTGCTTCTTGATGGTAAGAAAGGAATAATAATAATAATAAGAGTTATAATGACTAACAAAAAGTCTATATGCTACTAAAATTCATGCAAATAAGCAACTAGTTAATGGTAAATATGTGTCCCTTAATATAAAGTGTGTATAATAATAACAGCAGTGAGCTTGCTTCTCCAAAATTCAGAGCTGAAACATGTCATCTGTAACTTGCAAAATACAATTAGATTCATATACATTTTCACAAACTGATTATCTCTTACCAGAATCTGAAATGTCATCCCAATATGGTGAATCGAATTCATAGTCCCCAGACAAAATCTTTAGGAAAAGGTTCTTGTCACGATTGTCGCAGTCATCTTCATCAGTGTCATCATAGAAAGGAGGGTTTCCAGACAAACTATTGCGTTGGCAGAATGAGAGCATTATAGGACAACACACATTTGTGATAAAGTCACTTACTTAAGAACATGACTGCTGCATATTTGTGAACACATTGCCGGGCACTTACAGTATATACATGATGACACCTATGGCCCAGCAGTCCACAGGTCTTCCATATCTCTGCCTCCCCACAACCTCAGGAGCTGAAAGCAAAAAACAGCTTTAACTAACTAATCAATGTCTGTTTCTGCTGTATGATTGCCAAGAAATTAATACATTCATTATCATCATTCATCTGCACTCTGGTTTTATGTCACTTACCAAGATATTCTGGAGTCCCACATGGATCCTTAATGAGTCCATTTTCCAGTTTTGCCAATTGGAAGTCACTGATAACAATTTTGGAGTGCTTCAAACGATTAAAGTACACCAGGTTCTCCAGCTGTATGAGTAAACAAATAAAGGTCCATCAAACTGTCGAGCCCTTAGTCACACGTTGTATTTTGTGGTGAAATGCCATTATTTCTCACTAGGTGTCACCAGTGTAATATACCTTCAAATTTCTGTGGACAATTTTCAGAGAGTGCAGGTAAGCTACAGCTTCCAGCACCTGCCTCATAACATTGCTGGTGTCCTTCTCGGAGTAGTATCCTTGATCTAAGATCCAGTCAAACACCTCTCTGCCTGTAGCGCTAAAGAGACGGAACCACCAGGTAAAACGCATGTCACTTGTTGATGGCGAGAATGCACAAAAATTGTCACATGTTGAATAAAACATCAGTTTTAGTGCACGTCAATCTGTGCCAGCATTTTCTCTCAAGTGCCTCCAATGATACTCACAGCTCCAGAAAAAGGAAGTACTCTTTCTTGGTTTCAAAAGTGTCAACCAGCTGGAGGATGTTATGATGTTTTATCCTTTGAAAAGCAGGAAGAAGGGTTAGGAGAGTAAAAGGAGGGGGCGAGAATGGAGGGATGTAAGTGGGGTTAAAATGAGCCATAAATAGAGTCTGTAGAGCTACACGGCCTCATGCTAAACATCCAGACACTTGAAGTAAGACTGACAAATTCATTTTATTATTACAATTTTTAAGCACCTTTGAAAACTCCCAGCATCACAGTGAAGCCATGTGAGGGTGAATTTTTAAAACACCTGTTGACTGGGCCATCACTTCACAGGTAATGACAAATCACCATAATAATATGTAATTTCAGGCTTTTTAATGCTGAACGATCACCATCGCCTAATATTACTTTACGGTGGACTTTATTCTGGTCATGTATGTTGATAGTTACAATATCCTTTCAATTGCTTGAGCATCTGTTGGCCTTTACTAGGTATTGTTCTTGGTGCATGTGACTAAATTGCAGCAACAATTAATTTCCATGACACAATGGTACCTTATGTGATGCTATAACAGCCTTTCAGACTATTCTAAATGATAAGGCTGGTGATTTCTCTTTTTAATACTGTCAGCAAATCCAATCATCACTTAATACTTTCTGACTTCCCAAACCTGGGAGGGTGTATGTGGCATTGACTTCAAATCAGGGCTGCCCAAAGGGGGGCCCGTGGGCCGAAGGTGGCTCGCCCACCACATATTTGTAGTATAAAGAAAAAATACAATTTATATATAATTGTTTTTCGTAATCTGAGCACAGCAGGCAGGAAGTCAGTCAATTAAGGGAACAGTACTTGTTTGCTTTTGGTTCATGCGCACTGTTTTGGTCCTGCTGGGGAAAAAGTTTGGCCGGCCCTGCTAAAAATAACCTGATGTATGGAGCTGAGGATTTATATCAAGATTTGGCTAAACAGTCAATGCTGATCATCGATCAATTCATAGTTAGTTTTGGTGGGTTTTTTTTACACATTTTTGTTTATAGTAAGAAAAACGTAGACGTTCACTACAAACATGGTTTAGTTTAACAGTAAAACCTGCATGGGATTGCCTCTACTGTCATTGTGTATTACTCTTAGAAAGCACAAAGATAAAACTTGTTTCGCACCAAACTTTGTGATGTCTTTGCTTTGACCTGAGGAAAGACGTTCAGCTGATCATCTGTGATTATAGCTTGTCTCAGTGCCAGGACAGTGCCTCAGACATGTAAGCTCTACAATAAGGAGCTTAAAACTTCACTTACATCTTTAAGATCATTATCTCGTTCTTGGCAGCCTTCCTCACTTTCCTTCCATCCTTTTTGTGGAACTTTTTACAGGTGTACATTTTCAAGGTGTTCCTATCCTTCGCCCGGAATATCTCACAAAACTCCTCTCTGTTAAAAAGATGACATAAACACCTGATTGGGAACACATTTCTTAAAACTCTGTGCTGGTTTATCAATATTACGAAACAGATGTACTCACGATTTAACAATTTGTCCCAGGTCATACTTGTCGGTCACCTCTGAGGGATTATTGTAATCCTTCTTCTCCCCAAGTGTCAGACAACCAAATGGCATGGCAGCTCGTGCCCTAGCCAGGGAATGTCCCGGCTCAACACAACCTGTCAACAAGATGAAGCGTGTTAGATTTATCTGCACAGTACAGCATCATTTTCAGAGACCAGCATGTGCACAGTACAAAGAACACATGAGCACCTGAATTGCTTATAGTCTCGTTACTGAATAATGTAAAACACTATGACTGTGGATGTATTGTTGTAATAAACTGTTTCATTAGTGGCAATGACAGAAATAGAAGAAACTGTGGTTCTGTGATGGCGCTTAACACAAAATGAATGCAGTAAATCAACATTTATCGGTAGCAGTTTGGGCAGGTGATTATTTCTCTCTCCGAAACCTTTTCGGTCATCCATCCGAGAATAGGTATGTGTAATTGATCTTGAGCAAATCACTTCAAATTACCACAAGAGCAAAACAACATACAAATGAGATTTTCAAGTGACATAATCTTCCTCAGTGAGTGCTTGTTTCTTTCCACTCTGCAGTGTGTCAGCTCTGCAGCGGCATTATTCATCTGTCTGTTTTCCACAGTGGAATATATTCAGATGGACTTGACCCTGCGTTGTGGCTGTAACTTTTGTCTCCTCTTTTTACATTTTGAAAGACTCTTGAAAGTTGAGAAAGCTATTAACTCGCCAGCTCTGGTGGAACGAGCGTAGAAGAGTTTTGTGTTTTAATTTCTGCTATAGCGAGCCAGTGGAGGATGAAGTTGCCCACAGTTATTATGACGGGCACGCTGTGCTTCAGATTAGCCCACAGCGTCCACATTCTCTGAGAATCTTACATTAATTAAGCAGAAGAGCGAAATGTTTGAAAAGCAAATCAGTGTAACAATCTACCTTATATATGCAGAGTGACATTTGCTGTGATTAATATACAGCAAAATCAGGTTAGATTTCCTGTAGCACTATTTGGAGTCATCTGCTTTAACAGCAGGGGTGAGGGATGCGGTCTTTGAAATTTCAGACATCATTTACTATAGATTTACTTTCCTATTATTCTTTTGAGAAACTCTATTGATAGAAGGACCTGAAAAGTCAGGTACATTATCACCTTGACGCAAAAACTCATATGGGAATACATTAGAGCAGAGATGCATCATTGCCAGCAATGGAAAAGGAAACTGATAACACAATATGAATGGCATGTTAGAATCTCTAATGGTCTGCAACAATGCTAAATAACCTTGAATAAATAAATTGTGGTCCCTTTTGCTGTAACACAGCTGTCTGCTGCCGTATATCTGGTAACGCATCATAAATATCATGATGATAAGATAATCATTTTATTCAACATTACACTTCTACACCACAGACAGCAGAACGCCCAACAAATGAAGTTCACCCGCAAGAAGTCCTTTAACACATTCATATGCCAATTTCACAGCCTTAATAAATAAATAAACAACTTAATAATAAATAACATAACCCTTCTGCTTTTTTTAAACATGAAAACTGGAGAACTACCATGGACATTGGGTGAACTAACACTGGCTGATTTGTTGCAACATGTTTTTAACTGAAATATCTCCTCCATCAGTAACTTTCTGGCATGTGTTTTTAGTAAAAGACGCAAGACACGCAAGCAGCTGCTAGTGGATCCTGTTGTTGTAAATGACAGTGACTCTAATTGCTGCAGCTGCGCAGCAGAATACTACACAGGTCCACCACTGGCAGCTGAATATTTCTGGTGAAACAGGATGCTTGTATGGAAAGCAGACCCAGTTTTTTTGGCAGGCCTTACAGAAGAAATGGCAGCCAGCACAGAAGAGTGGGAGTAGAGAAATTCTGACTGAGGTGCTGTCTGGAGCCTCAGTCAAGACCCTACCAGAGGCAGAGATTTCTCCTGGCTTTAGCATCCAGTAATACCTGTAATACAACAAAGAGTGATCTTATGAATATAAAAATTGAATTTGAAGAATGCGCACGATAAGAGGACGGTCTATTAATGCGCTTTATCCCTGTTTATTACTTCGAAGCAGCAGCCTCGGGCAGATGTTTTGATCGTTTTGATCGTTTTGTAAATCAAGAGAGAGGAACTTAAGTTGAAGACAGTAGGCTGTGTATACAGTGTGCGACTGTCCACAAGGGGACTCATTAGCCTGTGATCCAGTCTCTGCAGAGCTCCGCTGTGGAGCTCATATAGTAAGTGTTACCTTGTGTAAGTTGCTTGGTTGTTAGAGTCTGTTTGCACTGATTTTCCTGATTTAAGACTGTTTATTGATGCTGATTAAATAGAGCATATCTGTCTTTGATCCATTTATTGCAGGGAGAAAAAAAACAACCCATGAAGTTCTTTAACCGGCACTGAAGAAGCTGCAAGTCTCTTTCTGTATTCTTTAAGACAGACTAAATGATCTTTTCTCTACTTCTTCTCTCTCCAAGTCAAAATTGTTGCAAATATGTCAGTTTTTCAAACCATAGATAGCAATGGTCAAGCATTAATAAACAGAACCACAGTGCTCTGTACATGTCTGTGGGACTGGAAGAAATGGTCTGACATTGGTAACTTCACCTTTTCCATGATGAAAAACACCAACACTTATTAGTTCTAATCTATCGGTATCAAGACCACACTGTGCTCAGCAGCTTTTGTTATGTAACTCTCGCTTGGCTCTCAAGGACAGGCATGTCACGCATTGACATGTGTTAAATCATCCTTTGCCAGAAGAATTACACAAGCAAAACAAGCTGAAGACATTTCTGAAATTACTGAAGGAAAGAAATTTGGAACAAGATAGTCCACCTGTTCACGCTAACTTCATTTATGGAAATATTTCCCTCTAGAACTGCTCATACTTCTCAGCATGGGCCAGTATGTACCAACTGTCAGTCTTCTGCAGTTAATATTATTTGAGTTACTGCCAGAGGAAGAGTTATTGGAATTGACAACCAAAAGTCATTGCGGCTGTATAAAGAACGTCCCCAGCTACGTTCAATATCTATGGAATTACTATCGACGTACTATTGATGTTCTTTAAATATTTGGCTACAGGATAAGTTCACAGTCACACATTTCAGACTGGAAAGCATAAGGTGTTGCATTTAAGTTGGATCCTGTAATCTAAAATATAATAGAGTAGCCAGGATTAAGAGGAAGTGGTCCAGGATGAGGCTGTCTCTCCACCCTAAAGCTCACTTCCAATGATCAAAATGGTTTAATAGTTTGGATTTTAAACACAAGTTGAGCCAACAAAATACTGATGGCACTGATTTAACTGTACTGTATGTCATTGCAAGCAAACATTACAATTATAGCCTCTATCACTTCATGAGGTAAAAAGTAAAGCTCCTGCCAGTCTCACACCAACCCTGACTGGCTTTAATCTTGTCAAAGTGCATTTGGAGGTCAGCTTGGAGTAGCCAAAGGGATCAAGTCTCCTCAATTCAGCCATTTTCTTTATTGTTTAAAGCTTGGCCCAGACATTTCTACTCAGGGCTGTATTTTTTTCCAGAGGTATGCACGCAAGTAAAGAACATGTTTCCCAGGGGTTAGCAAAGAGGCTCGGAGAATGCCGCAAAGTGCCCAAACAAAGAGCCCATCTCTTACTGTGGCACTATAGCCCGAACAATAATGTATTTCAGCACACTGTCTGATCAACATGCAGCATACAATAGCTTTCCCTCTGCTCTAAATAGGAGGGCTGCTTGTACACCATTAGTCTGGAGTATGATGAGCATTTGGGAGAGGCTCTGGCTAAATGAATCCTGAATCCTGCAAGAACAATACCAAGACTCACCATTAGTATGTTTTTCTGGCTCTCACCTAGATTCACAGAACTGCGCTGCCTGGGTATCAGAACCATTTCTTTTCATAATACATGCTTCAATCCTGTGCATGGCGCACACTCATACCAATAGAAGCACACAGATGATGTACACAAGAGCAAACCCTTTTCCTTATTTCCTTTTTGTCATGCCTTAGCTCTTATATTTAGTTTTTTCAAGGTGTATTCAATCAGCAGGCGGCATCAGATTTGTTGTCTTTTGAAACTAAATATTCATGATATCATTTACAAAGCTAAGCTTCTTAGTGTCTTGAATAAGCCTCTTTGGTCACACGCTGGTGGCCTCTGTCTCTCAAAGTAACCACACCACTAATAGCCACCTCACAAAGTCAAACAATGGCGTGCATGCCAAGCAGAGTCAAGGGGCGAGGCCGATGAGAGTCCATTTAATGCAATCCTTCGACCTCAGAGTGACTCATAGATCCCTACACCTGATCTCAGATCGAAGCTTGGCTCGCAGTACCACAGTGCATCAAACACTAAACAGTAAGTATGATAAGTCACACAGAATTTTGTGCTCACTTGTTTTTCCTCCTTTCAAAGCATGATAAAAGGCAGTTCTCCTTCACCAGGAGAAGAAAAAGATTGAGGCACTTGACTATTGCTGAGTCAGGGGTCTTTTATCTTCGCCTTTTGAAAGATCTGAATGAAGTGTTCTTCATTAATGGGAAGGTAAATGCTGTTTCAAATCCAGACTGTCGCAGAGCTCGGCACTGAGCAAACTTAACTGTGGACACCCTTGGGGAATAATGGCAAAGGCAGAGCTGCTGCTTTTGCTTAACAGATTTCAAATCTGTGGCCAATTAATTTAACATTAGCATAAAGCAGGTAAAGGTAAAGCCTCCTCCATTTAGATCTGTTTGCTTTCAAATGATAATTGCCAAAATATACAAACTATAAGAGCCAGAGTCATGTTACAAAAATGATCAACTGAGTTATTCTGTATGTTGGTATTCTTATTTCAATTGTTGCTAATCAGGGTAATAAGTATTGTGTTATTATAAGAGCAACAGCTACCATATTTCACACAGATTAAGACAGGAGTGGAGCTTCTGAGGTCGGGGTACTTGGCCCACTGCCACCTCCTGTAGACCAGGATTCAAATCAGCTTGTCCACACACTTCAGGATATGTGTCACCGTCCCCAGGCCAACAGAAGGGATATTGAAATGAAACTGGCCTGACGTGAAGTGCTTGTTCTAATTGTGCAGGTATTGAAGGGACATACTAAGATCATAAAGCTGTTGTCTCATACGTCTCCTGGAAAATGAATGACACACACGTGGAACACATTAACAGCTGGACTCTGATTAACCACAAAAGACTATAGGCCATGGCAGTTATATTATATTATATTGGATTACAACATTATGACTGCCTAAGGGTATGAAAAACCTTGAGTTTATGGGCATTGATATTTACACTACTGAGAAATGATGTAAGTCTATCATTAATTCATTTCTCTATCCACCTGTAAAGTATGATATCTCAGGTGACATCTCAGACGCCCACCACAGGTCTAATTTTGAAGGATAAAAGCAAAAGATGGATGATGCATCTTCACACTGTTGCAGAACTACACCGACTACCCCGTGGGGAAATGTTAGAACTTAAAATCGAACATGCTTCACTCCAACACCTGTCAGACACTGCTGTTCAGCTTTGACACAAATTGGAGGGATTATTTTCTGCGCACGCCGGCTTGATTTTGACAAATTTAGAAAAATGATGAATTTTGGGACAATGTTCTTGGAGTTAAAACACAAAGTAATTGGTCTGATGAGGACTCCAGTCTCACACATTTTCAACTTGTTACACAAGCACAACTAACCTTGGAAATTACACTAAACGATGCAATGAGGGGATTATGGTTTTCGCTTTTCCTAATATTTGTGAAATTTCATTTTCTTTAACATTTTCTTGTTAATACTTATTGTTTTCATATTGTGGTTTGCTTGTTAATTAATAGCTTAATTGATAATAATGTATGCCCAGTCATTCATTTGAATTCAGGGACATTAAAATGACTGGGGGCCTTGACGCTTGAGCCAGAGGAGTCAGTGTAAAATGTTGTTTAGGGCCCCGAAATGTTCAGAAACAGCCTTGATATGTGTGTGTGTTAAATTTAAAATTCATATTTTCGGAGTTTTAATTTAGATCTGGACAACATGAGTCCTCCACATATCAATCCACTAATTAAATTCATGTCTAACATATTTACATGTGGTCATAAAAAATTATGAAAATCTTCCATTTCATGTTTCCCCAAATGTGTTAACTGATGTTAGTTTAAGAGAGATTTTTATGTTTCTATAAGGATCAATTCAATGTCAAATTGACATGAAGTTTCTCAATGTAATCCAGCTACAACCTTGATTCCACAAAAGTTGGACGCTGCGTAAAATGTAAATAAAAACAGAATGTAGTCATTTGCAGACTGACAACAGTTTTGCAAAGTGTTCCTGAGTCCATGTAATAATATCCTTTATACAATCATGTGTTCACAAAGTGGTGAACCTCTCTCCATCCTTGCTGGTGAGTGACTGAGCCTTTCCAGGATGCCCCTTTCATATCCAATCATGATACTATCACCTGTTACCAATGAACCTGTTGACCTGTGGAATGTTCCAAACAGGTGTTTTTGGAGCATTCCACAAACATCTGTAGTTGCTCCTGTCCCAACTTGTTTGAAACATGTTGCTGCATCAGATTCAGAATAAGCAGATACTTACAAAAATCAATGAAGCTGATGAGGTAAAACATAAAATATATTGTCTTTGTGCTGTTTTCAACAGAGCATATGTCAAAAAGGATTAGCAAATTACCACATTCTGTCTTATTTATGTTTTACATGGCGTCCAAACTGTTTTGGATCATGCTTGTAGACTGCTTTCTAACTTTTAATCACCGTAACTGATTACGTCTGCTGAGTCAAGCTGACCAACTGAGATGAAAATTGGATGATGCGTTTTGGTTTTCCCTGAAGTGGCTGCTCATTTTTATGAATATTGTTTACTGTTGCCTTGTTACAGATTGTTGTGGGTCCTACTAGCACACTTTGTCAGTGTCCAAGGAGAGCTATGTAACTGTGTGTGTGTGTGTGTGTGTGTGTGTGTGTGTGTGTGTGTGTGTGTGTGTAGGAGGAGGAGGAGGATATTTATGAAGTAAGAACTGAAATTTCTGAGGGATTTTTTTTTTGAATGCAGTTTGGGGCACTAAGGGAACAGAGTCACACAGTCACTTACATTTTCCTTGATGACTAAATGAAGATGGAAGAAGACTTGTGTGTTTTTATTTGCCACATTTTATAAACATGACTACGTACAAGTGATTTTGTGTCTTTTTTTGATTAAATAATCATTATGTGATTATTATTATGTCAAACTCATGTCAGACATTGGCAGCAGGCCAGATGGAGCCGTGGATTTGGCCACAGCGGAGCCTCTTCAAAGGGAAAGGCTTGGTGACAGGGGGCAGATGGTGGTGATGCTATTTGAGCCAAATTTTAAAGCCTGTAATGCCTCATTTATGGTCTAAATGTCGCTCTTGCTGGCTGTGAACACAAGGTAGATGCTCCCACTTTAATTTTCAAGGACATTATATCATTGTGAACAGCAGCAGAGAGATGGGCTTGTCTTTCTTGTTTTTCTCAAAGTCCAGAGAGAGGAAGGACATTTTGATGAGTGTGAATTAGGTCGCCTTTGTGTTTGGCTCTGCAATGCTTTGAGTACACCATTCATCTCTTCTTCTGGCATCGCTGGCTCATCTGACCAGTTTCTTCTGATGTTGTTTTGTTGCCATGGTCACCAAGTGCTACAGTATGCGCCATGGTACTGTGTGCACAGAACAGGTCTCTGCGTACTCATCCACATTACTGCCCGAGACCACTGACTCTTCATGTGACTGAAACTCCATTTACTGATCTGAGTTTACGAAACAAAGCCCTCCAGAATATCAAGAACAATACCAAGGAACAATTATTCTATTTACATTTAATTCACCGCCTCAATCTGAAGACAGCGTGTGTGTGCTCCTGTTTTCTGGCAGCTTCTTTAAATCAAGTATAGCCGAATGCCCAGTGGCACAAACACCGTCAGCCAGGTAACACATTCAATCCAGTGTGAAGCCTGTTACGTAAACAAAAGGCCACAGCTCTATTCAGATAAGCCTTTTGAGCATTCTGTTCAATGACGAATCTTTCACTGTTTCTCAGAAGAGCCATCAAGGCTAAGGGGAGGAGGGAAAAACAGACACCTGTAAAAAAAAAAAAAAAAAAAAGGAAGGTGTGCGGCAGTTTTTCTGAAAAGCAGCGCTACATGCAGCAGCATACAGGGGTTCATATCTCAATGTTTCCTCAATAAACCTTACATTTTGTTCAGCCTTTACAGGTTAGCCATTCATAAATGGGCCATATATCTTTGGTATAGTGTCATACTGTGATTACAGAACCCCTGCAAAGTGTTTTCTGCCTTTAGTGTGCTCTAGCACAACATTTCTTCTCATGTCACCATACAGCTCTACTGTTTCCTGCATCACACCAGCTGGCTGTGCAGCAGGGCTTCTCAAACTTTTTTTTTTTTTGCACAGTTTACACATATGTTCAGTTGATGAGGTGCCCTGGAAGGGATCAGCACTGGGGAAGTGCAGTTCTCCTATGCTGAAATGAAATTTGCACTGGAACCCTTGCAAAGACCTTTGGAGGTCCACACTTCATTTTTTTTTTTTTTTTAAATCTTTTTCAGTGGACAGTAAGACAGAGCACCTGCCCCTCTGAGGGGCACGAAGCGGTGGTTTAGGGTTGGGAAAGTGGGTATTGCAATCACAAGCTCTTTGGGTGTCAAATAATGACAAATAATGACAAGGAGGCAGGGACACCGCGAGACTGTAGGACGGTGAAAATGTGAACTCAAGAGGTGCTGCAGTCTGAGTGCATCAAGAGCATCCCTTATGTAAAAGCTGAGGCGCAGTTTGATCAAGTCTTCGCCGACTGTGAAGCTCATATTGTGAATTAACTTGTTGAATGAGCACAATTATGCGTGAACTTTAAAAGCAAAAGCAGGTTCCGATAGCTAATTAATGGACAACCTCAAACACTGTATTTGCGCATCAGTCAAATTAGACTCATGTTGCAGCCGCACGTGAAAACTATCCTGCAGGTTTCTTTAATCACACGAGCGCGTCTGATGTCTCAACCCAAAATGTTCCATTGCCGCAAAAGTTTTCGCTATCAATCATGTGTCCCCGGTGGCCCAAACGATAGACACGGAATGAATAAAGCTCGCAGATCACTCCTTTACAATCTCCACTTCTCGCGTTTTTGGCAGCAGTGGGCTGCATTCGTACCATGGTGAGCCAAAGATTACGCAAATTGCGCTCACTTACCTTCAGTGAAGTAAATTGGTAGGCTAGTAATCAATAATCCAATCCTTTGTCTAATATTTTAGTATGTTTCCAGGCGAGGCTTGACTTTTTCCTTCCACTGATTTTACAGCCAGCCTGCGATCAGAGAGATTTATGATCCTCGAGCATTTCCAACAAGTCAGCTTGTTCACGGGAGTATTACGTGAACGTGTGATGGTAACAACGGGCTATGATGCAGAGAGGAGGGGAGGCGTGTGTGCGCGCCTGTGTGATGCACAGTGTATGATGTCTGTGGGTGCGTGCACCAGTGCAGCAAATGTTTTGACGATAATTCGATGATTTTTTAAGAGTTTTTAGCACTGAATGAACTTGATGCTGCTCGCACCGCTCAGTGGAGAGCTGCACGTCAAGCCGCCCTGCGCAAAGCAACAGGGGGTCAAAAGGTTTTTTTTTTTTTTTTTACCCCTCAAAGTTCCTCCGGAAGTTGCTGCCAGTCATGGCATCACTCCACTCCCATCTCTCCAAAAGAAAGAATTTAATCCTTGCACCCTAACTATCTCAATCTCTGATCTCCTCCTATACATGAAAACAGCAATATGTGCTCACTGTGGGTGTGCTTGCTCACTGGTTTTCAATATTAGTTGAAGTGAAACCATGTGCATTTCTTTTCTCTTTGATACTGCAGATTTAATGTACTTAATGAGAGAGAGAGAGAGAGAGAGAGAGAGAGAGAGGCAGGATGGCTCACACCTTGCCTTTTTAATGAACTTAAAGTAAAGCTTGTGCTTTCATGCAAGAGTCCAACCACTAAATTACTGCATATTTTATAATGAAAGTGAAATCAGAAAGGAAGGAAATGACAGCCCAAACAAAGCCTGGTTGACCTTGCATAATGCATAAGCAGGAAAGAACATGTAGAGCCCAAATTCATCACCATGAGTTTGGAGTGGCGACAAACTGTTGGAGGGACAAGCAACACACTTCACAAGAAACACATCACAGAATGTTCTACTGCCGTCACAACCCACCAATCATGTTAATAAGCACGCAGCTGATGGTACTCTGCTGATTTCTCTGCACAGCACTGTGAAATCCAGCTCTGCTCTCAGCTGAGGCAGGCCTTTTCAAAGCGCAAAACGCCAACCCATGGCGAGGCAAAAATCCCACAGGCTACAACTGAGACAAAGCTCGAGTGAACCAAGAGATCTCACTGGGTCAGCGCCAACAACAATGCTATGTTTAGAGACAAGGGAGATCGTCCTGATGGGCTTGAATAGATCGCAGGCAGCATGAACTGTGGGCTCTTGTCTTAAGACAAAGATGCATTTTAACACGCTGTCTGTGATGAATTTAAACAAATTCAAGTCAATGCAAGTTGATTGTCAGACTGTACTGAAACAAACTTAAACCAGGGCTGCTTGGAGGGTATGAAAATGTCTTTCCAAAGCAGCCAGTTTAATAGTGCATAGGCTGCGTCCCTTCTTTGTTGTTACATGGCATAAAAATCAACATGTGGGAAAAACTAAGCAATGTTTCTTCTCTTCTTTCTTTAGGTTGTAGCGCTCAAGCCCCTGGAGAGATGATCAAGTGAGGTAAAAGCAACATTTACACCCTACTGCTAATGCACTCCTGGAGCAGGTAACGCCCACAACTCTTCACCAACCAGGTGTGTGTGTGTGTGTGTTTTAGTCATGGGTGAAACCATAATGTCCATGTGTCATGTCTCATTGGACTGAGTGCATTCTGTTAATCATACTACAAAGAGTTTTTAGCTGGTTGTCAAAAGTCTCAATATGAAGCTTTCGCCTCTGACCATTGGATATAAGACTGGTTGCTTCTATATAGTTATTCTTAGTGTCTGTCATCAGGTCTGATTCCCCTCAAAATCAGATGAAATGATTTACGGCTCTCAGAACAAAAGAGTCAATGATGACATTTTCCCAGGCAAAGTTTCACATTGAGTACTACGTTAGCCAGATAAGAGGAAGCAGAAGGACATTTTCCTATGCATCCTGCAGACAGCTGTGTTTAAAAAAGAAAAATATTTTCGGAAAAAAATGCGTCTTTCTTTTACTGGCTTAGAAAAACAAATGCATGCGCTGGCAGCTCTAGATCTTTTAAGACACAAGGCGATGGAAACACTACCGCTTTTGTCCACAGGGGCAAAATATGAAAGTTCCTTGTAGTTAACAGCCCATCTCACCCCCTGAATGAGACGGTGGGGGCCCTAAGCAGCTCCTTCAGCAGCAGACTGCTGCACCCGCTCTGTCAGAAGGAAAGCTACCGCAGGTCCTTCATTCTTCATTCAGACTGTTCAACTCCAGCATAGTTTAATGTAGCACCGTGTTTACATTCCTACTGTGTGATTTGATGTTTTCAGCATCTTGCTATTACATCCATGCAATATCTTGTGCAATATTATGCATTTTCTACATATTTTCTTCAGTATTTCATGTTTATCTTTTCAAACCAAGGTTATGTATATAAATATTGTTTATGTACTGTGCAATAGTGCAAAACACTGTATTTAACTGTTTTATCTTGCCATGTGCAATTTTCAATTACCATGTGCAGTTTTCAATTTTTTTCCCATTACGCAACAGTATTTTTCAATTTGTATTTAAGTATTTCAGAACTATATATATATATATATGTGTGTGTGTGTGTGTGTGTGTGTGTGTGTGTATAGTTGATTTTGTATTTCTTAATCTCTTCTATGTCTCCTTTTATATTCCTGTTCCCAAATTCCCAAATTTCCCCTATAGTACGGGGGATTAATAAAGTTTTATTTTATCTTATTGTTGCTTCAAAATTACTGTTCATCAGTATTTCTTGTTTTCTAATGACTCCCATCAAGATCAGCCAAAATTTCTGAAAATGTTCAATTTTGGAAGTATGAAGTAGGACACATTGATTCTGTGACATTTACATTTGTCTTTAAAATCTCCAAAGTTACCTGTCTACCACAGAAATCTTTCTGTCCTACAGAGACCTCTGTGTGCATGTGGCAGCCGAGCCGTTTTCGAGAAAAAACTGATCTGACCCTCGGTGGCACGTTGCAATTATGTACAGGTATACAGAGGATCTGCAGGGATTTTAGCTGGTAGGCAGAATCTGTAGCTTTGGCTTATATAACAGGAGTGTCTCTTTCCTAAAATGAGTAATGCCGCTAAAAGGCCATTGGGATAACAGGAAAGAGAGTGGTGGAGCATCTTTAACCTGCTCCCCACCTACCCACAAAACCACCTACTCTCTCTTTTCTGACTCCCGGTATCACATGGCTCTCCAAAACTCTGGTTGTCTTGTAATACAAGTTGTGCTGTATCAAAAATCTGAGTCCTGGAATCCGTTATATCACTGTCATTATTTCAGAGCGGGAGGTTTCTAATCCTCCTCCAATCCCCCCTGTAGGAGGGAGTCAATCACTATGTCAGCTGTCTAAAAGTCTAAAAGTGCTTTTGAGACATCAACATGAAATACAAAACCTGAATTTTAATGGGGAAAGAAAAACTTTGAATTGCTCAAAGGTAAATGTACACTTGGAAATAAAGACATAACCCCAGTGTTAAAGCAGCAAATAACAAAAGCAGTCAGAACGTGGGGAGTGTGTGTCAAAAGCAGAGCTCAGGCACATGCTAGATTTGGGTATTCCTCAGATAAAAGGTGAGGTGTCTCCATTTTAGGAGGCAGCCCAGAGTCCCTGAGACACAAATATGTCTAGAACAAGTCATAAATTATACACATAAGTTATACACTTTCCAGTGTCATATCAATGCAGCTAAAGAGCAGCCAGGTCACCTCATCAGTGCATACTACACTGAAGGACTGTTCACATTCTGCAAAATATGGCTGAAATCCATCCTCATATGTTCATGTTCTAACAATTGTGTGTCTACGTGCTCGACACAACGGCTAAATTGTCATTGACGATTTTGGTGCGCTGTCACCATAGCAACAGCCTCTTCAGGGACGTGGATATTGGAGTGTTTGGTGCCATCTGAAAGAAAAATTAAAGCCATTTTGCACTAACAGATTGCACACAGAGGATCCTTAAAGCAGCCATTTTCAAATCTCAGAGACTTCGGGGTTATTTGTAATGTGATGATTTCTGTTAATTTGAATTAAAATCCTTTAAGTTTGGTGGCTGAATAGTCATATTGTAGGATTTATTAACTTGTAGTCTTGTGGTCTAATGCTGTATAAGTTTAGGTCTGACCTTTGACTGCCTTTATTATTACTTTAGGGGATCCTCTGTTGCTCTTTATTAGGCACAATTCCATTGCAGTTAATCTGTTTACCTTAATGTTGGAAGTCAGTTCAAATTGTCACAGTCACTTGTATTGCCACTCAATGGAAAGTACATTACATTCACGTGGACTTTGACCTTCAACAGTCATTGTAGCCATCTGATAAATGAGAGAGCGGTTCCACGCATCACACTGACGCTGTTTAGGAGATGTAATATATAGGATTCCTGTACGTAGTCAGTTATTAGCTGTTGCTAATAAAGTTATTCTTTTTCCTTATGTGTAAAATCAAGCCTCTTTCTCAGAGTCTGCCAACAAACACAGTGCCTCAAATTCCCTTATGCAGTATATTACACTAATGTGATTTATATTATTTGTAATTATCGACAAGAAAGCTTTTTTGTCCATCACATGGCAGAAGCATACGCAAAAGTGGAATGTGCGTCACAAAGCTCGCAGGCAGTGCCTCACCGTGCTTCTCTGAAACTACTCAACGCTCTGCTCATCCTTATGTTACCATGGCTGCATCTAGTTAATCCAGCATTTGTAAGTCTATGAATGGACTGGAGTGACTCCCCTGCTTCACTGTTTCAACATGTCTGTCTTCTTTGCCTCTATCTGAAATCCCTGACGCTCCTCATGGTAGCAATTCTAACATAGAGAATGTGGGCTTTGTTTATATCACACCAGGTTTTGTTTCACAGGGATTTATATTGTGAGGAATGAGAAACAGTGACAAATATCAAGATTAGCATACAGCAGCCGGCTCGTGTACTACCTCACAAGCTCTATTTTAGGTGTATACTCCTTTGTCTCACTCATTCTTATGACGATTCTGCAGGTATGTGCTTCAAATGTGTAAATAGAGCAACCATAATGTATTCAAAAACACAGACACTAAGTGAGACTGCCCACTTGAGACACGAAAGATAAAGCATGCAGCAAAATTAGGACTGTGTGTCAAAAAAACAATACAAAAATATCTTTCTGCTGTCTCAGATTCACATCTTACATAAACTGATCCTGGTGCAGTTTGCCCTGTTTCAGGATTATTCCAAAAATAGGTAGCTGGATGTCGAAAAGAGGCAGGATTTTTCATTGTTTTAAGGATTTCTTTGCTTTTTTTTGTTTTTGTATTGCATGATTGGTTCTGAATTCATTCTCTGACCAAAATCTTTTTTTTTCTCCACAGTCCTGTACTCAAGCTTGAAAAGATGAGTCAACTTATAGTTCAACTTAGTTGTCATAGAAACCAAAACCAATAGTCATGGGGTCTGTGATGGAAACCTTTGAAGGGCTGAAGGCGTGCTTCTCACAAGCATCACTGGAGACCTTGACAGCTGCATTTCAGCAGTTTCTAAAGACATTCAAAAGGTTTCCTAACAAAACACTTCCAATTATACAATGTCACATGTCAACAAAGCTAAAAAATATAATAACACGAAGTGTCAGAGAAAACATAAAATCATGGCTCCTCAGCAATATATAGGAAGGAAAAGTATTCTGAAGTATTGTGCGAGTGTTAGTAATATATTTTTTGGATGGATGAAATCATGACTAAACCAGCTTTTAATTTGGGCATTAAAGGTCAGTATGAAACACAAACATTTTCAGTTTTAGGGGTATTTTACAGTATTACTGTGAGAACAGGTAAATGGACTATAGGTTTGACTCAACGGAGCAGATCAATGTTCAATTATTGAAGATTTATGATACATAAAACATGATATCTGAGACAGCACGCTTTAAGGTGACAAGAAAGCTGTATTTAAAGTGTAAGTCAAGTCAATCTCGAATGTGTGTATTCATGTAGTAAGAAAAAGCTTTCTATTGCACCTCAGATTGTTTCTATGTACCACCAAGCTGCAGTAACATGCCAACAACATGCAGCATTTTGCATTAAGAAGGGCAAGAGCAACTTCAGTATTATTTTAGAAAATTTGTATCAGTGTTTTTGCAAATTCTGCTGCTTGCTTGAGTTGTTTCATTAAGTGTTTTCTTATGAATTTTAAATTCAGCATATTGTATGTTTTATTTTGTAATCTTATTGTAAAATATGTGTTCCATATCATAGGGTCAGTTCTCCAAAATCACAAAAAAACTCAACTCAAAAAACTACAAAATTCAAAAGCAAAGCATCTTTCCAGACAAAAAAAAAAAAGTCCTTGTTACTCTGTAGAACCCAAATCTTGAATGCAGATTCAATGAAACTACCTCCCATTAAAGAAGCTCCCATTGAAATCTGCTGGTAGTGTGTTCTGTGAATCATGCAGATAATAACGGTGACACAGTTTCTGGAAAGATGCGTATGTCAATGATTAACTTTTCAATCAATAACTTTATTTTGGAATTGTGGCAGAAATCTCAGAAAGCAAATAAAACCCATCTCCACGCATAGTTTAGATGCCATGATGTGTTTTTCTGACAGACCCTTTAAGACTAAATCATGCAGACAGTTGGAGAACTCATGTGTGGATGTTGACTGTTTTTGCCGCCGTGCGAGGAGGGAGGCACAGTGTCACAGATGATACCCTCACACTTCAAGTCGAACATTTGGTGCTCTTTGAGGTTACCATAGCTACCACAACACAGCAAGACCGGATGTCCATAACGCTGATCAGCTTGTAACTGGTGGAGCAACGGTCCATCTCATAGTGAACATCACTGAATGAGAAACAAGAGAAAGTTGTAAAATAGCTTGTATAAGCCAGGCTCCAACTTTTAATTCTCAAAGTCTTAACACAGTGAGAAGAGTGCAAGTCAATGGTAACAAACTAGTTTGGTACATTTTTATATTGGTTCATGCTCTTGGGACAAAGCAGCAACAACAAATAAATTACCATCCTGTAAAGGTTTCATATCCTTGTAATTACTGCAGTCTCTCTGCTCATGTGGAAAGGCAATTTATCTCTGAGTTCTCTTGCGCTAATTCAGAGTTTATGAGGGCTGCCCATGGGTCTGCACCAGCACTTAACCGCTTTCATAAACAGTGGGACTCTTTTTCCTAATTGCTGCAGGCTTCCGCCGATACAGTAATATTACATTTCATACACTGCGTTATATCCACAGTGGCTTAAGACAGCTTTAGCAGATTGCATTTATTCAAAAATGGTGAAGATTTTTTTTTTTTTTTATGGAACAGGATAACTTAATTAACGTGTACAGTCAGTGTTACTTTCTTCATTGTCGCTTCTGCTAACCTATGAATATTATTATAGATATAGATATAAGCCCACTTCTGTATTGTGATTCTACTTTTGGCTGTTAACATGGTTTGATGGTCACTGTCTACTACTTGAATGCCCAGACAGAATAACATATTTGATTGCATATTAATGCTATATAATATTAATTTCAGCAAATCGTAAATATGTTCCTTGCCCGGACTTGGGTGGTGCTGATACTCATGAGAGATGTGGGTCACTACCTGATCACCATAAGGACTGAAGGAGGGAATTCAGTGAGTTAGAGAAAGAAAAATATGTACCCAGTGTACTCACAGTATTCACTTTGAGGCATATACAGTATAATAAATCTTGAATTAATCATGGGAGGACTATGACCCAGTGTTACTGGATACTTGAATGAATGTTATTTTCTGTGTGTGTGTGTGTGTGTGTGTGTGTGTGTTGCTGCCTCAAACTCATCTTATTTATTCTCCTGACACAAACACGCATACATGGAAATTATGAATAGATTATAAAACATGCATAAAGCAGTTTGCTAATTTTCAGCCGTATCTCTCTGCCTTCCTACACACCAGTGGTATCAAATGGTGGTCGTCATAGCAACAGGCTCACAAGCCACTACAGGGCTTTTGGAAGACAAATACAGATCAGCATAACAGAGGATCTCTCTTATCCATGTTCGCCATCCACAAACACCTAAACCCCACCGACAACAGCTAACATGATTTTTGCGTCTGTCATTTGCAAGAAACAATAACAGATGTGACTGTTAACACATGCAACTTCATGACTTTTGGTCACAGAATGACATACGATAACAGTATGTAGGGCTGAAAGATATGCAAAAAAAAAAAAAAGCTGATTATTTTGACAGATACTGCAGTTGAGTTGCATTTCATTTCCACTGAAAGAAAAAAACACAGGTGACGATAATGTGATTTTTGCTCGGATCTGCACCAAACACGCCTCTTCCTGCTCTGTAGCATCTCTGTAGCACCATAGTGCTTCATGTATAATGGTATTTTGTGACACATTTTACTTTTATGAAAAAACTGAAGCTCTGCAATTTGGATATTAAACTTGGTTGTGCTGCAATTTCGATAACATTTTGATTAATTGTTCAGCCATGGCAATGTTGGATCAGAGGTTTGCAACACTTCTAGATGGGTCTTGGCATGTTCTCTCTGTGCTTGCATGAGTTTCCTCTTCGTGCTCCCTGGTCCCTAATGTCAACAGCACGCAGGTCAGAGGAATAAGTTTGAGACACAAGACAACTAGAGGATTCATTTCCTAAGGAGTTGGTGGTGAACTAAACCAGAGCTACAGAGCATGTGAATACTGAAGTTCAATGAATGTATGTTAAGAAACATGGCTTCATTTAGTGAAAGGTATTGTCTGTAGACTAGTTGTAGCATTTTGATGCAAATTTGGCTTGACTGTATAACAGTCAGGTGGGCCCAAGTTTGACTGATGTCACTGCTTTTACTGAAAGCTTTGTTCATATTCATGATTTACAATAGCCCACTGATATTTCCAGATTATTACCATTTACAGAGTTACTCAGTTAAACTGTTTTTTGATGAAAATTTGATATTGTGCATTGATTGTTATGCTTAATTAATCCAGAAATGGCTCTCATATAAGAAACCTCAATATCTGCTATGTAGCAATGATTTGATTTGTCACAGTTTTAATAAAGCAACATGTTAAACCACTGGAGGCTGTCATGTGTCTTTACGAGAAAATGTTTACAGCAAAATTCCATCATTTTCATTTTCGTATCACTTAATCACTACCAAGATTTTCTTTTATTGTTTCATAGCTGAAGCAGGAATAACCAGAGCAAATGTTGTACATGTTGTATGTGTTATGAAAAGTAATCCTTTCATAAGGAATTCATCAAACTGTGAAATTCAAATATTGATTCTGTGTTTTTGTAATATTAAACACTTCCTTTCAGCAGTGGTGTCATTGGCTGAGCTCTGCAAAACCACTGATGCCTCAAACTAAGTATGAAAATCTGTGTTCAGTGTGCCTGAAGCAACATGATATGACACAGACAGGAAATGGCTGAATGTTTTAATTCCATTACAGTTCAGACACTGAAATCCATCACATACTGTTGAGCAGCTTCCAAAGCTTGAGCCAGTGTGAAACGAACAACTTGACACAGTTTCAGCAAATGCTGAAGTGCGATTTTTACAATTTGAAGGAGCCAAAACTATTGTCAGAGCAAATAGTTACTGAGGAGGATGCTGATGAAGGAGGAATTGCTTGAGCACTTGCTGTGAGGGTGTGAGCTGCAGAGTGAGGTCCACCTGCACGTGATTAACCTTTCGGTGTATATGAGATCTCTTACCTTTGAGTGGATCAGGCTGTTATCATTCATTGTTACCTGCAATAGGATTATTATATTCAGTCAGAACCAGTCTGGACGCTGACATAGTTGCCTCCTCTGTTGCTCTAAATGGCCTCAAATGCATTTGTTTATTCTTTGCACTTTCCTGTCTTGATTATACAAAACTTATAATTGTTCCTGTGGCTGTGACTTAATTTAGCCACACCTTAGATATCTGAGAGTCCAACACCTAATCCGATTGATCAAAATTTTGCTTCCTCTCCATGCATGGATAGCAACTTTATTTCTAAGGCTTCACTGGAATAGGCTTTTGATGTCCACTGCAGGATTTTTTTTTACAAAAAAAGACTACATTTTACTGGCAGGAGGGGTGATGCAGCCCTTGACTGAAGAAATCTATCGTGCCTTGTCAGCGCATCCAAACTCTACCTGCCCTATTTACAGGTGTGTGTAAATAATTAATTATTGGGCAGCTTCACACCAGATTAAAGAAGAAAATGCACAGCTGCAGATACAGACACAGTCCATATTGTAGGGTAACCAGTAGGCCAGCACACGTCACATACTGTATATATGCAGGGACATTTAGTGTTAGTATGTACAGAGCCTTGAACTGTACATACATCTTCTGTGTCATTGTATGCAGATGATGCCCAACCAATTTTGAGAGTTCTCTTCTCAATGTGATTTAAATGAAAAAACATAACTTTGAAGCACTGACTGGCTTTTTGATGTTGTTGCTTATACATGCGCTGTCCTGTGTGGCTAAACCCAGAAAACCATTGATAAGTCTGAAAATTAATTAAATGCAGGAAGCAAGAAGAGGCCAGTAAACAAAACAGGGAAGATACAGGATTGTGGGAGCTTACATATTTATGGTTGCTGATTTGTCAAATGGCAGCAAGTACATGAACAAATGCAGTGATTGAATGCATGCCAGTGCTGTCCTCCTCCAAACTTCAGGTAATAAGCTGCATCTGGTTGTTTAAGGGTAGGCTGCCTGGCCCTCTTACAGACAGTGAAAGCCAAATGTTGCCTTATTTAACACAACCTACTTGATTTTCTGGGACATGATAGCAAAAGCAAGCCGTCAGTGTGCCACAAGTATGACTCACCTGGATTTTATCATGTCACCCAAAAATATCATGGGCTGAGGCTGCATTCATGAATAACCACACTGAATGAATGAGGATAACTCGCACCGCTGTGCGGCAACACACGGGGGATCATGTGATCAAAATCATTCATCAGTACAGTTACACTGCAGACTGACCACTATGAAATCGAAAGATATGATGAATTATTATGCTAAAAAACTAGAATCAAGGTGAAATAATTTAAGTTAAATATTTATATATAATTATATAGATACATACAACATATATACATGCATAAATACATGTTTGTATACATACATGCGCTATACATGCCTACATTAAAAAATGTTCTGCCTATCAATATGAACAGTGGTGGACTCGGGCTGACTGCAACGGAGAGGTGGAAAAAATAAACAAGGCACCGCTGTGTAGAAACTGGAAATGCATTTATGGCGAGACAGTTCCAAACCCTGGTTAAAATTTAAATTGTTTTATTATGTGACTCAGACTTGAAGTATAACTCCTACACCTCTGTAATAAAAACACAGAAAATAAACTATTCGAGGCACATAAAGGCCAACTACCTTTCTAGCATTTTGGGCAGCATATCCAGCACATGTTTCTGTGGTCAAATGTGCTGTTTAATGGCACCATATCATGGTGTGGAAAATTAATAAGCATGGGTGGAAATCTGTTTCATTAATAATGCAGAAGTAACTCTATAAGTCAGTGCAAAACAGCAATGATGATATACATGAGAGGGTCAGCCTATATTCATCTTAAGATATTGGTCATCTTACTAATGTATTCAGCGTGCAGAACATATTCAGCATGTGGTGTGTATAACATGAATCTTTGCAGCTACAGAGTGTGCATTGTAGAGCTGCAAAATACCCTGGCATACAGATGGAGGATGATGAAAAACTCTTTAACAAGTACAGTTAGCTATGTGCCTGACATGGCCTTGTGCCTCTAAAGCGCTTTCATTGCTCTGTAAATTTGTGTTTGCCTTTCAATATAATCCCATCTGTGGAGACATTCACTCAGAGAGCAGATACGGGAACAAACATAACACTTCTCTCCATCTGTGACCTCCCAGCTCTTCATCCTCCCTCTGAATGCAATGCAACAATGGAGAAGAGCAAGGGAGAGGGAGGAAGATTGCCTCGCTATTCAGGTATCTACTGATGGTACACAAGCTCAAGGATAGCAGATTCAATTCAGAGGACAAAAGTGTGCGAAAGGCTACAAACCACTTGCAAGATATTTTGCACATGTAGGATGTTCGGCTTTCAAGAAGGAAAGGATTCACTCCATTACTCAAGATCAATGGTGATTAAAAAGTGTGATTTTATGAGGATACAAAATGACACCATGCTATAAGTTTGATTTTCACTCAAGATGCAAGCAACACACTTAATGTTAACATTTACTTGCACTTATAGTCATTGTGAAGATGGTTTATATGCATTTATATTAGAACTTATTATTGAAAAATGTCCAAAAACACAGGTGGATTTAGAATTGTGCTGTTAAATGCAGAGAGCAGAGAGCCAAACACAATGTGTGTAATTGTTTATGACAAATCAAATATGCACTCATATTGTCTTTCCTTGTCTTCCTCTGCAGACTTTTTTCTCGCCAACATCTTGAAAAACTCAGAGACCTTGAGCAGTGTTGAAAAACTGATGCTGAATATGTACACAGCCCAGTTCAAAACACCTGCAAGAAAAGGCTCAACAACAGTGAATCACACAACTTTTTTTTTCCTTATTCCTCAAGCCATTTTATACCAAGTGCTGCAGTGCAGAACATCTGATGCCAGGCATAACTACAAAAGGCCAGAAAGCTCACTAAATGACTGGATCATCCCTGTCCAGGCATACAGATGAATCCCTCATAAATAGTATCAATGGGCATGTCGGCAGAGCTTTGTCCATCCAGACTGTTTTCAGGCATGCTTGATATTTTGTTACTGCGTCTCTGCAGACCAGTGAACTCTCAGCAGTGTCTCTGATCAGTCAATAGAAAGGGAGAGACAGAGACAACACCTAAACCAACTGTTGAATTTATTTGTTCACGCACATGTTTTTAGCTCTCATCAGGCTCAATATGCACCTCCAGAATGCTAAAGCTCGCTCAGCTCATCATGAGCTCATCCAAACTGGCAACAGTCATATTTGGAACTTTCAGAGCAGTGGGCCATTTACGAAGTTGGCTCCTTATTCGTCGCTTCAGGTCCTGGCAGAATAAAAAGGACTGATTCTGAATACCTCTCTGCTTTTCTAATGTCCCTACAGAAATGATTGAAGATTTCATTTATGCTAAGAGTACTAATTGGCTGTCCTGGTCGTGATTTTCTTGTGTTGTCCTGTTTCGTTTACAGGAAGCGGCTACAGTTTCTTCTCCCTTGTCCGGTTTGTCATGGATCACACAACAGCTGCTGTATGATATTTGCAGTTTCGCAGATTTCGACCGAACCCAGCTTCAAAACCAGGGCAGTGTGAAATAAAAGTGTAAAATATTTATAAATATATACACTTGAAGACAACAAAAGGAATTTTGGACCAGACACTTTAGAGATCTGCTCTCAGCTGGTTCAGAGCAGTTATTTCCCCTCACTGTGAAACTGGGTTTGGATGGGGTAGTGTGTGTGTGTGTGTGTGTGTGTGTGTGTGTGTGTGTGTGTGTGTGTGTGTGTGTGTGTGTTTGTGTGTGCGTGTGTGTGTGTGTCAGTGTAACCAGGTTTTCATTGACAACGTTTACATGCACAAATTTTCCACTATTATTCAGAATATGACAGTATTTTGATTTTTATACGGGTCATGTAAACAGCATATTGCCTTTCAATATTCCGAATTAAGATTTTTTCCAAATGTAGCATTTTCCAAGTCAGATATGTGGGATATGCCGATATTATTCAGATATTTGACATGCATACACAAGTCTACATCACCCATTTTGACTTGGACTTATGCCACAGTCTTGTGGCGTTAGTGGAGTTACTGTATTAAACAATCTTTAAGCAGAGTTCATGTGACAATCCAAAACAATATTATAAGCAGAAAGCCAGAATTTGCCTGGAAGCTGCAATATATCTGATAAACATGGATGCCTCATGTCAGCCAAAGTCTGTCGTAAAGGTAATTTCACCCATATATATTGGGAAGTGCATCTATACTGTCAGTGCACAGTATTTTCTAAGTCTTACACGAACATTTCCTGAACATGAACACGTAACATGAACATGTTAATTAAACATAAACATGAGAATCTTTCCCATCACTACCTCCCACTCCATATGACATGAACATGTCATGTTTGCGGATTGCATCGTGGGAAGTGTAGGATCCAGTGTTTCTGGAGCTCGAGGGAGGTCAGGTGTCTCAGCTTCTGCTGCTTCAGTTTTGACCATCCTCTTTTCATTTGTTTCCTGCATGTTCCCCAACTTTATGACTTTATGATTAAACAAAGTGTGGACTACTCCTTTATGCTGTAAATGCTAAAACAAGTGATGAATTTGACATGTTAATTGAATATTTTGGTTATCAGTTCTCTTTGTTTCAACAAGCAGCATGTGGAATTTACAGTGTCAACAGTGTTTCACCTGCAGTCTACCAGAATGCTTGTTTATACATTGTTGACTGCTTACTTTCTCCCCTAACAGCCTACTTAACATTTACAGTGTTACAGTATGTCTGTTCAAGGGGTCAAAGCTGGTAGCTGGCAACATTTGTTCTCAGCATTGAAATGAAACACTGGCCCAAAAAAAGAAAAAAAATACACATTAAAATCATCAAAAACAGATTTGTGGTCAAAAAAATAAATAAAAAAAAAATTGATGGCACTGTGCTTTTTTTTTTTCAATATGACATTTTTCATTCCCCGAGATGATGCCGCCAGTCTTTCTTCTTTCATTTGAAGTTTTGATTTCAATGCCAGTGTCCTTGTTTCATGCCAAATTTTATTTGAAATGCCAACGGCTTCATACAATCCCAGAAGCTGCACTGGCAAGTTAATTAAAAGACTACTCTGCAAGTTGACATTATGGAGTGTTAGAGGACAAATCTGCACAGAAATCTAGTCAGACTCACTTTAAAGACTTCAGGTTATTTCATGGCATCTGGGAGCCATTACAGCACTTGACAGAGGAAATGTCTGGTCTGCTCCACTTGGGTGCCCTACAAGGCTGAGGTACAGGTATGAAATCTGTCTTTTTTTTTGGTTCATGTGCAGATCATAGTCTTTATCTTCTGTCTCACCCTTTCTTTCCAACTCCTCACCTCATCTTCATCCTACGCAGTGTAAGAATTCACTTTTTAATAGCTAGATCTTTCTTTTTAATTTCTCTGGAGCCCTGATGATATTGAAAGGACACACGCTGTGACTGACCACTAACCATTCAAACACATTACACCCTGTTTTTGCTTCTGCATGATTTAAATCTCAAACGGGACGGTTGTCCACAGTGAAAAACATCCATCATTTTGGCTTGGTTCGGTCTTCAGCTGCAAACATCACTTCATTTTCAAATCCTGAACCTCCACCTGAACACAACCAAAGCTTGTCATTATTCCTGCCACCTTTCCAGTATCCGAAGGCAAGGGATAAAAATGTCTTTTTTTAGATCCATAAATTATTCATAGAGAGTATTACAAATGCTAGATACACAGATTAGGCAGAGGCATGCAGTTTTCACTCTGGTTGAGCTGACATAATTCAGACCTCTAACAGTGTGTGTTTTTTCTCTCATCCACCTGGCAGAGAACAGGAGCGGCACTGCCTCAGACCTGTGTCACTCGCTTTGATGATCCACTTTCATTAAAAACTTCTGTACCTTCTCTTGCTGCAGTGAGCCTCATTTTCACCACACAAAAAACAACATTTGGGCTGTCTTGTTTGCCCATCAGGATTTTGTCTTAGTATTAATTCAGGATAAGGCTGGGAAACACAAGCGTAGAGAAACATTTAATTTGTTGACACGCTGTAGAGATGACTATGTGCAATCAGCCAGTTTTACAAAAGCACTCTTTACAGTGCAAACCTACAGCAAAGAAATGATAATGCCAGTTCAATCTTGGATGGGAGGAGAGAAATGCAGCAACAACACAAACCAAGTACAGCAGAAGTAGATCTATTAACACTGGTAGAAAGGTTGTTGGTCAACATGAACTTTTTTTCTTTTTTGGTTAAACTGTACTGCATTGTCAGTCGAAAAGTTGAAAAATCAGTGCGTAAATTCTAAAATCCTTTTGGATTGTCTAATATGCTGTGGAGATCATTTTTACTAAACACAGGAAACAAGGAAAGCCGCTCAAATTGTACAGCATGGACAGGATGCTGTGCTCCGCTGATGGATTTGAAAGAGTGAGTTTGTTCTGAGGTTTGTTATGCTGTTTGTGTAACACCTTTGTGTTGAGCTGTCTGCTGTAGTGCAGAGCGCCACTGCAGCAGCAACTGAAGTATGCTTTAGAAAGAGGCCTTGGTTGCCCTCTAGTGATGATGCCAAGCACTAGATGTGTCTCTAAGCCACAGTTGATATCTGAGCAGCACCGACAGCTCACTGTATTATTCAGTGGGTGCAGAGCTTTTGACAGAGGCTCAAAATCTGAGCAGACCGAGTGAGTCTGTATTCAGTAGCATGATTTCACATGTACACGGCCACTCGGATTAAGTTTACATTCTATAGGCTACATGAAAGGAATATAATCTATATCATATCCCCATAGAGCAAGAAGCGTGACAAAAAACCTAAAAGCGTTGACCCCTGAGCACGTCAGCATTTACAGACTCCCATCTAACAGTCCAATACAACGCTTAAGAGACATATATTTATGTAACTGCACATTATTTCACGTAATCTCACATCCTGTCCTACAAATCAGAACAAAAGCACATTTTACATTCATTTTGTCTCATTCACACTTGTGCTTCAGATGCTTAAAGAAAACAAAACAATACATTTGCTTCCATCTACATGCTGTCTCTATTTTGCTACAAATGAAATGTGGTAACAAGGATGGGGAACATCTGGCCTGTTTTTGCCTCAGCTCCAATAACAGTTTATAGTACCTACAGTGTCTTTTAAATCAGTAGCCAAACCCTCCATGTGATCAGGTTTGTGGATGTGATCAACAGTTTATGTGACACAGAAATGGATCCAGGATAAGTTGCCTCTTTTCTCGTATGCTTTCCAACTTTAATCCGGATTCCTCTGTTCCTATCAGAGAGTCTCAGGGGTTTGCACCCTCAGCTGGCAGCATGACTGTCCGTGTCCAAGTCTGAGGCCTCAGCCTCATCTGCAGATCCAGTCAGGGACGGGTAAGGCCGCGGCTGGTCTAAGTTGACATAGTTAACCTTCAGACTGATATAGTGCTCTCCCTCCAGGCAGGATAGGATGTGTTGAATTTCTATAACAAGGCCATTGAAGCTAGGTCTGCACTCAGGCTCCGGGTCCCAACATGCCAGCATGATGGAATAGCTGTGGAATGAATAAATGCCGAAATGAGGGAATGAGTAAGCAGGTGGGTAAATATGTAAGCAGGTAAGTGAACTAGTGAATGATGGCCATTGTTATATTAAAGATTATATATAAATTCGTACATATTGACAGAGAACTGAGTGTCCTGCAGAAACTCAAACGATAACCTGCTGAATCTTTTGTATAATGTTGTGTTGTCATTATGGCATGTGATATTCATTAGGTGCATGTAATTCTTACAGTGTATCAGGGCAAAACTGTGGCTGGGGAAGCCGACGTCCCTTCAGCAAGTAGTGTGTGATGTCATAGGGATCCACATCCGGATATGGGCTTGCACCTCTGGTCAACAGCTCCCACATTAAGATGCCATATGACCACTGAGAAAGAGGCAAGCAATGTATAGTAGATACACACATAATAGCTGTAAGAAGCATATTTCAGTGAGCTGGATACAGTGAACTCACCACGTCAGACTTGGTCGTGAACTTTTGCGTTTGCAGGCTTTCGATGGCCATCCATTTCACAGGCAGCTTCACCCGTTTGTGGTGTTGAATGCTGTAGTACTCCTTGTCATAGATGTCCCTCGCCATACCGAAGTCTGCCACCTTTACTGTGAAGGTTTCATCCAGCCTGAAAAGAGAAGGCATTTTAAAAGTACATCATCTCCCCGCCTGCTGCTGTTTAGACAGCACATCTCTAGGCAGTGATGGTCCCATGAGGGATATGCCAGCACAGGTGAGATACAGAAGTAGTGAAAACAAGATTAGAGAGAAAGTGACCTTTGACCTTTGACCACCAAAATTCAAGCAGTTCATCCTTGAGTTCAAGTGAACATTTGTGACAAATTTGAAGAAATTTTACAAAGTAATTTCTGAGATATCATGTTCACGAGAATGGGATGGATACACACACACACACACACACACACACACACACACACACACACACACACACACATACACACACACAAACACACATGAAAACATACAAAGTCAGGAAACAAGACTGGCATCAGTTTCCCAAAATGTCAAACTATTCCTGACTATTTACGGGCAAACGAACAGATCACAAAAGGAATGTTACAGAAAATACCAGAGCCTCAAATATTTATCCTCCCAAGAGGCCCTCAGATGGACTAGGTAATCTATCTTGATTTAATATATATTCTAAAATTGAACTTTTTATATGGTTGGATCATCACAGAAAGCCCTTATTGAGGCATTCAAATTGGAAATACATTTTTATTGTGCTTTTGGGGTTATACTAACTTCGTGAAAGTTATTTTTCTGTGCTGTAAGTACTCTAGTTGACTATAGAACATTACCAACCAACACTGTAGTATTTGTTTCTTAAGTTCAAGCAACAAAGATATTCAATAACTTACATACACCTTTATACATAAGCTAAACTTGCGTTACCTTAAAACGAGAGACAGTGAAATGGCCTCGTGAGGTGAAACAAAGCTTCTCCACTGACATGTCATGGGCCAGTAATCAGTGGATGATTCACACTTACATGCAGTTACGTGCAGCCAGGTCCCTGTGGACAAACTTCTTCTGGGATAAATACTCCATCCCCTTGGCAACCTGAAGTCCAAAGCCAATCAGGTCTTTCACGGTTGGGTTCTGTGGAGGACAAAGATGTATTACACTGAGCTGACCCATCAAAAGCCTGTCAAATTAGTAAAACTTAGGTTAAGAGAGCAAATATCCATGAGCCTCCTGGTCCAAAAAGTGTCATTGCGTAATTTACCCTGTTCTCGGAGCGGATGAAATGACGCACATCCCCATGCTTCATATACGGCAGAACCACCAGGGGGAGCCCTTCTTTAGGCAGCATGATGCCCAGCAGAGACAGGATGTTTGGGTGGTGGAAGCCTTTCATGATGATGCCCTCTCTGAGGAACTGGTCCACCTCCCCTATGTCTGTGATCCCTGTTAATACAATCCATAAGGTTAAACAGACAAATCCAAAAGCCACAAGCTCATATAATGCTGAGAAAACAAAAAGCTGCATACTGTTCAGTGATTTAACAGCACAGTGGGTCTCATGCTTGTTGCTGTCTATCAGGTATCCATGATAAACTGTCCCAAAGTGGCCTGCATAAGAACAAAAAATGGTTGTTATGGATATGTCTGCACATTATATGCAAAATAACAAAAAAAAAAAAAAACATTGTAAAACACAAGAGGCCTACCTTTGCCGATAATCTGGCTATCCTCAATTCGGAGCATCTCAGCAGGGATCAGGACATTTTTGACCTCTTCAAGAAGATCAGAACTTAGACTGACCATCGAGATACTGTCCTGTGGCACTAAAGGAATGGACAGATGATCGTAGCTGGCAGCATACAACAAGCCTTGGAAGGCCATTCCTCCTGAGCCTGATGTTTGACTGGAGAGATTGACTGTAACACACAAGGGAAAGCACACATACCATAAAGCTGCACTTTTTGTTATTACTCTTACCAAAGAGATGACTGCCTACTGTCTACAGTAGACCAGAATGGACAAATCAAACACTGGCTCTAGAGAAGGCCTTTTCACTTGGTTGCAATGTGCAACATCACCACTAGATGGCACTAAATCCGACACACTGGACCTTTTACTTAAGTCGGTTGGTTGTTAAATTAAAACATTCTTCCCAAACAGACAAATATTACATGCTTTTTTCTATGTAAGCAGAGAAAGTATTTGGTTGAATGAGACAAAAACATTAAATGTTTATTGTTGCTTGGGCGGAAAACAATTACTATAATTTCTTTGAAAGAATTTATTAATATTTGACCGTTTACTAGTCAGGTTGTTCTGGATCTCCTTGTATGTTTTACATGTATCTTTTTATTTAGCAATTTCCGTACAATACTACAAAGATTTATTGAATATATACAGTATATTTCAAAGGATGTACTTTGTAGGGTTAGTTGTACAGGATGAAGAAAAGGAAAGGGAATGAACAAATGGAAGAAGTGATTAACAGTTAATTTGGATTCATTTCATTTCATGAATGAATGAATTTGGTTGTCCCACCTCGTCTGTAATCACCTGTCGGAGAGAAATTGGGGCCGCTGCCCATGCGGTTCCGTGAAAGCATTGTTGATAAACGATTCTCGATGTTGGCTGAAACGACACATACACTTAATGAAGATGACGTTGAAACGTTGAAAATACACAGCGAGCAGAATGTATCGAGAAATTTCTCACCCCTCTTTTTCTTCCTCAGATGGATCATCACAAGTAACGCGAGGCCAGCACCTACTACCAATGCAGCAATGATTCCCAGCACAATGCCCGCGATCACGGTGTTGTTGTTGCTGTCATCGTTCACAACTGTACCCACATTATAAACTTTCGCATTCACAAACACCTACAGAAGTTGAACAGATGATTTACTTTTGTTAAACACATTTAATTTAAAGTGATTAATGTTAAGCTTGTTAAGCAGAGTCTCTCACCCTGACGGGCAGTCCCTCGCTGGGAATAACAAGACCTTTAGGAATCCTGCAGGTCAGTTCATTTAACAGAACCTGGGCGTTGCAGTTCACACCCCCAATGGTCATTATGATCTTCATACACGTCCTCACTGTGTTCAGTTTGCTATGCTGTTACATATGCGGAAAAAAATAAGTATATATGTTAAAAGACAAGTGGCGATTGGTGTTTTACATGCATTAACAACTGTTTCTGAGATTTTAACACAGAAAAGTATTTGAGTGTGTGTAAACATACATGCAGTGAAACTTCCGTCTCTCCTGGTTTAAGGAGTAATAAATTGTCATCGTTTTCAAAGGGGATGACTTTGACGTCGGGGTGATAGTCAAACCGTCTCTTCAAGAGGTTACTTTTTCCATCCATGTCAATAAATATCTCTCCAATGTCTGACTTTTCTTCTGGCATTTCCTCAGGAAAAGCAGGGGCTGAGCACTCCATATGTGTGGCGTTTGTTGTGCCATTGCAGACCTTAAGTGAAATAGTATTTGAAATCACAACTGCTGTCTCAGTTTCGCATAAAATGAAAGCAATGTCCGGCTAAAGAGTAAAAAGTCTCGTACACAAGCATTAATTGAAAAGGGTTAACTCACTTGTTCAAGAGGTTGCAGGTTGGGATTTTTGGAGGTGTAACGAACCACAGTTGTGTGGGCAGAGTCAAGATTCTGACCTTCTATCACCAGCTTGGAGCCGCTGTATGACAATATATCACGTGAATAATAGCACTGACTTGTTATATGACAATAATAATTTAAGAAGATAATAAGACCAGTGTCATACCTTTGGAAACCGCAGTGAGGTTGTACAGAGCTTACAACTGGGTTTTTCTTGTAGAAGAACATCTTTGAGGTTGTCACTTGAAAGTTGTCAATGATGACTTTCACAGGTACCTTCCCGACACCTGCTGCAGGTGCTGTGCGGCAGATGATCGAAGACAAAGTCCCACTTCCTTCAGTAGTACTGAGAAGAATAGAGATCTTAATTAATTCATCTGAACACGGTGAGATGAACATGTTGTAGACTATAGTCACATGTTACCAAAAGAAGCAGTCCCCTGCGTTGCTCACCTTTGAATGCTGCACTGTTTGTCAGCAAAGTTGACATTTCTCTGTATCCCAGAATTAAGATATCTGCCTGTCAGTGTAACCGTTGTTCCTCCAAACGCGGGCCCAAAGTCAGGTTTGATTTCTGTTATGCTCGGCTCCTGATTAGAAAGAGGTGAAATGTTTTATCTCTTAACAATGTACATTATTGCAACTTAAAAAAACACATGCATAGAACTCATTAAAACTGCTGCAACTGCATAAAGGTGCTCACCACGAAAGAGAAGCCAGGCATCTGAGCTGTGCCTTCAATTGAGTAGCGGCCCTCCACTTCTCCCTCGTGCACTTCCAGAGTGATGGTGAGGTTCTGGTTCAGTGTGGTTTTTTCCTGAATCTTGCATACTAGCCTGTATTGGAGACACAGGGAATGGTGAGGTTAAAAACATGTTCCTGAAAAATAGAAGTACAGCATAACAAGACAAGACTCTATTATGGTCTATTAATAGACCAAATTTAATAGGCAAATGTTTTATAGGCAAATTTCAAACTGACAAAATGTTATACTTAATTTAATACTTGTGAGACTAGTAAGTGAAAAAACAATTCTATATAAAGCTTTGAAGACTAGGAAACCACATCATACTATCAAAAAACATTTTAATGAATCAAAAAACATTCCAAATCTAATAATTCAAATAAATAAAGAAGTTTTCAAGAACAGTTACATATCAAGATCCTCATTAAGACCACAGGGAGACAAAATAGATCCAAAACCTCTCTCGTTGGAGGAGTAGTTTTGGATCCATTTCTTAAAATTCAAACTAATTAATATCACTCTTGCCTAGCTCACAGTGTCCATCACTTCCAACACACAAATGCTGAGAAAATGAACTGTGTGTGAATGAAGGAACTGTGAGCATGTGTGCTACTCACACTTCACTGCTGCTCTTTTCAGGCAGGACTGTGCACAAGGTCCCGGAGCCCACCGTGATGATGTGGGTTTTGTCGCTAATGATGGCAGGTCGCAGAGGAGACTGAAAATCCCAGCCGCACAGTGTCACCTCTGTCTCACCGCCAGCTGGTTCCATCTTAGGGAAGAACTGCAGACAAAAAGGTTTTCATCCAGAGTAGCAATCAGTGTCTCTGTGAAATTACCCGATGAGTCATGGTGTTTAAACTTCATGCACTGGCTAATCAGTTACACCTAGCAGCAGATCTACCTCTGTTATGACAGGTGCGCAAGATTTTTTGTTCCATTGCGAGTCACACTCATGCTGCCTGGAGCAGATTCCTGAACACCAGCCACAGTTCATGAAGCGTGGAGCCGCCAAACACATGGAGCAGGTCATAAAATGTGCACACCCCGGTCCTGCAGAGGGCACCTTGAACATCTAGACCAGGGAGGGAGGAAGACATGGGTGGGGTAAGCCAGAGGTAAAAGAGACTGGTCAAAAGATAAGCAGGAAAACTTTTATGATTCTTACTATGCTATGGCTAATTATGGCTCTGATGTGTCTTTAAGGTACTGGGTACTACAAGAAATCTCACCCTCTTCTCAAGGAGGTGACACAACCGTACAGTTGAGTCTTTTGGCCTTTATAACTGAATTTGTCATGTTTCTGGCACTTTTAGTATTTTATCTTTTTAAGACGTATCTGTGGCCTTTGTTACTGATATGATGACAGTGCATGGGGTGTGGCAGCTCTACTATCCAACAATTATCCAGTGACAATGGGCCACCTATTCTCCGATGACCATACATGTGCTTGCCTTATGTCTTTGTTCAGTTTGACGTTAAAGGCTACAAATCCATCCACTCCATGTACCTTATTTCCAACCACAAAGAGAAGTGAATCTTCTGAGTACACAGCTGCTGTCCTGGACACCTGGGTCCCTTCCAGAGAATAGTTGGCAAAAACAATGGGCTTGTACAGAGAAAGAATCACCTAAAGCAGACAAAACAGAGCGGTAACATCACAAGGATTTTCATGTTTGGGAGTCTTTCTTCTAAAAATAGACAAATGTTTAATTCAGACATTTGGAATAATGTTTAGTATGAGAATTGATCAAAAAAGGCAAGACTACTCTATCTGGTGCTGTAAAATGCATTTGAACTTCAGAGAGCACAAATGTTTTATTCTCAGGCATAGTTCTACCTGCAGTATCCGTCCATCTGAGGTACCAAAGTGGCCCAAAGTGTGATTCCCAATAGTGGTGACCAGGACAGCAGTGAAAAGGACATTTCTCATCTGCCTGTTGAAGAGGTCCAGTCTGTAGTACGGCTTTGACACCAGAGTAGCTTTGGCATCACATGTGTCGTTGCCGTCAGAGCTCTGCACAAGTGGGAGAAGCACATCCAGAACAAGGGTGTCAGTTTTTAGTCGGGAGTGGGAGAAAAGATTGAAATGTACAGCATCTGCTTCTGTCATTATCAAACACACACACACACACACACACACGCTTGTATATGCCTGTGCGTGAGAGAGGAAGAGGGATAGAAAAAGGGGTTATCTTGATGCATTCATTTCAGGAGGAAGTGCTCCAGCCTCGCCTCTAGCCAAAGTAAAAAGCAGTGAGACAAGGTCATAAAAACAGCAGCTCCATATGTTGACTTGGTGACTGCAGATACTGAAACTGGACTTTCCATACTTTTGCACACATAAAACCGCAGATGACGTGTGTGTGGATGGCTGCCAGAGCATAATTTACTTTGGTTAATAAAAAGTAATTATTCAAAAGGGGAAAAAAGAGAGGATGTGTTGAACTTATAGTAAACATTCCACTGCGAAGCAATTTAGCTGACCTGCCCCAGCATGCCCCTGTTTGCTTCCCACTATCTGAATGCCCCATATTTACGTCATTTGATCTTTTCAGTTATTCTCTATTCCAGCATTTCAAGCTTGAACACAATACACACAGTATCCAAGTTGTTTGATTGCACACACCCAATTCTAAAAACACTTAGCTTGAACTCAGGGAGTACTTGACAATAACTGTTGCAACCATCATTTATTCTCTTTCCTCCTAACCCCTCATTTCTTCAACATTCTACCTATTTCCTGCTCAAAGAACATGCGTAACAGCCAGGCACGGCCCAACACTGTCCCTCCCCTTGAAATTCCTCCTTTTTATCAGCAGAATTTATAACTTGTGTTTGTTGGCACACATCCCTGTAGGTGTACACATGGCTCTGAGAGCTCAAAGGACACAGTTTGAACCCCATAAAAGGAAACAGACCACACCTTTATTATTTTTAAAACAGCCAATTGCTCTCTTTGATGACGGTGTTTTGACAGTGATTTCTGCCTGTTATTTAAGGATTAAACCTTCCAAGTTGCCTTAACTTTCCAACACCTTTTCTCCTCTGGTAGCTTATCAGTTAAGGGGTCTAATCATTGAGGCTTTTATCTTGAAATACATATCTGCATTTCAGTTGCCACCCTTTCGCCGAGAAAGACTGAAACTTAATAGAGCAGAGAAACGGTGTGGCAATGCCCGGGTCACACTACTGACTCATCCACCCCTCCCAGTTCTCTCATCTGGCCCCGCTCTCTCACACACCTTCATCAGAGTTGCCACAGGCATATAATATTCCAGTAGTCAAGATTTACTTTATGTGCTAATTGCAGTGTCTCTCGCAGTATGCTTATTGCTCAAGACAATATAAAACTGTAAGCTTAATGATAAACTACACTGTTCCGATCATAGGTGACTTAATTACACAATGTTTGTCTGGATGGGTCACTTCCTGTCTGGGCACAAGGGGACCTTTGTACCATTCCTCTGCTCCAATGACAGCCAGGGATTAAAAAAAAGAAGAATTACTCACTTCATGGGGGCAGCTCTCGAGCGGCTGGAAGTGACGTAGACCTCTGGACAGCTGCTCCGAACCTGACTTGCAGCAGGCCTCCACACCTTCATCAATTGCATGGTTCACTTTAGTCAGAGGGAAGGCACAGAGGGCTGAGTCCTTCTGAGGCTCACCACGCTCATTCACCTCTGCAAACACACCATACAGAATGTCCTCTGTCTCATCCACCCTCAGCTCATCTGCCAAATCCTTCCCCACTTTCCAAAAGTGTGCCGCCTGTAGCCCATTGTACACAATGTCCCTGAAAGCCTCCCTCCGTCTCCTCCTGCGTTTTGAGTTGTACCGGCACTCCAGGACCACCTCTCTGTACATCCACACCTCTGGAATTAAAATCGGCAGTCGTCCCAGACGAGTCTGAAAAGCTGAGTTGCTCTTTGATGGATTTTCTCTCTGCAGGGACAGGAAGTAGACATATTCCTTGGTGGAGAAGCTGTAGATGTAATCAATTTTGTATGAGTCCCGTAGACCGGGGAGCACTGTCAGCCCATTCATGACCATATGAAAGCCATCTTCAGTTGAAAGTGGCCTCATCGCTGATATTGACCTCCTTGGATACCTTTGGGCCACTTTGTCATTGACAGAAGCTGCCACAAAAAAGAACGATGTGGCTCCCTGTTCAACGATGGTGACTTTGGTGCCAAGTGGGCTGGCCAGACAGTCTGGACAGTAGGTTGGAGAGTTCTGCTCCTTTTTGTATAAACACTGAGGCTCAGGCTGTGCAGATTCAATGTTAATGAAGTAACATATCCCATGCTGAGTACTCCCACAAATGTACAAGTATGGCAAAAGAAATCCAGCAGGATCCAAGAGCAGAACCTCATTGTCTGTGTCCACTGGATCCCCAGGATCTGGTTCTATGTCGCACACCCTGCAGGTTTCACAGTCAGGACTGCCAACAGGTCCAGTTTTCACCTCCCATATTTTTCCCATCGTATAGTTGACTGCTGTTATTACATTCTGGCATGCAATGTACGTCTCTGACTCATTTGAATACATTTTCACAGCTATGTTCTGTATAGGTTTGTCTGTTTGGAAGTGGGGGAGGGAGTATTTTACAGTGAAATCCACCAGCCTGCGTGGAGTAGGAGGACATGTGTGCTGTCCTGAGGCAGTCTGTGTTTGTATCCATATGCATACTGTCAGCAAGGCGGCCCACGTGACCATCTCCACGTCACAGTCCACCGTGATTGAGTGCTACCTATAAGATACTCGCCTCAAAGAGAACATTCTGGGGAACCAGCAGGAGCTCTGTGAGGGAAGAACACATGAGGAACGCTGAGATTTAACAGAGCAGTAACATTTGAGTCTCACATTCAACAGAGATTCACTGCTTTTGAAGTGGAGGTGGATACTGTAAACATCTTAGCTTGTTTAAACTGAGAAATACAGCATGAGGAACTGAGGAAAGAGGAAAAAGTATCAGCTGCTTTTTTCTGTCTGAGCCCCGTGATTAAGTAGCTGCTGTTTTTTAAAATGAGGCATCTACGATAGGACTCGACACGCACATTGTGGTATATAGCTGTGAAACTTACTGAGCTATAAAGCTGATAAAGGCAGTGGCAAAAATAACAAGTTGGTAGAGTCAAGATAAAATCTAGTGTGGGCAAGACATGACTTGCTGCAACATGTGGAGCAACCATGGAAATGTTCAGGCCTCCAGAGCCATACATGGAATAAACAGTAGAATAACTCAGCCTAATGTTTTCAGAGAGTAACACCAGGCTTAATGGTTGCTCAAATAACCCTGCAAATAATTCATTAGTTACCTTGTATTCCCCATTTTAATACACCGAATATTTAAAAAGTTTCAAAATAGAGAAGAACACAATGCTATTAAAGGAGAACATTAAAGGCAAGATGACTATAAATAGGATCGTTTGTATTGAGGTTAAGTGATTAAATGGCATCTCATGTGCAGGAAGGAGCAACAAAACTGATAAGCTGTGAATTAAAAGTGAATTCAGTCATTCATTAACATGGACCAATGGCTGCTGTAGATGTCCTATATAAAATAAATATATACATATATGTACTGAAATCATCTTACCTGGCTTTGAAAGAGGGAGGGTGCCTCTGCGATTTGTCCAACAGTCTGAAAATGTGAATTGTTCACGAGATAAACTTCCTGTGTTAGTGACGCTCCACTCACTGACCTGCAGCAGCGCACTCACCTGACAGCACCGGACTCCCACTGGCACGCAGCTGACACTGAACTACAAGAAGTTTCAGCTGCAGTCTACACATGAAAACAGGATGTCGCCCTCGCCTTCAAAATAAAAGCGCAGCGGGAAAAGGGCCTCGCGGTGGGAGTGCGTGATGATTAGTGATTCGTTTTTCATGCTTTCAAAAAGAATTTGACGGATCATCAAATATGATGTCTTATTTGTGATTGACTGCTGGTTTTACTTCATTTTATTCGATAGTAATAAGATAAGATAAAAACTTTATCTATCCCAGAGAGGAAATTGCATGTATGTTGAGCGTGACATAGTCAAGAGAGGGACGAAACAGTAAGATAATAAAAAGATCAAAATCAGAAATGACTTTGAAAAACCTCGGAAATTATATGCATTGCAATACCTCTTTGAAAAACATGTTTTGAGCGTTGTGTAATTATGTATGTGCAGAAGTAATGAGAGCCATAAAATGACAGGCCTGTATAATCATTATTTAAAACAATATTTTTACTGCAATAAATAAACAGAAATCTTACCATAAGAAGTGAATAAATAATATAATAATAAATAAAAACAGAATGACATTTAAGTTCAAGTTTTGTTGAAAAATCTTCCAATTTGAGCAGAACTGTCTTTTTAAATAGGGCCTATGGAGTCAAATTGTCCCCATTTCACCCACTTGTATTAAGCCCACTCAGCAAACGTTGCAACATGTTCTGCAGTCCGAGAATTCGGGTTTATTTTGAAAGCCGGAGAGCAAAAATGCTGTCGTCACTCTGACTTGCTTGACTGTGGTATTCTTTAAGTGGGTGCTGTCCTGTCAAGCCGCGCCCGCAACGAGGAAGTACGAAATAGTTGCGAAATCCGACCACTTCAAAAATATACTCATCATTTCCTTCCCAGGAGTCCTATCATGTCTCCAACTGCAGCTCTTTTCCACTTACCAGTCATTGTGTCAAATTTTGTGGAAAAAACATGTCACCGTTTGAATGCAGGCTGCTCTATCTGCGCTTGTAGGATTTTGGCCAAAAATGCATTGCTTTCAGATGAGGAATGAGGTTAGTCCTCAGATACAGGCAGCTCCAGCCAGGAAGCTATGAGAAGAATGTGTTCATTTCTGCAGCCAGACCACATCATGTAAGGCAAGCAATGTGACTTTAGAGATAAAATTTTTTGCAGATATAAAGGAGAAGAACTCAGTTGCATATTAGCAATTGGGCCATAATATAGAAAATAAGGTTACCCATCTGCACTCATTTCCAAATAGAAATGTTGCTGACATGAAGAATTATGCCTCCAAAAGTTAAACATCTACCACTGAATCCAAAGTTCAGTCATCACAGACTGTTTGAAAAGTCTGTGTTACCTCACCTTCCATAGCAAAAAGCACTTTAAAGTGTCATTCTTCACACATTCACTGCTTTCAAACCTCTAACCACAAAGACCCCATCATTACTATTTGTGTTACAGAGACGAGTTTGACAAGCAAACTGCAGCAAAAGAGCCGCATGACACAGACAGAGCTGTTTGGATGTGAGCTCGCTGTGGACTTGCTCTCACTGAGGGCTCAGACGTCGACTGCTGACCAAACAGACTGTCAGAAACAGCAGTGTTAAGGACATCACATCCAGTCCTTGAGTTTGCATCTGTTCCTGGGTCGCTCACTGAGGACACGAGCCAAATGAAAGCACATATGCAAGTACACTGAGGCAAGCAACTTAGATTTAGGTTTGGGCCATACAAGGAGCATTCTGTGTTGCTATCAAGCAGGAGAATCTCCAGAGATATATTAATGTCTGAGCTCAAATTCCCAGATGAGGGTTTAAAATAAACGGCCAGAAATTTTGTTATTTCCCACAAGCCTAAAAATCAAGTGAAACAGCTGGCTTTGTGGTTCATTGGTTATAGGTTTGGCTATATAGTCATTCTATCCTTTTATAATATAAAGAAAGGCGAACACTAAGTGAACTATTTTTGATTTTAATTACAGTAAACAAATGATCATACTTACAGTGTGTACATGGATCAGTGTCTAACAGCAAAGTGTATCAGCAGCTGATCTAAGTATTTGTGTTTAAGGATGTTTGTGTAGAGATTTTAATCCATTTAGATTCACCAAACACTGCCTATAGGCTGTTATAATGACACCACCAAAAATCATCCGATCCACACGAGACACTGTAAAATGCTGATTCCTTCAAAAGACGAATTAAAAATGATTACTGTTATTGTTGGCAGAGGAACACCTGTGCAAATGATTGACAGTGATGCTCAATATTCAGTGGTTATTGGCAATGAATGAATGGATGGGATGATGCGTTCATAATTCTTTTATAGTGTTCATAAATGTGAGCGCTACACCTCTCATTCTGGAAATACAACTTTGACGACTGAGCTTGTTATGTACATCATGATTTTTTCAAATTTCCAGCCTAAAGAGAACAATGAGGGAGTACTGACCCACACAGTATAATTAAAAAAGAAGGATAAACAAGAAATAGCTGGAAAATCACTACAGTGACAATTCGATCCTAGCTAGAGCTTGTTTTGAAAAAGAAAAAGCTGTCTGTTTTAGGATATAATACAGGCTAATTCAAGTCATCATATTCGCTCTGATTCCAGGTTCCTCTCTAGAAATTGTTGGCTTGAAGTTGTTTGTTCCTCATTCACCCACCACAATGACTTTAGTGGTTTGCCATCTTACTGCCTCTACTTGATTCGTAATGCTGAATCATTTCGGGTCACTCCTCAACGTGCAGTACTTTCTTCTGGAAGGGATTTTTTTTTTTTTAAACTGAGACTGAGATTGAGATTGTTGAAATGAATGACAAACACATTAAGCAATAGACAGAGAAGGGTGGATCACTGTTATTGTCATCATGGCAAAGATCCCCTCCAGACATGTTTGAAGATGTGTAAAAATACTCTGTGATGAATAATAATTTAATGTTATATGGTGTTTGCTTACAAAAAAGTTCAATTAACAAGGTAAAAAATACCTAAACATCTAGTCCCTTTCCCTCTTTGAAATAATGACACATAATGACTTTATGTGATTAGCTTATGCTTCACAGTTACTTCATACATTAATCGATATCTGATTACATTAGCTTCACCCCCAAGTGGCTGTGAAAAAGTAAGAGTACAGAAATACATTTTTGAGTGGAAGGGGACTTTAAATTATCATTCAAGACCAGTTCTCATGAATATCTGCAAAGTGGTTTTTAAACACCAGAAAATCACATTTATTTCAAATTAGATATACAGGGAGTTTCCACAATGAGCCAGTCAATAAAGTTAAATTTAAGGTTGACTCGCATTTCTTCCACTTCTACCTCCCAAACCACATTCAAATAACAGGGATTGTTAAGTATAGTGATGTAGAGTTTGTCAGCAGCAGCGTGTCGTTCACAAGTCGAATCACAGTCTTGAGTCTCCCTCTAGTGGCCAGACCTGACAGTGCCGCCTTGGCGCAGCGACAAACCTTGCAAGAATCTTGTAAAACGAAAGTGAAATACTTTATTCTAAACTGTCATCTCATCATCTGTCACGCCAGATTCACTTTCTGTTCGTGGTTTGATCTGTTAGGTGGTTGTTGGAGGGCGTTAGTCCTGCTGATTCCTCACTTCAAACCGGTCATCTGTTGTTTAAGACTGTCATCTGCAAGTGCATCATGTCGGAAATCGGTGGAATCGATGAAAGATTCTACTCCAGGCAGCTGTAAGTACTCCACATACTGACGAGGGGTCAGTTTAATTGGGCTCATGGCTGTCCCACACCCTTACCTGTTCTTTCACTTGCACAGGTATGTTCTGGGTCATGACGCCATGCATCGCATGGGCACAGCCAGCGTCCTCATTGCAGGTATGCGTGGTCTTGGAGCAGAAATAGCCAAGAATGTGGTTTTGTCCGGAGTGAAGTCCGTCACGGTCCAGGATGAAGGGCAGACAGCGTGGGCCGACCTGTCCTCTCAGGTACTAACCCTGTGGTGTTCAGCTGTTCAAGTGATAATCATAAATACATATTTTATGTATGCGTCCGATTTAATTCAAGGGCAACGTAAAAACCAAACAACTTCCTGTTTGAGGAAAACCAAATTGTCAAAACTGTGTAATTAACGTGTAATTATCCTGTTACAGTGATTCATGATTATTTATTCTTTTATTTTCAACTATTAATAGCATTACTATTACTATGTCATTTAAGTGTTGTCAGATTTGAGATGATATTATGGTAGTAATGACGCATTATCACATCATAAAAAAGGCTTTAATGATTAACTTTTTAAATCTTTCCTTAGCTACTACATAAGCAATAAAATAATTGTCTCAATTTAACATATCGGTCATCGTAAAGGTTAGTAACATTGGTCTTGCATGTGAAAAAGCAGATAATTACGAATGGAGTGTGCTGGTGATTGTAAACTGCTTTTGCAAAGGAAGTCATCTTACTTTCACTATTGAGCACATTTACTCCCCACCCCCACCCCTTCTGCAGCACATTATTACCATGGAAGAATCATAAGTAGCTGCTATTCATTTATTATAATCACAACAGTTTTTCCTGAAGACGTCTCATCTTGGGCAGAACCGAGCCACGTGTTCCCTGCAACAGCTGTCCGACTTGAACCCACGTGTGCGGGTGTCAGCACACACTGGACCACTGCATGACAACCTGCTTCTGCAATTCCAGGTATGTCACTGCAGTGCCACGTGGTGCAGAGAGGTTTCATGTTGATTACATATCTAAATGATTAGCTTTTGTGTCTGTCTCTGATTTCTGTCTGGTATTGTTACCGTTATTACTCAGGTGGTGGTCCTCACTGACTCCTCACTGGATGATCAGAAGCGCATTGGTGAGCTCTGCCATTCACATGGAATCAATTTCATCGTAGCAGACACCAAAGGACTGTGTGGGTAAGTGGGCTGATTGAACATACTTAAAAGTATGGAAGTGTGGAAGAAAGAGGCAAAACTCTTACGGTTGTTTTGCAGTCAGTTGTTCTGTGACTTTGGGGAGGAGTTTGTGGTCTTGGACGGGGATGGAGAGAAGCCTGCATCAGCGATGATCCAAAGAATCTCTAAGGTACTGGCCTCCATTTGTTTTATGTTACTGGCATATCATAGTTTTTGTTTTATTTTAGATTTTTTAGGTTTTCGACAATTGTGCAAAAGAAGCTTACCTGAGCATTATTGCTTGATTTTAGGACAATCCTGGCGTGGTGTTCTGCACAGATGACCGGAGTCATGAGTTTTCAGATGGCTGCAAAGTTTCCTTCTCCGAAGTCCAAGGCATGACGGAGCTCAACAGCATGGGCCCTGTGGAGATCAAAGTCTGTGGTTAGTGTCACTTTGCCCCACAGTGCATCTGTGTGCCATGCTGTGGCCGTCTGCATGCCACTCAACATTTTCAGCCTCTCCGCAGAGCATCCCGGTAGAGTTTGATAGCTGTGATGAGAATTTGTCTTCATGTGGTTTATCACAAGGCCCATACTCCTTCAGCATTGGTGACACTTCAGACTTTTCTGAGTATGAACGAGGTGGAATAGTGACTGAGGTTAAACAGCCCTTCAAGATGAATTTCGTAAGTATCAACACTTTGTTTTAGCTTTATTGATTTTTGCTTTTGAGAAAGTGTACCCTTTGTCAATAAGATGACTGCAACACAGAAACCATTCTGTGAGGCCCTATTGGACCATGAGCTGGTGATAACGAGCGATTATGGAAAAATAGCGACGAACCGCACCCTGCATTTGGCTTTCCAAGCCATCCATAGCTTTGTGAAGAAAGAACAGCGACTCCCTCTTCCTCAGTCTCAGGTCAGTGAAGGTTGCAGGATACTGCAGCCCATATTCAGTTACAGAGCAAGCTGGAAGCAAAAAATAGAGTAAGTGAAACAAGTTAACTGACTTGTCACATCTTGATTCATCCCGTGCAGGCAGATGCAGATGCCCTGCTTGACATGGTGAGAGAGCTGAATACAGTCGCACAGCTGGAAGAGTTGGATGAAGCTGCTGTGAGGAAACTGTCCTACACAGCTCAGGGCGACTTGGCTCCTATGAATGCTTTCATTGGAGGCATTGCTGCTCAAGAAGTTATTAAGGTGAGGTTAATGCCCCTAACATTCGCTTCATCTTTCATCATTTTATGGAGCAGAACAACACTGTTGTTACATTGTATATATTAATTATACATAGCTTAGCACTCGCAGCACGGTGGTGGTGCTTGTAGCTGACTGTGTTTTTGCACTGTGCACTCTGTAACGTTCCTGTAGGCATGTAGTGGGAAATTTACGCCTCTTCAGCAGTGGCTATATTTCGATGCACTGGAGTGCCTCCCCGAAGAGGAGGACGAACTGGCAGAGTGCCCCCGGTCAGCTGTATGTTGAGAGATTATTTCATTTAAACAGTTGTATCGATCGGGAACATTCAATCAGACTTTGTATGTAAAATCAGCACTTTTTGTTTTCCCCTTTGACAGAAACAGATGAGGTACGATGGACAGACTGCTGTGTTTGGGTCAGCGTTCCAGGAGAAGCTTGAGAGGCAGAAGTATTTCCTGGTGAGGGCAGGTTTGGTATTTGTCCAGCAGGGGGCACACTCTGCGCTGGAAACCAGGAGCTCCATCTGTGTTTTCCTTTGATCTTGTTTGGTGTTAATGATGGCACATGCAGGAAATGGCTGCGATTCAGGTGGCATTTCCTGCCAGGGTTGACCTCTTGGTGTGCAGGGACTGTTCAGCAGTGCCAAGCCTTTTCTCTGTTTCCTTTAAAAGTGTTGTTTTTGCTGTTGTTTACTGGCTGTTTGAGAGAGAGAGAGTGTGTGCGTGTGTTTGTTCTATCACTGTAAAAATTGCATGCAGTGTATCAGGAAGCAAAACAAGTTACATGCAACAATAGATGAATACTTTTCTACGACATTGTAAAGGGCAAATTCTCTTTTTTATCTGTAAAACATAGATTTAATTTGATGACATTCACTTGCATTGCATGAGCTAATATACATTTAGTCTGACACAGTCTGTCTTGTCATTTTTCAAGGTTGGGGCTGGTGCTATTGGCTGTGAGCTTCTTAAGAACTTTGCCCTGATTGGGCTCGGTGCTGGAGAAGGAGGACATGTCACTGTAACGGACATGGACTTCATTGAAAAATCCAACTTGAACCGACAGTTCCTGTTCAGGTCTCAGGATATTGGGGTGAGAAAACACACAGTACCTCCTGTAGGTGGTAAAGAATCTCATGTGCAGTGGTGGAAGAAGTAATCACATCCTTTACTCCACTAAAAGCCAAAGTCCTGCATTCAGAACCTTACTTAAGTAAAAGAAGGTGAGTATTATCTACTAACTGTAATAAAAGTATCAAAAGTAAAAGTATTCATTATGTAGTACAATGGTCGCTGTCAGTGTTATTCTATCATTTCTGATGTTTATGGGTTAATATTACTGCTGCATCAATGTGCATGATGCATTTTACTGCTCTACATGTAACTACTTTATGTAGTAGTTTAACCTACAGTGATGCATCATACTCTAGAAGATCAGTTTGTAGCCTTGCTGTAATGTGAGAACCATGTATCTCTGAATGGTAAACTGTTCATGAGCTCAGAAAACAGCTCAGCTTTGTGCATTTTCCAGCAAATCCCAGAGGAGTTTGAAATGATTAATTTATCCTAAGAAGTAGGAGTATTTTCTCAACCCATAGAGGAACACTTAATCCTTCAGTTTATCAGAAAAATCACCAAATTTGGAGATATGTGGTTTTCACTGAACAGGAAGGGTATGAAGATCTGAAGTAATTAGTAACTAAAGCTGTCAGACAAATGTAATGCAGCAAAAAGTTGTTGTTTTTTTTTTTGCTTCTGAGATGTAGTGGAGAAAATATATACAGTGAAAATGGAAATGCTGAAGTGAAGTGCAAATACCTCACATTTGTGCTTAAGTACATGTACTTTAGTAAATGTACTTAGTTGCATTCCATCACTGCTCACGTGCCGCCGTGGCTCACTGGTTCTTGTGTGACCTGGTTAAGTGGAGGGGTCAGAGGGCTTCACTAATGGCACGGGTTGGGGGGGGTGAAGGTATTGTGACAGTCTGAGGTAGCTCGTGTCAGATTACTCACAGCTGCCAACTTCTGTGATTTGTGGCTGTTTAGTTTTGCAGTTTACTTTAGGAGTATGCCAGACAGTTGATCGCTTATGTCTGAGTAAACAACGACCAGTGTCTAAACAACTTACGTAACACATAGTTGAGCGCAGTTAGAAGGCATGTTGGCAAAAAAAATGCTCTGAAAGTCTGGTGAGAAATGTGCTGGTGCTGCTGTTATATAATAGAAGAGCAATGAGACACAGAATATAGTGTCTTGACAGTACAGCAAGCAGATTGAATTATGAAAGACCAAAAATCTCTTCTTTAGGTGTTTATTCAGTTTCCCAGAAAGATCCAATGACAAATCTGGATATAGATTTTGTATAAAATAACATTTTATGTATTTCTCCCACCATCTGTCATTACCACTGTTGCTTGCGTCAGATTTTATCTACATCGCTCACAAGCATTATCTCACCACCCATTTGCTCACTTGTCCGCTAACAGAAACCAAAATCGGACGTTGCTGCCAAAGCGGTGCGAGAGATGAACCCACAGATGAACATCACCGCTCACCAGAACCGTGTGGACCCTGACAGCGAAGGAGTGTATGACTACAACTTCTTCATGGGCCTTGATGGAGTGGCTGCAGCCCTTGATACTGTGGAAGCCAGTGAGGGACTTTGTCACTAATATTAAGTTCTCATGACCACAGTGATAATACCAGCACATTTAGAGGAAATATTTGACTACAAAAGCTTGTGAAGTGAATTTTCAATCCCTCTTTTTGCTGCCCAGGAGTATATCTCGATGAGCGTTGCGTTCAACACCAGAAGCCGTTGCTGGAGGGAGGAACTCTAGGAAGCAAGGGTCACACTCTGGTGGTGGTGCCTGGCTTGACACAGTCTTATGGGCCGGTCAAATCAGATTCAAAGAACGCCATCCCGCTGTGCACTCTCAAGAACTTCCCTCACCGCATTGAGCACACCCTGCAGGTACAATGAGGCTTCTAATTATGCCCAATCTGGCTTTGTGTTTGAGTTACAGAAAATGATTTACAGAGTTTGGCTTCAAAACCTGCACTGAGTGACCAGAAACATAAAATAGATCTTACTTAAAGTGTTAAAAAGAGTTGTTAGCAGTTGTATGGGGATGCAATTAGACACAGGTGAGCTAAATGCTAAACTCGGCAAGCTAACCTGCCTTTTAGGGCGATGTGGACATGCTGATGTTTAGCAGGTTTACCATCCATTTTAATTGGCTTTCCTCGACACTAATCTCTAATCATTATGATTCTTTTAGTGGGCAAGGGACCAGTTTGAAGGACAGTTCAAGCAAACACCCGAAAATGTGAATCTCTTCCAGAGGTAAGATATGACGCCACCCTCATGTGATGTCACCTTTTTCCACAACAAGCGTTCGCCTCCAACAAACATGAGAAATTACGCTCACCGATCCACTGCCAGTCTGCAGGCGCTTAATGACCGCTGCTTTCTCATTTTACAATGCTTGTGCGCTCTCTTGCAAAGCATTCCAGTAAACCTACAAAAGCTAATGAAGTGGTCCAAGCTCGTTATTTTGTTTTATAAACAGGAAAACATGTGGTTGGCTTTTAGCAGTAAAAATTACATAAACAGTCTGTCTTGCCAAGGCTGCAGTCTGCGATGTATCTTTCACAGCAGCTCTAACAGTGATAACAGTTAAAGTCTCTCAACTAATTAGAGGCTTTCTGGTTTAGAGGCATCTACTGACAGGAAAAATAGATTAAATGAAAGCACAAAAAGTTCTTTATCAAAGGTCAAAGGGCTTTGTGTTCATCTTGTGTTGTATTAATATTCATTTGAGCTTTAAGATTTAGATGATTTGTGAATATCCGAGTTCATTATGTGTAGAACAACACCTCAAACAATGTCAGAGCTTAAAAGCACTGAGCTTACAAACAGCACTGCCTGAATTATAATGTGGCAGCATGTCAGTGACAGATCTGAGCCTCCAGCCCAAACTCTGTCTGAGCTCTGAGCCTCGGATCCCTCCTAATCCAGCCACGTTTTGAGATGTCTCTCTGTTTGTTTTGGTGATATTTGATATAATCCCACCTCATTGTGAAGTACTTACACTCTTTCGTGTGTCTTTAAGCAGAGGTGAAAATCGTGACTAGGGCATAAAATGGAAATAGGAGCATGTTTAATGTGTTCAGGAATACTCTAATAACCAATTCCTTCAAATGCCTCTTCATGAAAAACCTTCCTGGACATTTTCACAAGGCAGGTCAGCTACAAGTCGCAGTCCAGTAAATTCTTGGTTAATGAGGTTATGGAAAAGAACAGTCACATTTTGTTGTGTTTTCCTTCCACCCATGCAGCTCTGTGCAGATCTATGACTCAAAATGTTCCTGTTTAGACATGTTTAGGTGTAACTGCACGCAGAGGAGGCAGATCCCTTTTGTTTTTGCGGTGCAGGGCCGTGTACAGTGAGCTGGCACATGATAATGGCGCAAGAACTGTCCAGGCGTGTGGTATGGAGTTGCGCTGACCGAAACACTGCAAGCTTTCTTAACACTTCCTTTCCTTGCTATTAGTCCACAGGCAAACATCAAAGGAATCCCCTCTGAGTCACTAACAAGACTACACCCTAATTTGTTTAGTCATTCTCCTCTGCACTTCATAGAGGAAAATATTTTTCCATAAAGATTTTGCCTATTTTCTGTTCTTCCAAGTCAAGTCAAAGCTTTTATTCTGGAAGTTAGACTTGAAAACGTATTAAATGGCGATGCTTGTCCTGTTCTGTCTTTCTCTCCATCTCATGATTATCACCTTCTTGTATGCTCTGTGTGTGTCATTAAATCAAATGCAACCGCTACACTGTTTCCTGTAGAGATGTCAGGTTTATAGAGCGAGCTCTCGGCCATGGAGACGCTGAGGCCCTGGAGGTTCTTGGGGAGGTGTGGAGCAGCCTGGAAGATATGAAAGCTGGAGGACAGCGTCCAACGAGCTGGGAGGACTGCGTGAGCTGGGCACGCTGCAAATGGGAAACTCATTATAACAATGATATCCGCCAGCTGACGCACTGTTTCCCTCCTGATCAGGTAAAATCACACCACAGGACAAATGATAGGTCTCCCTAAAGATGAGCACAGTACAGCTGTAATTTATGCATATGGACACAGAGGGGCACTGTTGTGTATTCAAAACCCTTTGATACCAATCATCAAACACTGCAATGTGGCAGTAGTACAAAAGGAATGCCAGTCAGTGTTTCATTTTTTTTACATTTCTCTTCATGTAGTAATGCAGTATACTTTCCCCGGGCACAGAGGCCACTATTACCCTCCTCTGAAACCTAAACCACTGAAATCCGCAGCTGATAAATATCTCTGAGCGGCTCTGAGGGTTTGTAATCTGGTGAGGCATGCAGACAGAATGATGTCACATGTTGCTGTCACACCTGGGGGGGCATGGATCAGTATCAACCCAAACAGACCCTCACTAACCCCAAATCCTGGTCCAGCAACTGGCTTCTACCCTCACTGCAGGGTCTCTGCAGGGTTATAGAGATTCCTCTGACTGAGAATGGTTTTCTTAAATCCGTGTCTGCTTAAATATTTATCATAGGGCACTAAATTCCCTGTCTGACTCCTGAGAAAAACACAGCTTTTGGTATTAAATGATCCAGTTCTCATGTGTAACAATTAGCATTTAAGCCAAATCCAGAGAATGTCATGACATTTTGTTTAGCTGTACACTCACAGCACAGCACAGTGAAACTCTGTGGCAGTTATGGTTGTAATGTTTTGCTTCTCTTTTTTCTCCTGTAGTTCTCTTTGTCCTCGTTACCTATAAGAGAGTTATGTGTTCATTGTCCTCTTGGAAAGTCAGTTTCGACCACGAGCAGTCTGAGGAACTATGATAAGACAGCTAACATCGGTTAACGGTCACAAACCAAGCTGACGAATACGTGTACACAAGCATGACAAATGACCACGCATTCAGCGTAACAGCTAGTTTGTTGGGTGTGAGCCTCCTCATGGAAGTGACCGCGGTTCCGAATGTGTGTTTTATACTTTGATGCGTGGAACAATGGATGGATCTGAACCAAAGACCCAAAGACATTATGAGAGCATCTTGGTCCTGCACTGATGTTACCACACATGGCAGTCAGTATAGAAGAAAGAAAAACACAGTGTGAGACTGGCCGCTATACAGATTAAAGGCCTCATATTATGAATGTTAGCAGATGATGTGTGTACTTACAGTGTATCTGCAGTGTTTGTCCTGTAGTCCATTCATTGCTTTTATTACATTGAGTCACTCATTGCCTGCTAGTTACTGCAGGTAAAGCCTGCAGAAAATCACGTGTTGATGGAGAGTCAGTTAACTGAATGTTTTATCATTAATTAACCATCTAGGTTAGTGATGATTTACAGATTTGTCCTGCTTCATAAATTTAATACCAGTTGTTTTTTTTATATCCAGAGAAAGTGGCTGGTGCATTTTTCACTATTTATGATATATACTACAAATTGCAAATTTGCTTTAAATGGCTTTACAGTCTGTACAACATGTTCTCTTTTTATGGATTGGAGAACAGTTTAACATAACATAACCCCTCAAAGTCCATCTATGATTTATTAAGAAAGGAACCAGACCTAGAGACTCTGGTTATAACAGTTTTGAATGTAATTCATTGGATTTTCCTATTTTTCCACTAGAACAGTAATAATAAAATAAATATATAAGCAATAGTAACATGAGCAAATAAACAAACAAGAACTGCTCAGAGTATTTCAGACCAATACTTCTGTAATTTGGGATAAGGTACCTATTTAACTTTTATTTGAGACATAGGATAGAATATGAGGAGTTCCTGAGTGCCTGTGTTCTAAACTGCTTTTGTTCGAGTGCAGATCTTTTTGGCGTAACTCCAATCATGCTCCCATGTCTCCTCATCAAAAGTCGCAGACAATCCCATCTCTCATACCCCTTTAATCCTCTGCGTATTAGTAGGAGACATGATGGGCATTAAACCATAGTCAGAGCAAAGAGACACCTTCCCTGATCGTCAGCCTGAACCTTTTTAAGGATAAAGCATTATTGACACCATTTCTGCCTTTAAGCTGTCTGAATCCAGATTGGGAAAAGAAGAACGTTGTCAATGCCTTTTGGCCACTGTAAAAAGCACCCCTGCAGTGAAAACTGGCACCGCCTGAAGGAGACTCGCCCTTTCTCAGCATATGGACCATTTGGGAACATCAAAGCTCTCAGCCCCTTTGTTCCTTTATCAGACATACAAATTGTGTTGTCAGCACACAACTGATAACAATATTAGTCTGGCTCTGCCAAGGGAAAGTCTGAGGCCTCCTGCTGTGTCACTAAAATAAAGGACAAACTGATGTTTTATCAAGTAATACATTGATACTATATGTCAATTTGTAATAATTCTTTTAAAAAAATGGTGCTGAAACATAGAATTTATCTCTGTTGCATTATGAAGTACTGCAGTGAGCTATGTCGGTCTACAAAATAATCTACCGAATGTAGAAGTGACTGTAGAAGTTGCTGATCATTGTGATAACAGGATATTCTTCTGCTTCTCTTTAGGAGACTGATACTGGTCTACCCTTCTGGTCTGGATCCAAGAGATGCCCTCACCCGCTGACCTTTGACCCCAGCAGTGTGAGTAGTGTCCTGCCCAATTCCTCATGCGGTCACCCTGACATGCACCCTGAAACAGTGGACAGGAAGGACTGAAAAATGCCACAGCGTTTGGTGATGACCACTCACATTCCTTCTTTATCTGGTCTGATGGAGGCTCATCCTCACTCTGACCATATACTGGATCCTTATCTGAGCTGTGAATGACACTTAACCTGCGTATGGACAATGGAGGGCAGATAATAATCTTCTCCAATTCTTCTATAGTTTGAGATGGTTGTATTCATGCATTGTGAGTCTCAGCCATCAGTAATTGCAACTCTACTAATCAGTGAATCAGACAGTGTTGTACCCTTTTTGCCTAATGAAGACAAAGCTATCCCTAAAAGAATGACACACAGTATATTCATTGTATTTTTTATATAGTATAAAATGACTGTCAAAGTAAAATGTGAATAGAAAGATTTCAATCTAAATTAACGGTTTATGTTTTCATTCTGTGTTTCAGACAACACATATGGAGTATGTGGTGGCAGCAGCTAATCTCTACGGGCAGATCTATGGAATCAAGGGGACAAAAGACTTCGCTTCTATCAGAGAAATCTTAGAAAATGTGGAAGTACCATCTTTCACTCCCAAGTCCTCTGTGAAGATTCATCTCACTGACAAGGAGATGGAGGAGGACAGAGAAAGGGAAAGCGATGATGCCGGTGAGTCACTTTAACTGGCTGATGTTTTATGTTATTACCTCCCTTTCTGCAAGAGTTTCTTTTCTTTACTCTCTCTATGTGCCTTTGCGCCAGAAAAAGCCCGACTTGAGGAACTGAAAAGAAACTTGGCCTCTCTGAAAAGCTCCTCCATTCAGATGTACCCCATCGACTTTGAGAAGGTAAGGCAAGAGTGCCCTGAGACCTCTGCTGCACACTCTGCAGAAGCCACAGACAGACTGGCGGCTGTGTGTTAGCAGGGAGCTGCACTCAATCTATGGGCGCTTTCAGAATATGTCCTTTTTTCCTCATCTTTGGCTCCTCTGTGACCGGAATATGTGTTATTCATCAGCATTCATGGAACAGAGCTTGCTTGTGTTCTGCGTTCACTGTTACAACACCTTGGGGCAAAGATAATATCTTTTAGAAGTTTACGTCCTGTTTGTAAAAATAGCAAAAAGAGAACCTCAGTCAGCCATTTCACGTGGAACAGATTTATTTCCATATGGGTCCATGAGAGAACTGCATTAGCATGTTTTTGGCCATTTGCAGTGCATTCAACAACTCAGAGACAACTATCCACAACTGTGTCGACTGCATCTTTGAAGTGGCACACTGAGCCTGGGAGGTAGATTTCCCTCTGTACCACATCTATTGTGCATCCAGACTTATTGCCAAGAAATTCTCCAGTAGTTTTTGATGTGACACTCTGGGGACCATGGCCGTAAAACATAACACTAGAAAAGTCTCATTGTTAAGTTTCAGGTAAGAATTGAAGTCAATAGCAGACATGCAGACAGGGTATTAGGGTCAGAAGGAATTTATCTGAATGTGCAAGGTGAAGGCTTGTAGCAGGGAGGTCCAGGGAACAGACGGTGAGGCACGAGGTAATGAGGTAGCAAACAGTTCCAAGATACGCTGAGCGCATGGTGGCCATGTGGCAATGAAGGCACAGGTGAAGCCAGGTCGTGGTCGTAGAGGGTTGGAGGCTAGAAGCAGGTGGAGGCACGAGGCTGGGCGGCATGGCGGCACAGGCGCTGGGGCTAGAGATTTATGTAAGTGAACTCACTGATCCAAGAAAAACAAAAGAGATACAAAGGATTAACGCTGGGGACAGACGTTTGAAAACACTGGTAGCTGGCCGACAATATCACTGAGTAGCGGAAACAATGTGACAATGAGTCCTCAGCAGTTCAGTCTTTATACTGTGCTGATTAAGATGAGTTCCAGCTGAGAAGGAGCCAGCCACCTAGAAAGCCACGCCCAGCCTCTGCCAAAAAAGGAAGTACAGGAAAACACAGTCCAACACCTCTCCACAAAACACAAATGACCAAAGTTCTTCCAAACCACCACACTCATGTCACATCAGTTTTCTGCAAGAAAGTAAAAAGTTAGTCCATTGGTCTGTAACCAGGATAGATTCTGATAGGTTCCACCTGAATGTGAACTTTAGAAATTGAACAGTTTTTCTTTTGTATCGCCTTGGCTGGAAGCACCTTTATCAGGAGGTTTCAGTAGGGTCATTCCTTCTGAAGAGAGGGTCTTGTGTTAAGGAGTGCTCCCTGTAGTTCCCAACTATGTCCAAACTCAAGATTGTTCTCGGATTGACTTGAGTTGTCCATCATGAAAACCATTTTTGAACACAATGGACCAATCAGAGCAACCTGGGCAATTACTCATTGAACAGCTATCACTAAATTAAAGGTCCTGTGTGTAGGATTTAGTGGCTTCTATTGGTGAGGTTGTCAACTGCAACCAGCTGAATACGCCTCACCTCACCCTTTCCTTTGGTGGCTGCTAAAAATGCAAAGAATGCAAAGGGCCTTCCTTAGAGCCAGTGTTAGGTTTGTTCATTCTGGACTATGGTAGAGCTCATTCTGAGTTAACAAAAACACAGCAATTTTTAAATATAAACTAATGAAAACATATTTCTGAATATTATGTTCCATTCCTGTTGACCTATTGATCCTCCAGTGACTTCCTGATGAAATGATGACAGGATAATTAAAATTCCTAGTCTATACAAACATTGTTCTTTATCATCTTTACCTTTACTTCAGGTACAGGTTACTCCAGGCTCAACAAAACCTATTTACAGGCCAGACAGGGTGCAGTTGCTGTGGCTGCAGAGGTGAGTGTAGGAGGAATTTGGAGAAGCTATGGAAAATGACTCTCAGGCAGCTTCAGTGATGTTCTGGTAAAGCATTTGGTGATTCAGGAGAAGCAGTAATGAAGGTGTATGAGGTAAGTCAGGTACATATCGAGTGTCATCTCAAATAAGAATGAGATCCCCAAACTACTGTGCTCCCCCTTCTCCTCATTTGTATCCCTACGTGCCCCGGTCATGCTGTGGGGAGATGGAATGTGTGTAGGAGGGTTTCAGATGCATCAGGTTGCCGGCCAGGAGCTTCCTCACGGCCCCTGAAGCCATCCCTGAGCGACAGTCGCCTTCCCAGCCTTTGTAGAGCCGCAGCAGCAGAGGCATGACCTCACTGGCTGTGTCCATCACAACAGAAATCTGATTTCCATCTCATTCTGATGGGGTGACCAAGTCATGTGATTTAAGTGACACAGCAACAAAGCCTTCAAACCTCAAAGCAGGCGTCACATCACCAGGAATGTCACTTGGCATGGACATGGATACACACATTGATGTGTTTTGTTCTTGTGTATCAAGCTTTATATTGAATGAGTGTTGTATGTGTAACATGTCATCTGGCACAGGATGATGACACTAACTTCCACATGGACTACATTGTTGCTGCCTCTAACCTGAGGGCGGAGAACTACGACATCCCTGCAGCTGATCGGCACCAGGTCAACACTTTCACTATGTGCACCATTTAATCAAATCTCTGTGAAGGGTTAAAAAATACAGAGGGGAGTCAGAGGGATGGAGCTGAGGTGAGGTGAGCTGAGGCGGTATAGATTAGAAAAAGCAAGAAAACACAGCAGACTGCTCCCCCTCCCTCAGGGTCATGTTTTTAGTCGTTGCTGCACACACCTGCCCCAAAGCCACAGAAACAGCCTCCTCACCTATTGTTCCTGGAGCACAACTAATCACAGCACTTTACCTGTCGCCTGGGAGGTGACACCTGAGCCAGGCCTTGTAGCAGCCGCTGCTGCAGATACAGACAGCCAAGACAGATGGAGGACGGGGGGATGGGCACCACTGAGTGAGGGGAGACAAAAGAGGGTTACCCTTGTGCAATCATACTGAGATTTCCACACATTTGTACAACAACAAAAAAAAAATTACTCATTTTGTTCATTTTGTTGTTGATCACAATTTGTAGTGCTAGAAGACGTATTCACATATTTAAGTGAAAGTCCCAACACGTCAAGGTAACATACTCTGCTACAGGTAAAAGTCATTGAAAAAAAATGAAAATCCTTTTACTACTTTAAGTACATTTTGCCAATAATACTATACAATACTATACTATACCAATAATAAGATTTTGAATGCAGGATTTTTACTTGTAATATATTTTCATATTGTTGTATAGATACTTTTACTTGGTATGTGATCTGTCTTCTTCCACCGCTTGAATGTAGTGGAGCTTGATTATAAAGTAGCAGAAAATAGAAATACTCAAGTTAAGTACAACTCCTCAAATTTGTACTTAAGTAATGGAACATTAGTAAACACTTTCCACCACTAGTATTTTGAATAATAACTTAGTATGCTCGTATTATCACAGTGGGATTCTTCCCGCTCTGGATTACCTGCAGTAGATTTTAAAAGTGAACTTTCTTATGTCTCCTTCACAGAGTAAGCTCATTGCTGGAAGGATCATCCCAGCCATAGCCACCACCACAGCCGCAGTGGCAGGCCTAATGTGCCTGGAGCTGTACAAACTGGTGCAGGGGCACCAGAAGATCAGCTCTTACCGTACATCTTATTTCATCCTGGCTCTCCAGCATTTTGTGTGGTGCCAGCCGCGCCGGGCCCAGCCCTTCGAAGTGAGTAACAGCTCTATGCACGGCAGCAGTCACACATAAGACCTGAGTAAGGCACTTTATACAGACTTGTACTGTATACACATTTATAATTTAAGCCTATGTACTTTGGGGATAAATCTGTTTGGTCCTTTGTAGATTTATGTTCTTCTTCTCTGGTTAGAGAGCAGTAAGTCATGAATGAGTGCTCTCAGAGTCAGAGACCACTACTAACTGTCAGTCTCTTTCTCATAAGCCAAGTCTTAAACTAGCTCAGTGTAATCCTCCAGGTATTTCAGTGCAGGTAAGGCACAAGCACACCCGTCTGCTTTTGTGTTTGCACAAATTAAGTGTGTTCGAGGCAACTGTAATTCAAAGCAAAAGGACAGGAGCTTATTCTCTTAAGACAGAGGCCTTTTAAGATCAAATCCCCCTGAACGTTTGAGGTTAGACCAGGTTTGTGAGGTCATACTAGCTTCTTTATGCTGTATCAGCCAAGCTTTAAAACACAAACACTGAATGGCTACCAGCCAGATTCAAAGCCAAGCACCTCTGAGGGTCACGTTTTAGGTTTGAGAGGATATCCAGTCAAATAATTTTCCTGCCTCCATGCAGGCTTTTTCCCTCAATGTCTCACCTCTGGGGGAAATTAGATATTAGAGCTGCCCTCGCCAGCGTTCTCGCTCAAAGCATTGAACCCCTGACAGACAGGGGTCACTGGGGGTCGGTGAGTGGGGCAACTGTGTCCTGTGGGACGTGAGGGTGCACTGACAGGGAGCTTCGAGACAGTGTAGGTCTGGTTTCAGCTTTGGTTACAGGCGAAAATGCTGCAGCTGCATTAAAGGCTGCTGTGATGACAGAGGCAGCTGCGACTTTCCGTGCAGTCCTGAAGTTCCAGACATGCCCTTTTCCTTACATACAAAGACCCCGGTGTTCTCACAGTTGTTGTCTGTAAACTTGGTTTCCAGCGTTCACACATACTTGAATCATTTTTTTTCTTCATAGTTAGATTTTCTTCTAAAATATGCTGGCCGAAACATCACATTGCCCAAGCAGCATGGAACGTTGGAGACGTTCGGTGAATGATTGCAGTCACACAGACTGTACCTGACATCATCCCAGCCAGAGGTTATAATGTTCAAGTGTTGAATCATTTAGTTAGAGGGATGGGCAGACTGTCCAGGCCCAGGCTTCTTCAGCAGGGCTTTAAGCGTTGCAGCATTAGCTTTTAAGCTCAGCTCTTTTCAGCAGAGGAGACAGAGCAGAGATGGCACATCACCAGAGGAAAAAGGCTCAGCTGAGGTTTGGGGTCAGTGTCTTGAGGGTTAAGGACAAATCTTAGAGAGGTGAATATTGGTAAGCACGAGTAAATGAGGAATACACATAGTTACAGAAAGTGAGAGGGGGGAAGATGGTCGGCTGCCAAATCTTCAGCCATCTGAGTGGGAGATGCTCTCATGTCTGCCAAAGAAAACATTTTAGTCTTTAGTCTTCATGATTAGTTTAAATTTACCTTTGAGAAAAGTCAGTTCAGCTGTGTGATAGGTAGTCTTTTCTCAGACATATTCAGCTTATCCTATGTAGTATTTGAGCTATACAGAAAACATTAAAAAGACAGAGTTAAGGCTCAAATGGCATCAATTCTTGTGGTTTTTATGATCAAGATCAAATATCTTGGATCCTTATCAAAAAAGCTTCAATAAGTTGGCTGCTGGTATCATGATATGATTGATATCAGCCTAAAAAATCCAGTATCAGTATCAGTGTCTCAGTGCATGACATGAGGTATGCATGCATGCGATCATGTTCCAGTGGAGACCCAGACGTCCAGTTTCTCTAAAACTTTCTGGATGGTTTACTTAATATTATGACACAACGTGCATCTTTTCAAGTGAGCCAAAGGTTTCCTGCATCTGACTTGCAAAGATGTTATTATCTCATCACTTAACAGGATTTCTAGATGGAGAGCAAAGAACCTAAAAGAAACCTTGCTTGTGAATTTTGATACAATATTGATGCCCTGCAGTGAAATTACAGATGCAAATTTAAATGATTTAAAATAGCAGAAATTAGCCCTGAGCAATGATTACAGAAACATAAGAAATATACCTGCAAATATGATCTTATCTCCCTAATCTGTCTAAGATTAGAGGTTTTATTAGGCAACCTTTGGAAGTAACTGCAGGCGTGCAGCTGTTAAATATCACTGATCAGACATGCAGTATTAAGAGCTCAGCTTACTTTTGCAATGACTTAGACTTCTCCCCTTATGAGATCAGTCTCAATTCATTAATATCAAGTAACAACACTCACATCTCATTGGTTGTATTGGTGGCCCACCCAGTGTTCATCCAAAGTGGAGTATATCTTTACCACCACATCACAGCATTGCCAGATGTTTGGCAGTCACCGTAATGTAGCCTGCGTTATCACATGCTGTGATTGAGGGCTCTTGGAAAAGGTGTTTTAGATGCGTCTGGTTACCTCTCTGTCCATACATAACTGTTTCACTCATAGACCCTTTAACAAAAATAATTCACCGCTCATTCTCTCACCATGCTAACTCGTTTTCAGTGATTGTTTCTTTAAAGCAGCTGTTTCCCAAAATAGGAAGTTCCCCTGGCTTTCCCCTGCTGCTGCTGTCCTCTGTATGGACAGAGAAATATGTAAACAAACAGGAGGCTGTCCTTCCCTGCTCAGCACTGCAATTCTTTAGTATCGTTTTCCTCCTTGTGTTTATGTTTTGCAGTTGGGGGGCAAGGCACAGACCATTAAATTAGTTGCAAGTCTGGCAAGCTCACAGAGATGAAAATCTCTAAAATGGTTGGGAATGTTTGCACAAAATCTGTATATAGACATCATGATGTGTTCATGAAAAGCTTGTTGTTGCTTGGCTCGGATGTTGATGCCACAGTTTCATAGCTGCACTTTTCTCTGCTGTCGGCACTGTATTTCACATTTTTCTCAAAAGATTTACTGAAACTCTACGTGAAACTTTCCAGCTCATACAAAATACTTCCAAAATACAGCATGACAGACATTTCCATAATTACAGTTTCTCAGTGCAATTAGACCGCCCATTGAAATGCAAACGTAAATTTTCATTTAATTAAAGCTGCTCTTATCAATATTTTTTAACAATTAACATTAACAATGGGTCACAAGACTAAGGGAACCTGTAAGTGTTTGCTCATGAGAGAATTACCACCCAACTCAGCAAGTCCCCTCAGACTTTTACTGATTTTCAGTTCATTGTTTAAATTGTTCAGCCAATATCTGTTTCAGTTCACTGTTCCTATCAACCCGTATTCAGCAGCAGCAGGCAGCTGCTCACAGTGCAAAACTCAGATAAACCGTCTGTATGAACATAGTGGAGCATTTCGCAGTGACAGATAGATATTTTCCAAGGGAGTTGGTGGAGATCAGTGCAGTGCTAAAAGGAGAGTAAATATTAGACTCATTGTATATATGTGGTCAGATATACAACTCCTAATGAATGCAGGCTCCATGCCTGCTGGATGTGTGTAAAGGCAAGTTTTTGCGAACGCCTTAGCTATATCCATTTTATCATATGATAATACGTCAGGCTTTTTGGTTTGTTCCACTGCCTGCAAGTGACCAAAACAGATGTATGTCTTCTGCTTTAAATGCACCCTTTGTTGATAGTTGCACAATGCGGTACAGGACATAACTGAAAGGAGCTGCACAGTTAGTAGACCAAAGTTCACCTCAGATCATGCACAGTACAGATAGTGCATACATTGATGCTCCAGAAAACAAAAAGTCATAAGACATTAAAGGAGATTTCAAGAGCAACAAAGATGAATGAGTGCTGTGGTCCTGCAGCTATAACTGAGCTGCAGCCTCAGTGCGACACAGAAAGACATCACCTGAGGCCAGGACAGAGGAGGACATGTCTCAGCTGGGTATTAAATAGCTCCATCCTAGCTTGCTTAACTCTTTGCACCAGTATCTGCTGTCTTTACTTGTTTGCTTGGCTGCCTGCTGGTTGTGTGCCATGGAAAGACTCCCTCTTCCATGTCTGTGCACACATCCTCCACACCCTGGTCTTAACTTGGTGCCCTTTCATGCTCCCGTGGTGCCCCTCTTCCTCAGCTTGCCCTTTCGCTCTCTAATTGAATTAGCAGTGTTGGAGGCCAGGCTCCTGATCTCAAGAAAGCCACTCCAAGGTCAATGCTCACACCGGTTCTTTGTTAATTGCCTGCAGAAATGACAGCTATTTCCTGCCTTCACAGGAAGCTATGTATTGAAACCAGATTTCCCAATGAGACCTGCATGATCTTGCTGGAGGAGGCGGGGATTTGGTGTTCATCTGCTCCAGCCTCTGTTTCTAATCACGTTTCATTCACAACTTGCTCAGCAAATACTGTAAGCCTGCTTGATATCTTAATGTGCATTGAGAAATCAGGAAGAAGTGAGGATGTTTGCATGTTAGCTCAGTAGTCAGCCATTCCAGGGTGGTTACATGTTGTTTGACATGCAGAAAGCAAAGCCTGCAGCTACTTTATTTGAGCTCTTATATGTATGTAATTGATGGTCACACATCTGTCACACAAATAACAGGGACTGGCTTTGAGAGAGAAAGAGAACAACAAAGGGGGAGATTTACCTCACATGTGGTTAAATCTGTGTTGGCCTCCTCTGACTGTGCCAGTAAAGAAAAAAGAGTGAACATGATCCGCGGTCCTCAGTACTCCTCCGGGAGCTCTGGCATGAAGCTGCATTGTGCAGTTTGTAACTCAAGCCGCAGACATGAATAGTGCTCATGGGATAATGAGTAATCTGTGATCAACATAGACAGCTTGTGCCTGCTGTTGTTTTTTAGGTTTTTTGTTGTTGGTATTATTGTGTGGTTGACCGTATCTTTTTAAGTCATCTGTTGTTTTACAGTGCATTGTTCCATCACTGCTGCTCTTAAGTTCCCTGCAGATCATTACTTTCCCATTTGTGTCGTCAGCAACAATTTATGTCTGTACACAGGTTGTTTATTTATGTGACATGAGACATAGACTGATATTAGACGGGTTAGAGTGGATGACTGAGCAAGCAGTTAAGGGAGATCATTTAAATAAGATAGCTATGCAGGTAATTTATTCAGCAGCATATGTGGTACAGTTCGTAAACTCAAACCTCATTTAACCAGATTAAAAAGCCAGAGGTGTTTAGTTAACAGCTCTATCAAATCATCCTCAAACATCATCTCATACATATTTAAGCCATAGCCCAGAGTCCTTCATGAGAAACACAATGACAGGCCAATCTTTTCTAAAGGGTCCTCGAAAGGGCAAGACAGTGAATCCAAACCTGCTTCAGAGGCAGACCTTGACCTCACACCATCCTGGAGGAGCCCTCATGAAAATGGCTGTTTCCTTGAATCATGTATTGAGAGCTTATGAAAGCATGAATGACTAATTTGCAAACCTCCTGAAGAGTGATCGTCCACTCATAGCTCAACTAACCACAGCAGGCTGTCAGGCTTTGGATGTCTCCATGATAAAACTGTGTGCATGCGGCTCTAGAAGTAATAAGTATGAAAGGTTTAGAGGGTATTTTCTTTTTCTAGCCCTCCCTAAACCAAAATTAATGAGCTGAAGTGTATATACACAGCAAATAGTGTGTACATTGGCTCTAACTTTACACACATTAGCAGGTCCAACCATCTTGCTAACTATGTTAGCAATCAGGTAACCGATGAGGATGCTGACTTTTCTCTTCAGTGGATTTAGCATCAGTCTTTCAGCACAATGTCATGTATGTAAATGTGTGACTGCATATTTAAGATAATTTTACAAGGATCCCTTTTAAAAAACAGTCAGTTTGAAGTCAATTAGAAAGAGAGCGCATGGAGCTAAAGTTAGCGACAGCTGATAAAATGTTGTTATTTCTGCTGGCTAAATCAACAGGCACCCACTTTAAATGAGAAATCTGCTTGTTTTCCTCTGTCTGACATCAAGGACCCATTGTTTCCAAAAATAACTGAATTGCAAGTGAAGAATCTGCCCGTTATCACAGTAAACTGCATTGACAGATGAAACTAAAGCCGACGAGGCTTAGCAATCAGTTAATCAGACCACGCTGGATGTTTTCACCGAAAATATACCACAGAAGTTTTACAACCTTCACAAACATCTGAATCCGATTTTAACTAAGGATCTTCACGGTTTAAGATGAGAGCTGTAATACTTCTGCTGAGGGTTTGTATATTTATTATCCAGAAGAAGATAATAAAGCCAGCTTTGTGAGGCATGTTCGAAACATCAGTTTTTGCTCTTGTCTGTTTAAAGGGCATTAGAAAAGAGGTTTAAATATTGACATTGTTTTGGTGATGATACGTCAGCTGTGTGCTGTGACGTGTGTGTCTCATCTGGTAGACTCAGTGGTAGTTAAATAAACCTGAAAGCAGATGGAAATGATTATCTTGATCTTACTGTAGAGTAACATAGTAAGTATGCAGAGGTTCATAGATAGCTGGAAGGTGCTTTTTTATCTTTTCCTTTTCCCATTTGAATAGAAGAGAATCCACTTTTTACTCACAAAACTTTTCTCCAACAGAATGTGTACAAGGAACCAACAAACAGCAATAAGTCTCAGGGTGAATGAACTCTTTCCATCCTTCCTTTTATCTCTTTCATCCATTATTAGTCCCAGTATTTGCCATGTTTCTCACAACTTCTTTTCCTTGGGCCTGTTGGACTCATAGGAAGCACCATGTGGAAGTTATTAGAGGTCTCTGTCCTCCTATTTCTGTATTCTCTCATTAAAGCACCAGCTGCTGGCAGGAGAGGGGATGTGAGTTTCTTATTAGTGACATTAAATTGAAGTTTCTAGACTGTTCCTGATGTCATGAGTTTACAAATTTATCCATTAACTCTGAAATGTAAAGGCATTCTGTCAGGTCTTTCGTCCTTTTTTTCCTCCTTTCTCTACCAACACTCACAGGAACCGTTACCTCATACATATACACAAAACCTCCCAGCTTGGCTCACTGTATGTAATAATGTCACAGGTGGTGCATGACGGTGTCCTCTGCTCTGTAAGGAACAGCAGGACAGTCTATCTGCTTACTGTCTGTCTGTTTGTCTCTACGTTGTCCTTCTGTATGTATGAAGTGCACATGAGGAACTGACTAACAACACACACATGTCCCGGTTCCGTAATGGAAATAGAAATAAAATGACTTTTTACTGGTCTTAAAAGCCACATGATTGTGCTCATAAAGGAATGTGAGCAGTTTGTGTACATCCACAGACTGTGGATGCAGGGTTATTAATAGCTTCTAATCATGGATTTTATGCTAATTCTATGCTTAACTAGCAAATTAACGGTTTTGCCTCAATTCCTTTGGAATGAATTAGACAGGAACTGGCACCAATTAGGAAACAGTCTGTTTGGCAAAGCTGAGTGGCTCAGGCAGTGAAAGCTCAGACATCTTTAGGCCAACAGTCAAAACTGGCAGTACTATCTTACCAAAAGAAGCTCTGCATTGAGTTTACGCAAGAGAAAAGTGTGCAGGCCTCCAGTTAGTAAGGGACTGCCAAAGTGATTACAGTTTATACTGAGTGAGACATGAATGTCTGTTCATGGTAATCCATCTGGTAGTTTTGAGAAGTTTCAGTCAAATGGAGAACCTGTGTTCCACAAAGGTAAGGTATGTAATCATATGAACTCAGTTTATTACAGCCAGTTCATAAACAAGCTGAATGTGTTTCAGCTCATAGCCTCTGCTCACAGCCAGTAATATAGCTCAGTTAAAGTTTGGAACCTATTGGTAGCTGTTGGCAGATAAATGGAAATAAAAAGTTGTCTCTTGGCACCTTTCTGATGGAGAATTTATTGATTTATTGCACACTGATGAAATCAGTCAGTACGGCTGTCTCCATTAAGTCTTCACAGTCAAGCTTGTGTGTTGTGTCAAGGCTTGTTTTGATGTTAAGTGGAAGAAGCTTCAAAATCTCTCCATTTCTTACCCTGAAATACTGGACTGGACCTCTTGATTCCTGTCCGTCGTGCTTTATCTCGACTTTGTGTGATGTTGATTGATCTGAACATAGGAATGATTTGGAATCATGCCTTAAAGTGAGCAATATTTCCTCTGCTGTAACTGGGTAGATGCAGCTTTAATTTGCCTCATTAAGTGGTCGCTACGTAGTGAGCTGTATCGAAGTCTCATGTGTCTTGTTTGAGTCCAGCATCAGATAAGCTTACAGCTGATTAACTGCTGACAAGAATTGGACATCATATTGACCTGCGGATATCAATAACTTGCTCCAGTGACCAATACATTCCATACTGCATTACACCACGTAACTAAAGAGTGTGACCTTTGCTTACTGAAGCATTTAATCAACCCTGCAAGCTGGGATGTAGCAACAGAGGGCACACTGATCACAGTTTATGTTTAGAGCTGTGCGTTGTTGTTAAATTGATCTCTGTGAATGACACATTTGCAGAGATAAAAGCTGTGTCTGAATTCCATACGACAAGCAAATAATGAGCAGTGTGTAGGTATCATAGCAGTCATCGTGGAATTGTATATTTGACAAGAAATCAATGTTGTTTACCATTTTGTTCAGGAAATCCAATAACCATCAATCAAAGTGCACTTATGCAAGACTTCAATCATAAGACCTCTGTTTTGTCAGTACATTGTTCCAAATTTCCTCACTCCTCTCACAAAAAATTGAAGTAAACTTGCATGTATTGCAAATGTTGGAGATTGACTAGGAGGCACTGGCACCCATTCTTGGCATTGTGTTGGGACCATCACATGCATCACTTTGAAGCATTTTGAGGATAATTTATTGCTTTATAACTACGAGTCTGTCGATTAGACATTTACTGTTCAAGTGTCTCTGCAGGCTCCAGCATGTCAGTGGCCCATTTGTAAGAGGAGCATTTTATTGACTCACTCCTTCTGCTCCAGGTCATTTCAGTCAGGTGGAGTGCTGTTATCTTCTCATTTGAAAGACAATCACATTGAGATTCTGTTTGCTGTTTTACACGTCAATGGAGGCCTTTCAAAAGCAACGGGCTGCTTTTAGTCTGTGTGTCAAACTCGGCACTCTCCTGAGAAGTGCTGCGAGGCTGCCACTCCTCCTCCACCCTGCACCAAAAGTCATCCTTCAAAACATTCAGTTTACAATCGCAAATATAAAGTACCTTTATTACTCTCTTTTTAATGTATTTTGTTTGTTGTATTGTTTTAATGTGTTCACATGTCTTTGGGCAGTGTGTAAAGCTGCCATCCTGTCAATCCTCTAGGGTTTTAAGATAATAATTGCAGTGGGCTGGAATCAGCAGTAGGAGGTCCCAGCCATCTGTTCATTGCAGTCCAAAGAGAGCCGTGATCAATAGTGATCAGGTAGCAGATGACATTCCTGATCAAACAAAGGGCACATTTTACATGACAGCACTGTTGTTCCTTTGTTAAAAAAAGGAAAACATAAACAAACAAGCTCCTGTAGATATAAGCTGATCTCTAAAAGCATAATTTCTAATTGTGGCCAATCTATCCAAACAAAGCATTCACATGTGATAACAGGATGGTTTTTGGTGGTTTAGTCTACATTTAACCCCACATCCAGATTCTTTTAATTTTCTAACTTGTAGTCTTCAGGCCCAGCTGATGCTGACTCGAGTGACAGCACTTGAGGTAGTCCAACAGACTTCACACAGCTCCCTCTGGAGCCACAACTTATGTCCATGTAGTAGTAGTACTCATCAAGACCCATAAACAGGCTTTCATGTGTGACATTGGTGTTTAGTTCCTCTTTAACACAAGCACAAAAACTTTATTTTCCAATCTAGAAGCCAAATCTACTGTCTTCTGAGATCACCCAATAAAACTCGTGTGCTCAGTTAAAATGATGGAAGAATCTTGATACATTTTCAGATTTACTGAAGCATTAGCCCAAACTAACACTCTGTATACAGCATAGACATCCAATTCAGTGTGCAAAGTGTGTAGAGCTTTGTGTGTTACTCCTTATAGAGTACATACACACACACACACACACACACACACACACACACACACACACACACACACACACACAGACAAACACACACATTCACACAGATGCACTCTGGTGACCTAGCAGACCATTTACAGCTGTGAGCTTCCATCCATTGATGTTCTCTGTGTATCACCATTGGCTCTGTGCTGTAGGTATGACGTAAAGGAAGGCGTTGTAGTACTGGATGGGTGAAGAGGAAATTGATTGCCCACTTATGTTCCAGTACATGCAGTGGCTGTTGGAAACATTTTGGAAACATGAACTATTATTCTCGTTTTTTTTCCACTATATCTGAAATAACCTGCTTGTAGGGCAGTATGGAGCACATACAGTAGTCAGCAGCATCACTACCAAATGTTCAGATGGTTCAGGCTCAGTCACGGACTAATGTAGGATATGAGGTCTTAGTGAAAAATTACCAAATTGTCTCCAAAATTACAGCTAAAAGAGATTAGAATGAAAATATGATCTTAAAAGACCACACAGATCCTCCATCTGCCTCCCGTAGAGCTCTCTTTGAAGCCCTCCAAAGGAAAAGAGAGCCTTTGAAGAAACAGGCCTGTAGCCACAGCGGGTTGTAAAAATGTTTCCACTGTTGGGATTCTGGCCAGATAATGAAGCTGAGGCAGGAGCGTGCCTCAGCAGTGCTATTTCTTGCAGCAGACTGCAGGGAGGAGGACTTATCGAGGTTTGCCTGCTGATTCCAGCTTCCTGTCTCCAAAAACGCTCCATTGTCTTAAAGGGCACGGCTGAAAACTCGCATCATGATTGCACTCCGCATGCAGTGACCTGTGCAAAGCGACCAGCTCGATTGTGCTCCCTGAAGGGGGTCGCACTCAGACTTGGATTCATTCTACTTCCTTATCAGGTTGACTTGGCTGAACTTCCCCTGGCTCCACTACATTCCCATGCCCTCATGTATATCTGCAGTCAGAGGCAACTATTTTTGGGTTCCATTAATCAGTAGCCCTCGTTATCATAAGAGATTTTATGGTGTATCAGGTTCTGTGTTGTTAAGCAGCCGTAGACCCAGAAGACTAATCTAATGATGCCAAATAGTAGTGCTGAAACTAACAGTAAAAAATCAAAACCTTTGAACATACAGCTGATTGTAAAAAATGGGTTAGTATTCAAACCGTGAACCTGATGACAAACAATATATTTAAAGAAGACTGTAGCGTTCAAACTGACTGCAAAATGATACTGATCTGTATTCTTATCCGTCCATAAGTTGTTTGATTGTGGGTCCAGACTGGTAGACTTCTGCTTCAGGCCTTCTCAGAGATTCTCAGACTGAGCCGTGACTCATTGGAAATAACACTTTGTGATGAAGCCAGACCCTTCTGACCTTTTGATCATGTAAATCTGTAAAGTTGAAGTAGATACAGGAGAGTGGCTCACATGTTCTGTTTGTATGCAATATGAGATGACTTTTTATTGAGCATTGCCACACATGGACTGCTAAAAGGTCATTTCTGACTTGCAGTTCTTTGGGCTGGACGGAATTCAATAGAGCTATATGTCGTGTTGCAACCAGAATAATGAAACAAACAGGTATATTTAAAGCATATTGCAGTTTTTATATATAACAATCTAAAACACTGACAAACATTAAATAAAAATGAGGCCATTCTCATGTTGAGGGCATGTTCATGTCTCACCTCATCAAGAACAGAACATCTTTTTACTTATTCTGAATTATTGTAGCAAACAGGTGATTTACTGTGTGTTAAAGTCAGCTGTTAAAAAAGACAAACTCATATTTTGCTTCTTTAATTATATGTGGTCTTATTTTACTGGAAGGGGTGTGTGTGTGTATGTGGTTTGTGGCCTATTTTATGATGAGATTAATTTTAATGTTATTTTTTCCTGGAAGCTGTTACTGTCTACATCCAGATTTTTCAGGAAGAGCAGGAGAGCTCGCCAGGCTTCCTGTCAACAAGAGGAAGCAGCCTGACGTTTTGGCTGTTGGCGTGTCAGCCGTTGGGGAACTTCATATCTGAACAGGCCAGTTTATAACATGGCCACTGTTAAATCATGCAGAAGCCACAAGCACTGAGAAAATTTGGAAGAATGTGGTCACATGTACCAAATACATACGCAGGTTCGATCTGAAACATCTTGAATTTGGCTTTGCTTCCCATTTTTGACTGAAGTTGATAAAAACCACCGCACACGCTGAGAAAGTATCCATAATGTCAGCGAAACTATGACGAGCGTGAAGTGAGAAGCAGTTAAAAAGCTTTAAATGTCATTGTGTTCCTTTATTGTTCTGGAAAGACCAGCTGTGTCATGTTTTAGGGGAAGTTCAAAGCTCCATTTATAATACAGACGACAATATGTGGACGGCAGATGAGAGATTTGGCCGTCCTCCAACAACAGAGCAGACAGAGTATAAACTTTTGTGACCACCACTGTGGCCGTGTTCCACTCAGTGGCCGTTTGTCTCGTCCTCATCCTCTGAAGTCAAACTCGGTGTAGTTCAGTCACCCAGAATCCTGACTGCCGGCTCTGCTTTATGTCCAGACAGACCTCTGGATCCTGCAGACTTGAACACAGCAGCACACTTGTAGCCAATATTAAATAATTAAATAAGGCTTTCCTGTGGTTGAACCACTTGTGAAGCTTGGAACTATCTTCTTTTTTATATATTTTCTCTTTATTACTATGGTTTATCTCTAACTTTGTTTAAATGTTCACTGCCAGACACATTAGAGAGATTTATTTTTAATGCATGAGCTCAAACTCAAACTCAAAAACCCCTCCATTTTCAAGCTGGACCCTCCAGTCCTGAGGCCCAGCTGATCCTGTGCAGCTGTGATTAGCCACCAATGAGCACTTGGCAGGGATTTTCCAATTGCACTGTTGTCAGTAGAACAGGTGACAACCGTGCCCAATTTTAATCACGTGGACTTATGTGATATGTTATAATATGGGTGCAGTAGCTCTTCCTTTTGTTTTGTCTATATGTTTTATACTGCAGAGAGTTGTTTGTTGGCATATTCTGCCTTATTTTCCATTATGTTGCTCTAAGAGGAAAACAGTAACTTTCTGCCTCACATCTCTTCCTTTTCCCCAGAGATAACTGTTTCGTCAGGGCACTTTTTTATGGTAGAGGTTCAAAACAAAAAGGATACTGTAGTTGTGCTTGTGGGAAACCATTTGTAATTGTTTCCAGTGGCCAGTTTGGTTCCAGCATTCTTGCTTATTTTCTCTCCCCTGCTACAGTGCTGAATAGTTGACGTCACTCTACACAGGGACTGATGGGCTAGTTGATTGGCTTCAGGTTTGTACAAGAGCTGTGCGACAGATATGAGAGAGAGAGGAAGGGTGGGGAGAGAGTAAAAATAGCCCGCATGCCTGCTTTGCATTGTGTAGAATCTGCATCTGCACACAAAAGCACTCATAAAAAACTCAGAACCACAGAGCGAAGGAGGTCCATTTAAAAGCTCAACAATGACTTTGCATTTGCAAGATCGTTTCAAATGATGATTTTATGTACTATATGTGCATTTCAGGCTTAGGTTCTTTCTGCCAATGCAAAGTTTAAAGTTGTACTGATAAGTCACTCTGCATAAACATTAAAGAAGCTAACATGACCAGCGCTAAGACGTGCATCTTGCAAACAAGACGTGTTTTTTGTCTGACAAAGGGACAAAAGGACCTAGACACCCTGTCAGACTCGAGGAGGAGTATGCCTCGAGTGTGTCTCCATAACCCCAAACCCCATAAGTGGTGGGAGTTGTGAGGGCTAGTCGAAAAGTTCCCCTTGGCTGCCGGAGCAGAGATAATTGGACCCAGGTTTAGCCGGAGTTTTTGGTATTCACATGTCAAGCCAAGTTTTGATCTTCACAACTCCTCTCACCAGACAGCGCCTGTGCGAGCAGGGTCGTCTGCAACGTGACATGTTTTCACAGATTTTCTGCATGTGAGGCAACCCGACCCATTTCAGGTCAGGTGATGTTTTTTTTCCTTATGGTTGTACATGTGTGGATTATGATGTTTAGGGTAAATACATGCTGCTATGTGATAGCCAACATCTGTTCAGTGACAGCAGTAACAGCAGTGTTTATGTTTGCATTGATTTGAATTGATCTGTCTGGGTGTCAGGATTCTCTATTTGTTCAGAGGTCGAAGGTCAAGCCGATAGGAATAATGATTCCGTGGATGACAGGTCGCTGCCGGGTCATCCGCTCTAAACTCTGATCTCATGAGTTGTGAGGGTTGTGACAGCAGCACTGTAGGGTGACAGTGGAGCCAGAGGAAGGAGAAAAAGATGTGTTTTTGTTTGGCAAGTTGTCCCAGTGAGTGTCTCATTGCGTTTCTCTTGTCACGTGGTCTACATGTATCAAATTAATTCCAGCTATTGACTAGAAATCATAATCTTCCTTTCTTCATCTGGGTCACTCTTTAATGCAAAACAACACTTAGCAGCAGTCGTCATTTGTTCATACTTGCATTTAGAACTATGGTTCTTTTCATCGTTTGGTTCATTTTAAGTTTCATTTAATTTATAGAAAATAAAAAAAAACAAAAGCAAACAAAAACCCACAAATGTTCATCCCCAGAGCCCAAAATCAAAATTATCAGCCCTGTTTTGAGTCAACAGTTTAAGCCTGTTTAAACAGCCAGATTTGTCAAAGAACGACAGGAAATTCAGAAGGAAAATGGCCCCTCAAAGCTCAAACTGCGGCTACTTGAGGTGCAACCTGGCAAGGTGTCTGGAAAAATTCCTGTGTTGTTATTTCACTGCCAAGAAAAACACATTTCTATCCGCACAGATGCAGCTTTTATAAGCAACATTCTTTAGCTTTTTCCTCAAGTTGCACTAATATTACTGCCCTGACATGGCTTTTACCATCGCAGGATGATTGTAAAACTGTGAGAATGAAGTAGGGCTCCTAGATGGAAACTTGAGAAAAGCAAGAGAGTCACTTCATCATATACGAGGAAGCACCTTCTTGAACTCATCATCGCTTGATGGGGTCTTGGGGCTGCTGATTGGTCTCAGCTGCTTTATAACGCAGTGATGAAAAATGCAGCTTCTCTGTCTGTGAGTGCCCAGGACTCTTTGCTGCACATCCCTCACAACAATGAGTACTTCATCTGTCAACTTTGTCCGTGTGTGTGTGTGTGTGTGTGTGTGTATGTAACGTGTCTATCGGCAGGTCGCAGGAAAGAAATACACCCTGTGGGATCACTTCCTTGTTGAGGGCAGATGCAGCGGTCAGCAGGAAATGACCTTGGGAGATCTGATCCAGTATATCAAGGTACGGCCATCTTATTCCTCTCAGCAAGGAAACACAGACTTTCTTCACACTACCAAGTGCATATTTTATGCTTTTTTTGCCCTAAACCTGTTCACCTTCCTCCAGTGCTCACAATGCCCATTGTTTGAAATGATTGGCCACTTACCACTCACAACTTCAGGACTCTATTCTGTAATCCTGGAGGGAGGCCGTGCTGTTGAACCAACAGCTTTCTTCCAATGCTTGAACCTTCTACTCATGCATGCTCATCTCACTTATGATGGTTAATATGGTTTTGCCAATTTAGTCAATATTTTTAGGGCTTTTCACTGAGCTGAGAAAAGAGCTGAGATGAAGTTTGTCCTCTTGTACCACTGAGAAGGACTGAGAGATGGATAATGCATACTGTATGTTTACCTCGACTGGTTGACTTCATGAAGTTACTGGTCTTCTTAGTAACAAACATGCTAATTTGTGAGTTTTGGAGGTGCTTGTAGGTGGATTTTCTTACATTTTGACAGAGCCAGACCAGCAGACAAACATGAGAGCAGTTCCAATCTTCTTATCAAATTCTCAGAAAGAAAGCGTATTCCCCAAAATGGGAAATGTTTTTCCTTTAAGGCTTTGCCATATCTTCATACAACCCAGCTTTAATGATTAATAATAGATGTGCTTAAATGGGTAAAGATAATTTGAAACAACTGGATAAAATCTTGTTAGTTAAATATGTGGGACGCTGCCTTGTGTAACATGCACACAGAAGCACTAGAGTAGAGCAGATAAACATGTCAGGGCTGTTCTGATTTGAACTGTTAGACTGGTGGCAGGAGTGTGAACCTGATTTCATGTCTCTACCTGCACGTTTCAATACCATTTAGGTCATATCAGCAAATGAACCCACACTTTGGTTCCCACCTTGGGATTGTTGTATTTCAACTGTCCTGTGGAGTTAAATTAGTTTCTGTTTTATCATGAGCAACGGAGGACAGACACTGTATCCTCTGCCCAGGCTTATGTCAAGCTGTCACTTCCACCATTCCCTTGTTACATCATTTGTCATTAAAATGTGTGTTTTTCTGACTGCTCCATATAGCAGATGTTTGATAAGATGGTTGCACACCCTAATATCTGAGAGTACAATGTTTCAAAACATATATAGAAAATACTTGATAGTTTAAAAAAACTAATTAATTACCCAGTGCTGTCTAAACCTGTCCTAATGCCCATATTCAGGACATTGCCTTTATAAAAGGATGTAGGTCAACAGAACTGTCTCAGCATGTCACTCCTGGCCTGTTCTTCAAAGCATGCGCCTTCTTGCCCAGAGCTTTGTTTTATTGATTCTACTGGAGTTTCTCCTGAGGAGGCAAACAGAAAGTAACTTGGCAAGTGATCTTATTTACTCCAGGTTTAGTGGAACTTTTGACTGCGTGGGTTTTCCCTTTTTTTGAAACACTAAAAAGCTTACTGAACTGCTGAAGTTCTGGAGGTCACAGGTAATCATCAGACCTTAAGTTCTGCTGTCTATGAGAAATGACCTCTGTAAAGTGCCTGCCCCCATCTCTTTCTATGCTTTGTTATGTTTCTCATATTGAATGAAATTATTTGTCTTTGTGCAGAAAAACTACAGCTTGAACATCTGCCGTCTCTTTTACGGACCAGCTATGATATACAATGGACAACAAGACAGGCTCAAACTGAGGTAAGACCAGTTAAGACGAAGATACAGTGCAGTTTTGCATGTGCATGGCTACACATGGCCCACAACCCTGCACACACAGCACGCAGCCTCCTTTTGTTTGTTTAGAGGCTAATGGCAGGATGAGGTGTTTCCTCTGAGCTCGTGAGGACAACCCCTGTTGACACACTTGCATGCATCGCTAAACACTTGAAGATTGAGACCGCTCCCTTATGAGTGTCCTGCTGTTTGTAGAGGAGTTAAATTAAACAGTTCAATCAGTGTGAACTTTTTTGTCCACATCTGAGAAGCCCCAATGTTTGGGCCTGTTCAGCACTGCCGCACGTTAAAGTCACGTTTCTAAGCCCCAGGGTGTTTGAAATGAATCAGACGCCTCCTCATCAGTTTAAGAGCTGAGTCACAGCAGAATATGCACCCTCGGGGGTGTTTTGAATAGAGGAGAAAACTCTAATAAATCAGCTTCCATCTGGAAAGTTGATGGGCAATAACTAACTTGGCAAATTGAGGTGTTTGATTTTAATCATCCTTTGCTTAAATCTTACTGTGAGGTCTTCACATTCATCTTGAAACAGCCTGTGTCCTTTTCTGTTTTTGAGTCAAGCCTCTGGGGAGTTGCCTGGTGTTGGTGTTGTGGTTAGATTAAGCCACAGGGGAAGAGGGGCAGAGTGCTGGCCATGTGGACAGCAGGCTGTACATGACAAATGCCCCCTCCACCAGGCACTTCCTGTGCAGTCACCCTGTTCCAAGCTTCCTGTGTTGGGCCAGTGAAAAGGGAACGTGGAACTGAAACGCTCAAATAACAATAAAATCATTTGTGATGAAATTGTGTAGTTTAGACTTTTTTGATTTCCCTACCCTGAACTGCTGGTCAGTGAAGTTTTTAGCAAACCTTTCACAAACAGAAGTGAATAGTGTATTTGTTAGGAACTATTTTCAGCCATGGATTAATACACATTTGGTACTTCAAGCAGCAGGATCATGAATGTGTATTTTAAGTCCTTAAATAAAACGCGGTGTTCATGTTCATTATAATGAGAGAACATGTCACCCAGTTGCCATGGTGTAGCTCGCTCTTCTTTATTTATTTATTTATTTTTTTGGACAATTATAGCTCAGAGGAATAAGCTATACCCAGCTTTGGATGCACAAAAAATCCTTGTTTGTAGGACGCATTCATTGTTGGTTGTGGTCTTTTTATGTGGTTTGTTGATAATCAGAAAAATGCTAAAGCTTAAATGCTAAATTAATGTAAAGGTATGTTAAACTTAGTTATAGTTATAATGTTATGTTAAATGTTAAACATATACGGTATGTCTTTGCAGGGTGTCTGATGTGGTGAAGATGGTCACCAAGACTGATATCCCTCCGCACAAGAAGATGCTGGAGTTGAACCCGTCATTTGTTGAAGCTGAGGACTGTGAGTCAATCCCACCTATCAGATACCTGCTGCTGTGACAGAACAAGCTCCTCCAGTGTCGTATCAGTTAAAAATGACCCGGTTTCACTGTTATGTGAATGATTTTGTTTTCCAGCATCTGTCTGTCTATTTCTTTCATGTAATTCCACTTAGATGCTTAGATACAATCATGCTGTCTTATCTATTCACTGTCCCTTAGCCATGTCCCAGAAAATACTCTAAAATGTACAAAGCTTGATTTCAATTTCCTCATTCTTTTTAAATTATCTGCAAAAGAGGAAACTTTGCAAACTGTAATTTCCTTATTACCAGAATCTTTACCAGAAAGTTCTGCTAACTTTTAGGTTTTCATTTACATGTAAAATGTGTCTTTTGAGAGTTCGGGCTAAGAGGTTGTGAAGACGCTTGCCAAGGCGTATGGATTAGACGATGTGGCGCTGCTGGGGCACTGCTGGCCTGGTTTCAAGGTTTAATTCAGGTCAGACTGAACACGATGTGGAAGGGGTGCAGTCAGAACAGGCAGTTGGCACAGTAGGTACAGCACTCTGACGACTGCGCCACGAGTCGCCATCTGGACACGGCTGTCTTGTGTAAATCCCGATCCCAGGCACATGTGCAAACCCCTCCCTGCCAGGAGAAGAGTCAGGTCAGAGTGGAGGAGCTGGACTTATCTGCGAAACCTTCATCTGTCCTCAGATGGCTTTTGTGCATGCCCTGCCCTTTTCCTCATCCTCACAATGTGTTTCAACCTCTTCACAATGCTCTGCTCTCCCAGTTGGCTGTATTTGAATCTCATGAATAATCTTCTTGTTCACTGTGTAACTGGGCCTGTGAGTGATGGATGCTGTTCATGTCTTAACGATAATGTAATAAATATGTGGCTATGAGGAACCGTATCATATCTGTGTACTCCGGCAATAGACATCAGTTCCCTTATCTTTTAAATAGCTCATGAACATACTTTTCTGTGATGACAGCACCACACCCAGCCTCCCATTTGTTACCAGGAAAAAGTTCTGTTGAATTGACTTTGTTTATAAAGCTTCAGAGCCTCTACTGTGTGTGTTTTCTTTTTAACATCTGAGCTGAGAATTTGATAGTAGATTTATTTTCTGTAAAAAAAACATCCTTTCACTCTTTCAAAAGTTGACACAAAATACTGCATTGAAGATAATGGCAGACACCGTCACCCCTATAACATCACATGTGTCATGAAGGATCAAGAGGAAGCTTCAAACACAGCAAACACATTTACATTTTCATTAAATTCCCAAAACTTTTATTGCAGATGTATCAACACTGTGGACAAATCCAGTTATGAAAATAGAAGCATCTTATTGTAGTATTTGTTCAAGAGTCTGTCCGCCGTTCTAGCCTCACTTAAATGTATCCAATAATGTCATTGCATATGATGGGCTGTCGGCTGCCTGTCTTCATGAGAGCAGTGAACTGGTAGAAGTCAGTGTCTAGTTGATGAAGGCCTGTGTGGGACTGGTGAAAGAAAGGTTTGAGAGCCTGCAGTCCCACAGGACAAGACATGCGTTTGGAAGCCTCTGCAGCCCTGCTGACCCTCGTGGAGTCTGCTGGCCTTGGCCTCGCCTCCACACCTTTAGACATCCCTGCAAGTCTGCGCCGCATGTTGACCAAAATGTCTTTGGCAAGGCGGCGGCCCGCACTGGGCTTCAGTTCTGCTGGCTCTGGACTCTCTGGTAGGTCCATCCAGTTCTTTATTAGGTCAGCAAAGCTGTTGTCCCCCAGAACCAGGGGCTGTCTGTTCCTACTGCGGCTCAGCAGCAATGTCGTCCAGTCCTCCGGGTCACCGCCCTCAAACGAGGTCCAACGCTCCAGACAAGCGTCCGAGGTTGATTTGGGCCGGATTCGGCCAGAAGGTCCTCTGTTTGTGCGGAGGCAGGCAGAAGAGGAGACCCGCACATTTCTGGTCCTCCTCAGCACCACACCTTCATCCTGCCACGAAGCCTCAGAGTAACCCGAGTCCAAGTCCAGACTCTTTTCGCTGCTTGGGGAGCCTTGTGTCAACCGCTCGTGCTCCTGCTGCTCTTCCTCTTCTTCCATGGGGCTGGCCAGGCAGCAGGCAGAGTCGTATGTGCTGGCTTCACTGGCGTCAGAAACACGCAGACGAGTGAGTCGCTCTTGCTGGGCCCTTTGTTTGCAGAGTCGCGTTACAGCAAAGGACCGAACACATGGTTCACTTAGCGGCCTTGGCCTGCTTATCTGCTTCAGGTCCTGCAGGGATCTCATCATGTACTGCATTTGGTCCCGGAGGCAGTCGGCAGAATCTCCTAAACACAGCTAGACAATGAAAAAAGATAAAAAGGACTTAGTGGTGCAGACAGAATTTAAATAGTGTGTCTAAAAACAACACCTCTAACTGAAAAGTTATGGTCGGCTTTTGCAGCGGTCTACAGAGCGGTTAGGCTGGCTTCCAAAATATCCCATCAAGCCGTGGCCGGTCAAGCTGAAGCACAGTTCCCTCTGTTATTTCCAGAACTGGGCCAATAAGATTTTTACCAGCTGAGATCATTCTGCTCTATGACCATATAACAAGTGAAGCATTCCTGACAAACCTCAGAGCAGCTTTATGGAGACCATCCCGTTCATGCATGATTCCAGAAAATGAATAAGACGTGGCTCTGAGAACAGGATGCACATTTTATACTGGGAAAACTCTCCCTGCTTCCTAATGCTAAAGGGGAAGTTTGAGCAAAGTGGAGCTGAATCATGGAGGAGGGCAGAGCCACATATCCTCTCTGGACTCCCCTAACTCACAGGATGTTGACTGCTCTGTATTATAAAGCAGGAAATGACAGCAACATTTTGGAATTGCACAATGATCATGTTTCAATTATGAATCATATCATCTTACAGCCTTCTGATAAACTAAGTGTCATCCAGTTGATTAACATTGCTTTGTACAGTTCCATCTAACTGAACTGTACACTGAACAAAGCTGAACAAAACATTGTAATTTTAGCTAATTTTGTGGCAGAAATCTTTGAAAAGCAAAAAAGTTGAGCTACTGACTTTCTGAGCTCTTATTTAATTTGTTGAGCCTCCTTGTCCTGCCAGTGTTTAGCCTGAAGCAACAAGGACACCACAATGCCATGATGTTATCACAGCTGTGGGTGCTGAACCATTTGGCCCCTGGGGGAGACTTAACTGTCATACAGAGACATCCTCAGTGGGACTCTGTGGTCAGTCTGCACCCCTTAAAATTCCCTGTTCTCCTTGGCTGCCTTCACACAACGTGCAGAATGATTCACTCAGTTGTATGCATTTGGCAAAAAGGGCAGCTTGGTTCGAATTAACTGTGACTTGTGGGATTGAAACACCCCAGCTTTCCAAAAGACCAGTCATTAAAAGAAAAAAAAAATCCAGAATCGGTCCAAAAACTTCTGCTGCCTTGTGCAAAAGGACCCTTTGCAATCATAATCAAGCCACTGCAATGCATCTGCAAAACTGTCCAAAAACACGTGGAAAAACGGGAAAACAACTTACCATTACTGGAGTAAAACTGCAGCGAAGTTCAGAATCCTGTTAATTATCTCTGCAATAAAAAACACAATGCATTACATAAATAATGGGCGTTTTTTTTGTATTTTAATAAATACAGTAATTTATTAGTGAGCACACTCACCTTCGCTCTTGGTTTAAAATGACGCCCAGCGCGGTCAACACGTCCTCAGACTTCCAGCTGATCAGAGACAGTGTGCCTCTCTGTAAGTCCTCTCATCTGAACCAGTTGGAGGTCTGTCAGCGGACTTTGACGATGCTGATCTTTGCGCTGCAACAAATCAGCGCAGGGCATCACAGAATCAGCCAATAGCAAGTCCCCTGAAACAAGATACCTCCCTGTGTAATCACAGCAGCTCCTACTGTATCTGGATTGTGTTGTGCTGCGCTGTGGAGAGGCCACATCTGGAGATGAATGATAAGACTTTTTGTTTAAAAATATATAGATTAAATGATCACAGAACTTTTGAAAACGTTTCCCCTTTTATCATTTATCTATTAAATACTGCGAATCACTCACAGTCATTCTATTCAATAGATTATTACTTAATTTTTGAGATAATCACCATAGTTCGACAAGCCTGTGCACATTAATGCAAGTAGTATGTGAGTTTGCAACGCCGCCCTTGTAAAAGAAGTCTTGGACAACTGCTGTGACTGAAAGCTTCTGCATACATGCGCTGATTTACTGAAATCTGCATGTCGCCACCTTGTGGCTTTTTGGACGCAGGACCTTCCATATTACCATTCTCCATTGTCTCTGCTGCATATAAACCTTTTCACACCATTTGTTATTAAGGTCTGGCAGAGCACAGGGGCCATTCTGTTCTTAACCTGGCGTTTAGAAATGCAAAGAGGGTGTTGGGCTAAAGTGAAGTTCTCATTTCATGTGCAGATGAGCGAACCATTGAGAAGTGCACCTCCTCACCTCACCTCTTTGGATGCTGATAACAATTTGTATTGTAATTCAGCCAGCGGTGGAAGAGGTGCTCACATTCTTCGCTTCACTGAAGTGCTATCAGGAAAATGTACTTTAAGGGTCAAAAGTAAAAGGGCCCATTCTGCACAAAAATGGCTTCTATGGCGGAGTATTATACAAGCCCAGTTCTCCAAAACTATCAGGACGCTGCTTTGAAGATGAATTAATCAGAATGTGATCTAATGTGCTAATCCTTTTTGACATATACTCAACTGAAAACAGTGCAAAGATAATATGTTTAATGTTTTACCTCATCAGCTTCATCGGTTTTGAAAAAAATTTGAAAAATATAAAGAAGTAAAAAAATGCAAATGTCTCTGAAATATAGTGGCATTAAATGGAAATACTCAATTATTCAATTGTTCAAGTGCCTCAGAATTAGCAGGTAGTGCGCGTGCCTCACAGCAAGAAGGTTGCCGGTTCGATCCCCGGGTCAGGCGGGGGCCTTTCTGTGTGAAGTTTGCATGTTCTTCCCGTGCATGCGTGGGTTCTCTCTGGGCACTCCGGCTTCCTCCCACAGACCAAAAACATGCTCATTAGGTGAATTGGTGACTCTAAATTGTCCCTAGGTGTGAATGTGAGAGTGAATGTGTGTATGTATGTTGCCCTGCAGTCAGCTGGCGACCGGCTCAGGGTGTACCCCGCCTCTCCCCCGTTGACAGCTGGGATAGGCTCCAGCCCCCCCCCCCAACCCCGAAAGGGATAATCAGGGGTATAGAAGATGAATGAATGAATGAAGTATTTGTCAATTTTCTAGTGCAATGCAAACATACTCTCCAATCATGGCGTAACAGAACAATATGCATTTTTTTGCATTTTCTTTTGACACATCACACCGTAGAATAAAAGATCACGTGACCAAACTTTATTTACAGTGAACAAGTGAATGACTTTTATCTTAATATTAATGAACAACTATCATCCATTTGTCTCTGTGTTATGGTGCATCTTAAATCATGGGTGATGTGAAGTGGAGTAGAAATAGCCCTAATTCACACTATGAAGATAGCATGTCTCTAAAGAACAAGTGTAAACAGATATCAAGGCACAAACATATGTAAAAAGACTCGGAATGAAACAAATAGTACAGAACAATCCATGTCAGGAACAGACAGAACCACTTAAAAACCTTGCAGATATCTTAAAAGTGACACATAACCACTTCTGTTTTGTTTCTTTAAAGAAGTTACTCAGGGAATGTTATTCAGTTTGTGTGGGATACAAGCTAATCTATGGACAGTCATGCAGAACAATGCACTATAGCAGAACTGTGAATATTGATTGTGTAAACATTGTACAAAAAACATTTTCCTTCATCCATTTTCATTCTCCATGCTTGTTTGTTTTCTTCTAAAAATAAGCTCTGTGCAGTCAAAAGGTTCATAAAATGCCAACGTTAGTTAACGTAAGTTAATGTGACTTTTATCAAAAGTTGTTTTTTTATGTCCTGTGTTCTCTTATTAAAAAGCAAAGAGGGAAAGTAAAATGAAAACCTAAAAAAACTCAAAAAGAGACCTGAATACAAAAAAATGAGACTCATGAAATCAATAAAATCTGCCCTCTTCTTCTTCTTTCTACTGTTTAAACAACTGGTGCTCATCCTGGGAGGCTTATTAAGGATGCATGATGAGATGATGGGTTATTACTGTATTACGAGTTTTACTCTTACAACAATTATTTTCCACTTAAGCGAGTCGGATAATATAATTTATGCTACAAATCTAATTTAAAAACAGATATTCTGAGGTGAGTGCCCTTGATTGTTAACAATTCTTGTCCAATAAGGGGATCCTTGGTCAAACCTCTATTCACAGGCGTTCAGTATTGAATAGTATGAGAACCCCTGATCAAGAGCAGTAAGAAATATATATATATATATATTTTTCTTATATATATATATATATATATATATAAAAAAAAAAATAACACAACTGACAGAAAATGTGATGGTTGCAACTCAGTGATTGTTGAAGTCCTTTAAGGTTTCCCCTCTAGGAATCAAGTCTGTTATGGTTTTCATTATGAAAAGCAGTAATCGTCACATGGCTGTTGCAGTCTCTCATGCAGTCTGTGTGCGTCGGGCATTTTCCTGCATGGACAGAAAGATGGAAAAAAAAAGAACATCTCAGTTTAATGCCAAGTTGGTTTTCACACATTAGGAATTTGCCTTGGTGTTTTAGATATCTTTAGACAAATACAATAAAAATGTGGAGAGAAGAGCTTTTATTTCACTGTTTAAACTTGAATTCATGTTCACCAATTTATCCCCAGCAAATACAGTGATTCAGACAGGCTTGGATGAGTTTACATTATAACCTGCCAAGCACAAAAGTATTTGGTTCACCAAAATCACTAAAACATCTTTTCTCACTTGTCCCCTGTGGTATCTAACCATGCAGATGTGTTGGTTTCTCTTGCTGAGGTTTTGAGATGTCATCTTCCATTCTGGGAGCTGAATGAAACATGTATATATTGGCTTGCGGTGCTCAGTAATAAAAAAAAAAAAAACCTCAGCTGCCTCAACATCTTCTTGTTACTCCACAAATTTCTCTCAGCATGTACAAAATATGACTTTTTATTTTTCCCTCTTCTAGAGCTACTCTAAGGCTCTGTGAGTATCTTCAATATACTACACTGAGTGCATGATGTGGCTTGAAATGATCACATTGTGGGCATAATAATGTCTGCACATAACCAGACCTGAGGATCTGACCTGAGAGCAGTTAATGTAATGTCGCTTTCCCATTGCACTTGTTTGTTCTTCATCTTAACATGTTGTGCTGTAAGAAACACATAGCGAGTCGCTCCACAGAGTGTGTTACTGTACCCATTTTACCAGTTCAATAAACAAGCCTTGTAATAATTGATGCATGTTATTAAAATCAACTAATCATATAGAGAGCTGCTAGATGTTGTAATATTCTCATGTTTTGGATGCCAGCCATCCATGAATAAATTAGGGCTGTAACTAACGATTACATTCATTGTTAATTCACGTGGCAATTAGTTTTGATGAAACATTAGTTTCCCAAAGCTCATGCTGATACACTTAAATTGCTTGTTTTTTTATCTGACCAATAGTTCAAAACACAAAGATATGTAGTTGATTGTTACAGATGAGTAAGAAAACCAATAAAAAATATTCACATTCAAGAAGAAATTGCTTTCTCAATTAGCCAATTATCAAATTGTTGCCAATTAACTGATTAACTGTGAGACTGATTCAGCTCTGGGCCACCTAAATGAAAGAAAGCTGCTCGAAAGCATTTTTTATTTCCATCACGCTGTAATCTGTATCCTACCTTCAGAAAAGACCACAGTCTTTCAGGTTGTTCTTAATAATGACGTCAGTGACGGCGTCGAAGACAAACTGCACGTTCTTGGTGTCAGTGGCACAGGTGAAGTGGGTGTAGATCTCCTTTGTGTCCTTCTTCTTGTTCAGGTCCTCAAACTTGGTCTGAATGTAACTGGCTGCCTCATCAAACTTGTTGGCTCCTGGGAAGACGAGGAAGTGATTTGTTATTAAGAGGACAGGTTACACTTTCTTATGTTGTGACTTGTTAGCAACCTGTCGGAGGCTGCACTTGATGTTTAACTATTAAAGCACTGCTCTCATTTGCAGCACGGCCCCTGATGTTCCACCGTGTACCTGTGTACTCCGGGAAGCAGATGGTGAGGGGGCTGCGAGTAATCTTCTCCTCGAAGAGATCCTTCTTATTGAGGAAGAGGATGATGGAGGTCTCAGTGAACCACTTGTTGTTGCAGATGGAGTCAAACAGCTTCATGCTCTCATGCATTCGGTTCTGAGGAGAGGCAAAACTGGTCACGGCTTATTGTAGCTTAAGCACAGCATCAGAGCTGCAATCAGGCGAAGATGTTTAATATTTTAAAAGTGAGGAAGAACCACTGAAGAGGAGATTCTTCAGAGCATCTTTTGGTCAAGGCTCTCCTGAGCACTTGCATTAAATTCATAAGCAGATGAAGAAATTGGGGCCAAATGGTTCAAGTCGCCAATTAGTTTTTATTACATATTGCATTATGAAATGATTACACTCCATTGATTCAACTGTAAATGGATCATTCCAGCTCACTATTATTAAGCTATAATAAAAGAGGGGCGTTAAATGCCTTGTAATGCCTCACAATCTAAATGACCTCATAACGAAAATGAGAGAAAGAGCAGATTTATGAAGCTATTAAAGTTATATTATCCATGCAGATGGAGACACACACACCAGAAGGGGGATTTTTCCTTACCATCTCCTCATCCTCAGCCAGCACCAGGTCATAAGCACTCAGTGCAACGCAAAAAATAATGGCCGTCACTCCTTCAAAACAGTGGATCCACTTCTTTCTCTCTGAGCGTTGGCCTCCCACATCAAACATTCTGCAAAGGAGACAAAGCAAAGGAGATAAATTGTGTGCGCGTGCATATGCTAGCAGGCGAAGGAGGTCACCATGAAAGACAGTAAGGTGAAGCTGGTAAGACAGGGCACAGAAGAGGATGTTTCAGGAAGAATGATGGTGAGTATGGAAGGAAGGAGAAAGTTAGGGTGATATTCCATCCCTGCACACACATTAAGTTTTCATGAGGCTGCTTTGAGAACAAAAGTGTTGAGGAGGTGGAGAGGTGTCCGTCAGATATCTGATAAAAGGCTGCAGGGTCAGCGCAGGCAGGCCTCTAATGGGGAAGCTGAGCACTGTGATCGAAGGTGTTAGAGATGTGAGCGAAACCCTGCAGACAGCCGAAGCAATAACAGTCCACCACATCCACGACAGCTAGCATATTTTGTCGATACGGAGGGCGAATGCGAGTTTAGGTTAGCAGACGCCCAAGCAGCACCGTTCTGACAGATCTAAATTAAGCCACTGTCAAAAGACGATATTTCTCTGTATCTAAAGCTTTTCCTTTCTGTACTTACAATGGCAAACAGGACAGAAAAAAAACGTGACTTTCTTCTTATTGATTGCCTCCATGTATTATTCAGGCCAAATATTGAGGCTGTGACGGAGGGTAAATATCAGAGAGTTTATCAGGAAACAGGTCACACAGATCCGTGTGGCTGCTGCTTCTTTTATTTCATTACCAAGACCTGTTTAGCTGCTTTTTGAAAGTGTTGGGTATCTTATATGTTGCTTGCTAAAAAAGACAAACCACAACTGAGATCTGTAAAAATAAGATGACACTTATCTGCACTCTCTCAGGATCTGCTTCAGTGTACGTCCTGTTATCAAATGTTACAACACTTACTGTATCTCCTGCACATCCTCTATTAAGAGACAGATCTATACATCCATTACTATCCCACACATGAGTGCTCAGGCTGGGTCAGAGCACATTTTATGTAAGACCCTAGTACAGCACGGTGCCCTGGAGGACACACTGAGATGTTCGCACTATATAAAGCTCTGGTTTTATTGAGCGAGAGCACGACGGGAAGGATCTAATTCATTTACTCAGCTCTCAGTGCAATTGTGATAATTAAGCTTTTAATTGGTGGTATAATTTGGCTTCTGAGTAGCTGAGTTGCACATTTGAAGCCAGGAGGGTCAGTCGCCCCTTGATGCTATTAATGCTGAGACCAAAATTATGTCTAGCAATTTGTTTAGAGCAGGTGTGGAGGAGACACTGATGGGACCTAATTCAGTGAAACCACTTCTACCAGTTTAATAACCAAGCTAGGTTTTTGCCTTGCAACAGCAAGCACAGTTGCATTTCACAATGGCTGAAAATGACTAAAAAGCTTGGATTGATAATAAAAATAATAAAAGAAGACAGGGTGAGACTGGTGCTGGCAGTGTGTATTTTACACGCAGCCTGTGAATTCACTTTTTGTCTCTAAAACATCTTAAGTCTGCTAATGTCGATATCAGGTCGGTGCTGTATGGCCTTACTTGAAGTGCAGTTCCTTGAAAGTGAAGTGAGTCTCCACAATGCCAGTGGTCTTGACTCGAGTTCGCAGCACATCCTGCTGGGTGGGGATGTAATCTGCTTTAGCTATCCTCTCCAGATCATTCAGGTAACTGAGAGAGAAAGAGGGGGGGTTAGAGATTTCAACTTGATTTTCAACCTGCAAGACAGAGAGAGAAACAAACAGGCTGCAGATACACTCACACACCACATGCACATACACTGCAGGTCACTGATGCGCTTGTGGTGCATTAACAGTCTGAATTTTACTGAACTGTTTTGAATTGTAATGAACTCAAACAATTTCGAACTGTCAGTGGAGTGAGTCATCTTCTGCGGCATCCAATAATGGACTCTTAAACTTTACTTGATCGCATTCTACTAGACCGTCTGAGCACCTTTTACGGGATTATGCCAATACACTGGTTGTTATTCTCTCAGTATGGCAGCTCGACACAGTGGTCTGGTAAAATCAGGTTTCATTAAACCTGAGGGTTTTTTTGGCCAGCTGGGGGCAGCAGAAACAGGCCGTGAAAAAAATAACCTATCATCAACTCTGAAGTTGATATGTTGGAGGGGAGCTGCAGATCCAGGTCATTATTTCTTTCAGTTCGTCACTCAGACTGATGTCTTTTCATAGTGCGATTTAATACATTGTTATTTTCAAACTATTGATTAACCACTTTAACCATCTTCAGCCAGCATTTATTGCACAGTGGCTTTGACTACATTCTGGTAAGCTAGTTTAGCGAACTGCAACGCAGGTTTCAGAAAGCTATTCTCTCTTCAAGTAACAAGCTCAACCTATAACACGGTAAAGCCAGTAATACCAGTAGCACAGTACCACTGTTTTAATATAATTAATGTAGCGAGGCCTGTAAGTTCACTGCTACACCCAAACATGACAAACATTCAATCAATTTCCAATCCACCCTTTGTAATATGGCAGTCATGTTCTGCTCACTGAAACCTGATAGGTGCTCGCGCTCATAGCTTTTCATATGTACGCTCACTGGCCCACAGATCAATTATGCATGCTGGCACTGCTGGTTAACTGTCAATTTATCAGTAATAACTGAACAGCAAAGTTTTATTTTGTTGTTGTTTGGCATATCCACTGTGATGCTTCAACACTGCTGATTTACATAATGGTGAAATAATCATGAGTATATGCTCTGAATTGTTTTTACAGCATATTTCCCTCTTGGTTGTTAATGTTGTTGGAGGTGCTTCATGGTGACTCATTGCAGACTTGGGTCTCTGGTAGAGACTAATACTGTACATTATAACTGTGGACATGAATGTTGTCTTGCATACATTCACACTATCATTTCCCTGCAGTAGCGGCCACAGTAAGAATTCATCACACATGATACTGCAGGTTGTCATCCACACTGCTTTACTGTTCACCGCATCATAACACAGTACATTTAAATTGATGATATTGTTTATGCTTCTGCCACACTCAGCTGCCAACCTGTACCTTATACATACGTATATTCAATACCTGCTTTAAGGCTCTTTATCTAATCAGTGTTTTCAGAGGGCATATGTATATTTTATTTTTTGGTTTACGCTTTTGGGGAGCATGGATGCCAAACATCAAACATAATCTGTGCATGCTCTGTATTCACATAATAAATCCCTCTGTGAAACGTCTATGTGAGACCACTAAGGGATAACCTACAAGTAATATATACTATCATAAGTGGCAGGATTTCAATGGCAACATGCATATTCTTTACTTATTTGCTCCACTTTAGGGAATTTGATGTATATTTGTGAAGAAAGATGTTGTTCAAAGGACAGTAGACTGTCTCCTGTCTGTCTAATGAACTGGCTGCATTTCTTTCCTTTTCACTCTATTTTAGTTCTCCATTCACAACTCTTGTCCTCTTTCCCAGTCTCCCTCTGTCCCTTTCTGCTCTTTTTCTCTTTTCTGACAGACTGTTGGTCAGTAGGGGAGTGTGGAAGCATCATCACCATGTTTGACACAACCTGCCCCATGTACACAAGCATTGCATCACCGTCCAAGGCCATCTGGGAGCTTTAGTGGCCCAGCCAACCTACGCTTTGTGCACACAAAGAGATGTATATCCAGCATTTCAGTTGTACAAATCTCACTATTCATGCATGACACATCGACAGATAAATAACAATGAATGAGCCAATGCAACCTGGCATACTTATTGTGGACATAATAAATGATTAAACAAACATTTCTCTGTCTTATCACTGCAGCCATTGCAAAATATTTCCTAATGAATGAAAGCATGAATTGCTGTATGTATAAATAGAATGTACCTTAAGTAATGGGTGTATTTTGTGTTTACATTTTTTATATGTTAATCAAACCAGGTTACTGTAATGTTGATCACTGTCTTATCTCATCTTATTTCGAGGTTTGTTTGATTATAATTTTCTAATCTCCAGTCTGTGTGGGTGGAGCATGCGCAGTTCATCAGTAAGCGCAGTTGACTAATGTTGAGTTTCATTTCATTTAACTGATTGTCAGGACCGGTACGCCTTGTCGGTAGGTGACTATAAGCTGGCATTGCTAGCGTATCAAAACATGAATAATTGTGGACTTTCATTGTTTAATTTTGGGTTTTGTTTTGTGTTTGCATTGCAGGTTTATTAAGCCATAGCAGGTAGTTTAGTAAAAGTCTGGACAATGAACATATCACACAAAGACTTATCATATAACACTGCTAAAAAAATCAATCAACTTGTTCCAAAAACAAAAGAAAACTATCACAACTATCGATGCTCATTGTTTATTTGGAGAATCATTTTCCTTGAGGTAAACAATGACTCTCATTTTTTTCATCCCTCAAGACAAACTGTTCAGTGCTCGGCTTATCAGGTTACAATATTAAGGAATCAAAGCCGGAGAGGCAGAGATAATCACTTAATGGAAGTTATTGGACTATCTTTCCAGTCTCTATGGCTCCCTAGAAAGGTTGGAGACAGGTTTCTCACTGCAACTCATATGAGAGAGGCTGAAAGGACTGAACTGTTAGATCCATCACAACCCCAAGAGAACAGCATCCCTGAAGGCAAGAATATTAAACACCCCTAATATGACATCAACATAAAAACTAAGCAGCACAACTATCAACCCAGTACAAAAAACCCTAAAACCTTCCTCAGTCTCACTTTCTTAAGATGTTTTCTATTCTTATTAAAGCATTAAAGTGCACTGTATGTATTTTCTAATATAAATAACAAACAGCTGTGCAGGATGAGAAAAAGAGCACATCTGAGGGGCGGCTATGAGGTTCCCACTCGGCACTTTTATATTTATAATGGTGGAAAATGGAGTCCGGTGCATGCAGGAGCAGACTGCTGTACAAGTAGAAGATATAAAATAAACAGCAAAGTATAAAACAACAAATTCACACTCACTATGCTGCAGAGTCATTGAGCTGGTACTCTCGCGACCGTGCAAAGCAACTCTGTATGCCGCTGTCACCCCACAATCGCCTGATCACGTTGGCCAGGTCATCAGGAAGGATGCCCTGTTCTTCAGCAGCTGCAGACAGTGCAAAGAGCTGCTGGGCATCGTCCTGCAGGGGGCGATAAGGACACAGGACATAATTGATACAATGGGAGCATCAGGCCAAAAAATACACTGTTATTACTGTTGATAAAAGTCCATCTGTATCCACTGCATAGATTTGTGAATGGACCAAAACAACAATAATGCATCATTAAAGGATAGGTCAACATGTCTTCAAGTCTATCTTAATGCAGTACTTATATGCCCATATGTCAGTGACAGGGTTAGCTCTATTTCTCTGAGAAAGCCATTTTGAAGTCTTATAGTTTGACAAATTGAGCGGGCATTTTCCAAAGTTAGTCTTCTTAGTACAAAATTGGCTCTTTATGCTTGGACAGAGTGTGTTTTACTTTGGAAGATACCCACTTTATTTAGTCTGAAACAGACTGCTGAAGCCTTGTATTAGCTTTGGCTGGACTTAAAAATGCAGTTTGCAGCGAAAAAGGACAGTGGATTTTGTCCTTGATCTCTTATACTGAAATTTCTATTTGCAGGGATCTTTTTGCCGCCAGTATGAACAGGAGGAACAACTACAGAAACCAGTAACTCTTTCAATGTGCTTATGGAACTGTGCATGTTACTTTAAGAGATTGAAAGACTGTGAACCTCTCCTTTAAGGACACAATAGGGTATATTTTGGTAGCTAACTGTTCTTCAGCTCTTGTGGAAACATAAAAAATCCTGACAAAAATCTTCCCAGCCACAAGTATTTGGACATACAATGTTAAATAAAAGCAGCCACTGAGGGCCGTGCCTCTGAATTAGTGCCAAGGAGGCAAAGGTTATGATGATAGCAATATCACGTGATAATGATGCCACTGACACTTATGATAAGCTGATGCCAGCCAATCTGGAGTGAGCATGTGTAAGATATGTCAGATATGTTGGTGTGACTCAAGGTAACAGCATGCAGGGAACAGAGTGTGACTTGTTTTCCTGCTGTTTGCCAACATGCTTGTGTCTCTCATATCCCTTATCTTCCTATTGCCATGAATTTGACAGTCTTCTCGGAGCTTTATTCACCAGGAGTGATTTGATAAAATACAAAAAGCAATAATTAATCCCTCCTCCTTGAACCGCCACCTTATCGTGGTGGAGGAGTTTGAGTACCCGAATGATCCTAGAGGCTATGTTGTCCGGGGCTTGATGCCCCTGGTAGGGTCTCCCAAGGCAAACAGGCTCTAGGTGACGGGTCAGACTAAGAGCGGTTCAGAAGCCCCTATGAAAGACGGTCAACCAAGGACGCGTACGTCGCCCGGATCGGCGTTACCGGGGCCCCACCCTGGAGCCAGGCCTGGGGTTGGGGCTCGCAGGCGAGCGCCTGGTGGCCGGGTCTTTGCCCACGGGACCCGGGCGGGCGCAGCCCGAACGAGCGACGTGGGCCCGCCTTCCCGTAGGCCCACCACCCGCAGGAAGGTTCAGAAGGGGCCGGTGCCTTGTGGTATGGGTGGCAGTCGTGGGCGGGGGCCCCGACGACCCAAACCCTGGATGACGACCCTGGCTATGGGGACATGGAATGTCACCTCGCTGGGGGGGAAAGAGCCTGAGCTAGTGCGGGAGGTTGAGCGGTACCGGCTAGAGATAGTCGGGCTCACCTCTACGCACAGTCTGGGCTCTGGAACCCAACTCCTTGAGAGAGGCTGGACTCTCTTCTACTCTGGAGTTGCACGCGGTGAGAGGCGGCGAGCTGGTGTGGGCTTGCTTATAGCCCCCCAGCTCAGCCGCCATGTGTTGGAGTTCTCCCCGCTGAGCGAGAGGGTCGTTTCCCTGCGCCTTCGGGTCGGGGATAGGTCTCTCACTGTTGTTTCGGCTTACGGGCCGAACAGCAGTGTAGAGTACCCGGCCTTCTTGGAGTCCCTGGGGGGGGTACTGGAAAGTGCTCCAACCGGGGACTCCATTGTTCTGCTGGGGGACTTCAACGCTCACGTGGGCAGCGACAGTGATACCTGAAGGGGTGTGATTGGGAGGAACGGCCTCCCCGATCTGAACCCGAGTGGTGTTCTGTTATTGGACTTCTGTGCTAGCCACAGTTTGTCCATAACGAACACCATGTTCAAGCATAAGGGTGTCCATCAGTGCACGTGGCACCAGGACACCCTAGGCCGGAGGTCAATGATCGACTTTGTAGTCGTATCATCTGACCTTTGGCGGTATGTCTTGGACACTCGGGTAAAGAGAGGGGCTGAGCTGTCAACTGATCACCACCTGGTGGTGAGTTGGATCCGCTGGCAGGGGAGGAAGCGGGACAGGCCTGGCAGACCCAAACGTACTGTGAGGGTCTGCTGGGAACGTCTGGCCGAACCCGCTGTCAGGGAGGCTTTCAACTCCCGCCTCCGGGAGAGCTTCGACCAGATTCCGAGGGAGGTTGGAGACATTGAGTCCGAATGGACCATGTTCTCCACCTCTATTGTTGACACAGCCGCCCGTAGCTGCGGCCGTAAAGTCGCCGGTGCCTGTCGTGGCGGCAACCCTCGAACCCGGTGGTGGACACCGGAAGTAAGGGGTGCTGTCAAGCTGAAGAAGGAGTCCTATCGGGCCTTGTTGGCCCATGGGACTCCTGAGGCAGCTGACGGGTACCGGCGGGCCAAGCGTGCGGCAGCCCGGGCGGTTGTAGAAGCAAAAACTCGGGTCTGGGAGGAGTTCGGGGAGGCCATGGAGGAGGACTACCGGTCGGCCTCGAAGAAATTCTGGCAAACCGTTCGGCGCCTCAGGAAGGGGAAGCAGCTTGCTGTCAACACTGTTTACAGTGAGGGCGGGGAGCTGTTGACCTCAACTGGGGATATTGTCGGGCGGTGGAAGGAATACTTTGAGGATCTCCTCAATCCCACTGTCATGTCTTCCGTAGAGGAAGCAGAGACTGGGGACCCGGGGGTCGGTGCATCCATCACCGGGACTGAAGTCACTGAGGCAGTCTGCAAGCTCCTCGGTGGCAGAGCACCGGGGGTGGATGAGATCCGCCCTGAGTACCTTAAGTCTCTGGATGTTGTAGGACTGTCTTGGTTGACACGCCTCTGCAACATCGTGTGGCAGTCGGGGACAGTGCCTCTGGACTGGCAGACTGGGGTGGTGGTCCCTCTTTTTAAAAAGGGGGACTGGAGGGTGTGTTCCAACTATCGGGGGATCACACTCCTCAGCCTCCCTGGGAAAGTCTATTCCAGGGTACTGGAGAGGAGAATCCGGCCGATAGTCGAACCTCGGATTCAGGAGGAACAATGCGGTTTTCGTCCCGGCCGTGGAACACTGGACCAGCTCTATACCCTCCACAGGGTGCTTGAGGGTTCATGGGAGTTTGCCCAACCAGTCCACATGTGTTTTGTGGACTTGGAGAAGGCTTTCGACCGTGTCCCTCGAGTCATTATGTGGGAGGTGCTCCGGGAGTATGGGGTTGAAGGCTCTCTGTTGAGGGCTGTACAGTCCCTGTACAACCGGAGCAGGAGCTTGGTCCGCATTGCCGGCAGTAAGTCGGGGCTGCCCTTTGTCACCGGTTCTGTTCATTATTTTTATGGACAGAATTTCTAGGCGCAGCCAGGGGCCGGAGGGGGTTCGGTTCGGGAGTCGGCAGATTTCATCTCTGCTTTTCGCGGATGATGTTGTCTTGTTGGCTCCATCGAGCCAGGACCTTCAGCATGCACTGGGGCGGTTCGCAGCCGAGTGTGAAGCAGCTGGGATGAGAGTCAGCACCTCCAAGTCCGAGGCCATGGTTCTCGACCGGAAAAAGGTGGTTTGCTCCCTCCAGGTTGGGGGAGAGTTCCTGCCTCAGGTGGAGGAGTTTAAGTATCTTGGGATCCTGTTCACGAGTGAGGGAAGGATGGAGCGTGAGATTGACAGGCGGATCGGTGCAGCGGCAGCAGTAATGCGGTCGCTGTACCGGTCTGTCGTGGTGAAGAAGGAGCTGAGCCGAAAGGCGAAGCTCTCGATTTACCGGTCAATCTACGTTCCTACCCTCACCTATGGTCATGAACTTTGGGTCATGACCGAAAGAACGAGGTCCCGGATACAAGCGGCTGAAATGAGTTTCCTCCGCAGGGTGGCAGGGCGCTCCCTTAGAGATAGGGTGAGGAGCTCTGTCACCCGGAGGAGCTCAGAGTAGAGTCGCTGCTCCTCCACATCGAGAGGAGTCAGCTGAGGTGGCTCGGGCATCTATACAGGATGCCCCCTGGACGCCTCCCAAGGGAGGTGTTCCAGGCATGTCCCACCGGGAGGAGGCCCTGGGGAAGACCCAGGACACGCTGGCGCGACTATGTCGCGCGGCTGGCCTGGGAACGCCTCGGGATCCCCCCGGAAGAGCTGGGGGAAGTGTCCAGGGAGAGGGAAGTTTGGGCGTCCCTGCTCAGGCTGCTCCCCCCGCGACCCGGCCCCGGATGAAGCAGGAGAAGACGGTATGGTACGGTATAATTAATCCCTGGTCAGTGGTTCTGCAGGAGAGGCTCTTTCTCTGATGATGATGCAGTCAACATTAAAATAAAGGAATGATTGACAATGAAGAATACGTTTTACAATTTTGCCTGCGTGTGTGTTTGTGTGTATATTCGTCACATTATGATGAGTAATGCATTTGTGTGTCAGCCTGCTTCCTGTCAAGCAGCGGCTACATCTGTGCTCCTTTTGTGAGCAGTTATGTTTTTATATTTTCAATGGATTTTCTTCAGCCAATTGAAGCTTATTCACCTTGTTCTTTGTGAACATCAATCATTCATTGTGAGGAAGAAAACAGCTCAGTTTACTCAGATTTTGTGTCTCTATTCCAAAGTCTGAAACAGACAAATCACCTAACTGTTTCATAATTTGTTTAATTCCACTGATATTTTGTTGCAGTGGCTGTGAATCTCTGGGAATGTTTATCTGAACTCTTCCTGTTCCCTCAAGCACATCAAACAGTAAATAGCTTGGACAATGTGTGAGTGCGCACGTGCATTTGTATGGACGCATGCGTGAACACATGCACAGTCTGCGTGTGTGTGTGTGTGTGCATTTCTGCAGTGTTGCTATGTGCAAGTACAGGCAGGCTAGCGCACTAATTGGTAGTGTGGGAGTCTGTGAGAGTATCGTCACGTACAGCCATTTGATGGATCTGTCAGAGGGAGAAAAAAAGTCTATCCATCCTGCACTAATGACCACAGCAGTCCTCAATCCTTCTATTACAGCTTCAGTTGCAGCGCACACACACTGGCCTGAGTGTGAAATCACACACACTCCTCCACAGAAACGAGTTCAGCCACTGTTAACCTCACTGACAGCTTGTTCATCGGCTGATGAGATTTCACAGGGCGCAGCTGACTGGATCCACGTCTGAAGTTGTGACTTGTGATTGATGGTGATGGTGTGCCTGTGTGTGCAGGGTGTGTCTGCTTGCATGTTTTTCTGTGTGAGCTTAATGAATACACTGATGTGTTAATCAGGGCTACATCTCATGATTATTTTAATTTCTGATTAATTGAATTGATTTTTTTTTATATTTTTTTGCCAATGTCAAAAACATTGTCATGGTCAAAAGTCCAAAATCCCAAAGATATTCAATATAAAAAGAACTGACACCAGTGAAGTAACTGATGCAAATTGACCAGTTGCTAAGCCCTGACCCCATTTGCTATGCCCGTCAAGCTTTCCATTCTAATACGGCATCACACTTTACAATGATAAGGGATTTACTGCTGAAAAATCTTGATGGTTTTTCAAAAAGTAGGTCCGTGATTTCAGACACGGGTACACAAAAGCAGGCTTCTCCAGTGGATTTTCTCAGCTGAAATGACAAGCTAAAGGAAAAGCTGCCGAGCGAATAGTCTATTGAGGTTCAGGATGTCATTTTAGTTGAGACAGAAAGGAGAAACAAACATGCAAAGTAGACATAAAATGACGAACTGCAGTTCTTTAGAAAACAGGAACCAGACAATTCAGGGCCACCTGAAAGGTCTTCTTTTTACAGGTGGTAGCCTTCAAAACAAGGAATTCATTTGTGTCATTGCTGAGGCTGCAGAAAACTCCAAGCAAATGAAACATGCTGTTAAAATGTGTCCTGCCAGCACTTTTGAATAAATCCAATTCCTGAAACAGCCCTCAGTGGCTTGTCTGCTGCTGCAGCAGCTGCTGCCTCTGCTCTGTCTACTGCAACTTTCAGCAGAGAGCAGATCAGAGATGGAAGAGGTGAAGTCAAGGAGCGTTTCCCTGCAGGTTACAAAGATGGATCAGAGAAGACCTGCACTCTGTTCTAGTTTCTAGGACAAGCAGCAATTTTACAGCCGAAGAAGGGCTGCTGTGAACAGGTGGACCCTGGAAATCACATGATCCCACATTTGATTAAAACCCTGGCACAGATGATCAGTGTTATTGACTGAATAAGAATTGCTGAGAAAAGGCATGATTAGAGAAACAAGCCTGTTTTCCCAGAAGCATCATAGCCATGGAATAATCTTTGTTCACTGGGTTATACTGGGATAACTCGAAAAACAAAGGCAAACCTCTGATTTCAATTTTGGGTCTAGTATAAGTCTTCAGGACTACACCAGATATAAAACCACAAGATGCTGCTGATAAACAGGCTTTGTTTTGTTGTGGCCTGAGGGGGATCCTGATCTGATCTGATCCGTCCACACAGTTAGTGAGGCCAACTGAATTCTGCATTCTCACACAATGATGGTGACGCCCAGTCTGGTCAGCTTTCACCTCTCACTCTTACATACAAAACCACTGATTTTAAACAATTATTTCTGAATATATGCAACATTTTTGTTATTTGAAAGTAGGTACATGATGAAGCCTGCTTATACTCTGTATCCCATAGTCAGGCTGAGGCTCGGGTCACTACAGTTTTGTCTTTTAAAGACAGAGACTGGGGTTCAGCATGAAATCAGTCTTTCTTGCTTGTGGTGAACCCATGCTTATGCCACCAGGTGATTTTTGGAGGATGAAAATAATTAATATTGATGTAGTGATATAGAAAGAAATGCCATGACAAATACATTATGTTGAGTGTTTGTGCACTTGTGTGTCTTACCACTCTGGAAGGGTTGCTGTAGTCTATCTTGAGACTGGCCATGGCTTTTACAATGGCCATAATAGACTGGATGGTATTACTATAAACCACTGCTCGGTACTGCTTACACTCATCCTCTGAGTAGCCATCTTCATGGATGATCCTGAGAATGCCAAAAATATGCAACATGTATTATAGTATACATTGAAGGATTTTAACAATAATCAGGCGTCCTGTGAACATGGGGGCTTGCTGTAGTTATCCCTCTTGTTTATACTTTCCATTCCTAAAGTGATTCCAATGCTGCTAAATGCTGTGTAGACAAACTGTATTCAAAAGATTATGTGAAGTTAATATGGGGCTTTCGCAGTCTGAATTAGATGAAGCATTTTTACAACAAAATACTCAATACTGTCCTTCCATGGCAGCTAAGCAAGGACACATTGTCTGCAGAAATGAACTGTAACTTTGGAAGGTATCTGCTTGATTTGTCTACTTAACCTTGTCTGATATATTTTTGCACAGAACGAGGACTGTGGCTTCTGCCCCCCATCAGTTATATTGGAGAACATTAGGAAGAAATCCCTTTGAAGTCAGTACAAACAGGATGAATTATTAGCAAAACCTGCTGCACTGTTCATATAGGCAATTACTGTTTTAATATAAACTTGAAAATTGTGAAACTATACTTTAAACCTACATAAACAGATTTTTGGGGGATCACTTGGGCTCTAAATACTTCATTGTGTTCACTAACTAGTCACTAGCTTTGTCTGTCTGCCATGTATTGTTATTTTTGGGGGGGTTTGCTAAAAAGAAAAGATGAAAGAGATTAGACTGAACTAAGACAATAAAGTTGTAGAGTAACACATCAAAAGCAGCTTTTTTGTTTTTGTAAAATTGCTACCATGTCTCCCCTAAAGCACATACTGTATACTCCGTATCACATCTATCATGTCAGCATGCTGTGTAGGATGATGTGCGGCAGTGCGGTTAACACAGTGGAACCGCCTCAGCTCTGCAGCATCCAGTTGATGCAGTATCCTGACTTTACCTCTTGCAATATTATCACTCTTGAACCTGGAAGGGAGGGATGTAAGTGTCTGTGCATGCACAAGTGCGCATCCTATCATGAGGTGCAATCGTCCAGACTTCATCCGGCTGCACAGGAAAGTACAGGGAGAGCAAACTGAGACGACCGCACATTAATTCTAAAATAAAGTAAGTGTCTTCTGCTTTTAACAGTGCCTTACTGCAAATGAGAAGGAACAGTAGCAATTCAGCAAATAAAGAGTGTTCTCATTTTTATGGTGCTTTATGAAACCGGCTGTGTTTCCCTAACTTCTCCTGCTGTAATGTCATGTTTACACGGGATGCATCAATGTGTAATGATACATAATAGGTTAATGTTGTTTGAGTGTTTCTGTCTTGTAGGCTGATTTATCTGTATGCTTGTACGTGTTAATAACCTGGCTTCAAAAAGCGACAGACTGTTCCTGCTCCAAGCTCATAAAAAATGGATTCAATTCCTGGCCAGCCCAGAGGAATGTGAATAATTAAGCCATTTAGGGTCCTGTGTGTACTGTATGTGTGTGTGTCTGTGTGTTCTGATTGGTGCAGAGGTATTATAACGTCCTCTTTTATTGCTCATTCCTCAGGAACAGCAAAAACAATAACAAACAGGAGAGGCCACACTCTCCCCTTGACACCACTGAGAGGGAGGTCAAATTTATTTGACCAAACAATAGTTTCTGCAAACTATTGAGTACTTCTGATTAAACATCCCTCATGGTCAGTGGCTGCGTGTCTGAGCCAAATGCAGAAGACCAGCAAGGTGAGCAGAGAGGCATCAGGTATAAGCGTGGTATTGTATGTTCTTCTTAGCTGGCTTCCTGAAACACCTCAGCATTTAAAGATGAGCACATCATCTAACACACTAGCTAATTTTCACAGTGAAAACTCTCATTGTGAGGTGCAGTCTGCATCTTTGGGTTAAAGGGAAAAGACCAAATATTCCAAGATTGCTTTTGTAACTTACTTCATCTGCTTGACGATGGTGCTCTTCCCAGACTCCCCGGCACCTGTTGGAACATTAAATGATTAGAGTTGCAAAGGAAATTCAAGCTGTTGTCTTTGTGCGTATCTTTGCGAGTGGAATGAAGTTGAACTTTGGCTACAGCTGTTTCTGCTTTGAAAGCATGAGGGACCCAACGATGACCCGCCGCTAACATCACATTTTGTCCTCTGGGTTGTCTGGTTTATTTATGTTTCCATTTTTGAGGACATGATGTACAGATACGCATGAAGAATTCCTATATTTGTTGATATGTTTATTTTTCACTCTGACAGATGAAGGGTGCAGGGAAAGGAGATTTAAAAGTGGCTCTTGCATGTTTTTAATCGAGGAGCAAATTGCGTTGTATTTTTCAAAGCATACCATAGATTTATATATGGATTTTCCACTCTCCAGACAGTTTCAGTCTGAAAATCAACTTGCAGACACTTAAGGTAGAAAACCAATCACTGCAAACCATTCACAACTTACAGTTTTGTCAGTGTTGTCATCTCATGGCAATGCAGCTGTAGGCTTGAAGCTGGTCTTAGGTCCCTGATTAAGGTCAAGGTCAATTTTATTTATTTAGCACATTTTAAAACAACCAGAGTTGACCAAAGTGCTTTACAGACTTCTAAGCACTGCAAAAAGAACATACATGAACATACAATGAAAACAATATATATGCAGCCAGGATGTCAGCGCCCAACCCAACTGAAAGCCACTGAGCAAAGATGGGTCTTCAGCCGGGACTTAAAAGATTCCGCAGTCCGAGCAGCCCTAATGTCCAATGGCAGGCTGTTCCAGAGTTTAGGGGCTGCCACTGAAAAGGCTTGGTCACCTTTAAATTAAAGCAGGGAAGATGAAGAGTGCAAGCTAGCAAACATGATATAAACAATAAAAGACTTAAAACATTGTGAAAATCCAGTTTGCGATGTTTGTTTGAAGGGAAATGCATTCAACATGTTCGTTTGACCTCAAGTACACAGAGGGTACGTTTAGTTCAGTTACACCACATGAAAATACGTTTGTTTGTGTACCAGAAAACTCCACAGGGTACCTTAACTTTCATAATTTTTTGGACATGAACTGCAATCAACAGAAACCTGAAAACAACAGTTCAATGAACTTAGCTTAGAAAAATCCAGGAATGTCTGATACAATGTGACGAATGGTGGGACATAATGAAAAACATGAAGAGTCATTGAACTCAAACCATTAATATGGATTGTTAACAGTGAAGGCAAGATGCAGATAAAGACCTAAAGGGCAAGAAAAGTCCAGTTCTGTGGATTAAAAATAAAGAATTAAAGCTCTGTTAAGAATTGAAAATGAAGGGCATTAGGTCTGAGAGAGGCGAGCGAAAGATATCTCTACCATGCAGTCGTGACGTCATCACATCTTAGCAAATAAACCAACCGTTTTGAATTATGACTACATCGAGCACCATTGTTATTGTGTCGACACGAATAAGTCTTTGGCACTTCCCCTGTGCAGTCAGAACCATGCCACCACGCACTGCCCCTTCATGCCACCTGACCCCACCCTGCCAACCAACATTAGCCCAGCCTGAGGATGAAGGAGCAGCAGCAGGACCAGCAGTGCTGCCCCCTCACGCTGTCAACACTCATATTCACACACATCCTGCACTTTTCTGACAGAGAGGGAGTAACACAGGGCAACAGGAGGGGTGTAAAAGCAATGTCTGGGGCTGTGTTCGCTGTCATGTGACCTGTCAACCATGATATGCCGCTAGACAGGCTTGAAGGCAGAGGCAGCTGAATGGATCTCCAGGTTATTTGTGTCTGTGTGCACACACAAAATAAGATTTGATTGAATACAAATAACAGAACAATACGTGGTTGTTGTTTGTTGTAGAAACTTTGTGATTTTTCTTAAACCTAATCAAGATTAAATTATGTAACTGCAATGTTGCTGCATCTTGTCATTCGTCATCCTTGGTCTGTGAACACTATGTTTTATCACACAGCTTATTAAGACTCCTCTATTAGATTCTGATGTACTTTCACTTGGAACATTACATTTTCCTTTTATGAGATATATATGAACAAACATCCTATGTCATCCTGTTAAAGAATAAAAGGTAGGTGGTTGAAAGTGGAATAACGGTCTCTATGCAGACACACACATGCATGAAGGTCACCTTCCTGACTCCAGAATAAAACTCATCCATTAATATTTCAGGTTCCCCAAAGGGAGGTGAACAGTGGTTAGCAGCGGTGTGTTCACATGCACACTAGTGTCCTGACTGTGATCTGGTTTTTGGAGTATCCTTGTTATGTTGTGTGCATGTAAAAAGTTTTTTCCTGGATTCATAAACCTGGTTTATGGTTCTGAGAAACCTGGATAATACTGCATGGAGTACTCCAATATAAACTGGTATACTGTCCCATGTAAACACCTCATCCAGGTTTCTGAACCAGATGAGACACACCTGCTAACAGATAATCAGCAATCTGGATGCTGTTATGATCATATATTGTATGCAGAGATATGAAGAACAAGGTTTTTCACATTCCATGTAAACCCCATAAACCCAAATAAAAAGATAAACAGTATAATGCTCAAAACCAGGAGACTAATGCACATGTTAATGGAGTCAATGAAAAGAAGAGCACACCCTCATTCTTCATGCTCAAGGTGTTTTTGTGCTGCTTCAGGGGAAAACTTCTGAGTTAACTATCTGATGTTTGGCCCGGGTGCAGAACAGGAAACAGAAATGCTGCACTGAGAATAAAACAGCCTTTTGTCATCAACATTATTGCATGTTGATGTGGCACAGTTAGTGTTTTCATGGCAAGCCTGTACAAACATTAGATGGTCTGTGCTGCAGAGCTTTCTGATTACTTACAAGCCCACTTGCCACCTATAACTTACATGACATTATTTTACAGGAGCTGATCCATTAATTCCAGAGGATTTTTTGGGTGTATACGTACTATACAGACATACAGAGGACACTATGCACTGCTGCAAATAACTAGCTCAGTGATTATGAGAAAATGTTGCACCTATTTGCAGTCTTCTGAACACATTGAGGAGTTATGTTACAAGTTGCTTTGAGGGAGCAACAGTCTTAAAGTCAGTAAACAGTGTTAGTTATCAAATTATTCATGATAACAAACAGGCAAGACGTTAATTTATCCCGATGGGACGTCACCAAACTGCCATCTCTTCGTTAATTCAGGTTCAGACATCGCTGACAGTCAAAACAGCGCTAATCATCAGGGGACAAAGTGCTGCTGCACAGGATTAATCAATTGCGATTGAGCAGGATATTAACAGTTTTATCTACCCAGCAGAGAACATCAAACATTATTGCTAAAAAAATTTAGTTCTGCTATTATGGATACATCTGCAGAATATTCTCACGGAACAGATGCATCCTCCATACATGAAGCCCTTTGCTTCCACAGAGTTGGAGCAGCAATGAGGACTGATTAGGATTACAAAGCTCCCTCTGTGTGCTGCACTGGCAGAGGGGCATCGTTACAACAGACCCAGTATCAGTTCTGCCAGCGAGAAGATGGAGCCAGCCTTTTTCAGCTTCTTCAACCACAACTATTCATAGTCGTTGCCGTCGTTTTTTGTGAGCGGCAGAACATGCAGCAAAGATAACATGATTTGGGGAATGAGGATCACAAGTGGCCAGAAAACAGAACCATCTCTCTGAACGCATTCAGTGCTCTCAAAGGCCCTCTCACATCGATGACAAGTTGGCCACAGTCTCGGTTACCCGCGGCTGATGACACAAAGTCTCCATTCATACACTGATGAGATATCCCGATCTTGGAAAACATGCATACATCCGCACATAATCACACAGGAGATAGGGTCAATCACCTGCCAACCAGCCCACCCTTATCGATCTACATCTGAGATATTAACGGAGGCAGTGAGTCGGGTTGCTGGTTTCTCTGTAATAGTGTAGAGACAATTTGTTCATTAATTGACCATTATATTGAAAGAAAATCAGAATTTTGATAATCGATAATTTGATAATTTTGTCAAAAAAAAAGTTAAAAATGAAATGAGGATTAGCTTTTTTCCTGTTTTATTTTTATAAATTGAATATTTCTGGGTTTTGGCTAAATGATTGATTGGATAAAAGAATCAACATGTTAATATAATAACGGTTAGCTGCAGCCCTTCTCTATTATACTTATATTCTTCAGACAAATAGTAGTAATGCATTATGAGTCGACTGTTTGGAGTCAAACATGCTGCAACAGAATCCATGTTCTGTAGTAGTTTGTCAAAATATCGATTTTCAATAGATATCTATCTGAACATTTGATACAGTTTCGACGCCATCTTCCAGACTATTGATAAACTGGTACCAGCAGCTGACCCACATACCACTACAGCGCCCACACAGATCCGCTGTGTCTGTTTTTTGCTATTATATATGCTGTTTTTGGATTGATATTATTACTGCATTAATGCTTATGTTGCATTTCACTCTTGCAGATGTTTCAGGTTGAGCTAATTTTACCTACTTTATATACTGTTGGGTAGTTTAATCTACAGTAATGCATCTATTCTATGTTACGTTTATCTTTTAATAAAAGGTATTATATCAAAGTTAGGGCGGCACGGTGGGGCAGCAGGTAGTGCGCGCCCAATTCCAGTATCTGACCACACTATCCTGTAAAAAAAACACACTGAAGCATTAAAATATTAAATGTTCATCGACTGCACTGCCACATCTGACTTCAATTTGGCAGTGTTTGTGAGTGGGAAGCCAGAGGATCATGTCTTTGTTGCTGCTCTAGCAACTTCTAAACTGTGTCTTTTGGACACCCACAAGAAGGAGTGTTGGAATCATGGGGGACAGCGCGAATCTCCAAATGTGTTACATTCTCCTTGTGAGGTTACTTGTCTTCTGGTAAAAGAAGTGATGGCATGAGAACAGAAGTGGTTGTCTATGTCCATCTCAGACCAGGTAGCAGTGATAAGGGCTGCAGTGAGAGGAGAGAGGGTCTGTCCAAACTGGGAGAAAAGGAATGTAGAAAACACATAGTGTAATTTAAAAAAAAAAAACACTGTCAAAAAGCATGAGTGACCTAACTTTTCGTGGCCCGTATTTGATCTGTATGCTTTAATTATGAGCTTGAGGACAAGGTAAGTCGCATTGCTAAGAATAGCCGTGTACAACAGGGAGGAGGTAAAAACTGTTCTGCTGTAGCTCACAGGGCACAGATTCCCTTTGGAAAAGCTGACACAGTAGACTACCTTCTTAACCCTTTAAGTGTGGAGATACTGAGCAGAGGCAAACCAGCATGACTAAAAAGACCCTATATGTCATTAATCATGATTTAAAATTGAATGAGATGGAGGACAGTAAGGAGGAAAGCTTGAGAGGAGAAAGGACTGCCATTAAAGTTAAAGAGGAGGACAAACGAGAGGCGAGTCAAGGTGGACAACATAGTGACACATGAGCAGGAGATGGCGGGGGAGGACAGCGATGCAGAGAAACTGGGAGTGTGTGAGAAGACTGAGCTCAGAGGGCACTGGTTAAGAGAAAAAGCAGTGGGACGAGGACTAACAAGACTGCATGGTAAATGCATGAATATTCATACGAGGTTATCTGCCAGTTCGCAGATACACGCAGAGTTCAGCAACTACGAGCAATATGGAAAGCAGGATCGGTGAAGGAGGCTGAATATTTATGTGTTCAAATGAGTAACATCCAAGCGCAAGGTGCAACGCTTTCAGTGAACAGCAAGAGGCAAACCCCTGTTTTGTTCTTGCTTTCTGCGTCACTTCGCCACCGGAGGCTTTAATACAAATATGAGCTCATCGCAGAACTGCAGACTAAACCTCCACATGCCAGTGCAGACTGTCTACAAACCTCACCACTAAATTATTTAAGCAACAGATATATATCATTTTTAATATACTGCAGTACTTCCCAAGAACTTTCTCTAATTATGGCACTAAAACCCAGAATGAGTGTATCATTTTTACAGGCTATCAATGAACAATGTTATAAGTTGATTGGCTCATAAGAATCCCTACTTTTAATTGTATAAGTCCACACCAGTTTGATAGTACTGTGAGAAAACATAAAGACTGGTTATGAATGGGAAACTGTGGAGTGTAAAAGCTTCCTGATCTAAAGTGGTTAGCACTCAACTCCTGCATTTTCTGCAATAAAGACAATATTTGACAAAGAGGAAATGATGACAAGCTCTCATCTAAAATTTTCTCTATTACATAATTAGTTTGCATTCACACACAAGTTTACTCCGGAGCATCTTGTGCATTTATAGTGTCGCTGGGATGCTTTGATTGTTGCCAAATATTATATTTGGCTTCTTCTGGTGATGTTGTTTTAAGGATCAATACTGTGCAGCATCGCAAATTGCTATTGATGTCTGTGTGACAAATGAGTTTGGGGGAACACTTGTAACAACTTCTAATTTAAATTGTTGTATGCCTGTGTGTGCACACATACACAAGGCTACAACACACACACACACACACACACACACACACACACACACACACACTTAAACATACACTCACACACACACGGGAGAAGTGGGAGTGCTGCATCAGCAGCAGTGTGAAGCCGAATTGCTGCAGATTTAGTCTATAGCAGCCATGATAGCTCTGTGAGGGTTAGGGTGCTAACATCAGCAACATGCTGATATTTACAGAGTATCATGTTTCAGCATGCTAATATCTGCTACATAGCACTTTAGACAAAGCACAGCAAAGGCTGATAGGGGAATATGGTTAGATTTGCAGATATTTGGCTATAAAAGCATAAGATTAATTAAGATTTTGACCCAATGGTCGTGCTAGACAGTTCACCCTGAGGGGGAATGAGTGGCTGTTCTAACCTTGTGGTGGTGGGAGAGGAAAAGTCACGGATACATTGTCTTGAACTCATGAATGTCTGTATCAAATTAAGTACCATTCCATGTAGTAAATGTTGATTATTTTACTGGAAAAGAGAAGAATTTACCCGCTGATGCTGTTAGATTAAAGGTGGGGATTACCAAATGCTTCATACCATGAGCAGTTCATCCATGATAGCCATGATAGCTCTGTGAGGGTTAGGGAGTCTGAAACAAAATGGTGGACTGACTCACCAGCATTGCCATCTGTATAGCTGTACTGCTAGTGTGAGCATAAATCTTCCGACCTGTTATTTAGAGGAACTGTGGAGAAACAGCTCAGAGGACTCTGAAGTGACACATACTACTTTTCTAGAAACAGGCAACATCATAAATCCAATCTGCTATTTCAACACCACATCACAGCATCCTTGTGGGGCAAATAATCCCAAACACTTTGTTTCACATTTGTGTTTCCTTTGTGTGTTGCAGCCCTCTGCCGCAGCATTTCTTCTGTGGAGACATGTCACACATCTCAGCATATGCCAGCATCATAGGCCAGCTATTGTCTAAGTGACTGCCTTGGGAGAATGACTCACTGGCCAGGCTGTGACACGATTCCTCCTTCGCTCTCATCCTGCCCCCACCCGTTGGTGTCACGACTGCTTGCATCCAACAAGCTTTTACAGCCATTTAAAGGTTAACCTCCTCTGGGCGTTGATGACACTGAGCAGAATACACAACGCTGATGCCGTTGCTATTTAAAGGCCTGTCGCAGTGTACTGAGGGAGCTTACTGATGCTACAGACGTGATGTTACTTAACAAATAAAATACAGTTGTAAGTACAGTTTTCTTCCTGACCCATAATGAAGTTAATCTGGACATACGCTATAACAAAGGTTGGCATTCAAGGGTTTTTCCACATTATTTTCTATTTACATGGTTATCACTTTTTTTTGTGTTTAGATATTTTACAAACTTGAAACCAAATACCAATGTAACCCTTTCCGAAAAGGCCACAGAGATTATCTTTTCAACCAGTTATCTCTCAGATCTACAGAGCATTTTATGGTCTTCCATCTCATTGTTTCTGCAACTTAACCGTTTGAAACAATTCATTCTCACCACTCATTAATGTTGTTTCCAGCAGCAGGCAGCTGTTTTGAGAAGAACTGTTCTGAAATCTCACTGTACCTCACCTACCCTGCACCAAATGGAAGCCAGACAAAGTTAGCGACTAGCTGGTGAACACAGTGGAGTATTTAGCAGCTGACTCTGACTCTGCCAGCCCTGTGAGGATGTAATGATCAGTACACACCAGAAAACATGTTAGCTGGAGGACTAACTTTGCTGTTCTTAGATTTCTACCACTGGTGGTGCAAAAAAGTAACATTTTGCCTGATGGTGGTGCCATGGGAAGACCACATTGATCAGCCTTGGTGCTTGTTTGTGCTTGTCTGTGGAAGAAGTGATGCAAGACACTCATTTATTGGTGGTGCTTTTTTTTAACAACACACTTGGTTCTAGTACATTGCCCTCTGTCAGCAGGCTGTTATTAGCAGCCTCCTCCTCTTTCACCCAGCCTGAAATCAAATCGTTCTACATCCTCCTTTTATTGACCTGCAGATAGCGGCAGTCTTTGAATCATTTCATGCAGCTACTCCTCAACGTCAGGCTGCCAGGGTGACTAAAAACCTTTATTGGGTACTGTATCACTACACACACGTCATGCACAGGTGTTTCAAGCAGCCAGCTCCCCCACACCAACCCTCTAAACCCTTTTCACATGCAGAATAGGAAGCGATAGCAGAATTTTACATGGCTGGATGCAGTACAGTATGTTATCGCCTGGAGTGGAAAAGTAGGTCATCAGCCTCACAGGGAGCAGTGGAGCTTCACTGCTTTGCTCTAAAGAGTAGGATGCTTGCTGCACTCTGAATGTACAGCCAGCGCACATGTTTAATCCTCTGCTATGTGTGCTCACAAGCAGTATCAGCACACCTGGATGCTTATACTTATACACTCCACCATTCTACATTTAGAATCGCCAATGAGCATCTTAAAGCTACTGCAGTATTCTTAAAAAAGAAAATCAATGCAGCACATTGAGCAGACCATCATGTGTCAGACGCTGAAGACACAAGGTGACAGAAGTTTAACACACTCTAAGCAAACATCATTTTATATATCTGCTGTCTAAATGGATTCGCTTCTGCAGCTACAGCGTGCACCAATGAAAGTAAAGCAGATGAAAAAGAAGCACGTTTTAAGAGGCTCATGTCTAGTGCAGTCTGGGGAACAAGAGGATCAGGGAGGAACAACAGAAAGACAAGTGGAAGCTCATTCTGATGCATGAAAATCAACAACAGCACCCTGAGAGCACCAGACAAACACAGAGTGGCTGTGGCATGACATGCAGATATGTATGCAATGCAATCAATCATCGCTGCCTGAGGAAGGACACCGAGCTTCTGAGGGGTCCTGTTTTAAATGAATGCTTATAAGCAGTGGTAGGTGTCAACAGCCCTGCTATTGACTGCTTCTTGCCTTTCCAATCCAACCTTCACAGTCACCATTGGCAACTCGTCCTCCTCCTCAGCAAACACCACACGTGCTGTGCCACCAGGTGCCATTATTTGTCTAATCCATTTATTTCTACGTGCTCCCCCACCGTGGCCTAAAACATGAAATGCATTGTTTCATTGCTTTGCCGGTGATGCCTGACTGCGCTCCTCTTAAAAACCAATGATCCAACCACTCTTGACATTTTAAGAAAGTGACTGCATGATGTCAAGCACTGGCTGTCTCAAAATTGATTACCTCTCAGCGATATAAGGCCTGAAGTAATGCTTTGCCTTTGCCAGGAAAGAAGCCTGCCAACATAAGATCATTCGTGGGTGGCTTTTCGCAGTGATCTGACTTTTCAGGATGAGGTTATGAATGCAGCATTGTCCTGATTCTTAGATTTGGGAAAATATCAAAAAATAATTTTTCTTCTCAGCCAACTTCGTTGTTCATTCTTTTATATTTCGCATTGTGTCAGAATGGAGCAGTGCCACACAAAAACACTCAATCATCCCGATTTCATCTCTGCTGCACTGGATCCTACTGCATTTTAGACCAGCTAGTAAGATTAGATTTTAAGCTTAGAGGTGCGTGTGGTGCCTGGCAAAATTACTAACCTTTCTGCTAGTATTCTCTGGCAGCTCCAGAGTGACATGAGGAGACACTTTTGAAAGATCCCAGCTACAAACTGAAGCAGGGATGCTGCATTACATGGCACACATCTTTCGATTGATGGATCACCAGTCGAACCCACGTGTTCTGACTACTAAAGGGAAGAGCACCACAAACACAATCAGGGATGAGCCTTGGTACACTATTTGAGCTTTCAGCTTCTTGTGCTTGCATGTGATAGCAAATGACTCCCATTCAGATCCACTTTCTTGCTATGTGCCAGTTCAGTGAGATCTTATTTGGGCCATTAGCTCCAATGTAAAATATCTGTCTCTTATTGGCTCACCAGATGTTTGGCTGTTCATGGACACATTACCTTTAATGTTGAGCTATTAATCCCATCTTGAGACTCATTTCTAAGGTAATATTTTATATAATTGCAAATATGATACCGATGAGTTTCAGTCCCAACACTTTCTCAATATACGCTTTGAGGAATAGAGGCATATTTTCTTGCTTAAAAAATATGTCAAATGTATGAGCACAAAGACGTTTCTTGAAATAAAAGAAAGCTGGCATAATCACAATTTAAATCTCTCAGATCAAAGAATAAGTAAACAAAAGCAAAAATTTGATGCCAACTTTTGTTATCTGACAGTCTGCCAGCTCTACTCATCACCACAGACTGTTGTTTATCACTAATAGTTACCTGTTGCTGTTGAAGGCATCTCCAAAAGCAAATATGCTATTGGTTTTGAAATGCCTTATTACCATTGGGTTACTTTCAAAGACCTGAACAAGAGTCAGTTCCCTGTGATGAGCCACAGATAAACCCCTCAGGTAAGACCCTACATATGCTGGAGAAAAAGACGAAAGGGAGTGCGCTACAAAGATAATTTGACATGGAAGCAGTTGGAGGGATATCGACTTGAATAGCTTTCTGACACTGATCTAGTCATTATCTAAATCCTTGGCTCAGACATACTGGCAGGGAGCAAAAAGTGTTCTTCAAGAGAAGCTGCTCCACAAATTGATGCTCTACAATTCATCACAATTCAGGTCAAACTGCTGCCAAATTATTTATCTCATGATAAGAACTGGTTAAACAAGGGGTAGATAACAGAAATGCATTGTTTTCTCGTTGATTTGTTCTACTATACAACTGGCATAACTTGTTTTTTTAAGGTTATGAGGTAAATACATACAGTTCTGCAGGATATTAACAAATACCAATTGCACGTCAGTTTCTATTGTTTCCTTTTCCATAGAACACAACACTAAAAATATAATAAAATAATTATTCATGATCTGTGTACATTTTTTTTAAATAAATTTTAATGCTTTTTATTTATTTACTTCTTAAGTTCTTGACAAAGAGAACTTAAAACTTTTGGTTGAGACCGTATAACAACAAATTTAATATTTAAATTGTTAATTTGCATAATGGATCTATGTAAGCATCATCTCAATATAAGACCTATTATGACTAAAAATAAGATTTTTTTTAAGATGTTTTGATAAACATTTTTAAGGAAACCTGCTGATCAAATCAGGGGTCATCGAAAGAGGAAGAATTCTGTCGTAATCTTAAATTCTGGATGCAGACAGAATATAGATGAATTATTAAATAACAACAATGACATGATCTCTCCTGTTTTTATCCATCCGGTCTGTGAATGCTAAGAGATTGAAAATATGAAGCTGATTCCACGCTTTGCTATATGTGACAGGTTGTCGCAAATGTGAGATATCAAGCAGAACATACACCAATCACCTGGGTCATTTAGAACAAAATCAATATGTATTCAGCCTCACCAGAGCCTCTATTAATTACACTAATCAAGTGAATGCGTATTGATCGCCGACAACACTTGACATGCGGAAGCATGTCGGAACCGACAAACTATTATTCTTGCACAGTTCAATGTAGTGTGGAGGAGTAAGCAGGCAATCGAAATGAGAGATGGTGTCGGGTTTGTAGCAAGAAAATGGAAGATATAATTTACACATCAAAGTCACTGTTGTTTTCACATAAAAACCGAAGATATTTAATGTGGTATGAAAATCAACTAGAACAGGTTTCTCACACATTAATTAATATGCCTGTTTATACCACAAAGTAGATGAAAGTCAGTCTAGACTACAGCCCCACTGAGAAGGGACCAATAATATAAAAAGTACAAATCCAAAAAACAGGCTAATATATCTTTATCGTTTTGTTTTTTAACAAAGTTAAGTATTGATCAGTCCATACTGTAGCTTATAGTCTCAACTATGAGACCATGAGATGTACACTTTCTGCAGCATCGTGTATGGCCAGATTTATTATTCATGCAATCGGTACGATACAGCTGCAATCACAGGAAACCTTGACGCAGTCAGTACAGCACAGACACCAACAACAGTCCAGAAAGCTGAGACAACAATCAAATAAAGCTGTCTGTCTGTTCAGTGATAGAGGTATGAAAATGATACCCATGCCTCAGCAGAGGATACTACAGGAGAGCTGTATTCAAAGCAACCACAGAGGTATTCTTTCCTTTTCTGCAAGCATCATCAGCAAACTCTCTCTCAAAACATACCCTCTTGTGTGATGTGCCTCCAACTGAAACATAGTCTGTATGTGAAGATGCATATTTCTGCACACTGACAAACCAGATTCATACGTTTCTACTATACAGAAAATGCATACATTCTGGCAGATTGAGGTTGAAGCTTCCCACAAACTAGTCATCGGTTCCTGGGCAACACAAGGGCGAAATTAGAAAAAGCATTAAGAAAAAACACAACTAACAAATCCAGGAAACTAAAGTCTGTATAAAACACAGACTTTGTGGCGAAGTCTATAAGATTGATGGCTTTCCACCCTCTCCTCCTCTCTCCACTAATCAATCTACTGTGGAAAGAGATTCCTCACATAACCAACCATAACAGCTGGTGTTTACCTGGCAGTCATACTGCTTACTCTCCCACCTCCCTATGTTTCTGGATACCGTCATGTCAGTTTATACTCTATGTGCTCACACACACATCAGAAAACAGATGAGGCATCGGGAACGTCAGGCAGTTGCTGCAGTGCTGGAGGGACCCCATGAAACCATCATGCGTTCTGTCGGCACACCAGATTGTCAGGGTGAGTAAGGGCTTTGTTTGGCTGAATCAATGGCACATGGCAGACAGTTGAGTTGGTAATGCTTTACAATGATTTCTCTTACTGTTTAAAAACCAGGATACCTTTTGCAATAGAGGGACACAGGAAAGAAAATGACATCAGCTGAGTAAGATAATGACATCCTGTCTCTGTGCCACTGACCTCTGCATGCATCCATATGTGACTACACACACCTGATTTCCAAAAATGTGGCCGTGATGTGCTCGCTGCACGTTATAGCAGCTAGCATTCTGGGAGAGAAATGGGATATTGTCCCACTCCCAGCTGGAAAACATGTCTGGATGTTGGTATATGGAGGTTGGACCTGGCAGCACTAACAGCGAAATGAGGGGTGGCCTTGCATGTGCATGCACTGGATTAGTTGCCATGGTAACAGCAACACATTGCCTCACCAAAACTAAATTGCGAACATCAACACATTTACACGTTTGCGGGGGCCGACAGTAGGAAAACTAGAATACTTCTGAAGCACAGACTCATTCAGGAAGAGCTTTTTCTGCTCTCTGTTTTGGAATAAAGACTGAGACTGAGGTGAACATATTCATCTTCTGTTTTTCTTCTTAAATAGTCATTTATACCGCATTTTTATGCCGAAAATCTGAAAATAATGGTATATGCGTAAGATTTTGCAGGCAGCACAAGATGTCACTATTATGAGAGACTGCAATGATTATCTCCATTACTGAGCAATCTAGCAATGTTTTTTCTGATTAATTGATTAATCATCTATAGTGAATCTCAAATTTAAATGTTAATGTTATTCTTTTAAAGAATATCAATCTGCGTCTGTTATGACATCCTTGTTATGCAATGCAGTGAATTGTTATAATATGAAAAGGTGAGAAAAGCTGGAAATCTGAGATTGTGTAACCACCAATGGTCTGGCATTTCTGTTGTAAGATTTTCAAGTTTTCATTATTCTTTACTATTCAATGAAAAATTAATTATTAAAGTAGGCAATTAAGGACTATCCACTGGCCACTTAAGCTCGATAGCAGGTCTGAGTACATTCTTTAAAGGAATAGTTTGACATTTTGGGAAACACACCTGCTTGCTTTCTTGCTGAAAATATAACGCTACAGCCAGCAGCTGTTAGTTTAGCTTAGCACAAATACTGGAAGGACCACTAATGCTTACTTAATAACAAGTTATATCTATCTTGCTTAATCCGAACAAATACAAGTGTAAAAACTACAATCAGAAGTTTTTTTGCCCCCCTTTTCCAGTCTTTATGCTGGTACTAAATTAACTGGCTGCTGGCTATCGCTTCATATTTACCGTACAGGCTTGAGATTGGTATCTACTCGTGTAACAAAGCAAATATTCCTTTAATGTCACCATCAAATCACACATCGTCTTGCACACTGATTCCCTTCCCTTTGTGCATGTCTATTTTACCTGTTAGTTCACTCCATCATGTCACCTCACTATAAAACAGATGCTTCATCTCTCTCATTCTGTGAAAAATGAAGAGGTGCATGCCAGACTGTGACAGGTGTAGGCCACAGACATGTTAGTAAACCTTGCCTGATTTATTCAGGGAGCATTTATTACTTTGACTTAAATGCTTTACCTATCCATTAATCTGGAGAGCAGGACTTGTGTGCATTAAATCTCATCTGAATTGCATCTGGGGATACTGGAGATCAATAAACTATTGACTGGATTCTTGCCTTGTTTAGAGGGGAGCACTAAAGGACGGAAGTCACTGATTAGTCTTGAGCCTCACTGAACTCAGAGCAAAGCAACAAGAGACAATGACAATGACATAAAATAGTACATTTCAGAAGGTTTGCAATAACCTCATCTGGCAATAATTCTAATCCAGTAATTTACAATACATTTATCTATGATCAATACTATCGCTATCTATTTCCTTTTGCAATGACCCAGCTCTCTAGGGGAAAGGGGGAGCAACATGTAAGAAATGGATTTTGTAAAATAATGTTATTGATTGCATAGATTGGTCACAGGTAACTTTGCTTTTTTACAAATAAAAAATTGAGATGTACTACAAAGTAAAAAGGGCCTAATAGTGGCTGTGCTCTTTATTTACTTCAACCAGAGGGTACCAGGCCTTCATTTGAAGCAGGCTTCTATTACAGAAGGGCCTCTATTTCTAATTCCCTCTCCCATTTGCCCCGTTAAATTCTTGTTACTGCATCATGTTGTTAAATGAGATTAAATGAGTGAGGCTCGCATTGAAAGAATCAATGCTGTGAAACTGAGGAGTTTAGAGCCAAACTGTGCACCAGTGAGGCCCAGAGAGAACAAAATGTAGTGAAGGCCCTGGACTACAGGGAGAAAAGTAAAGCCTCCTCCCTTGCACAGCTGGAGCAGCAGGAGAAGGAGAACACCAAGCTTGTGGCTGTGCTAAAAAGAGCAGAGGAGGAGAAGAGGTGTACTCAGAGGGGAAACCACCAAACCACCAAGAAGAGATGCTGGCTGGTCAGGGTGTTCACTCAACTGGCAACAGCAGGACCAAAGACTGTGTATTATTAATCTGTCCATTAAAAATAAAATAAAATGTCATAACTGTGATGTTTCATTTCTGCAGAAAATAAGTCAGTAGAAAAGACGTTGCTTTCAGTCGACATGTATTTGATGGAAATATTAGATGTATTTATATATGACCCTGTATAACCATTTAATGTAATAATTGATGAGGAAGTTTCAAATATAAAACAGTGACCATAGCGCTAAATTTGCTACCAATGCTGTAGAAAATTGATTTTGAAGCTGCTTTTGGAACTGTGTTTTTGGGGTAGTTAAACTTCATATGGATAATTCAGCATGTTTTTTCACACTACAAATGGTGAATCAAAATATTACTGAAATTTCATTATGGCCAAATACAATATCCAAACTGCAAGAACTGCAGAAACAAACACAGGTATTGACCTGACTGACTGCTCTATAGACAGCATAATGAGAGAAACAGGCAGAAATAATGTTTCAAGCTGAATCTATGGATATAAAAATGGATGATAGAACAACCCTTTTTTGCTGCAAAAATAACACGTTTTTCTAAACCTTAATTTCTGTCTCCTCTAAATGCAGTTCATAATCTAGAGTTACAACGTCTTCTTAATGACGTTCAAATCTTTGACTCCTACACAGGACAGTTACAAATTACTGCCAAATTAATAGCACATTAATGCACTCTGGATCCAACAAAATTAGGTCTCCCACAAGAACTTTCAAACAAACTAGAGCAATTAAAAAATCTGCATGACCATTTTATTTTTATACTATCTGGAGAGAGAGAGCTAGGCCAGTTCTTACATAACTATGCTTTGCGCTGTAAGACAAATGCATTTCAAACATGTCATAGTACAATACCAAAATGCAGAATTTATATTTTTTACCATTATTAATATACTTTGAACAGACTGAAATGGCATTAAAGCAAATTTAAAGGCTGCTGCATTTAAATTCTTCTCATTAAAACACACTGTTTTACATCCGGTTCCAGTGTTATAATTTGTGTCGCTTGGCATATCATGACAGTTAATTTGGTTAATTTTCTCATTTGTCTGGCTTTAAGTTACCGTAAGTAACTGTTCAAGAAGATTTCCAGACACATCATAATGACTTTTTGTTTCATCACCGACTTTCATTAATGCCAAAAACAACAACTTCGTATTTTCCATTGCTAAGAGCACAAAATTGAGACAGAGAACAACTGACGTCTGATAGATAATTTTTTAAGTGTCAAGATGATTGGAATTACATGCAAGAAGAGTCAAAAGTAAAGAAAAAAAAACAGAATGAAAAGATTTAATTTTGGCCACTTGGGGGCACCACAACTAGTTGTGCTGCTTATCGTCACCTTATAAAGGTTTTACGGCTAACACCCAGGCTCAATGCATAGGGAGCAGGACCTGTAGTGGACTCTTACACCACCTGCAGACTGAATGGAGATGCAAGGCTGCTCTATGGGTAAACTTATGGAGACAGAGTGCAGAATGGAGAGATTGTTGTTGTTGTTGTTGTTGTTGTTGTTGTTGTTGCTGTTGTTGTTGTTTTCACTTCTATTTTGGTCTCCACCAGCTCTTACTGTTAAATATCTTTAGCTGCTACGTGCTCCACTGTGTTCACAACTAACTGTCTCTGTCTGCTGCTGAGGTAATCTAAAGTCGGTTAATCAAAGCTATTTTGCTGAAAACGGCTGTTTGCTGGAGCGAAAAACAACACTGATGAGAGCGATGACCATGAACCAAAACAAGTTATGGCCATAAAATGAAAGAATAATCATTCACCAGCTAATACAAAATGATATTTATGACTCAGAAATGCACTCTCTGTGCTACGTATTGAACATTAACAGACAATTTTAAGAGACTTACTGGTTAAAATAAAGAAATCTAATTCAGGCTTTGTAAATTTGGACAAGCAGCAGGTTAAATTATGAGGACACATAACACACTTTCTCATCAATAATGCAGAGAAAATTTAAAACAACCTCTAAAAAATTTCTAAAAGGACCAAATCTGGGATGTGCTGAAAAGAAATTAATGATGCCCTGTGGTGGCAAGAAATATTCAGGTCATAATCAGGTGGTGTTTACTGATTTTTATCTTCAGAAATTTAGAAGAGACCAACAGGCTCACCAGCTAATCAGAGGTATTAAAGCTGTAGGATTATTGTTGTCTCAGTGGTGAGATTCAACTTTTAATGACTTGGAAAACTCTGTGAGATTGTCTTTAAAAGACTGCTGGCTGTTCTTTTTAGAATATCACAAATGTATTTTTCGCAGTGGGAGAAACAGGAGACTTGATGCATCGACTGGAACCTTCATTTTAAGCTGTTGTGACAGAAGCCAACCTTTGCTTGGCAAAACATCCCCATCTGTCTCAACGAGCAGTAAGTATCGACTTGTCTCACATTCAGATACGATGATAAAAAAATGATCACTGGAAGCATTTTGGTGCCTGCTGTTTTTGCAGAATGAAGAGGATGAAAAATGCATTAAGGGTATCGTTCAGTATGAATATAACCATAGCAACCAGGCAGAGAGGTGTGGAGGCAAGATGGGTTCATCTTTGTGAGCGACAATTGCTGAGCTTTTGTAAAGTATTTTAACTTCATTGACCAAAATTCAACACCTGTAATGACACTTTTCCTGTCTAAGGACTTTCAAATTCAAATGCACTAAGTTAAAAAACCTTTAGATTTCACAGGGTTTGTATGGCAAAGCAATTATGCTTCTAAAGGATAAATTTGCTCCTGTTAACAGATCATTTGTAGCCCTTTTAACCCGAAAAACCACCAACACAGTGCAACGCAATTCCTGCCTTAATGTAGACACAAGTCACAGCCTCTACTGGCTTGGGGCTCATTCTAGCATTGCTATCCTGGAGACTCATGAATGAGCTACATCACAGACCAAAGAGCTCCCTTTTCCCATTGGGACTTCTATCTTACCTTTTTAATGTTTTTTGCTTCTATATAACTGTACTATTTATTCTTCCTTTTCACTGACCCACATGGAACCTTTAAGGCCTGAAAGGAGGTTCACTGTGATCCGTTCCAAAGGTTTCCTCTAGTTTTTAACCACTTAAGAATTTTTCTTACACACTTGAGAGGTTTAGGTCTGACTGTGAAATCTTACTAATTTGACTTGATCTTAAAACCAGCTGTAACTGCATTATAACCTAAACTCCCGCTTATGACTTGCAGCACTGCAAATATATGTTGTATCCTTTGGTTGGTGCTATCATATGCCATCATAAGTGGTCAAACTTGTTTCTGATAGCTATGCCAGGAATCAACTGGGAGTCAAATCGATGATTGACTTGAAGTTTCAACTCTACACACTCTGCATCAAGGCCACTGGTAATACATGCAATTGAATATACTGAATCCACACTACTGCAAACAGCAAAGCTGCTGTACTGATGCACTCCACTGGGTAGATTTTCAAACCCTTCAGCAGTCAGTAATGTAGGTGATGTAAGCTAATTGCTCCTCCAAAAATGTTAACAGTGCTGGCTCCTTCAGCAGTGGAGCTGTCAAATTTCTGGAAGTCTGAAATCAGACAAAGGCCAAATACATCACCGAACAGCTGGTGTTCTGTGATGAGGAGGCAACACTGACACTGTTCCCTTGTCCTCACCACTGAACTACAGGAGAGATGATCATTATTTGTATGACAATATATTATTATATGGGATTATAAGATTGGCATAATATCTGAATAGATCTATATAAAGCTATTCATTGTTTAAATCTTTTATTTGGGGTACTTTGTGCATCTATAGTTGCACTTCCAGTTGCAGTGGCTCCACCTTGGTTTTGAGTTCCTTTGAACATTCATCCAATTTCACAAATGCAAACCCAGCAAAAGACACAATTTAGCCATGATGTAGAAAATTCAATGTCAAATAGCTGCAAGGATGTGTTGTCTGTTATTATATATATGTATTATGTGTTACATGTAATGTACCCTCTACTGTAATGAAAGACTTCCGATTTCCACCAACTGGCGTGTTACCAGGATAAGCACAACTTTAATTAGTACAATTAAGAACAGCTGCATTACATTCAGGTAAGCCGGTTTCAGGGTGCTGGTACCTTAATAGTGGCTCATTGGAACTGTCCCCTCGTTAACAAAATTAGTTCCAGCTGTGCTTTACTTTACCACTACTGAAGATGGTGCTTTTATGGGAACATACTGTACGTATATATAACAGTCTACTGTATGATTAATAGCATTTCATTTGAGTCTACCAATTCTGCAGAATATGGGAAATTTTATGGTTCTACCTTAATGATATCATCTGGCCCATTTAGGGGTGACTGAAAGATGGCTGTAATATACCTGTCCAGGCACTTGTCTCCCTCTGGACCAGCCTGGCTGGCAGGACAGTGTGCACAGACAACCAAAAGACAATTTTTTGATTCTACTACTGGACTAATTTAGGTAACGAATGAACTCAATTAATCCAGGAATGTTTGTGGAGAGGTTCATACGTCAAATCTGATCACTCACAGTGGCTATCATCTCTAGAGGGGACACTGCTCACAAAGAAAAATTTAATCTGGAAAGCTCAAGTGTCATCATGTTGTTTACAGTTCAGGTACAGGTAAATACCATATTTATAGTGCAAAGAAGGATTTCGATAAAATGTTCAGTTAGTGTTACATCACTGTGCAAAATATCATTCCTTTTTTCAGTATTTAACATTGATAATGTCAAACTTAAACCTTGAACTGAAATGAACCTTCATTGATCAATTAGTCCATTGATGGAAAATGAATTGAAAACAACTTACATAAGTGTCTTTTCCGAGTCTAAATTAGAAAACATTTCCATTTCGTTTGACCTGATTTTTTGTTCTCTGGCAATTGCATGGATTTATAAATATCTTGAGCAAAGGCTTGTTTCTCCCTTATTCTCTGCCTCCACCATCTATTATTAATGTTTTTGAGTGTTCTCTCAAAACCAATTAAGAGGTCAAAGTCATATCAAGTTACATGCAGCACCTCCTTCACATAGACTATGAAAGAAGTGGACAGAGCCTCCAGGTCTGAAAAATGAAGTCAGTCTGCCTTAAGTGCCTTAAACCTGCATTCTTTCTAACAGCCAGCAGGGGGCGACTCCACTGGTTTAAAAAAGATGTCCGCTTTTAATTTTTTAAGAAACAACCTTACTTCTCTCTTGATTTATTACCTCAGTAAAAAGTTTCCTAATGAGTTCATGGTCTCGATCGCTAGTTGCAAGTCTTCTTCAATACAGCGTGATGTTCATTTTGTAAATGATGGTCCCATTTAGAGTAAAATAGATGATTAATCAGGGTATGCTTTAGCACGTGGCTACCTTGTTATCAACCACGGTGAGCTGTGGTTGGATGATGAATGAATGATGGATTCGTAGCAAAGTGTATCCTCCCCACCTCCACCCTCTTGTCCAAATACAGTCACTTCTGGTTCCAAACAACCAAGATGGTGACAGCCAGCATACTAAACTCAAAACATTTCGACTCAAAACAGTAGTCCACAAACCAACGGCTACATCCACTTCTTTTTTACACTCTGTGCTCCTACATCAACTGGCTTTGATGTCAAGACTAACAAACATGAGTGGATTGATGTTGAGAGTGAGACAGGTAACATCTTGATTAGTCTTGGACCTAACAAGACTCCTCCGCTTCCTGAGGCACTCTCCCACTGCATGATAGAGACTGAGTGGAATATGAAAATACGAGGAGGGAAAGACATAAAAGAAGTGTCCTAAATTATAAATGGGGCTGACAATGGAAGTGTGATTGGAAAATGAAAGATGGGGGAGGATCAGGTTTGTCTTCCGCACCATACAGAAGATGAGTTTTATATTTGCGAGCTGTGATAAATATGTCAATTAATTGAAAATAGCTCTCATCTAAAACTTCCATTATAACTTCAAAGACTATAGAATGCTGCTGGGTATATCATAAAGTCAACAGATACATTTTCTCATACTGGGGCAAAAGAAGATGCAGAACATATTCTCAATTACTTAAAAATCACACACAGGCCCTGGGGGCTTTATCTTAATTCACTCTCTGCTATACACACGATCCAACACTGTGAGGATAAACTATGGAGAAGTTTCAGTGGACGGGCAGAAAAAAGGCACCTCTGCATGAACTACCAAAAACAACATTTCGAAATGAGTTACTGAAAAGAGAGATCACATCAGAATGGATAAGAGTTCACAATGTATTTGAGAAAGACAAGGCACAAGGCAGTGCAATGAATGCAGTGTGATAAATCACACGAGGCCTCTTCACATTGTGTTTTATTATGCTATTAAATAATGTGTATGTTTTCATTTGGGCTCTGTCCCTGTTTGACAAACCCACAGAGAAATCAAGCTTGATGCATTGTAAAACCATGTTATTGAAAAATCAGTTTCCATCACTCTTTATCACACCTTTTCTGCCATTTGTCTCAACGTTTCTAATATCAACACTGAATCACTCATCAAAGGATTGATGTGAAAGAAGCCATTTGCACTGACAAACCCACCAAGACTTATCGCTAAGCTCTGCAGCTGTCCTGAGCTTTCAGCTTCTTTTTATACCCACTGATTTGGTTTCATGTGCTGCACTGTATGGTCGAGCATCACATTGCAAACAAAGTTAGCCATTAGCTATTGAAGACAGTCATTCATAGCAAGCTAAAGGCTTAGAATTAGTCACAAGGGGGATTAATATTTGTCCATTAACAAGTTACAGTGAAGCTTTGCCTGTATGCGCACAGTACCTGCCATGACTAAACTGTGAGCCAAAGTAACCGCCAGGGAGCCACAGGATGACTGAAAGGCAAAGATACAGCATGAGGTGAAGGGAGCAGGTGTATGCTGGTGTTTTAAATATGATTGATTTGGCCTGCTTACCAACACTATCAACAATTGGTGCTGCAACAGTGGCTATTCACAGCTCATGAAGGCAATGAAAGTATTTTAAAAGCCTTCGTGCTCGATTTCAAAGATCTCATTCCTTCTTCTGAGGGTCGTAACTCAGTCAAATCTGAGCAGACACCAATATTTTTAGATTCAGTCTAAAATTAGACTTACGTAACTACACTGGCTATCACAGACAAATGTCCATAAAAAAGACGCTCCTTGTAACTCCAGGGCTTACCTCAACATTTCATTTCCTGTTTAAATCCATGTAAGCATTATGGGAACTGAAGCTCTGAAATTTTGAAAATGATTATCCCAAACAGAAATAAGAAACACAGTCTATATATATATAACTTTTTTTTTTTTTGCATGACTGAGTCTGAAAATGTCCCATAAACAGGGTTCATATATTCCTGGAACACTTCACACTCTGTATCCAGAGTGTATCTCCATCTGAATTCAAATACATAAATTTACTGTGTGGAAGCATATGGAGAAACCCTGTGCAGAGAAAACCAACACAGAACTATAAATCTGAACCTGCAGTACACTCTGGGTATCAATGGCAATACTGTTGTTACCAAGTGTAAATCCAGCTTTATACATTTGTTTGTGAACACTTGAAGGACCAGTGTGCTGGACTTAGTGGCATGTACGGTGAGGCTGCACACTGCAACCAACTGAATATCCTTCACCTCACCCCTCCCTGTTCTAGCATGTAGGAAAACCTACAGAGCGCTCTCTCGAGCCAGTGTTTGGTTTGTCCGTTCGGGGCTGCTGTGCAAATAATGGTGGAGTCTGGGAAGAGGACTTGCTCCCTCTGTACATATTAAGAGCTCATTCTGAGGTAAGGAAAGCACAATGGTTCCTATTTTCAGAATCATTAGTGATACACAGATGAAAGCACACTTATGAATATTAGATTCTATTTCTGCCAATGGATCCCTCTGAATCCTTCACACTGGTCTTTTAACTGGATCCTGTCCTCTATTAGCAGTTTCTCACAGCAAGAGCACACAAGTCCAACTTGACCCACCCCACCCCACTCCAATCCATTGCTGCCATATTTTGCTGATAGATACAATAAATCTTACACACTGGTCTGCCCAGGGGGTTGTCTGCCCACGAGTGACTAAAAACCTAATGTTTTTCAAGGATTAATTTTTTTTTTAATTCTGAGATGTTCAAGGAGCCATCTCACAATACTGTGAGCATCCTTTCCACTAAAACAACTCACTTCCTACTGTATCAAGAACGGACACATGTACACTCTGCCTGACACATTAAGTCATTCACAGACTCCAAATCACGTACACACACACACACACACACACACACACACACACACACACACACACACACAGTGTGTGTGAAAGATGTGTCGTGCCTCTGCTCATTAGTCCACTGTGACCCGGAGCCAAGCCACCTCATTAAGAAAAATCCTTGACTCGCCTCTGCTGCTCTCTGAGTAGAGGCCACTCTTTGATGCTGCTACCAGAAACAATTTTTATCAGGGGACTGGCTATTGTTCATGTTCTTCACACAGAACCCTCACCAGTAACTAACTCTCAGTTGTGGAATCTGAAAAGGTGCAAAATCTAAATCAAAATCAAAACTGTCTCCCTTAATTTTTTTTTAAAGCAGTGAGGCTTCGTTTCCACTTTTTCCACATTTGCACATCCACCTGCTCGTTCAGCACATGAACACACACGCATTTATTGAGGACTTAGTGGTATTCAGCAGAGACGTGACTAACAGAACATAAGTATATTCTGTCAGTTTGTGGGTAGCTGTGAAGTTGTCATGTCTGGGTGGACAGTCTCACCCTGAGCCCTTGCCTCTGTCATGAGAAGTGAGTCATGTCTGTGAAGCACTATTATTATCGTCTGCCTGGGGCGGGAATTAGAGATAAGCTGCAGTGGAGGCTGATTTAAGGGAAATTTAAGGGAACTAAGTTTCAAGAAAAAATTTAAGTATGTCCTCACTTCACATTTTTGGGTGAAAATGTGTGAGAGAAACTAAAAGTGTCCCTCAGATAGGGCAGTATCTTGGCCTCTAAGACACTTTCAGATGTGAAATTCCACTCTGATAGCTGTAACAACATGAAATTAGCTATCACTAATGTGACAGATAATAGCTATGACGGTACATGTGCTGAAATAATGATTATTTATGATTGTAAGCAACAATAATAAACAACCAGGTCATTGCAAAGTTCGGACCCAATTATATTTTAGCTAGAAATGGTGACAAATATCAACGTCTCCTAAAGCCCAAGTCGATGTCCTCAAATGTCTTGTTTCTCCGCAACCCACAGATATTCAGTTTACTATCACAGAAGAGTAAAGAAACCACAAAATATATTAACATTTAAGAAGCTGGAATCGGAAAACTTAGACTTTTTTAAGAAATTATTCAAACTGATTCATTTTGTCACAATAGTTGGTGCTATTTAATAGTTGACAAAGAATCGATTAATGGCTGCAGCTCTAAGTGTAACAACACTGCAATGCAATGCTTCACTGCAACATTTCTACATCCACGTCTCAGGGCAGAAAATCGTTGCACAGCTCTCTGAGGGCTTAAACTTTTTTAGTAACTGTACTTCGCCTTTGGCTGCAATGCTTTGCATTGATAATAGTGTTACCATTCTGCGCAGTCAGGACTTGAAAATACACAACTCAGAACAGCTTTCCTCCTCCTTTGAAACTCAGTGCTTTCTGATTACTGTGTATCAGTTCGCACCATGTGCTTTAATTTGCTGTTACTGATCCCAAACCCAATTCCAACTTCTTTGAAGAAGCAAAAAGCCTCAAGGGTGAATTTCCCGCTGGTGATGGGCGTCCTTATCACTTTTCAAAGTCCAGTTTGAGTTCCCCTCACTTTTCTACAGTTTCTTTCCGATTTATTCACTAAAATCTCTGTAAACAGAGTTTTCTCACTGTCCAGCCATGAAGCTTTACCAGCAGCAGCAAGTGCATGATGGACTGTATCTGCCCTGGGTTTCCCCTCTGAGGGTAATTTAGCCGAGTCTGCAGAATTTACCCAATTGGTAATTCCTGCATTGGTAGAGGTTTACACACAGGCTGAAAACACTGCAGGTATGACTCAGAGCAGGAAAAGCTACTGTGCAAACTGCACATTTGCTTGGTGAAAAGCAATGTTTAATGTGTCATTTACAGTACACGTTTAATGTATAGTTGTATTTACAGCTGCGCTCTTAATAAGGATACTATAAGTAAACATTAATCAAAGAGTGTGAGTGTGAAGAGGCAACTTCATTATTTATCATAAAACAAGAGCCATCTATCAACTACAACTATGAAAGCAAAAAACGAAACACTGCAATTGAACCTACAAATCATTTCTAATACCTTTATGAGACAAGCATTTTTTAGCAAACTGCCCAAACTGACACCCACCAATAGGATATACAAGGTAAATAGACATCATCATATATTCTAGCATAAGGTGATTAACAAATGGGAAATTCTGATATGTAAACAAGGACTGATGACCCTCTCTTCTTGAGATGTTGCATCATTTGCACAACAGGAGTTTTTGCTCCTGGTTGAAGTTCTGATAAAGACATGCCATCTAGCCAGTCAGATGGACATAGACAGCTCTCGAGGATGGCGCAACATGGTGCAATCAGTACTTTCTTACAGCTCTGAGAGCGTGGGGGGGGG
>JBBMOE010000018.1:10437645-10636498 GCA_037975065.1 Chaetodon trifasciatus
CTTCCTATGGACTTGAGGAGTTTTCTTTTAAGGCCCATGCTAAAAATATGGTCTAAAATATCAGCCCAGCCAGACAGAGGATAGAGGACATGTGAAAGCTCTTCATGTCCGGAAAACTGTCCACCCCTGGTCCTCACTGACACCTACCATGAGCTGTTAACATAAATCAGACACAGGTAACCTGGTTGATTTTGCCTTTTGTGTCTTGAGCAACATCGCTGGCAATGACAGGACTCACTCACTCTGCAAGAAAAAAGGAAACAGGCTTTTTAGCTCCCCCGAGAACCCATGATGTAAAAAAAGACTCTGAATCCGTAAATCCATTAAAGAAGCTGGATGTACCCCTTTCATCCTTCAGTGGCTTCCATCAAGTGATTCATCTTCTCTTTGCCAGGTTAAGCCAGAAAAATACAACCATTATGTCATCTAAATTATGTCCTTACCTCAACCTTAAAGTAAAAAGTCAACAAACCTCCTGCATGGTCCTATCAGGAAATGGCCATTTTGAACACACTGGAGGATTTTGCCATATCATCTTCATTTAGTGATTCTGTTCATCGTTCTATGGCACTGAAATAATATCATGATGGGGGTAAATACTGGCGTGGCAGTGCAGACATGAAAAACTGCAGTGATTATCTGGTGTTGGGAAAGTGTTTGATTGTCAGAGAAAACGTTTCGAGCAGCTTTGGTAGCTACTTAAGAGTAGGCTAACCTTCACCTGACGTGCTAGACAATGTGTTACACAGAACTATGTGGGAAGTCGTCCATGGAAACTGTTTGGAAAAGGCAGGTGATTGGGTGAACCATCTGTCTGTCACTGCCTAACCAATCAGATGAATGAACCATATGAAGCAGTAGGACTTGCTGAAAAGAGCAAAAATATTTCCATCGAGCCTTCGATGCTGTTCTTTGGTCTTCTTTCCATGAAGACACTCTCCAGTTCTGATATACCAGATGCTAAAATAGCATCCATGCTAATTTCTTTAGGAGCCGCCATTACTGTTTTCAAATGAACAGTCGCTTCTCTCGCTGTGGTAACACATAAACCACACCTGCAGCTGTCAGTGGCCCCTCACAGGATGCTGATTGGTCCAAAACTACTTTGGATTGGCCAACAAGTGCATAACTTGAAGCATGGATTCATGGATGGATTCTTGGCTCAGGTGATCTCACGCGATCTTGTGAATCCAGCTTCCTCGTGAGGTAAAGCTAACCTGTACGTAGGTTGAATGCAAATATTCAAATGTCCACATGGCCATTTCTGAATCTATTTCTAAAAACCTATTTGGAAGAAACGTCATTACTCTATTGGACTACAAAATGTGTCAGACATTGTCTTATAGGTTAGTGATGGCCTCTGCATAATAATAACATGCAGTCTTTTCATGGCAGACATTCTGAATCTAACTGTGTGACAGTGAATTCAGCCATCAATCATTTCATTATATACACATGTGCTTTTCATACTGTGAGATGTCAAAATGTCCCCCAGGAAAAAGGCTCATTTCAGAAATCCTGTTACCTCCAAACTCTGCACCTCTGATTCCAGTTTTCTTCCCTCTATATTTTTAAAACGACGCTGTTATTTTTGCTCTCTTAGCTCAGCTGACTGTCAGTCAGCCGTCACCTTATCATCCCTCCCTCTGTAACATCTCCACTGTGTTGACATTGTACACCGTGTTTCAAAGATACACATCTAATTCAAAAGTGTGTGTCTGTGTGTGAAGTAGAGCAGATAGAGGATCAAATCAAACATGGCGAAACCATTCATCTATTTACAGCGGAGTGAAAAAGGGCAAGCTCAGCAGTCAAGATATTACGGGTTTAACAAACAGATGCTTCAGGGACTGCTGTGGAAAACGCTCGCATGTAATGAGAGGACATGTGGCTTTCGGTCTTCAGACAGCAAACACTGCTGGGAGCTCTTTTTAATATTTTCTCTCACAGTTTAGTTGAAGTTGAAGGATAAATTAACAAGTCTGAGTGCACCCAAAATGTTTCTCTATACTTCAATCTTCAGGTTATCAAAAGTGAACAACGAGCCACCCCGTAGCTCCTCAGCACTTAAAGGACCGGTGTGTGGGATTTAGCGGCATCTAGGGGTGAGGTTGCAGATTGCAAACAAACTTTTCCAAGCATGTAGGACATGCCTATGGTGGCTGCTAAGCATGTGAAAAATGCAAAAGGCACCTCTAGAGCCAATGTTTGGTTTGACCATTCTATTGCAGAAACACGGCGTAGCAACATGGCAGACTCTGTGGAAGAGGACTCATTCTGAGGTAACAGAAATGCAACAATTCTTATTCTGAGGTGATGATACACTAATGAAACAGCTTGTCACAGCAAGAGGACATGCATCCAACTCCACCCACACACAGCCCACTACATCCATCTCACTCCCCCCCGCACACACACGCGCACACACATCCTCCTTGAAATTTAGAAGGTATTACAGGTGACCTGTCAGTTGAGTCGTGTGCAAGTTTATACAATAACAGTAGAAAAATAAATGAAGAGCAAGACGACAGCAAAGAGATGATCTGAATAAGAGGGGAAGTGAGAGTGTGGTAGTGAGTGTGGGGGTGTGTGTTTGTTGTTGGTGTGTGTGTGTGTGTGTGTGTGCATGTAAGAGAAGAAGGAAGGGAGGGTGTGTTTCTCGAGCTCTAGAATCTATTTTATAAAAACTTTTTTTTTAAGTGTCATGACAGGAATTGTTCTCGCTGCATTTGCTCGCAGAAACAGACTGATGTGTATTGCAAAGTGGTGCTGAAGTGGAACTATGTTAATGTTTACTCGTAGGCTTGTCTACAGGTTTCATATATTGAATTAAGCTTTCTGGGCAAAATGCCAGCTCAAAGCTCTGAGAAGCTGTGCAGCATGTTGACATGATGATATCTGACTTATCTCCAAGTATATGGACACATGTGTTGGCTAATTAATAACACAGTTACAGGCTGTGTGTCAGTCTGTCTGCTGGAAATGTGAGCAACGAAATGGCCTCTTTTCTGTGGTACACCTAAAATGATTTGCACAGGCCCCTGTCTTGGCTACTTAGAAGAACTAGATGGTGTAGTGATCATATGGGCTGGTTCATGATATGACTGGACGCTTGGTTAAGTCTAAACTTTATCTCTACTTGCACCCACGGTGTTAATCTTTAACATTTATTAATATTTCCACGACTGCATCGTGTTGAGCTGCTTGGTTATTGACCAGATCATGTGTTTATGTTCTGTGTATCTCCTGATGTTCTCTCTAAAATTGGGCGCATGTTTCTTATCTGCAGCGACAAATATTTAGTTTCTGAAAACAACCCAGAGAGCAACCACCGGCTGTAACCTACCTAATAAAAGCAGTTTCACTTCTCTGGCTGCCTTCTCTCCGTCCTCTCGTAGGTTTTTGTCAATCATCTTTGACCTCTCCGCGGCAGCCTTATCCTCGGCGCTCACCGTACAGCCCATGGCTCCAAACGCAGAGGCGCACCGACCACTTTCGCGCAAAAAACAACCAAACAAGAAAAAAACAACAATGCTTCAATACTGGTGGCGGCTGTGTGCCAGCCGATGCTAAGAATAACGATGGAGCGGCTCCTGCGTCCAGCGCTGCCTTCTGGAGGGAAAAATCAGCCGATTCCAGAGTTTTTCCTCCACGCGTAAAAAGTCAATGTTCCTGCTGTTCCTGTTAAACTTGGAGCTCACAGATGAAGCAGATGCACCCAAACCATTTGCTCTATTAATCTCAGGCTGTTACCGCTGGTCCATGCCGGAACGCTGAGACCACTGTCCTGCATCCATCCACAGGCTGAGACGCCCGTGCTCGCCGCTCCGCTGAACACCGCCTGCTTGTGTCGTCAGGCTGATGAGCAACGCGTCCCTCGGCCGCGCGACTGCTGCAATCTCCGCCTGTGCCCAATTAGGCTGCTTAGATATCCAGATACCCCTACAACTGGACGAGGCATCGACGTCACATGGACAACTTGTCGCGATAGTCCAATTAAAACAGGTGAGCTCCCCGCTGTGGCTTGCGTGGAGCCAATTAAAGCGAAAGGCAGTGAGGCGTGCTTTCAGGAGTGCGGTGCGCAGACTGCAGTGGGCGCTGTGCCAGCGTCATTCCGCTGCATCTGTGCTGGATGCGGCCTCTCAGGCGACAAACAGCGTTCTGCAGCAGTGTTGTCAGTGACTGCCTGAACTGTGCAGGAGCTGGTTTGTCTGTGGAAGGATGCACGATGTTAAAATGGCTAATGGGTCTTTGTGTCACATGTTTAAAAATACCTTGGCACAGGATCGGGGCTAATGGAAGAGTTGATTGACAGCGCCCCCAAAAGGACATAAATAGACATTTTCTCTGGTGGCTGACAGTGAGTGGGCTGTATGATCTGTAAAGCCATAAAGACACAATAATAATAATAAATAATGCCTATATTTAATTCATACATGGTTTCAGTCATTCAAATGCAAATGTCATAAAATAATGATTGTGCTACACTGGTTCAGTCTTAAAGTGTTAAAGGTCATTTTATTTTTTTGCCATTTGTAAAAGACAAATGTGCTGATAAAATTTAAGATCTGTTGAGTGAACATGTTAAATATTAAATGCTTTATTGCTAATTCAAAGTGCCATTTACCTCACTGCTGCTGTGATGTTCACCCTCAGAGACACTATAGGTATGTTATACTCTTGTAAACATACCTAAAATTTCGTTTACAGTGCCCGAGGTGTCAGAAACGCAGAAGCCTATGTGTCTTGCTGCTATTTTGACCGTAAGCAAATCTAAATGAGCTAGTGTTGATGTGTTACAGTAAAAACCTGCAGTGTGTTGACATAACAAGGTCAGCAGTGAGGGATCATGGTGACCTGAGGTTTGGGTTTAGTAAACACAGCTTAGCCTTGACAGATACGATAATGAAAAGATAAACTCTGCTTTTAAACCATGTGCAAAAATAAGTGTGTGTTTGGAGATGAAGGTATTTCTGCACTGATCAAATGTGTAAATGTCTATTAATAAAATCCATTAAATAGGAGAAAAATAAATAAAAACTTAAAAAAAAAATGGTGATTTGTCTATTTGCTCTTCAACTCAATAACTAGAAATACATATTGATATGTGTATAAAGAAGAATGAGCTTCAGTTAAGGGGAAATGATGACAACAGAGACAGTGTAAAAACACCTACAATTATTTTATTGCCAAACTAAAACTGTCCCTGCTATTTACACTTTACAAGCTACTGTAAATATGCATCACAAATATAAAAGGTTTACATTTATATACATTATTTATATAAAGCCACATCTTATTCACCAAAATCCATATACCTTAATATTAATTTATAGTCCTGTCATTTCCATAGATTTATGTCTTCAACAACAGCTATAATAAAATACCACATAGATTTATTTAGGAACATGAAAAATGCATATTTGATATACTGCGTCTGCTGTTTAAAAGCTAAAGGCATTTCAAAGCAGTAGGTAGTCAGTTGTTATTTTGGCATGATCCCTTCAAGTGAAGAAAAACTCTGCTCACAAATTGTGAGACCAAGCCTTCATTTACACCACGACAACCACTGCAAGCACATGTGGAAGAGCAAGGGACGGAGGTGAATGCTAAATATTCCCTCTGCTGTTGTTCAGAATTTATCCGTAAAAATCAGGAATCAAAGCTGCTGAACAAACACAAAATAGAGTAATATATAAATAAAATCACAGAAGTGATGATTTATGCAGCACTTTTCTGCGCCTGAGAGGTGGGATACAATATAAAACCATCTTTGGGGAAGAGCAGCAAATATCTATGCAGTTTGTGCTGTTTTTAAACTTGTTCATTTGTGATCTATGTTTCTACATAATAAAATACTTCTTTAATTTGTTTCAAGTGTACTTACATAGGTTGTTAGTGCTAGTGTGGGATGCAAAATTCACCTGAAGAACTACTGACAGTATCCATCCACATCCCTAAATTAAGCTCAAAATGAGTACATCAACACGGACAGACCATCACAACACTGATGTCTGAAACATTATTTCATGTAGCGTCTTTAAAGAAGGGCTTCATAATACTAATATAACATTATAATAACTAGAGCACAGAATGGAACTTCAATACACTTCACCGTAAGATGACACGTGTGCAGTATTAGAACAACATCCATGAATGACAGTGTCAGCAGGACAATCTGTTACTGTGCAGTTCACTATACGACTACAGGACAGACAGGACACAACGGCATGCAAAACATTTTCCTCAAGTCTAAATAGTCAACAAGGGTGAAAGCGGATCAAAATACTACAAACCAGTACGGCAAATACGTTACAACAGAATCAAAAGAAAATAATACATCTTCAAATTAATAAAATTAACTTATCAAACTCCACCAGACCCACCAGTGGGCTCATTGTTCAAATCAAGAGCAATTTTGGGGTCAACCATATTATAAAAAAATAAACCCAACTTACCCTTAGTGGTGTCTGACCAGCATAGTAGTTTTTGGTTTTATTTGCACAGGTTATAGATGTTCACATATTATCCATATATCTTAAATACTGGGCAGCCAAAACTATCTGCATGGTTAGACACCATATTTTCTCTTCGACTTGCCTAAAGCAGAGTCTCTGCTGGTTGTAAGACTACCTCTTTAATAAATGAGACATAAAGTGTTAATTAGTGAGCTTTTTTACTTTAGACAGCGCCCAGCTAGCTGGTTCCCCCAGTTTACAGTCTTTATGCTAAGCTAAGCTAACTAGCTATAGTTGTATATTACACACTGGCATGAGAGTGGTATCGATCCTCTCATCTAACGCTCAGCAAGACAGTGAGCAAGGGCATTTCCCAAAATTCATGGTAAAAACAAGGCATGTTGGGTTTAAAATTTCACTAAATGTGGTTGTCCTGAAGCAACAATGAAGTGTTAAAACATGTACATAGAGAATATATGATTAGATCAATTAATTCAACAACTAAAGTGTGGGAAAAGTGATTTCTGAATTTCTAAGAGCGATATGAGACATTGAAAGAGGATATCAATAATTCAAGTGATGGATGAGCTAAACTCAATGGTGAACTGGGGTTGGCTTCAGCTGTGCGTCGTTTATATTCAAGGTCACAGTTTGGTTTATGTGCTAAAAGTTTTATAAAGGGAGGTATGAAATCCTGAATATCAAGCAGTGTATTTTACCAAGTACTTCACCTTCCACCTTCTATATACTGCAAGATGAAACTGACATCATACGTAATGTATTTGTATCATTAACTTCATAATATACAGTAGTTAAATATAGTTCATTTGAGATTAAAAACACAGATATAGTGGCTAAATAAATATACACTCCTGTTCTTTATGTTTGTGTACTGTTCCAACTGCTAAAAGGCACGAGGGTTTCTGAAGAAAGTTGGCTGATCTGGAATGAAAGCTTCGACTGTAGGACGAGCTACACTACGTAACAACTGTGGCAGCTGACAGATCATGAAATGACATGTCCCCTGCACTCGAAGGCCTTAAAGCACTTTTCATATGACACCGCGATGAACAGTTCAGAGTGCTGCAGGTTCAGGATGAGATCATCTGACTGTCCTCTTTTGTGCGTCCCTTGTATTTGTGTAAATGTAACTTGTGAGCAATTTAAATCACTCCTCACGTATTAAACCTTGATGCCTTCCTGTCCTCAGCCTAACAGACAATTGTGTCTTCTTTTTCTGTGTGTAAATAAAGAGGAAACATGGATTAACTCAGTCGCGCTAACAGGTGGTAGTGGGGAAAAAAGACCTTGTTCAATCCTGACTATTCCTAAAAGCTGCATTACTATTCAATACATTAAAAGTAATTATAGAAGGTTGTTATGAAAGGATTTTGTTCAGATATAAGTTCGGTCAAAAAGTATATTATATTTTGTACCATTACAAACTCCCAGGCTCTGTGCTGGGCAGCCTTGTAGTGTGTTCCCACTGATAGTGATAGTGCCCCCCTCACAATGACCTGTTCTTTTTCCCCCTTTCCACAGCTCACACACGCTGAAGCAGCATCTAGTGACCTCCTGCAGCATGGCCGCCCCCTGTTGTCCAGTCGATGAATATGAAGCTCAGGCTCATCACCATGAAGGAGACGCCCAAAGCAGCAAAACAGGCAGCCTAAGAATGGAGGTAAAAACGCAGAAGCTTAATTATCAGGAACTCTGGTGTGCAAATATAGCATGGCAAAAGCCTGTGTCACACAAGACAATCACCAAATAAGCATAACGACTGACTGAACAGAGACAGATTTCAAAGCCTCACCAGTATCTTAGGAGTAGAGGTCATGGGTTCGTCGTCTTTGGGAACGATGCGGATGTAAAAGACGGCAGGGAAGATGAAGATGAGACAGGGAGCCGACGTGGCACCTGAACAGAGGAAGAGAAAAGGCTGATTAAACACACACTGTCCTCACTGTCCTCATACACCATGTAATGTGTTTAACCTGCAACACAAACCATATGACAGCAGTTCATGTCAGTCAAAATCCATTTCTGAAGGTAAAAACATTCTTAGTATATGACAGTTAGCATATTTATGGCTACATTGTGTTCAAAGTAACAGAGAATGAGTTCAATTTCAGCTCAACCTATCGATCTTTGGGATTGGAATGATGAGGCTTTAGTTGTGGTGATCATGATCTGGACAGTGTCCATCTATATATTAGTTTGTCCTGGTTTGGTAATGAGAGAGAAACAGCTTAGCTAAAGGATAATCCGTAACCCATTAAAAATGATTGAATACTAAGACCATCAAAGAGATAATCTTGCAATCTTTGGTGAAATAATAATTATTGCCTTTCAGTAACTCTGGGTCACGTGTACGTTTGTTTTTGCATTTGTCATTTTCTGTATTATTTCATTTCGAGTTGTCAGCATGGAATAAAAAAAAAGTGTAATGCCCCCTATATATTAATAACGAAGACACAGTTCAGCACAGTTTTCAGAGCACAAAGACTCAATAAGTCTTCTTGTTGTGGGGAAAATAAAATCTCCATGTCTACCTTGAGGCGTTATACATTAACACAAAACTTGATTGCACCTTTTCTCTATATTCTTTATGTTGTGAACATTTGCACATTTCCTTTGCAGATTTCACATATTATTGCTGTCAACTTCTATTTTACAGGTAAGATTTCTGACTTGCATCACTTCTCCTACTCTGTTTGTTGTGTCCATTAGGCACCAAATATATGAAGGCAAATTCCTTGTACATCGGCAATAAACTTCTGAAACCTTTGAAACAGCAACTTAAGGCAGAGTAAAAACATAACAGAAAGTTCCAGAAGGGCTGCTTCCCAAAGTGTTGTATTATTTTTATTTGATTTTCACCTGTTTTTCAACTCAAAATGACACTGATTCCCGGACTGTGAGCTCTAAAAATACACAAAGGTTGCTGTAAACAGCTCGATTTATTGCATCACCTGATTGTCTTCCTGTTTCTGTACATTCATGTGTTATTCAAGTGAGCTCTGTACATACTCCCACATGTGTACTTAAATGCATGCACATGTTTGTCAGAGCAGAATCTTTTGCTTTGAAGATGCCCCTGGAGGTCCTTTAACTTATATGCTGTCAACTTTCACCTCTAACCTGTGAAACATGACCGTCAGTCTGGGGACAGAGTATGATAATAATATTGACTGAGGTAGTCAGTTTGTCCGAAAGCAAACATGCACCGGCCACGTTTTTTAGTTTTGCTTTTAACAGGGTTAGAATTGGAATGCCTGAATCAGACTCTGTCCAACAGGAAGGTTCACCATGATCCCATCATGTGTAGAATATAAGATAAAGTCAAATAAATCCAGACATGTGGATAAACAAGGACTGGGGGAAACATTAAATGCTGTTTTTAATGATTTTTTAATGTCAACTTTTAGGTGTTTCGTGGTGATGATGCTTCTTGGGAGTTCCTCCTTACAATGATTTGTCTATCAAGGTACATAAACCAAAAATTTGAAGACTCTTGAAGCCTTTATTGTCACATCTAAATTGTTACTATAAATGCAATTGCAAAAAACAAGGCTTTGAATTCCTTTACACCCACGGTGATCAGTGTTGATTTCTTTATTTCACCAGCTGTTCAACTTAACTTTGGAAATATTCTTAGCGTACATAAACGATTGTGTAGACGAAACACCAGATTGTGTTGAAAATCAAGACTTTTTCAAGAAGTATATTCGAATTCAAGCATCCTCCTTGAAAACAAAATGGTTAAAATAAAGCCTTTTCCAAACTTTCAAGACTTTTTAGGATCCCTGTTAACATTGACAGGAGGAGCTAATGACCTGATGGGTGTTGTACTCACCAATGATGCCGAAGATGCCCAGAATGTTAGGAGCAAATATCACCAGCATGTTGATGATGGTGAGCAGAATGAGAGCAATGGCAATGTGACGCAACCAGTTGAAAGACTTGGTGGGGAACAACATCTGCTGAATGGCTCTACGTACCTGTGGACAGGTGCAGATGGAGGATTTGATTGAGGAAATAATACCACGGTATCACTTTCACTGAGGGAACAAATCAACAGCAGACTTACAGGGAAGAGCACAATAGGGACGGTCAGCGTTACAGCTGTGAGGACAGCCACTCGCACGCACAGGATCAAAGTGTCGTAAGGGTCAATCCGGCTGTAAGTGTGCAGCAGTTCAGGCTCCACATTGTCTGTAGATATATAAAGAAAAAATACCTTAAGGTTTCTTGTGAACATTTCCCAGTAATAATGCCTTCTAGCTGTGGGCAGTACATCACCACATATCACCACAAGAGGGAGCTTGTGCTCTATGTGCAGGAGGAGAAGTGACTGCTGGACCAGACAAATATTAACCATGAATACTGCATATGATTGTATACTAAACAACATACAGTGAATTTAAATTATAGACTAAAACATTTTTTAAAATCAAATTCCTCTGAAAATAGTATTTTTTAAAAACTGCACCAGGGTAAGATTTTTATGTAAAACTGTCTCATTCGATTAAATCACAAATTAGAGCTGCAATAGAAAGCAGCATCCCCTCATCACAGTGTCAGACCCTGTAGATTCTTCAGTTTGGCCCAGATTATTATCCTTCCTCTATTATGACAAGCAGTAGTAACTGTCTCTGTGCACAGGGAGTAAAAAAAGTTTAGGAGTAAAACACAAATATAGCCATATAACCTATATGCATCAACAGTGGTTGAATGTGCTGCTATATAATTACTTTTTTACGTTGCTCCTTCTACAGTAAGAAATATCAATCACTGCGCTGACTACTTCATTTGCGCATTAACATTTGTATGTTTCCACTGATGCTCTAAACACAAAACGGTGCCAGGGACAACTGCTCTCACCTTTAAAGGTCAGGTAGCCAAAGAGAGCAGCCAGAAAGTACATGGTGTACATGACAAAGATGGAGATGTTGGACACCTGCTGCATCTTCTTCTTAGTTGGACTAAAATCAGAGAATTGTATGAATGCCACATTCTGCATGGACACGCTATCAAATGTTGCAGGTCTCAGAGGTGTGACTCACTTGCGGAGCTCAGTGTAGATGGGGAGGACCTCGGGGTGGCAAACAAAGGCAAACGCCAAGATGGGAATGGTGTATGCAGTCTGTGAAGAACACATAAACGTGTGACTTTCTATGATTAGCAGTGCAGTCGAGCTGCAAAAAATAAGTGTGAGAACTCAGGCTGGAGAGCACACTCGCAAACTTCAATGTCTGTGACCTTAATGTTCAAAAATGATGAGGATAGGCGAACTCTATCTACAGTTTGGCTGCCTACCTGTGAGTTGATGGTGAACATGCGTGGGGAGCAGTGGGAGTCATCGTCCTCGTGAACCAGACCGTTGCTGTACTCATGGCCATGACTTGAAAAGTTCAGGCTGAGGTGAGCGGCAGTGCCGTTGGCTGAGAACTCCTCGAATGGGCAGGTAATCTGGAACTTCTTGTAGATGACCTGCAAAAAAAAGCCAGAGTACAATCAGAGAAAAGACACAAGGATGAGGGGATGTGTCAGAGTCAGTAAACAAGGGCTCTCGCTATTCCCTGCCGAGCTCAGAAAAGCCATTTCACATCAGATTAGTGTGACTCAGCCTCTAAGTACTTGGGTTTTACTCTCAACCTTTGATGTGTCTAAGCAGCTCTTATATTCGCCTTATCAAACATAGCTACATACCACTGAAAATAGAGACAAGGGTGGGAAAGAGATGAAGGTGGGAAAGTGAGTAACATGTGTGCCAAGATGACATGTCAGAACAAATGAGCCTCCTTGTGAAGAGTCACTGTGATGATGTGCCACTGTGTGAGCTGGACCAACTTACAGCACTGAGAAAAAACACCATGCAGCTGAGAGAAAATCCACTGGTGTACCCGAGGTAACCTGCAAATAAAGCGAAAGAGAGTTAATGTTACAGCTCCTGATCCATTTGGTCTTTGTGTTTTGTGTGGGACTACTGTAAGCTGTGATAGTTACACAAGATGTCCACAAAGTTTGCCATCAGAAGGTTTCCTACTGTTCTATAAATGAGGCCTCTGTGAAAAAACACCCTAAAAATGCTCCATCAGAACGACTTCACAGCACTATGAGACCAGAAATAGCGTGTTTACTTTGTGTAGTCATGAAGAGCTCAGGCTGGAACAGAGGTTCTGATCATCTCGGAGAAAGTGATGTCTAATTGGACACCTGCTGTTCCCACTGCCAGTGGTGGAATAAAGACACACACTAATTGCTTGACTTCAAGGTCAGCCCTAACTCCATCAAAATGTCATTATCTAAGTTGTCTCAAAGTCAAAAGAAAACATAACCTTCATTAACAAGTCCTAAAGATAGAAAATGTTTTGATAAAAAGGAATTTGGGAAAGGTACAGTGTGTCAGTTAAATGTAAATGGCTTTGAAACACAGCAGAAGAGAACAAAACTACTTCAAAGTAATGATGCTGAAGGATATAAAAGTTCACAACAAAGCTTTGAGTAAAAACAGACGATGTTCCAGACAGGCAGAGAAGTGCAAGGACATAATAAATGCATAGTCTGTGGCAGGAACTATGTCCAAAGGGCAAAAACTGGATCTTATGGAAGCCCTTTTCTACCAGAAAAAAAAAAAATTGCATGATTAAAATTATATTTTTTCTTGGCAGAAAAGGGCTTCCGTAGACTAGGTCCCAGTGGTCGTAATGCAGGTGAAGTTTCCTGGAAAAGTTCACGTGTCCCCTGATGATCACATGACAATTCAAGTCAGATATATGCAGATGATGTGCCTCCTTCACATCAGTAACAACAGACCAATAGTTTACAAAACACGTCGAACTGAGCTAGCTGTACTCACCAAGCTGCTTCATTAAAGCCAGGGGCAGGATGATGCAGGCAGAGACCATGATGACCAGGTAGTTTCCATTCAAGTACCACAGACTGTTTGGAGAAAAATCTAGTTTACTTTAGTGGGCTCAGTATTTCAAACATTGGCACAGAGACACAAAACACACAGACAGGGACAGAAATAGAGTGGAAAGTGTTAGATGGTAATAAATCAGTCAATACGTTTAGTGAAACTGTTGGTAATACTTCTTCTTCAATCACACAGTCTGTGAGCGCTCGTTTGAGGTTCATGTGGTGCATTCATGTGCCAACAGCGACCTGCTGCTAACATCACTGGCCTCAAATTGGTGGAAAAAATGTGTGTACTTATGTTGCTCTACACAGACGTACCGGAATAGACTGTTACGTAACCCTAGATGATTTATATGTCAGTTCATAGTTGCAGAAAAGGAAGACATAGTGGAGCCTAAACAGCACAGTGCTGATGGAATCAGTAAATATTACCAGCGTCAGCTTCTTCCATCACAGCTTCACCGTATATGTGTATATTACTCACCCTGCACTAAAGTTAAAGGCATTACTTTTACAGTTTTGGATCAAAGCTGGAAAAAAAACATATGGGAATGAAATGTGATGTCCAATCTTTGCCCCTCTTCCCCTTCAATCCAATGGGGGAGACCATGCTGCTGTGTCATAATCTGCTATATGTGGGCTCCACACAAGCCCTCCATTAAACAAACCACCTGTGTATACCCTCATAAAACATAACTCCCTTGTATAACCCAAAGAGGCCACATCGCATGTGTGCTCTAAACACGTGGACATGTTGGTGCTGTGATGCAGGTTCATTGCTGAGTGTCTGACCGGCACCGTGTTGTTCTACCTCGTCTTGTAATATGAGCATAAAATGACATATTTCACCAGCTTTCAATCAGTCCCTGCACGAGTGTTTATAGTAAACAGCTGGTATTTGGTTAAACAGCTTATTTATGTCATGTGAACAGAGACTTCTTTCTGTCCTTGAGGTGGGCAAAAAATACTTTGCTTAATGGAGTAGAAAAGACAAACTGTCCTTGCGTGTCAGGCTCAGGAAAAGAAATATAATCCAGGGGCAGAGAAAGTAAATCTCAAGCATCAGTAGCTGTAGACCTGATTGGGAGCACCAGCAACAGGAAGCTTATAGAAATGACTGTCGGACCATTAAAGACCACTGTCTTCTAAATCCTGTGTATAGAACCGTCTTTGTGTCCTACAGCTCCTCTTTAAGCTGCTAAGCCTGTTATTCTTAACCCTCTGAACAAGACACAACCAGTGGGATCAGCTGTCTGCCTACTGGCTGTAGCATACATCTATGAGATGAGCTCTGTGTGTGTGTGTGTGTGTGTGTGTGTGTGTGCAAGTGTCCCTTGAAAGTAGGGCAAGTCACACAAATCACAGGTCACGTCTTCTCTGGCCATTTGGTCAGTAGGTCATTGCAGATGATCAGCTTTCGCGTGAGAGGTGAAATGCGACTGCTGCGAATTCAGAGCTATTTGGCACGAGCACAAGTATCAGTATATTGCTATCAAAAAACTACCATCAGTCAGGCGCAAGTCGTCATGAAGCCAAGTCTTAGGGCAGTCAAGTCCAGGTCAAGTCTCAAGAGCAAATATCTGACCTACTTTTTGTGTGGCCATGCTAGTACTCCACTGCACACCCCCAGTCCCACCCACCCACCCTCCAGTCATTCCTCCCTGTTCTCCTGACGTCATGCATCTGAACGGCGAGAGGCACTTTGAGTGGAAATGAACAGTGTGTGTGTGTGTGTGTGAGTGTGTGTGTGGGCTTTTGAGAGCCGGCCCTAAGATGACCTGTCCTTATGCTCGGCCTCGGAATTTGGCAACCATGATGCACCACCTGCTGCTGTCACTTGTGCGTGTGTGTGTGTGTGAGACATAGACAGAGCGAGAGTCATAACATTTCATTTTTCAATCTAGATTGTAGCTAAGGCTCTGACCCTGATAGAAATACACACAAACACAGATATACATATTGGTGGATCCCACTCTAACATTAATCAGTGATAAAGGGTAGCGCGCCCTTTAGAAAGATTAGCATGTAAGAGTTTCTAAGAGAAACGGAAAACACGCTGAACATCACAGCAGTTAGGGCAATAGAGAGTGAGGTCAGGCCATGTGCTTGGATGGGTATCTCGTGTCGAGGCTGTTTATCACAAACTGTGCTCTGTGTTGTGTATCATACTGAATGTAAAATAAAAATAAAAGACAGGATTTTTTTACTCTTTCAGACCTGAGATGTTTTAAAAAAAGATGGCTGCAGTGACTGCGATCCATTTTGAGCACAAGGTTTGTTTTTAGATCCGTGTTGGCAGCTGGAATCCACTTCAGTCCTCCATGGCCTTATGCAGAGTGTCTGTGGCGTGACTCTTACGTGAACACTGCTTGCGGCCGGCGCTGAGGGTTTATGTTGTATGTATGCATAACTGACAGATAACACCCAACTGAGGGCCCCTTTGTTGCTCGGCCAATTACAAGCCACCATTCTCATCACACCCCCACACTGACTGAATCAATGAATGGTGCAAACTGAAATTTTCGCTGCCCACATAGTCTTCCAGACCCCTAGGCCGCTGCACACAGTGTCTGAGCTCGGGGCTGACAGCAGACAGGAGTCACATGCCTTTCACCAGCAGCACAGGAATACTGAAAAGCACTTAAATGATAATACTCACTCAGAGTTGGGATCTTCCCTCAGGAAGGCTTGGATGACCAGCGGTAACTCAGATTTCACAATGTACAAGTAGCTGGACATAGCTGTAACACACCAGACAGAGAAAAAGTGTGTTTGTCTAAGTGACACAGCAGAGGACACTGACGTCAATAAACGGGAGTTTTAGCGATGTGGGGAAAGTCATGTTCTCCAGTTTGAAAAGCACATTTCACCTGTTTTAAACTTAGTGTATTTAAATTCAAGGAGGATGGTATTTCCCCAACTGATTTGCTTTGAAACAGCATTTATGCCTTCATGTTGGAGAGAGAAAACTAGAGCTGAAATGATTAGTCGATTCATGCTTAATAATTTGTCATTTCGGTCATTTTTCAAGCAAAATACATTATCTCGTTCCAGCATCTCTGATTAAGAACTTCGCTGCTTTGCTCTGTTTTGTTATGCATTAGTAAACTGATAAACATGTCCTCTGTGGCTTTAAGGAAGTGTCAAAGCCATTTTATACTATTTTCTGACCATTTATACAGCAAATAACTATCAGTAATAATCAGGCACATTGATTGATAATGAAAATAATGGATAGTTGCAGACCTAAAGCTTACAGAAGATACAGCTGAGCAAAAAAACAATTAACAAAAATGAGCTAATGAGCTGTTCATAACACCAGTCAGTGATTCATATCCAGCTATTGTACCAACTTGGGGCTGAGAAGGCTTTATGAAAACCCCTGTAATCAGTCTTTGAGCATTACAAACTGAACCTATCATGCTGCTGAATTAACTTAACGTCAGTCTAGCAAAGCTGGTGAGAAACGACCGGCGACACATCCTGTCCAGAGAGTGGGAGGATCTTTGGTTAATACCAGCCAACCCTGCTGGGAACGCAGCTGTTTGCCAACAGGTCTCCTACTTTTTGCTCGCAGTATATCCCCATATTCCAAACTTAAAGGGACACAAAAGCCAGAGTAATACCAGTGATTCAAGTGAACGTAGCTGTGTGTGTGGTTAGATATAAACTCTAAATCGTGTAATTGTGCCTAATTCATGTTTTCTGCGACAAGGAGTTGACATATTTAGAAACACTAAGTCACTCTGGCTTCTCACCTCCAATATTCTGCAGCGTGATGGCGATACCAGCGGCCATTTTTCCAGGAGTGCCAAAGGCCCTGTACCCCAGTTGTTCGTAAGCTCGGATTCCTGTAAACAGATTACGCACAATAACATTCACTCAGTGTTTGCTGAGATGTCCCTCTGAGCAACACAATAAAATCCCTTCAAAAAATAAAATAATAAAATAGATTGTACATCTGAGGTTGGGTGGGTGACGAACGATTTCACCCTTTATTGTTTGTGTAAACATTATGAGCTTTGCCAAACACACCAGATTATAGAATAAACTAATTCATTAAAATAGCCAAATCCTTCTATGCTTATCATTCTCACACCTAAACAACAATTTAATTGTAATTGGCAAATTTACCACCATTCAGGCTATAATTCCCTCATAATGTTTAATCCATGCCATTGGATTCATTTACTAGAAGTCAAGAATCCTTCCTATTTCCACAAAATGGTCCTTAACCAGTTTAACATTATCAGATGTCTCCGTCACTTTGGCTTAATGTGGTGTCCACAAGCAGCAGAACAGCAGAAACCATAACTGTGCGTTATGATATAAAGCGACAGGATTTCTTTGCAAAAGGCAAAGACATGACAGAAGGCTTACCCACAATGCCAGAGGATTTGAGCAGCAGATGAATGGAATAAGATGACAAGGCTGCGACTGCTGTCAGAAGAAACCTGCAACACAATGCAGAGGGGAAAGTCAACCGTATATTGCACCAAAGTCTACATTCCCCCTGGGATTCGCCCTCTGGTCATTTCCGTATATATCAAGATCAACCGTTTGCATTAAGGCGTGATGTATTGTGCATGTTCTTGCATCATAAATATACCATTCTACCCAAGTCCTTGTTTGATCTGACATTATGTTCTAATGAGAGAAAAAGAAACTTTTCATTAAGCCTGGGAACTGCAGTAACTTTCCAAACGTCACTGTGCTGCCATTGCATGACATTTTAAAGCTGACGCTTTGCTTCAAAATTCTTATTGTATTATTGTGACATTACACCAATAGTTGAAAGAAACATTCAGCATGAAACAAGGCGAGGCATTGATCTAATAATAAGTCTTTTTTTATATTGGAATATAAATGTTCTGCACATGGAGGAAAAGGATATTTCCCACAACCTTTGTGTCTAAACTGCAGTGGTCCTCCTACAGAGGTGCAGAGCCCTGAACACAAAGGTCTCAGGTCAGCATTTCTAATGGGTCAGAGGTTGATGCCAAATCCATCTCCTTTCTCAGACCTTTTCCCCGCATTTCGGTTCACTATAACCACAACAGAAGTCTTTTCATCTGGCCCACATCTGTAAGAACGTCTGGAGCTGTGCAACCTTTCCCACATCACTAACAAGCATTTACTTTACAGGTCTGCTTTGCATCGTTTGGAGACATCACATGCAGCATGATATCTTGTCTAAATGAAGAAATATCCTCCTCTGGATCCTGACAGCCTGGTGAAAAAATTTAGCAAGGTGCCGGGCTTTTCATGCCAGCTCTATTTCTTCACTGTGTCTCACTGGAAATACGCAGACGAGGAATGAGACCGTCTATGGATCAAGGGTTCTCTTCACACTCAGGCTACAGTCTCCACCACAGCCACAGTGACAGAAATAGTTGGTGATACAAAGAGGTGCCACCAAGGCAGCAAAGGCCAAACATTAGAGTAAAACTTTATATGACCAAAACCGTATGAGCACTTTGTAGTTAAAACATGTCAAAATAACAGTGCATTATACTACTAAGCCTGCATCAGTGCTGCCGTAAACACATGGTCTTATTCACTCATTTCACTTTTAATGAAGTTCTAATATAGAGATATGAAGCCCATCAGAGTGTTACAATATGGGAATAGTAATATGGGAATAATTAGGCTCTTGTTCCTGGAAAGCTTGTTTGCTTTCCAGGAATTAAGATTTTAAAATGCCTTTAGTCTGTTCCTGTCAAGTGAGCCATCCAATTACATTAAAGCAGTCACCAGCCAATAACTAACAGGAATTCCATAGGAAACAGTCTGCAGCCTGCTTCATTAGTGGAGCTCCACATTACTGATCTGACTTCCTGTTTCCAGTTGAGGCTCACGCAGAGGCCAGTCTCTAGTCCAGTCCTGCTACTGTCTCTCTGCAGCTACATGAACACAGACTAAATGACAAGACCACCAGGGGCTTGGACATTTACTCAAGCACTGTACTTAAAGATACATTTGAGATACTTTACTTGAATCTTTCCTATTCATCCACCAAGATTCTTGAGGTAAAAACACATGAAGAGCTTACAAAATGTGATGTTTTAGTTAAATTAAACTACTCAAAGTACATCTGAAATGATTAGGGGGTTAATCATGGTCCAGTTTCTCAAATGTGAGGATTTGCTTTCCTTTAAATTATTTTAATTATTTACATTTTTGCAAACTAAATGAAATGAATGAAAATATTACTTGTAGTCGTAAAAAAGTTAAAAAGTAACTCAACCAGCTACAATAGTAAAATCTTGTTTTTACATTAATGCATGATTAATAATATTTTAATGAAACAATACAGAATAATGTAACAGTCACAGGGGACATTTTTCTGCAAAGAGTACTTTTACTTTTAATATTGTAAGTTACATTTTGTTTCATGCTTTTCCTTAAGTAACATTTTAAATTCAGATGCATGACACAGGGTCTGGAGGTTTGGTTATTCCAGGCTGTGGCCTTTCTGGGGTCTGAATGTGTCAGTGAGGGTGGGGACGGGAGCCTGAGAAAAAGGGTATGAACAGAGGTGGGCATATCATGGGACACGATATGTTACAAGAGGTCATGACAGGTACTAAATCACCACCTCAGCCCTTCATTGCACCAACAAAGCAGCCCATTCCTGAGCTGTAATACCTCAGAAAGTACATTAGAGAGTCTCTAGACTCCTCAGGACTTTTGGCAAATGGTTCGCTGTCTCTTTCAAGTGCATTCAACCATTTAACAGACTCCACCCTTCAGTGGAGCAGTATAGCTATAGGTACAGATCCACTGATATGCATGGTATGTTGGACTGAAAAAATTCAGTCATCACTGGTTGCAGCGGGCAGATTCTATCTTATATTCTAGTTTTGTAAATGGCCATGAGTTGACAAAATATAGTTATTTACTCACAAGAAGAGGAGTATGCCAGTGTTGGCCATGGCATAAGCCAATCCCAGGATGCCACTGCCCATAATGGCATTTCCCAGGTTGAAGACTGACATGCCAAAAGAGGTCTTTCCTTCAAACTGGGGAGAAAATAAATACAATAAATATCACTCAAAAATAAAATAAAATAATGCTCTTTCAGTCATTTTATCTCTGTAATTCTTACACTTACATCAGTGAAGCGAATAGGTTTCTTTCCATCTACACTGGGCAAAAATTCCTCATTCTCCAGTCCTCCTTCAGGATCTTCAAATCTAGGGGGCAAATTTGAGACTGTTAATTCATCTCTCTGTCTAACCCTGAAAAACTGGGCACATATCTGCTGCAGGCAGCAGTTAAAATCACATGCTTGAGTCATTATTACACATAATAAGATATTTGTATTCATACATGTTCGCTTTCGTTCAGTATGTATGCAAACAAATGTGCCGTTATCTCCACAGACATACCTGACTGTTTGAGTGCCATTTCTGTATTAGGATCCACCCGTTGAGGCAAGCAAGAAAAACAAGGTGAACATGCAAAAAAGGTGAAGATTATGCAGGAGTCAAGTCATACTGTCTGTCATTATCTGTTATCCTGGTAATTTTTTATGAGAAAATTATGGGAAACTCTTGTCACAGGCACAAAGGTAAGACAAACTGTCCAAAAGTCTGTTTTAGCTCTTTTCAGTCAGTTCATTTACTTTAAATAATCCAGGATTTCAAGCAAGTATTACTAATACAGAAACACAAAGGGTATACAAAGTGCTTGACGCATGCTGTGTTAAAATGCCATTAACCAGTATGTAAGTGACAAAAGGCAGCCATTTGTCTGTGTTTAAAATAAAGGGAGAATACTCACTGATCCTCCTCCAGCACCGTCTTCATGGGCACGCCCACGTCATCTCTGAGGTCATGACTTTTCCCATTGGATAAGATATTCATCTCTGACTGACCGGGCTCCATCGTCCACGTTGTAACAGATTTCAGTGAAGCCGATCCTTTGAAGTCACTCAGTGTCTTGAATATCTGGGGTAAAGAGGGAGAAAGGACATGAACCACATAAGACACATTATTCCATGAACACATCATTGAAAATGTACAGCACACCTTGAACGTTTCAACACCCTGAAAACATAAGAAATTGTAAAAAGGACAGGCATGATAAACTGTAGCTTCAGTCGTTCACAAGCGTGGATGGTGCAAGGTTCACCACTTTGTGAACACCGTTGTCGGTAAACACAGTTTGTTTGCAAATGACTGCATTCAGCAATAGTTGTTGTGTTAATGTTGTGGCTTTGCTGGTTTCGATAGGTGTCATGAAGCCATTTATTCAATATTTGTCTGTGCAGCAACTGGGTAGCAATGACTCAGCTCTACTGTTGACACAGTGACTTCCAACAACCAAGACCTGACCTCATTCATTCACTCAATCAATCTGCCCACCGAAACTTTTGCAATACACGCGTACACCAACATGAATGCTACGTAGCCATAACTGATCACAGGCTGAGATAAAATGCTGGCAAATGTTTACGCTTTACCAGAACTTCAGTCCAGAGCAAAGCAAATGCGTCCAGGCCGCCCGGTCAAAGGTCAAGGTCTATTTGAGTTTTTTGCTACTTTTGTTTGCTCTTGTCTTTAGTGTAGTTAATGTCACAAGCCTGCAGATTCTCAGTGCTACTGCTCAGATCCCACACAGTGACACAGCGGTCTTCATTACGAATGTAATGTCATCAAACAAAATGTTAAATCACTCACAACAACAGGCCTCAAATTACTGAGAAAGCAATTTGCAAAACAGTCATTACCATGAGCTATAATTACACATTTCAACAGTGTTTTCCTTTATGAAAGGGGGGTTTCTGTATCCACGAAGAAGGAAAGGAGGTGTACCACTATAACTATTAAGATAGGATTGCATTAGGAGTATGATCACATTCAAATTCACATTATCAATAATTAAGAACGATTAATAATCTGCCATTGCCTCCCATGACCCCAGTGACACAAGTGAATCCTCTTCTCTATTTCACAGCGTGAACTCATAGAGACAATGGTGCGTTGTTAGCTGTTTCCGCTGTACAGCAGCTCAATTGTGTTCCTGGTGTCCTCTCAGCTCACTGTTACTGCCATTCATACTGTACAGTTAAAGCAGGCCATTGATACCATTCCGCAGCTACAAAAAGGAATGAAACAACACACTAAGCAGGTACGGAGGATTTAAATGAATGACTAATTTCCCGCAATAAAAAAATTGGCAACATTCTATACTGAGTTATACATACTCATCATTAACTTGTTTATTAGTATGCATATTAGGAGCATATTGCCTCTTTATTGGTCCTTAAAAAGGACTTATTAATGCCTTATTCAGGGGGTTAGGAGGTTATGGCTATAAGACTAATTCACATACAGCAACCTTCTTACTAAGCAGGAATTAGAGGGTTATTGAGTGAAAACTCTTCGTTAATGTTCTAGACTTAAAGGAAATCACCTAACCTGAGTTAGACCTTCCATTGCCACATCTATTGAGTCATTATATTTGCCCAAAGTTAACATGTCCCATTAACGTAGCTGCTAACGTAAAAGCCCCTAATGTCAATACTGTGTTTTGCAACTGCAGGCTTTGATAGTTATCATTCCCAGAGAGACTGAGAGGAAAAAAATGTGACGTGTGTGTCATTTTAAAACCAAGATTATCGCACAAACATAAACAGGCTATTTGGTAGCATCGGATGAAGGAATTGTTCAACTCACATTGATTTTAAGAATGTGACTGTTGGGGCACTGAAGAGTCAAATCAACCAGAAAACAGCAGATGAGCCTAGAGACTCTCCATTTACAGTAAATACAGTCTGAGGCTCATCGTGGAGTCCCATGATGTTGACTTTTTCCCACCTTATGATCACTGATGACAGAGACGGTTACACTTCATTTCTGTAAATGGTGGTGAGTGTTTGCTAATACCAGCTAAATTGTCCCTGGCATGGTGTGTTGTTTGAAGCTGTTCGTGAAGTTACTGTGTGTACTCTTAATATCTTAATTCTAGTAGCCAGTGAGAAGAAGCTGAACTGTGATGCATTTGTATTTAGATCAGGAAATCAAAAATAAACCGATAAACTGATAAACCACAGGTAAATCCAAGCCAACTCACCAAACTCAAACTCAAAAACACTTGTGATCTAGCAGAGCTTTCCACTTTCCCCTATTCAGGAAGATTCAGCAATTCAGCAGCATACTTACAACTGACAGAACTGAAACTCTGCAGAAACCAAGTCTGAGATCATGTATCTCCAGTATGTATATGCAAAATTCTTTAACAGACACAGTGCTGGTACTATTTCTGCTGTGTAACTGTATATGGTGAATCAAAGGTCAGGCTGGAAAGTTTAGCCATATGTGTGTCTATAAGCATGCCCCTCAAGATGAAGACGACAGCTTGTTAAGACTCGACAGATGTGCTTTAAGAAGTGATTGCTGTGCTGCTTGTCTACAGTTCCTTATTTGAACGTATTGAACATGTTTTTCCCAAGGAGTAGTGTTCAGGGTGCAGATCTTTAAAGCTGTTTGGGTCATCTTATTTTTATCAAGGAAAGATAAGCCTGATGCAACGGTATAAATACTGATATTTAAGATTAAAACTGGGAGTTGGTATGATGCTCAATGTCTGAATTATGGATAAATATAATACTTGATGTTGCCTCTCCTAATCTACCTCTCCGCACACGTCTTCGTACCCCAGGTGACTCTCCTGATTTTTTGGAATGATAAACAGGGTAGAAGTTCTCTTCAAGATCATCTGCATCAACTTTTTGGGAATCTAACCACAGTTTTTTTGGTAAGCAATATGCTGTTTCTATATCAATACAGCATATGAAATAAATTCATATGGGCTAAAACTGCTCAACTATTTACTGATCCTGAATGCTCATGCCTGTCCGTATGACAAACACACTCTATGGCATATCCTACTCAGCGCCAGCAGGGTCACCTTACACTCTACCACAGCCCATAGTGAGCCCTGTTACATAACAAATCCGCCCTGAAGAGGCATGAGAGTGAAAAGTCCCATTCTGAGTTACTGAACTTACTTGACATTTGAAATGTTTGAACAGGTGGGAGGGTGAATAATGATTAGCTGCCTGATTTTTCAGTCTGTTCAGTGTTAATGTGAGAAACTGGCTATTTACTATATAAAACATTTTACCCTTTAAAAACAAAAAACCCCAGCAGCAACCTCCACAATTAATTCCTATCTCTTCTTGTGTCAGTTAGACATAAAACAGGGCGGGCACGGGACAAGCGGGGGGCAGTGGGCGAGCACATGTAGATGAGGAGATGCCCATGTGGTAGTGTACCAGAAGCAGGCACGAGGTTCAGCCAACAGCGCCTGGCAGCACCAGCTCATCTCAGCCACGTGCCTACTGGGGACAGAGGAACACATGCTCATGTCCTGCGATATCAGCCAGCACCTGATTCACACATTCTACTCTGTGCAAAGCGGGCGAAAGGGATTGCTTTTATTATGGTCAATCTGTGGCCTGTTTAAAACAGCTTTTAATGAGTTGAAATGAACAAAATTCTTGGGCACTGTTTTTTCTCTGTTGTTTAGAGGATGTTAAGTATGTAATAAGAAGCGGTTGGCAATTTTTTTAAATTTATTTATGAATCAAAAAACTGCCATAAAATTATCTTTAAATGCAAATCATTATAATATCAAAAGTAATTGTAACAATTTGTATTAAAAAAGTTGCACCGATATACTATATATTCACCCTCTACCCTTTTGGTATTTGTATTATTGTATGTCAGTATAATATATGTTTAGAATATGTTTGACAATTAGTAAAAGGAAGACATATATATAGATCAATAGGAACTAGGTTGGCATATGAAGTGCATCATGTTAATAAAGAGCTGCATGTTAGTTAAGGGTTTGTCGAAAATAGGCAAAAAACTTAAAGTAAACAACATATTATAATTGCAGTAAAGTGAAGAAAAAATGCTAACTGATTGAGCCTGTCATATTCATGAATATCTTCAAAGATTATGGCAAATTACATAAGTTTTCTATACCCTTGGACCAGCATGATGATGTTACCTTCATCCTCTTATGCAAGTTTTCCAATAATATAAACAACAGATGACATACATGCCAACAAAGACATTAGCTTTCTGCATTACCTCCTACTCACAGATATCCCAGGAGCATGATGCATGACAGAACACGCACGCTAGCAATTAAACTGTATCAACTGGGTGTGCACTTTGTACATAGTGTAGTAGTAGATGTTTGAAAACCCTCTGCAATCTATGAGACAACAATAATGTAAGAGTAGAATTTAAGAATAAGACCAAAAACTTACATATTACATGAATGAAATCCAGCTGCAGCAAAAAACAAGTCATTCATCTCTTTGCAGAAGGTCTCAGTCTGAAACTTAACATGCACTGGGATGGGATAGAAGTTACATCACAAACAGGTGATGTCCAAGATAAAGAAAGTCAACTGAACATTTCAAAGTATACTCTCTTCATGGAACGATGTGGATTTATCTGCAGGCTGTCACCTCTTTCTCACACATAGACTGCCTGGATTGTTACAGCGATCATGAAAGGAAGCAGAACAACTAGAGTGCAAACAGGGTGCCAAGATATCATTTGATACGCTGGTTTACAAGAGGCCAACACAACCTGTGTTTACACAAGGATTATAGCGGAGAATATTAAACTCAGCTGTTATTTAATGATGATTTGCAGAGCAGCAATAAATAAGAGTCCTCCTATGTTATCATTAATCCAGGTAACATGCACCCTGCAGGTTTGTAGTTTGCTGGACTCCTATAGTTATTGTCATGAAACAATAACAGACTTACAGAGTTTCCAGACATATTTTAGAAAATAATGATTCAGCCCTTGTAGCTGAACATGAGCATGACTTCAAATGCTGCAGGTGGAGGAGGCTTCAGCTGTAAGAGGTGATCAAGTTAAAAGCAGTAGATTCACTGGGTCATTAGTTTAAGCTCTGGCATCCATAAGAACTATAGATGGTTTTGATGATTGGCACATCCTGTACCATGGTTGAAATACAGGAGGTGAACACATACAGAGGAACGCCTGTACAACCTTGTGCAATGCAGACACATTGTAATAAATCTTGCCTTTGTGAACCTCGTAATGTTTATTTTACACTATTCGGCAGGCTTGTAATTATTTTTATAGGTGTTCCAGGTATTTTGTCCATCCCCTGAGCATAAAAATAAGAGGAAACAGCTCTGCAATGCAATGGAAAATTACAACAGCCACTGTGTAAATGGTTGATAATGTGCTGACGTCTACAGTTTCTATAATGAATATGATGGAGAAAATGATGGGATGATGGGAACAAGGATGGGAACAATGGTCATAACAAGGAAGTGAAAAGGAAAAAAAAGACAAAAATATTTTTCTTTAATATCAAATAACATGCATAAAATAACCAAAAGCATGGATGTACACTAAGTAGTATCTAAAGAACAGCTGAGCTAAAATGTGACTCATTGTAACAATGGCACATATACAGATATAAATCTTTTATTTTAAATTATAGTAAAGGCAACGGGCATATAGATGCATGATAAGAAGGTGTGTTTCAATCAGTAGTTGTTTACTAAAAATAGGCCCTTGTTAGTTACATAAGGAATCAGTTGCCTTTCATTAAGTACATGTTGACAAGCTGCGGGGCATTTTTCTAAGAAAAAGCTTGGTAACCATCAGCTAGCAGCAAGAGGTCAATTACACTCCAGGCAAGCCTCTGAGGCAGCTCTTACAATGGAGCACAGGTCTGTCTAAATGACAATCAAAAATGCTACATTTATACATTCAGACAACAGATGTTTTTAAAAGTGATCCCCATTTTGATGTATTGCTCTAGTTAGACAACAGCATACATTGTAGATTCTATATAACAGTTTCATTGTGTACTTGTTGTCAGTGAGCCTCTATAAGACATTAATGTTTTTATAAAAGAAACATGTTGAATGTGAAGCTCTTACTGTACGACAACAAGTGAAGTGCTTTAATATGTTTGTAGGCTAGCTAGTAATCGCAGGTCTTTATTTGCTTTACATTCTGACACAGTAGTATTAAATTAAAGGACCTATAATCCATATTATTATAATGAAAATGGATCAAATAACTGTGTAAAATGTGTGAAACGGGTTGGTCGCTTGACTCATCATTGCACCTCAGCTCATTATTACTTTGTAGTCTCTTTTAGCTCATTGTTTTGGTTTTCCAGCTTGCTGTACTTTTGGTTCACCCTTGCTGTTCTCAAAGCGTTGTTTTTGGCTGCAGCAAGCAGTGAACATGCTCTAAAAAACATACACCTACACCAGCAGACAGACGAAGTTAGCAGCTGGCTGGTGAACATAGTGGAGCATTAGTTGCTTGAGAGCCAGATATTTCCCTCGGGAATTGGTAGTGACCAAAAACAGAGCAATAGGAAGAGGAGAGAGGTGGACACAAGCATGACTCTGAATGAATGCTAACTCTGCTCTGGATCTTGTGGATGGGGTAAAGAACCAAGCAGTTAACTCACAAGTACAACATATGAACATAAAATGTTCAAATGGTTTCTGTTGGCCCCAAATAGCTAAAAAAAAAAAAAAAATTATGCAGGTTTACATGTTAAAGATGAACGATGCTGTCTGCCTGCTGCTGTCTTGCTTAATCTATTTCATATTGGTCTGTTTTTGCTTTCAAATCTGAAGTCCAGACAAGGCTTTAAAAGAACGAAACCTGTAAATCATCTTATGTAAACTGGTTTATAGTATATATAGGTTAACTGCTGACATTCAGTATATGTTAGAGTTTGTATCTTGACAACTATATGTTGATTTATTTCGTGTGAGTCTTCAAATATAATAACAAATGACTATTGATGGATGTTTCAGGCAGCATATTTTAACTTCAGAGTATGTATTTTGGCACTGATCGCTCCAGTGGGAACAAACTCGTGGGAATGTTGGTGCCATTTTCTACCCATTAAGCTACAGAAAACCACAAAGCATATAAGAGGTTCTTTGAATGGACTGAGAGTCATAAGATAAACACCATTATAGCTTGAACTTTCTCATAACATGATGAGCAAAACATAAAAAGTCGGGACAATTTCCAGACAATTGTTCAGATCAAAGGGCCAGCAGGGAATATTTAATATATTAAAAATAGTCTCAGTGAAATATTCTGTACTTAAATTCAGTCGATGCATTTTACGCACTTGAATACACAACATCAACAAAGGACGGTGACTTTCCTGTTAGGATCCTGTTTTATTTTGGTAACCTTGTTCCTGTTTTATTTTGGTAGCCTTCCCTTGTGTGTCTTAGTTTTAATTACTTCCTGTATGTTTCCCACCTTTGTTATTGTGATTGTGTCCACCTGTGTCTGCTTAGTTCCCTCCTCTATTTAAGTCTGTGTGTTTCTTTTGTCTTTGTGGGATCATTCCTGTTGTGTGTGGTTTTCTTGTTCTCCTTGACTACAGTGAGTATTCCTGGTCTTGTCTTGGCTTCCCCGTTGGTTATTAGTTTGTGGTTTTTTTTAGTATCGCTTTTGGTTTTGGATTTTTGTACTGGTGGATTTTTGGTTGCCTTCTTTTGTTTAATAAATCACCTTGAACCGTTTTTTGCTCAGCTTCTTTGTCAAGTCTGCACCTTTGGGTTCACTCTTTGTTTTTTTTTTGCTACGACCACCATCTTAACGTTTCCAGTGACTTAAATATAAATAGACAACAGCACATGATACTGTCAGACTCAAACTCACAGATTATGAGCCCCCATGACAAAGATAATAATAACAACCTCTAGAGTGTCTGACACTTAACACTGACGCAGATATTCACATGTATCTTCTGTGTGACGGAAGACCTCAGCTGGCTGCTTCCCACATGGATAAAACATCGGCCACCGCACACCGCACACCTGTCCAGCTCCTCCTCAAACTCTCAGCCACTTTTATCACTGAACATGCCAGGGTCACTGACCGCAGCCCATCTTATCTGCTCATTCTACACTGAGATGAACCCAGCATGAAAACCCATATAGGGTGTTGGTGTTTAGATAGGGGGCCAAAGTCAAAAACATTCCCCCTCACTCACACCACCTTGAATTTACAGACACAAGTTCTGTGAATGGTGCATGTATGCCTAAATCTGATCAATGCTTTGAATCTTAATATGGTTTGCATTTCTTTTCTTCTAATTTAAAGCTGAACTTTGTAGAAACACTTTGAATTTTAGACATTTTCACCAGTGTAACCTCATATTTCCATGATGACCACTCAATACCTGCATTCAAGCAGCTGCGGGTTTAGTGTCTTTAGTGCAGCAGCTGCAGGAACATTCACATTTCCACACCCACCGCTTTCCAAGTCAGTCAAAGATTAAAACCAGCAACCTGCAAGCAACGTGTGAGCTTTCTCAACCTTAAACATATTAACACATGCTGAGTCCCCCCAAAAACTTCAGCATGAACCCTCCTCTTTATAAGCCTGTTTCACAAAATTAAACTTTATTTATCATTATTATCAGAACTGTGGAAACCTGGAGTGACAGCAGAATATTGTGCACTACAGTCTATCATAGACCTTAAAGGGCTAATTCACTGTGTAAATTAATGAAAAAAAAGGGCTGCAGCTAACAGCTATTTCCATCATAAATTCATCTTTCAGTTTCTTTCTTGATTAATATATACATTTTTTGGTCTATAAAATTGTGAAAATGGCCATAATAATTCCCTAGAGTCCAATCCGACATTCTCAAATTGTGCTTGTCGTCTGACCAAGAGTCTAAAGCCCAAAGATTTACAGTTTACTGTCACATAAGACAAAGAAAATGAGCAAATAGTCACAGCTTAAAGGTGGTAAGTTTGACATTCTTGCTTGAGAAACGACTTAAATGATTAACGGATTATGAAAATATCTATTTCACAAATAAACTGATCAGATTTTTTAAAAAAAATGTAGTTCATGTTATGATATTTAACTATCATATATATACAATTCTACATGAGAAATTAGACAATAAAGAGCAGGTCCAACAGATCACTGGCACACATACATTACATTAACACTGCACAGAGAAAACTGTAAGAACATTTAGATAAAAACACACACACACACACACACACACACACACACACACACACACACACACACACACACAGAGAGAGAGAGAGAGAGAGAGAGAGAGAGAGAGAGAGAGAGAGAGAGAGTTTCTCACATACTGAGGAAAAATCAACAAGAAGAACTTCACATTTTTTGATACCCAAAGCTGTTCTTGTCAGGAACACAATAATAACCCAGCATCACGCAGGCTCAGACGGCAAAGAGTGATAATGTGCAGCATTAACGTCCCACACAGGGCGCTCTTCCTCCACATGGGTATATTTAGCCGACAATAACAAAGGCAAAGTGCGTTAAATGGCTGGTGCTGGTTGGTAAAGCCACTGTTGTTTCTATTGGTCGTCTTGACTGGTTATGATAACGCTGTGTGGTAGAGTATTATTTACACCAACTGAACTAGTAGTTTCAGTCAGATATGGTGTAAGTGGCAGGAGGAAAAGGAAATTGTCTTCACGTTGACTCGATGCCATGTGGCTTGGACACCACCAACACATTAGGCTGTGCTTCGAGAGGAAAATGCAGGAAAAAGCTTCAAATATATGAGCTTTTTATTTATCTATTTTCCAAGAAATTGTCTTCATAAAATAACCTATCGATAATTTAAATCTGAGGGAGCGCACCTTTTAACGAGCTATTCGTTAAAATCCGCCACGCAGCACCTGAAACTAGGAGACATTTACTTTCACCAGGCAAAGGTCACGTCTGCTTGTGTGTGCCGTTCATCCAGCTGTTGATTTGCAAACTTCCAGCTTGAATTGGAGAAAGATTCAAAATGAGAGCCGGACGGACAATAGACGGACAGAAATCTGTCACTGACTGCTTGGGGCACATGGTCATGACATCTGGACTTGGCGCTCACTGCTGGAGGACCAAACATGCTATTCTTTCTTTATTGATCACTTCCCCCTGAAGAGGAAACAAAAGCCATATGTTTCACTATTCCACTGCGCCATGTGATCGTATAGGCTACAAATATTCATCTATGTTTTCATTCTTTTCCTCTGAGCTACTGTATTACTCTGTGACTGTGAAAACAACATACTACAGCCGAGGTTTCTACTTCACAAGCCTCGACCTTTCAGTAAAAACAGTGAAACATCACGTCATCTCTGCGAGCACATTTTTTTTCTGTTAAAAAAAAAACGAGATTTGTCCGGTCTTACCAAATGTTCCCGTCACGAAGCTTTTGAGTTAATTCCTCAAAGGAGCGGGAATTGATTTGCTGATCTCTGTTGATTTTCTCTCTCCTCGCGTGTTCTCTCTGTCTTTCTATCAGCGGAGGTGGTGATTTCTGAATTCGTGGGTATTAACGCACATTCGGACTGTCGCTCTCTGTGCCAGCAGCTATAAAATGCGCGCAGGGAAACGCTCGGCATTGTACAACCTCCAGGAGCTCAACTGTGGGGGTCGTGTTAGGTCCGCCTCCTTTGCAAACCCCCCCTACAGCTGCTGTGTTCGCAAAAGGTTTCACCAGTAGGTGAGGGGGATGCAAAGAAATTCACTGGCAGTGACAGTCACTTTGGTCTTTGGCACGGAGGAATTGCGCAAAAATGGCACTACAGTCTGGCAATGCGTTACGCACGCACGAAAATGGTGCACTAATCAAAGAGGTATCATTGTAGAGGGGCTCTAGGTCACACATTTATCTCCCAATTAGCTGTGAGCATTAAGATAGACATTTAAAAACAGGAAACTGCGCCATATACAACTGCTGCAAATAAACAGCTCCCATTCACACGCGCACTACAGGGCTGCCATATGGGTCAATCCCTCCAGAGACGGTTTCGGTATATGTCCCTGTTGTGTCTGATCCAGCAGCTCCCAGTTCGGTGCAGCACGACATATGGCACCTGTTAAGGGTCTGGGATGTGGAGAGCTGTTCACTCCTCAGAGAAAAAGAGCTGGACACCCTACCATTGAGGTGAGGAGGTGTTCCTGGCAAATACCGCGTAATACATTTCTTTTCTAATTGACTGCAATTGCATAGCTGCACAGCAAGATGAATCAAAATCCACCTTTTTGTATTTTGATTAGAAATGTGTGAATGTACTCTGATAGTGGTTACTGCACAGAGCTGATCTGAGTCCATCAACTTAAACGCCACCACTAAGTATCCAGGACCGAACAGAATAGAACTTTATGAACTGAAATACAAAACACTGACCACCAATAAAAATGTCAATAAAATACTTAAAACTAAAATTCTGGGAAGCAACATTTGCAGCTCGGACTAGATCAGAAATTTTAACCCATAACACACGCGCAACTGTCAGTGTGTGTTATCACTGTAGCTTAAAGTGTCCTGTATTTACTGCAGTTAACAGAAGATAGTCTAAAATCTTTAGTGGATAAGTGGCTCTTCTAGCGACCTCTAGAGGCCATGCTGGCTTAGTGACGTTTCAGGACACTAACATTCAACAGTTTACCTTACTTTAATCCTCATTTACACCTCCATCAACAGGGTGATCCAAGCAGTATAGCTCAGGAGGGCTTTAGTGCATGCAGGAGAGGCAACTCACAACTAAAGCAAACCTTGATATTTATAAACAGTGACACGATCCTGCAGATCCTGGTACTCGGATGAAAATGGCTCTAGCAAAATAGTGTAGCATAAGCAGATACAATAAAGGCCTGGTTATCAGCTGTGTATCCACTCTTTGCTTGGGCACGGCTGGGATTCAGTTTGAAGCTGCAACAGCAGATCCAGCAAACATGGACCAACATTAGCTTTCATTTGGAGTTCTGTTTGTGTCCACCTAATTAATCTACATCCAAGATTCTCCCTTCTTTGAGCTCCGCTTTGGTCTCCAACAACTCCTGACTGACTCATTAGTTGATAAATGTTTCATTATGTCCTTCAGCTAGGCTAACTTTGTCTCTGTCTGTCTGGTAATGACAAAATTGCTGAAAACAGCTGCTTTTTGTGGCCAAGAAAGACGCTCAGAGAGTGGAGAGAGTGAACCAAAACAAAGAGCTAAAGGACACAATAAAGCAAGTAGACGTGTGATTTCTAGCTATCTTAGGAAACAGTGTCACAAGTTGGCAAACAGGTTAAAAATCTTGCAGCTAAAGATTCTTATTGTGCAGCAAACAGAATATTTTTTCACCTTGAGGGGTAGAAATGTCATTGAGGATTCCAGAAACACTGCCAGAGGAGCAGTATGATTTGTTTAACAATCTTCTGGGTATTGATTTATTTGAAATATCCGATACTTTGATGTGAGTTAAATGTGATGACAGTACACCTAAAGCTCAAACTGGGACTAGCTTGTCTCAGTTTTTTTTATGGACAGGTTGTGTATGGTCATTTTTTAGAGCTTTTTAACTGAAAACAGCTGCAGCCAAAAACATTTTTTTAAAGATAGAACTGGCTTTATAACAGCAAAAAAACATTTCCAAATGAAAACTGTATGCTGTATCCTCGTAAAACCAACACATCAGCCGCTTCTGTGGATTAGTCACTTCAGAGTCAACTCCATGTCTTCTCTGTGTGCCTCTACTGTCACGATTCTGGTTATTTCAGGAAGCGATGAAACTCTTTTGGCCAGAAAGCAAAGTGCACTACTAAAACAGCATTTCACCCAGACTGTAACTGTGCCACATGCAAGATATGAATCATACATTCCACACGCCCACATTCATACCTGATGATCTCTCATTCATTGCACTCAGTTGAAGACCAGAACACAAATGACAATGTCATGGATGGCATTGTCAATGGGAGGGTTCCCATTGACATTGCCATCCCCTCTTCCACCCCAGGAGACTACAACAACATGAACATTACAACTCACGTACTGCACATATCACTTTATATTTTATATACACTGTATACGTCATCTGTTCACTTATACTTTTTACTTTTACTGCACTGCCACTTACTACCTGTTGCACGTGTCACCTATGTACATACTGTGTTGCACATGTTTTATGGTTTCATACAAATTACTTGCACTACCTTCACCTACCTCATACTGTTTATACATCATGCCACTTGCACTACATGCATGTATTTATATTTTGGATATTATGACTATTTGCACTTCTGGTTAGATGCCAAACTGCATTTCGTTGTCTCTGTGTTGCACTCTGATGATGACAATAAAGTTGAATCTAATCTAATATCTCAAATTAGCACATTACCCTTTTTCCAAGTTGTGACTAGTGAAGCACACCTTTGCTTAATTTATATAATGTGAGCAGAAATGTAAGAAATGTATTAATTTTATTTGTCTATATTGAAGTTGGTGTTTTTCTATTTGATCTTTTACTAAATATTTAGTTAACATGAACATAGGTCTTTTTTCATCCAGATGTTTTGAAGAGTCTTTGAGAACTCTGGAAATACTTTCAAGAACAGCTGATGGTATTTCAGAGTTGTTAAACTTTTGAAAAGACATTACTTATAATGTACTGTATGCTTAAATTGCATTTAGCGGAATCAGTTGGCCATTCCGAAGTGTTAAACATGAGGCCCTGAACTCCTGGCCCCTGCTTGTTCACATACTCCACACAACTGAGCCAGAACTGGATTAAGCAATGAGCAGAGCTTGCCAAGTTCTTTTTCAATTTTACATTTACATTTAAAGAAATATGTAAGATGGTTTTTGAGACATTTCTGAGAAAGCAGAATAGAAATATGACAGCAGACTTTCCAACTCAGACCACAGGAGCTAGGCTGTATTGCTACAATATGTTTATGTAACAGAACATTTCTCCTTGAGAAGTGAGAATATCAAAGAATGAGGCACCATGAGGTCCATGACAAGGAATATACTGTATTATGTTCCATTGTGTAAAAGCCGTTGTTTAGATTAGGACTGCCAGCACAGAGCCCAGCAAACTGACCTCCTGTTTGTGTGGACAGACAGTATAATTTATACACACAGGTTAACACACCCTTTACTGATCAGGTTAGTAATGGAAAGTCTATGCAGCATCCAGTAAATAAGAGCCTTTCATTATCTCTTAACCAGATGCTTTATTCTTATCTCCATCTGCTAACAAACACACGCACAAACAAAGACCTTGAACTTAGCAGGCAACAGTCTCTTTAGACAGAAGATATTTAGGAGTGACACAGATTTTTTTCTCCAACTTCCTACGCACTAGCACGGTCAATGTCAGAATGAGGTCACTGGATGAAGTGACACATCCAGAGTCACCCAGATGTAAATGTCTCTTTTATCAGTGATGCAAACTTGCACTGAAATGATGGTTAGAAAGGAAACTAAGGCACATCACAGTAAAGGGTTGAAAATGACAGGGAAGACAGGCTTCCAAGAGGCTCGTTTCTGCATGTTGCACAGAGTTTTACCTTAACCTGAGAAACTTTCCACTGTGGCAACACAAAATGAATGTAGCTACATCCTCAGATCCTTATTACTAAGTATGGTCCTCATTATTAGAGGACACAGGTCTAAAGCCATGCACGGCCTGGCACTGCTGAGGTGTCCTTCAATGAGACACCAAAAGTGTTTCACTGGCACTCTAATCTTCCTGTGAAGGTGACACTAAAACTACAGTTCCAGAGTCAGACAAAGAATCAGATACCAGATTACCATGTTACTGTATCAGTCACTATAGATAAATTGAGTTTTAGCATGTCATCTAGATCAGAATCAGAATCAGCCTTTGGCAACCCATTTCATATCTGGCCTGGCCTAAGACTTTTCATTTACTATCTGATGTACTTTTCATCTTGTTCGAGCTTTGTTATTGCAAGATCATGGTAATATTTAATACACCTTGAGGAGAGTTACAGGGTAACAGTGTCCTTCCTTGATGACTGTGTGAGAACCACAGAGGGTTGTTTTAGGGATACAGGAAATGTCATTTGTGTCTTATTGCAATGTTTTATTCAATTTTCAATTCAATTTTATTTGTATAACGCCAAATCACAACAAAAGTTGTCTCAGGACACTTTCCATATAGAGCTGGTACAGGCCGAGCTCTTTTATTTATAGAGACCCAACAATTCCCTCATGAGCAAGCACTTGGCGACAGCGGCGAGGAAAAACTTCCTTTTAACAGGCAGAAACCTCAGGCAGAACCAGGCTCTGGGTGGGCGGCCATCTGCCTCGATCGGTTGGGTGAGAGAGGGATAGCAAGAGAGAGAGAGTGAGACAGACAGAGAGAGACAGACAGACACGCAGTCAGAGAGAGAGAGAGAGTGACAGACAGACATGCAGTCTCAGTAACAGTGACAGTGGATGTAATAACAGTAGTAGCAGTTGCAGTGGATGTCAGGCAGGGCCGTAGCTGTAATCCACAATCCAGATTCAGCCACTATCCATGGGAACCTGCGAGCCAACAAAGCACAGAGACTCCAGGGAAGGAGCTAAATTAGTAACACGCCGTGGTAGGACATGAAAGCGTGCAGATGGAGAGAGAGAGAAGGACAGAGGAGCTCGGTGTATCTTTGGAGGTCCCCCAACAGTCTAATCCTATAGCAGCATAACTAGGGGCTGGTCCAGGACAAGCCTGAGCCAGACCTAACTATAAGCTTTATCAAAAAGGAAAGTTTTAAGCCTACTCTTAAATGTGGAGACAGTGTCTGCCTCCCGGACAAAGACTGGAAGATGGTTCCAGAGGAGAGGAGCTTGATAGCTAAATGCTCTGGCTCCTGTTCTGCTTTTGGAGACTTTAGGAACCATAAGTAAGCCTGCATTCTGGGAACGCAGTGTTTGAGTGGGGTAATAAGGTACTATGAGCTCTTTAAGATAAGAAGGTGCCTGGCCATTTATGGCTTTGTAAGTAAGGAGGAGAATTTAAAATTCTATTCTAAACTTTACAGGGAGCCAGTGCAGAGTGGCTAATATTGGAGAAACATGATCTCTCTTCCTTGTTTTTGTCAGAACATGTGCTGCAGCGTTGTGGAGCAACTGAAGAATATTCAGCAACGAATTTGGGCAGCCTGATAGTAAGGAATTGCAATAATCCAAACAGGAAGTTACGAATACATGGACTAGTTTTTCTGCATCATTTTGAGACAAAATATGCCTGATTTTTGCAATATTACGTAGGTGAAAAAGGCAGTCCTTGAAATTTGTTTTACATGGGAGTGAAAGGCCATGTCCTGATCAAAGACAACTCCCAGATTCTTTACAGTGGTGCTGGAGGCCAGCGCAATGCCATCCATAACTGCTATGTCATCAGAAAGTGAGTTTCTAAGATGTTTAGGGCCTACTACTATAACTTCAGTTTTGTCCAAGTTTAACATCAGAAAACTGCAGGTCATCCAGGTCTTTATGTCCTGAAGACATGCTTGTAGTCTAGTTAACTGACTGGTTTCTTCTGGCTTCATTGATAAATATAGCTGGGTATTATCTGCGTAGCAATGAAAATTTATTGAGTGCTTCCTGATAATCTTACCTAAAGGGAGCATATATAAGGTGAATAGAATTGGTCCAAGGACAGAACCCTGCGGAACTCCATATCTGACTTTAGCGAGCACAGAGGAGTCGTCAATAACATGTACAAACTGAGAGTGATCTGACCAGTAGGATTTAAACCAGCTTAGCGCAGTTCCCTTAATGCCAATTAAGTGTTCAAGTCTCTGCAATAGGATACCACGGTCAATGGTGTCAAATGCAGCACTAAGATCTAATAAGACTAGTACAGAGACAAATCCTTTATCAGATGCAATTAGAAGGTCATTTGTAACTTTAACCAGTGCTGTCTCTGTGCTATGATGCACTCTAAATCCTGACTGGAAATCCTCAAATAAACTATTTTTGTGTAGAAAGTTGCCACCTGATTAGCAACTGCGTCCTCAAGAGTTTTTGAGAGAAAACGAAGGTTGGATATCGGTCTATAGTTGGCTAAAACCCCTGGATCAAGAGTTGGCTTTTTATGGTAATACTTCTTTAAACAGCTTAGTCAGGATTGGGGTCTAAAATACAGGTTGGTGATTTTGATGATGAAATTATTGAAATTAGTTGGTGAAGGTTGACAGGTGTAAAACAGTCTAAAACTGCGACAGGCTGAGAAACAGTTTCTACGGTTACTGTGTTTGAAGACAAAACAGTACCTGTTGACGGCAGGAGCTGATGAATTCTGTCTCTAATACTAAGAATTTTATCATTAAAGAAGCTCATGAAGTCATTACTGTTCAGAGCTAAAGGAATACATGGTTCAACCGAATTATGGCTCTCTGTCAGCCTGGCTACAGTGCTGAAGGGAAACCTGGGATTGTTCTTATTTTCCTCTATTAGTGCAGAGTAATAGGCTGCCCTGGCACTGCGGAGGGCTTTCCTGTATATTTTAAGACAGTCTTGCCAGGTGAACCGAAATTCTTCCAAATTGGTAGAACGCCATTTCCTTTCTATTTTCCATGAAGTTTGCTTTAATTTGCAGGTTTGAGGGGATGGAGCTAACCTCCTCTGTTTAATTATCTTCTTTTTTAGGGGAGCAACAGAGTCAAATGTCATACGCAATGAACCTGTAGCACTATCAACCAGGTAGTCAATTTGGGAGGGACAAAGGTTAGCATAGGAATCCTCTGTTGTGTTGAGACATGGCATTGAATTAAATGCTGATGGGATCATATCCTTAAATTTAGCTACAGCACCATTGAACAATGACATACTACAGGAAGGCAATTCATGATATTCTGTCTTTTTTATACTGAAAATACAGTCAGGATATGACATATTGATGGTGTGCCTATTTCAAATATTAAAGAAATATAACCTATTAAAACTGTGTTGGTATGACCATCTGAGTATGCATTTAAATTAACCACAGGTGATTCAAGTGCATCACTTTTTATGGCAGAAAAGCAAAGGAAGTGACAGAAGAGAGACCAACAATACAATTCTGAGCTTTGCATGAGTCTAATATGGCCCTTTAAGTCAGGGGTGGGAAACCACTGCAACCTTGCAAAAATGAAAACAACAAGATGAAAGCAAGTCCATCAGATGGTGAATGAAGAGGGCAGGTCAAAGGTGATGAATCAGTTAAGGCTGGATCTAGATAATGTGCCAAAACCATTGATGACTGATGACATAGCCTGGTATTCATGGCATTTGGTTCTTTGTCTCACTGGGGAAGTTTAGTTTTGCTGTGACCTTCACAGGAAGATTAGAGTACAAGTGACTACTTTCGCTTTAAAGCATTTGGTATCTTGTTGAAGGATACATCTGCAGTGTCCGTCAACGCATGGCTTTACACCTGTGTCCTCCAGTGGAAGGACTGTCTAATTACAACATCCTAAAACTACCGTTAATTAATAGTGCATCAGCATTTAACTTTGGAATTATTAAAAATCCGGAAAACACTGTTAAACACATTGAGAGTCTTTCTTTGTATAGTACCTTAAAAAAAGCTGTAAGCTTTAATACTTAATATGAGTTAGCTGAGGCAGACAGGTATACATTACCATGAGCAAGCAAATGCCTTCAGGATTACAGATATTCCTCTTCTTCAGCCACTGTTCAAAGCTCAGGACATGGTGGCATTGCTGTGATTCCCCCGTGCATCATTGAAATATCATTTTATTCAGAAAGCACTAACAGTGAAATGTTGTCTTATCAGCGGAATGTCACTTTAAATTAGTTAAGTATCATTTAGAAATATTAAAATGGGTTTTGCTGATTCATTAATTGCACTTTAACTACAAATATTCCACATCTTGTCTAATTAAATGATAAAGATTCATTCATTCAGTCTCATGAATAATTTTTTCGTAATTTGTTGACAAAAATGTCTGCTAAGGGTGATGAAAGAAGAGCCATCATAAATCATATCATGTCATTTATTTTCTGTACAGACAGACAAGAATTTTGTATAAACTGTACAATCTTTTAAACATGCGGAGACAAAAAAAATGCCATTAACACAGGAGAAATATGTAAACAAGGGAAGTATACTTACTGTGCCTATGTACAATTTATAAATAATATCATTCACCATCTTAACACACCTCCATTAGAAGTTTTCTATTGTCTGTTTAACCAATGGGGCAAGAGACGTAATCCATCATGTATGATACACAAAGTGAAATCATTAGAGGAGAAGCTCTTTTGTTTCCAAGCCAGTTCACATTTCATTTGATTATCAATTAATCTGCCAAACATTTTCATGATTAGTCGTTTAGCCTCTAAAATGTCAAAAAAACCCCCCAAAGACTCTTCATTCCTTCCATTTAAGAAACTGGAAGCAACAAATGCTCCACATTTTTGCTTGAATAATAACTGAAACGAATAATCAATTATCAAAATAATTGGCAATTAATTACTAATCAATTAATCATTGCAGCTCGACTAATGACTCATTCCAATTCGGTGAAGCGAGCAAACATGGCTTTGCGGACTGCGTCTTTGTACGTGTCTGAAGCAGAGAGGGTGTAGTTGGTGCCTTTCGTGCCAAGTCCAGCTCCCTTTGTTCTCAGCTGTGCCTGAGGAGGAAACCCACAAACTTCAGTACTTTTCAGAGATATATACAGTTACTGATGCTGGTGGGTGCTGAATACACGCTGACACCACCAGGTAATTTTTGTAGATACCTCAATGGGTGTAGTGATGCCCTGCTGGTTGCGACCGAGTCCTTTGCCCTCCTTCCAGCCCATGGCCTGCAGCATTTTGTTCCCAATATTGTCACTGTTCAGGCCGTCTTTGGTGGGCTGTTCGTAATTACTGCACAGGAAAATTTTTTGGATATTTTAATAATTTATACAGAGCTAAAAACACACAAAAGAACAACTAAATCATTGCCAGGACTGGATCACAGCATTTTATACATATCTGTTAAAGTTACTCACACAGCTGGCGTTGGTTGGCTAAATTTCTTCTTTTTGGGCGCTGGCGGTTCAGGGATGCCATATTTTTCTCGCCTCTCAGCTGCCCTGTCTCTATATTTCATCTATTCGCCAGAATAAAAACATTTTGGACTTTTAGATGCAGTCACTTTAATTGGAGGAACAACAAGAGCAGCTTGGTGATTCTGGACTGCGACAAACCTCTGTCTCTTTTCTCTCCAGCTCTTCCAGCTCTGCTTCGCTCATCTTGGACCTGCGGAGAACCTCCAGGTTTTTCTAAGAACCAGAGACAAAATGATTACCTCAGGAATTAATGGTCTCATTGCTTTCCTGACCGACACTTTGGACTGTCATTATTTACGCCTGAAGATGGTTTGTGCGATGTTACCTTGTGGAGGTCAGAGAGTTGCTGATGTCGAACTAGAGCCTCTTTGTTGGGAAACTGTCTCCTGCACAGCAAGCAGGCCAACTTTGACCAGTCTGTCAGCTTATCCAAGCCTATGTCACCACCATCGGGCTCCACTACCCCCTCCTCAGGGTCGCTGTCTCCACTGTAGGCTGCCACAAGGCCACACTAATCACACCGGATAAACAGAGACAGGTGTGAATACGAATATAAATAACTCCTGAATATAACTTAGAACATATATTTACAACGGGATTAAGATTGTTTTGGCAATAGTTGCTATAATGCTGCAGAGAAAACACTCGCCTTGGAAGTGTTGACTGAACTGGTTGGTGGCTCCTCCTCAGGGCACCTTGGCATCTCTGGCATAAGTCTGTCTAGACCTCCTGCCTGCTGCATAAATAAATAAATATCAATCAATCAATCCATCTAAGGCATTAAAGTCTACGCTTACACATTCATACAGTCTCAGAACTTTTTCAGATACTGAATCCCACTGACTTACCTTCTTTTCAAACAGTATGTAGCCAGCATCAGCAGCTGCAGCCTCCTTCCTCTCTTCTTGACTAATAGGCTGAAAGCTGCTCTTGAAATTCTCTTTCTGCTTGTTGAGAGTTTTAGCCCACCGTTCCATGTCTTTAGCAATCTGAGAGAGTAAAAACAGATTGAAACAAAGCTAAAATCTAAAAAATGAAAAATTCCTAGAACAGGTTGTGTGGAAGCTGCAGAACAGACAACATGTGCTGATGTAGAATTCATATTACAATACCTGCTGAGCAGTCTTGCTTTTGGGCTTTTCCTTCTTCTCCTTGCCCTCTTTAGATTCTTTGCTGGCTGCTGCTGCTGCGTTATCATTTTGTCCAGCATTTGTGTCGTTTGAGGCAGGCACGTAAGTCTGCTTCTCACTGTCCCAGTACAGATACTGCTGCGTCTGAGAGTTGTAGTAATACTGAAAAGACATTATCAAAACAAGGTGAACTCCTGTGACTCACCAAAATGACAGAAAACCCACTGACTCATGTGGTGGATGTGCACTACTTACATGGCTGTTAGGGTCATAGTAGAGGCCAGTTTGAGGATCGTAATAGTAGCCAGAGGATTCATCATACTGATAGGAGGATGTGTCAGGAGCAGCTGTCAATTACAAAACATGAAATCATTAATGAGGACTTGTTTTAAGAGTTATGAAACAGCTGCCTTGTACGTCTAATATCTGTGGTCATTAATGTAGCTTTCCAAAACCAAAATCCTGAGGACTTGTACACTACAACCGGGACAACATAAACGTGTATGGAGAACTTCTCATGCAATAAATAAGTATTATTTAAATTACTAATATCACTGAATTATTGAAAGAACACTAAGTGGTCCCAGGCACAATTTTCACTGGCCAAGCAAACACTAGAATATAACGTGCATGACAGTGACCTCAAGAGGATTTTCTCTTTGTGCACATCACACTCCAACAGGACAGCTTTTGAGGGATCTTGTGTGCTCATACCAGTGCTGGTGTCAGCTGTCTGTCCTGAGGCTATTAATGAGCTGGCAGCAGTAACAGTGGCAGCAGCTACAGTAGCAACAGGCACAGACGCAGCTTCAATGCCTGAAAGATGTCCTGTCTGGGGTTTTGCCTCCAATTGCTGGGCAAGTGGTAACGCCTGAAATTAATGGGATGGTTATTTAGGCATTGTTACACCAAGCGTTTGAATAATGGTACTTAAGTTTACTTACAGAAATAACAAAAATGTGTATGTTACCTGAACAGCGGGCTGCACGATTATATGGGGTTGATAGACTTGTGGAGTCTGGGATATCACTACTCCAGCTGCAGTTGGAACAATCTTTACACCCGGGGCAGCTGCAATTGGAAAAGGAAAGCTCTGTGACAATTTTTCCAACAAAACGCACAGGATTTATTGATGTTACTATTGCTAAACTCAGTATGAACAAATGTTAGGTATTAGCTGCACGTCATCACATAAAAGTCACTTCTTTTTTACTAAATGCAAGTGCAACTGTCTCATTTTAATAATACACAATAGGTGGTCAGTAAGTGCACCAAGATCTATGAAGAGTGAAAGCATCTTATACCTCCTAGAATGCCATTTCCCTGAGAGGTACTGGCTCCTGCTCCTTGTGGGTAATACATCTGGTAGTCCTATTGGGAAAAAAAGCATTGAAATACTGATTTCTGAGCTTCAGTGGTGATGAACTGCCACCTCAGGAGGTGTAGATATTTTCCAGTGTAAAAATACTAACATATATCAATATTGAATACATTGTTATGACTTACACTTGCAGCCTCATGTCTTATCTCTGAAGTGCTGCCATCAGTGAGACAATGCTATGCTTACACTGAATCAAAACCAGCACACAGAATTTTCTGGACAATTATTTCTCTGATGACGTGTTGTCTGCGTTGTAGTCTCCTAAAGCTGCCACTAGATGTTACTATAGAGCCATGGTATCTTGAAGGCATCTTTAGAAATATATCTGAAAGTATGTGGTTTGAAGCCAATTGCTTGCTTCATCACTAACCTGTGACATTGGAGTGTAGCCCTCTTGTAGGTAGCTGTACTCCGACATTCCCTCTGAGCTCTGCTGTGGCTGAAAATGTTAAGTGTGGATTATGAGCCTGTTGTACCCACAATGGGAAACGATAAACAACAGGATGTTGACAGTTAATGGACTTACCTGACTTGAGGACCACTGGGCTGCAGCAATGGCCGTGCTGGCCACAGAGAAGGCACTGACTCGATTCCCATCAGGTAGCAGAAGGTCCCTAAAACAGAAAAAGGGCAAAAAATGCTAACAAGTTTATTCCTACTTCTAAGTGTTTTCAAAGGGAATAAAAAGTTAAGAATAGATGCAGGTGAAACTTTTCATCCATTACAAAACCAAGGCACAAATTGCACCATTACACTCACTTTCTAGCGCTCTTAGCATAATCAACCCCGATTGTTTTTCCATCCAGTTTTAAAGGGGGCTGCAGTCCCTGTAAGATGGTTAGCAGCTGAGAGGCCTCCTGTGAAAATGAGGGATATTAAATTATTGAGACAGGTAAGTAGTGATATCAGTAGAAAAGCCAAATAAAGGCACTGAGAAGCAGATGGTTGTTACAGAAGTAAATCATGATGCTGAAACAGTAAATTGTGACACTGCTCATCTGTTTATGTTGAAGAATGTTTTACCAGAGGAGAGGACAGCTGTACGAAGGCAAAGCCTCTGTTCTGGCCTGTCTGTTTGTCCTTGATGAGGCGAATGTTGTTTGATGAAAGATTAGCATATGGTGCCAAGGCTGTCATGATTGCTTCCACGGTGGTCAGAGGAGCAATATTTCTCAGGATGATTGCTGTACGGAACAGAAGTATATCTGTAAGGACAACCTAGCACGAGTAGGGGTATTTGCACTGTGAGACAAAGCATCTATAAAAAGTCCTTACTGTCGCCATAGAAATCTCCACTGGGTTGAGTTTCGGAGGCTCCAGTATTGTTGCTGGTTTCACTTTCTGTTGAGAGAATGACAGAGAAGTAAGAGGTGCATTAACATAACCCTTAGAACAGTTCTTTTAATCAAAGAACTGGAAATGAGGTATAAAGTGATAAGATGTGCTAAAAATTAGTCCGTGTTTTACAAATGGCTTATTTCACAGCCACAGTTTCATTTACTCCATCGTGTATGGTGGTTTGTCCCCATGTTGTATTGTCAGGTAGCAAGGAAAAAAATGCATGCTGTTTCCCCATCTATGCACTTAACCTATATCTGACATCTGAGTGACAACAACACAACACAAACTTTGCGTTGCGACCCAGCACTGCTGACCCAGGCTGCCCGGATGTTCGCAGTCAGTGGCCTCTTGTTGATTTTACTACTTACCAGCTTTGGCTGCTCCACACCTGAAGCACTTCAGCCTCCTCCGGAAATTGTACAGGCCACACTGCAAGTAACCGTTCACATCATTTTTATTATACACCTACTGAAGCCCTGAACAGTGCTGCCTCAGAAAAAAGGCAATCTATATTGGCATACCATACTTACCTGAGACACAACCTAATCTTTAGCGCTTATCCAAATGTAGGTGTACCACAAAATAATGCTAGCAGTACTGCAACAAATTGTAACTTATAGGCCTATCAGATACACTTATTGGCCTATATGTGTGTGTATGTGAGGTGTTCTGAAGTAGCATCGTTTGGCTAATGTGGCCATGAGACCGAGACAGATCATTAACTTACAGTGTTGCAGAGCCAGTCTTCATACTTGTTCCTGGGGTGACTGTAGTGCATGTCCACGCTTTTGCCTTGGATGGTCAGACGTTTCTGAAAGAGGATGACAAAAATCAGTCAAGTAGTCCTGGCAAGCACTGATCTCATTAATAGAGTAAGCAGTGTTGGAAGGGAGAGATGGGGGAGAGGGACCCCCAACAGATAGCCTTTGTGTTAAAGACAAGACAGGCACATGATGTATGTGTGAGCATGATGTATGGAGGGTTCTTTAGGTGTTTGGGACCCGAGTGCCCAGGCTGAGCTGGAGCAGAGTGTACAATGTGCCCTAACAACCCTAACAGGCACTTTTGCCTGCTTTAAAACAAAGAAAAAAAAATGAAAAGGGGAGATAAAAAATTTTGTGGGGTAGGCTAAAAAAAAATTAACTCTGAGCTTTCATTCCACCCTGAAACATCACTGATAATGCCTCTATCAGCAAGGTAAAGATAGTGTGTTCATTATCTTTAATGCACAGTCCTTAAGGAGATGATCTCACAATACAAGTCAAACCTGCAGATTTAATGCTACTGCCAGTACTATTTACTAAAACATGAAGATAAATAACATGAATGATCATCTCTCTTAATATACAAATCAAATCTTTTTGCTCTGTGGCATACAATCCATGAGTTTTTTTGTCCCCAAAAGATCTATACACTTTCCACACTACTTATTCAATGCACTTTGGTTGCCATTTGGGTTATTTTTCCAGATCCCCAAGATTAAAACTAGACTTGGCGATTGTGAAGCAACCTGATTGGTCTCCATCCATCGGGTAGCATCTTGCAAGTGATAAAAGTCCACGAAGGCGAAACCACGGCTTATACCTAGAGACAGCATTCAAATATAGACGGGAGGCGTGTTAGTTAAGAGTCCATGGGCATATTATTCAAACTCTTCCACAAACTGCTTCACGATCCAGGCCGTGTTTGGTACACAATAGGCCACTCCTTAGGAGTTTTACCATAGCAAGAAATCCTGTTGAATACCACTGTTTCAACCACACTTAACAGCAAAGTGTGCACGCCAAAATTGAATTTCTGAAAATTGTTACTGCTGCTCTTGCTTACCTTCAAAAGATCCACAACGAACTGAAAATGATAAGTCTTAAATTAACATATTAAATCTTTTTTCAGGTAACTTGACTCAATTTTCTTCTAGTTGCTATGGGAAAACAGGTCTGAATGGAAGCAGATTGGCCCTATGGTCAAAGACTGGGGGGAGGTCAGGGTCCGCCACATATCTGGTTCTCACCTGTTTTCTTTTTCATCAGCCTGACATCCACTGGCTGTGGTCCCTCCAACTGGTCTATGGCAAAACGAATCTGAATAACAAAATGCAGATGGTGCTTAAATATCATCATTTTCATCTTACAGAATGAGTGGTGCACACATATAAAACAGAGCTATACACAAAAAAGGTTGCCTAACTGCAGGAGAAAACTTGAGACTTACATCGTCCTCACTGACATGAGGAGACAGACCCCAGAGCATGATGGTCTTGCTCTTCTTCTCCTCCCCAGGCTCCCTTCTGTAATCCTGCTCTGGGTAGTCGCCATCGGAGTGATAACCATCTTCTGACCTATCACTGTTGCGTCGTTTCCTTTCTCTTTGCTTTAAAACAAGCAGATAAGTGCACATCAGTGGATTTCATCAAACAACAAAGTATTTTTATAAAATCATTATAAAATCCATTGAAAGACACAAAATATTGGAAGAGCTACCTCTGGACTATCTCTTGATCCTCGACGATCTCCTTCAAAACGTTCATTACGTCTTTCGTCGTTCCAGCGGCGCATGTTGTGATCACGGTCTTGGTCCCTCTCTCGTCTGTCGCGCCATTCTGGTTCATCACGGGGCTGGTCAGAGCCATACCGACCGCTACGTTCTGTACGACTAATTCTGTAGACCAAACAAGACATTTGAAGACATCATCTTGGGATTGGAGAAGCACTGATCAACATTTTTTTTCTTGGCTTCAACAATACAGAAGTTATTTTTACATTATTTAACGCTATGTAATGTTAACAGGTTAACGTTAATGTAACTGTGCGTTACACACAGGCGTTCTGCATGTCATTTAACGTTAGCGTGAAGTTCTTCCCCCTCTGAGGACGAAATAGCCACTCAACTTACATTAACCTTAAAATAACATTGCCATTTTAGTTAACCACACCTACCATAGCGAGCGGCGTTAGCGCTCAGAGTTACGTTACTCACCTTTTATCAGCTCCCATTTCTCCCTACTGCACACGCACGGCCTCTACAAAACAAATAAACCAAACAGTCGTTGATATTTCCAGTTAACATGCTCAAAAACAGAACATTCCCCTGCAGTCACATTATTTATTTAGAGTTCAATAGGTGCAAAAAGCACAACAAATTGCTTGTAAACCACAACATGGAACCCGACTAACGTTAGCAAACAGATGTAGGTTAACTTCGGTTAGCAATTATGTCAAAAAAATACTACGCCAAAGCGCCGCTGTGAGATTATTTCAGGTTCCCGTCTGAATGTGCAGTAACTCACCAGAGTAGTTTGTAATAAACGTTTATAATAACTAGAAGTTCTTCAAAATGATATTTGACAAATTGCGGCCAAGAAAATTCATCTCACGTCTGAAGACTTTTCATTACGCTACAACGGCAAGTTCTTTGTCCCAAGATGCATTGTGAATAACACGGTGCATTATGGGAAATTGGGCGGTTGTGCCCCGAATTTGCCTCACAGGCAGCCAGAAGCGCTTGTTCTTGATTTCTTCGTTTGTTTTGTCGGCCCTACAAGTTCTGTTTTGGTTGACATTACAAAAGATTACGTTTGGGGTACCTACTCCGGTTGGGGCTTTTTGGGGTCACAGGTAATTGCAGCTATTTCTGTTAATGCTAAATAGGGCGTGCTACCTCAACATGTAGTTTAAATGTTGCCTAAGAGGCAAAACTAAGGGTAAATTGTTCCCACTGTTTTTCCGCCATTTTACTGGTTATATGTCTGAACAGCTTGCATTGTTCGCAGTATATATTAGTTTTTAGTAATTATTTAGTGCTCTGTGCAGTCGCAATATTTTGTTAATTTGGCCTTCAGTCGGTTGCAGTGCATAGTAACTGTAAAAAGCTACAGAACCTACATGACTTGCCCTGCCAATAAAGGTTTACTTTGGATTGTATACTTCTTCAGACGGCATTAATTCCTGTTTGTAGTCTTCAACCTGATCCTAAAACCATATTAAACTTTGAGAGGACTCTGTCTTTTCTTTGAAACAAAATTATAAAGATCTTTGACACTGAAGTTCATATTATTGAAATGCTGCAATAAGGTGACTGATCTGGAGGAATGATCGTGAAACATTTTTGTCCCCTAAGTCTTACTGCACAAAATACTGTATTCCAGTGTAATATGCACATTGTACAATAATTTGTACATCTTTTGTCTAAGCAGACCACGTGTTCCGTACATACGGTCTTCTATCAATAAGTAGTATGCACATCCATCTACCTCTATTTTATTCATATTTATTTTTCTATGTATATATTCTTGAATGTTGCACCATGAAGCGAATATTGCACAGTGAAGTTGAGTTGGCACCAAGCACAAAACATTTCATTACTGGTGACGATGTTACATTGTTATAAGTACATGACAATTAAGAATCTTGAATATAACCTGTTTTTCATTCAGTATTTATTTAAAATATTAAATTTTTTGCTCTAAAATTCATGCCACTGCTATAGCCTCTTGCACTACATGCACCACAACCGTGATATAATACACAGTTGCTGCCCAGCTCTTTCTTAAGTAAAAGCTAATGTACTTTTTTGATTTAAGGTTTTGCTGTTTATTTACATTTGCATCTTCCCAGAAATGTGTCCGCCGTGTTTGAGTATGTTGAGATACTAAAAACTAGACTCTGTTTCCTCGGAAGTGTCAACTCAAAGTCAATAAAGTTGTATCTGACCAAGATAAGCTACAACATAAAACAAATGAACCATTTATCATTTATTACAGTATTTAAATCCTGAAACATCACCAAACAGTTCACTGTACAAGCAGGCCCTTAGTAAAGGTGACTACACAATGACTTATTCAACTTGGCACATGAGAATGTTCCCCTTTCATAAATTTCTGAAGTGGTAATGACACTGCATACAACAAAGATGTGCTGATATCAGATCCATAATTGAGCTCCACAATATGTTTTAAAACCAATACATAAGGTTATTTTTGCTTTGTAACATCGATGATGCTTTAGTTACTGACACCCACGACCGCCCCATGTCTTCTATACAAATATGTCATGAGATAAAACAACACAAAACTCAGCCATATAATATAAAAATGGTCCACAGGGTCCCAAAAAAAGGAGGGTGGAATCCATCACACTTTTTTCCAAAAAAGTCAGGGTGGGTAGGTAGCTCTGGGATGCTTTCAATCTCCATGATGAGTTCTAGGTCAAGGTCTCTCCTTTTGTCACCTGGAATGACACGTACAGTATATTTATGTAATGTTTATATAATTTGCAACATTCATATACAAAACACCATTGGTTTGTTTAAATTAAACTGTAATTTACTTACTCTCGCTTCAATATATTCAATCCTCCTCTCCAACGCTGTCAGCTTCTCATTGAGAGTGGCCAAGCGGGATCGACACGACATATCTGAGGATGATGAACTGTTTTTAGCATGTTACCGTCGACAGTCATATTTCATTATGAGGGGCGTTGCTAGTCGACGCTGTCAGACACAACGACGTTAGATCGACAAAAACAAACGCCAATGTTCCTGATAATTACGGTTGAGAAAACATCGTTCAGCTTCGGAGGTGATGCTGCTGTTGGTGCAACATTAATGACAGCCGAGCAGACGAGCGTTTGCTGCGGCGGTGGCCTAACATCCATTAGCTAGCTAGCGGTCTCTCAACAGTCTTTAGAGGCAACGCACTGACACTCGTTAGGCTGTAAACATTTGTTAAAAAGTGAAACAAAATGTACAGTAACTGAACACCAAACTGCCATGGTATTTCGGTGATGAAAGAGCAACAACCTCACAGCTAACGATAGAGCTAATTGATAGCTGGGAGTGGCCATTGAAAACATCAACATCAATGCTAGGAACAGCAGGGCAGCTAGCTGAACTAGCTAACTACGCAAAGTATCCACATTAGCGGTGATCTTATTCGTACAATTGGTTGTTAAAGGCTTACCGAACGAGTTTAGAAAGTCGGCGATTTTTTTAATGCTGCTCGTAATTACTTCTATGTACTCTCGATTAGCCCAGTCTTGGTGAATCTCTCTTTGCACTGGATCTTCCTGGCCAGCCATGTTGGATGAGTCTCAGCCTGGCGTAGCGTTCAATCAAGGACAGTCCCCCTGGTGTTCATCCGGGAAGCACAGCGTAGACAGCCAAGCGTCGCTCTTCCTGTTTTATATGGAAGAGCAATTCATACAAATCACTAACTAATTTTCAGTATTACATTTTGCGTATCACTGTTATGCACTAACAGTTGTTGTTTTGTTTTTTTCGTTTTTATTGAATAACAATTACATTTCTTTTATTTGTTTAAGTAACGGGGGAACTGCGAATGTCGTTTAAGACTTTCTTCCTCTCCTGAACCGTACTTCCTTTTTACTGTACCAATACCACAGTGAAGAAATACTGTGTTATAAGTAAAAGTCCAGCATACAATCTAAACGACCTATAATTAAAGGCCCAAATGTAACAGTACATGTTCTGCAGAAAGACCACTTTCACAACAATACGGATCGTATTGAACAATGAATCGAATTTTATTTGTTGTTTAGATTTTGTATTAATAATCTGAAAAGGAACAGCTAAAGTATTCAGGTAAATGTAGTGGATGATATTTTCCTCCAATCTGTGATGAAATAGAAGTATAAAGAAGCAGAAAATGGACCTCAAATGTGTGTTTAAATACAGTACTCTTTGTGTTGAGTTACTTTGCATCACTGCTATTCAGGTAGTTAATTGAAAGCATTTAAATCCTTCCTTGTAACTGACAAATCTGCTGTTCTGATTGTGCTCAGGCAAATGTGACTATGCTGTTTTTTTTCCCCCCACATAAACACCATCAATACCTCCACCAGTACCTTTACATTTGAAGTAAAACCTCAAAATAGGCCTATATATTTTTTTTCCAGATACCCAATAACATTTTGAAGGCCATTCATGTGTTTGTACACATTGTCCACAAATGACAGTCACACTTTATATGATATTAAATATTTATTTGTTTCTGCCCATTGAAGATATTTGTGATATGAGTTGTACACAGTGGCAAAGTCAGTCTTTTACAGCTTCATCAGAAACTCCTTTCACAATAAGGTTTCAAAGAGTGTCTTCATTGAGTAAATAGGCTGAACAACCATAGTGTACTGCACTGAAAATATCACAAACTTAGGAGTGTAGCAAGTTACTTAAACTGTGAATGTGTGACAACATGATAAAATACCCCAAACAGATGGGTACTGATTAATCTCTCTGGCCAGGATGGACATAGCTGATATCTTGAACAGCCACCAAGAGCAGGTCTTGCACACTCTACTTCACCCTCTGCAGAAGCTCTTTAATATCTGCCTCAATGTCAGTGGTGAGGAAATGTCTGCTGTAGCGCTTATAGGGTTCCCCATCAGGACCCACCAGGAACTTCTCAAAGTTCCAGGAGATGTCGTTCCTCCTCACAGGACTCCAAATGATAAACTTAGGATCAGTCATGAGAGCCATGGCGTCATCGCAGGGGAATGGAAGCTTATCCTTCAGATAAACAAACAGGGGGTGGGCATCCTCTCCATTCACATTCACCTTCTCAAGGAGCTGGAACTTTGGTTCAAAGCCCTCTCCCGGGCGGACATATTTCAGAGACTTAAGGATTTCATCATTCCTGCAGTTCTCCTGTTATGAGAAAAGGACATGATCATTAAACACACTATAGATGCCATCAAGCTGATGAAAAGCCATGTGAGGTTTTCAGTCAAACACACCAAACGAGGCCATTGGTATATTTCTTACTTACTGTGGCACTTTATTTTGCAGGTACTGGTGTTTTACTTAACTATTTCCATTTTACATAATTACACTTACAGCCTATTTTAGCCATTTAATTTTTTTCTACACATAAAACCTCTATGATCAAATTTTAAACCATGAGGCATTATTATAGTTAGCTCCACCTCTACCAACTACAACAGTAAAATGCTGCGTTATCACTAATACATTAGTAATAACACACTGAAAAGAGTCATTCTGCTGCTTATGAGAACTAGGTTTGAATGAAAGCACATTTTGCTATAATACTTGCGCAACATAGCCTAATATGTACTATTTTTTCTACAGTACAAGAAGCACACATTTGAACAGTTTTTAGCATCCTAGACATATCAGATTATATTGTAAATATGTCAGTAATATCCTCCCCTGGGAAAACACTCATGGCCTACCTGATGTCCAAACTGATTGCAGGGCACACCCAGGATAACGAGTCCGTTGGCGGAGTACCGACTGTGGAGCTCGTTCATCTGAGTGTAGTCCCTGGTTGTTGTTCCTCAGAGAGACGCCACATTCTCAATAAGGACAACTTTTCCCTTCAATGAAGAGAAACTGAACATTTCTCCAGACAGCAGCTTCGCCGTCAGATCGTAAAACCTTTTCACGTTCCCAGCCATTGTCAAGATGTCCGGATGACTTACACGGGGAAGTTGTTACACTTAAAAAAAAGCTAACTAATGTCAACAAGTTAACTATAGGTCCAGCCCTCGGGTTATTAATGGGGCGGGCTGTAGGTGGGACTTAACTCTTGAACAAGTCGTTTTTTTCCATTTCAGTGTCAAGGAAAGGTCATCATCCGCCGCACAGTTGAGTATTAATTATTAGCCAAATATGGTAAATCCGGTAAAGCAACGTCTTAATGGTCTAGAACACTTGTGTCTGATCACTACACACATTAAAATCTCTGAACTTTTTGTGTTAGTTAACTTGCTTTAATTTCCATTCATAGTAAGTTGCAAATACAAAAAAATGTCTTTGACTTGTGTTTTTGCACAAGTTTATTTGGAACACAAATTCACCCCCCTCGGCCGGCGTAAATGGTACTTTCCAGGAAGTCGTGTGTACCTTACAATCTCTGCTGATACAAACTGAAAAAAGCGGGTCAAGGACAAATACTAACTGAAAATAGCAAAACATTTTCTTAAAAACGTCGGACTGTTGCAGGAAATACAGACGTGTGAAGAGTTTAGAGGAAGCGAGGTGAATAGCGGTACTTGCTCGTGCTGTGAGGAAGCCAACATGCCGGACTGGTTCGGCGTGTGTGTGGTCTTTGGCTTGTTGTTAAGTCTTTTAACAGTAGCTGCTTACATGTTGAACTCGGGACTCCTCTCGCACATTAGTGTGCTAACCGGCTCCCCTCCCATAAAGAAGATCACATTCGCCTACAAATTCAAACAAGGACCCTACAAAAATTGCGGGCCATTTTTTAAGGAGTCTCACCTTATTGGACCAAAGCTTTCGTGTATCGGTGTGTTTTATGATGACCCTAAAAAGGTAAACCATTACACATCACCCATGTTTTTGAGTACTTTACTCAATACTTTATCTTAAATTATAATATTGTAATATCTATAACATTTAATATACATATAACATTCAATACGCACAATATATGTTATTTATATATTTTAAATAACATTTAATATTATATATTAGATGTTCCATGTAATATAACCACTGTAGGTTCTGTAGTTGACCGCTAGATGGCGATGATGTCATTCTCTTTAAAGGAGTGAAGCGGTCGAAGATGAATTCCTCATTTAAACAATATATCTGTTGAAATGTTTCTTTTCACAATGAATAATCAGTTTAGTGACATTTCATGTATTTCTCACGTTTTCTCTTTCTAATTTTTCTCAGCATTTTGGCACTTGAGACTCGGCACTGGCTGAGTTATTTTATTTTTTTCCCCTGAGCAGTATCATATAGCAGCACATCTGGCCAGGGTGTGGTGTGTTTTGTGGATTCAGATGTCATAGAATGTTATCCAAGTTCATTTGCGGTTGTTTGTTGAAGGTCCTGAGATGTAGCTCCACACCAGAGCTTAATTTAATGTCTAACAGTACTCCAAAATGTTCAGTATTTAACAGTGCATTACAAAATAAAGAAATATATTTTAATAATTGTTCAGTCTAGCTGTCAGATTAAGTTATTTCAAGGTTTTTGCAACAGCATTCTTGTATGCTAATGAGCAGTATCCTTAGCCCCAGTCACCTTTCTCAATTGCTGATGTGATGTGTGTTTGACTATTGTGGTTTTTGTGATGTGTTGGATGCTGGACGGCCACAATGCAAATTAGCCATTAGGGAGCTTAACTACAGCTGTGCAGATTCATAGTGTATTTTTAATCATCAAACTCATTCCATCAATCAATTAGTCAAACAATTTTCTGGGGTGGTTATGCTGGATTCACCCTGTGACAGTCAGATGACAGGCTTGTCTCATTAGCTTGGGGTTTTCACATCAGCAGCTATACTTGAGTAAATCAGAATTATGTTGGCATTGTTACTATCTGAGAGGACCTGAGCTGCGACACTATAGTATACTGGGAGTGACACTGGGAATGAAAATGGGGTCTTTTGAAATAAAAGTTATGAAATCTAAATTCTACTAAAACTGTTGCAGTGAAAACAATGATGACGATGTGTATTGTCATGTTATTGTTTCACAGCATAAAGTTCCATAAAGATCAAGAGTCAAACTGGGGAAGCTTGTCACACTGTGACTAAAGCTCTTGTGATCTCCTTTACCACCACACCAATGCTGATAGAAAACACAATTAGCAGGTTGGATCTCTCTCGGAGATGTTTTCCTACATTCCCAACCATTCCTTGTGTGAGCTCATCCATCCCAAAATCTCAGTGTCTATAAGCAGCAGGAAATAATATCTGCCGGGTCTGTCTTCCTGATACCTAATCCCGCACACTCTCTGGGGTCTCCAGAAGCATGTGGCGCAGGTCCCCACATTTGAAAGCGATTCCAGCATGACTTGTTTTTGCAGTAGGCCAAACAGAATAAGAAGGGATGAAACAAGAAGCAGCACTTTGAAATGGTTTAGCAGTGCAGTTTGATGCACCGTGGAGGGTCTGGAGGTTCAGTTAACAAGAGGGGAAAGCAGGGGCCTGACATATTTGATCCTTAGAAACGTGCACCTGCTGTAGCATAAAATAATATTGAATGCAGTGCAATGTATGTAGCTGTCATATGTACAGCAAACTGCTGCTACGTGATACAGAAACGCTTTGATACACTATGACAGGACGCAGTGTAGAACATATATGAGATGATATAGCATGAAAATATCTTGAATTTTCTAATATCATGATAATAATACAATAAAATAATTCACTGCGTTTTCAATAACTTCACAATATCTCATATTCCATACCATATTTTATTGTACAATTACACCATGTTAATGTTACACTGACTTACTCTATGCTCTATATTATACTTTTGTTCAGTCTTGTTCAGGATCCAGTACTTAATCATACGTAGTCTGGTGTTTGCTGTTTACGTAGATTTCTTGACTGTGCTGCCACTTTATTTTTTTCTCCCAGCACTCTTGTATAGTTTCTATTTTGTATGATTTTTGTTATTTTATTTTTAGACATCTCTGTTATTTCTTTCTTTTACTTTCTATAGCTACCTGTACTTTGATCCGTATGATTATTGTGCTGCTGCAACAACTGTATTTCCCTGCTGGGGATGAATGAAGGTTTACCCTATAATCCTCTAATAAAGGACTTTACATGTAAGTTAAAGCTGAAAGAACTAAGCAGTTATTCGATCGATGGCATTTTTAGCAGGGGCGATGGCCCTCATCTTAGCCCCTAACCCTACTTTAAAAACTGTATCTGTTGTCGTGTCTCCCTTAAAACAGGTGGCTTGTTCAGGGGTGTATTTTCAGCTGCATGGACGCTACTGAATTATCATATGAATATCATAGGACTAATATACGAATACTGCAGGCAGCAGTGTGCCTCTATGGTCCTTTTGCTCTCCTGCGACTACATGTTGCTACGTGTCACTTTGATCACTAAGGTGACGCTGCTCCATGCAGTATATCGGCTACAATGCAGTATAGAATTAAGTATTTATGCTATATAGTTCTGAGAATGTTATAGATCCGAGATGAAGCTGAGAGAAAAAGGCGCAATTACAAATCTGTGTGCTTCAGCACCACGGACAGCGCCATGGATTTATCAATACACAGCGCCGTTAGGCTACTGGTATTTCAGAGCCGTGGTTGAGGCCATAGATTCTAACTTGCAAAAACCTCAGTCAGATAAGGCATCGGTGAGTCTGACTCGACTAACACTCAGATCAGCAACCCCTCAAATCACCTGCAGATCAGCAACACTTTATTAACCATTTAATCATTCTCAAAAGGTTATACAGAGAGATGGCTGTGCACTTTAGTCTATACCCTTATTGTTAGAAATGGAGTGGACAAAAAACAACATTACAACCTTCATGAAGATGGGGTTTATTGTAGAATTGTTTCAGACATTAGCATTAGAAAGATGTACCTAATAAACTGGCAGCTGAGTTTATATTCGTGTCCATAACAGCTCTAGCTGAGTGAAATGGTCAGTCAGTGTCTTGCTTGACCACTATAAGTAATTCTTTCTTCCCATGTTACAGACCCTTAGTGTAAAAGAATATCAGTATTGAGTAATTGAGTCAACTATACTGTGATCTTACCTCTTTTACTCATCTCTAATATTTGGAATATCTCTGAAATGTGCTGATACCTACCGTTTTCAGAACGGGCTTTCAACAGTATTGACTTAAGCTGTGGCAGTTTAAACCTGTCGCAGCCTGATACACAACAACCTGATGGAATGTAACCAGAGTTCAGTGATGGACTCTTCCCAGCTCCGCTTCAAACCCCTTTTGTTATGCTCATCCTCTTTTTCCCAAGCCGGCAATTAGTCCAGCAGTGGGTTCTAGTTCCTCTGCGCAGTCACAGCCAAGTCCTGATCTAAGTTCAAATAATTGGCGTAATGATCTCAGCTCATTAGCGTCCGATGCCATTCAGTCCCAGCTTCAGGAGCCCCAGAGAGTGCTCTCAGATGGGAGGACTGTTTTTTTTGTGTGTGTCTGTGTGTCTAAATGGTGAGACACTGTCCATTGATATTTGCAGTGAGAAAGATTTTCAAAAGTGCAGCTGACAGAGGATAAGTGTCAGCACCACAAGCCTCATCCTCTGTTCTCGCTTTTCTCACTTTTACCTCCTTTAATCACTTCCTCTGGAGAAACAAAAGACCTCAACGAGGACTTAAGTTGGTCCTGAGATGGTTGCCATGGATACGTGGCTGGAGCAGTGCTGTCTCTTCCTTCAAATGGCTAACTCACACACTCTGTGGCCCCCTCACTAAACCCTTCTCCTCCACCAGCCTCTTCACAGTTTCAAAGCCAGGGGGTTTCTGACCCACTGTGCCCACTTCACCTCTACCCTGCATCTCTCCTCTCCTCCTCTCCTCCTCTCCTCCCCCCTCTGCATCCAACTTTGACAAACGCCAGAGGGAGGAAACGGGGGTGGATCATGTAGTTCTCTGTCAAACTTGATATTCAGAGTAAGCAATCGGGGTCAGGGTTTGCGGTCCTTGAGACACAGATTGTCCAAATAAAAAAGCTGGATGACAAGTGGAATGGTGGCGAGACGACACATGTGTCTGCCTGTCATCAGGGACCCATGTTTGGGTCACAATACGATGAAATCTGTGGGCATGGAAGCTGCGGGAGGGGGCTGGTCAGGAAATGTGTATCAGTCTTTGTGGCGAATGATGAAATTGTGGAAAATCTCTCTAATACTTGTCCTTTCAGAAAGTCATCGTGAAACATTTAAAATGCTGATCTCACTGAATCTGAGTGGAAAATCCTTTGTATGCTGGTCAAGATAGTTTGCCTTTCCTACCCTGTTGCCAGAGCCAATTCAGCCAATGTGCAATGGAGACACAGAGACACGGTTCCTTCTGTAGAATTTCGGAAACTTTTTGCTTCAGATGAGCTGTCACTGTATTGAAGAAACATCAAAAGCTGGCTCTCGTGTGTCTTGATGAGTGCAGAGAGGCAAAACAAAGATTGTGGATGGAGGCTTGTGCTTTTGGCGTTGTTTCTTTGTTCTGGACTCCCCACACGGAGCCCTGCTGATGATTAATAAATCCGCTCGGCTCAGACGTCCCACTGCGAGCCCCCAAACATCCAAAGTGTCAAAAGATATCCTCATGTGCAAAGTCCCAAATGTACTCGTGGTTCTTACAATAAGATCAGTGAAGCCATTAACTGGATGTTTCGGATCAATATGTTTTGTATTTAGCAAAGTGATTGATGTGTTGTCTTTTAGTTTGGCCAGCTGCACTGAAAACTCCTGTGGACTGTAGTGACATTCGCTATCATTGATTTGCAGTGACGAGTAGGTATTTATTGAGGGATTATGGACATTTGATTCAGATCATCTCTTTCTCTGTCTTGAGTCTCAGACTTGCTGGCCAAACAAGGCGCTGTCATCGCAAAGATATCGTGTACAACTGGGAGGGTTTAAATAAACAAATAAATAAACAAAGTGCAAGAGAAAACACTGCACCTAATATAGGCTTGGAAACTGGTCTCAGGTCAGACTGAATGCAGTATTTATGTCCTCACAACTCAAAGTGAAGCTTCTCTTCTGAAACTGACTGTAGATCAAAAAAAATCACCAAATACACCCCTAGATTATTGATCCCTTTTTACAAACATGATTCATGTAAGATCCTGAGCTGGAAGTAGTGCTGCAGCTAACGATGACTTCATTATATGCACACCATTTTCTCAACTAATTGATAAATTGTTTGGTCAATAAAATGAAGGGAAAGTCACATTTCTCATCAAATGCCTTGTTTTGTCCGACCAACATTCCAAAACCCAAAGATATTCAGCTTTCAGTGGCATAAAACAGAGGAGAACAGCAAAGCCTCACATTTGAGAAGCTACAACTGGAGAAGTTTTGCCATTTGCTGGTTTAAAAAAAGATTGCACAGTTAATTGATTATAGAAGAAGTTGTATTTTTCTGCTGATTGAGTAATTGTTGCAGCTCTGCCCTAAAGATGAATCTCTAACATGTTCACAATGTCTAGTAAAGCTATTGATTGCAGTGTGTGCTGATTTCTCACTGCTTGCAGTATTTCTGGGTGTTTGAAACTTTAAAAAATGAGTTCAGTACAGTGTGCACGGTGAATGCCACACTTCTACCCATGACTTGCCTTGCGTATTGAGGAACTGAGGAGAAAATAGGCATTCTCAGACACACTGGCTGTGCTTGAAGCACAGTATTGATAGGTTTATGAACAAAGTGGACCATTGCAGCTTATTTATTATATGAGCCTTTAGTGGCGCTCAGCTCAGCACAGTGGGGAGAAAGTCTTGGATGTCCCAGGAGTATTCATTTGTGAAGAGTGTCTCCCTTTTCTTATTTTTCAATGGGCAGCAGGACGCTCAGAATGGAGGAAGGAACAATAATTGCTTAGCTGCCAAAAGCTAGAATTGTAGCTCTGACTGATGAGCATATTTTCTCTGTAAATATGGCACCTGGCTGACATCTTTGAAGATATCTCACTAACATCCCATTGGTTTTGTGCATTATTTTTTGCCTTACATTACACACTAGTGTTGATGACTCATCAGTCCTCAGACACTTTGGAAATGTTGATGGTAGGTGGCATGTCAGATTTTTTTCCCCTTCTTTCAGGGAGACTGACTGACAAGAGGAAAGGTGATGTACAGTGTCGTGTTTTTGTGCAATCGGTTAGGCACACAAACATTCGGAAACGTTAGGAATCGTTCTGCAATAGCTAGATTCTGCTTTAGAGCATTTATCTGTTGGTGGTGCTGTTTTCATATTGGAGGTTCTATATAATTATGACATTTAGAAATCACTATAATGAGGGGAAAAAGGGAAAGGTCAAATGCTGTTATGATTATGGAGCGTGAGCTGTCTGTCTGTCTGAGCCATCCACCAGTCTATGTTGCTCTTATCAATCTTTGATTTTGATCCTTCTTTCCAGGTGCCGGGACCACAATGTCGCTATGCTGTCGGCAGCATTCTGAGCGAGGGAGAAAACGAGGCCGACGAGGAGCTTCTAAAGCGCTATGAGGCATTGGGCTTTAATGTCTTTTCCTTTCCGGAAGTCACACACGCGGTCACTACCTCGTTCCCCAACAGGACGCTTTTCTCCATCCTTCTGGCAGTCAGAAGAGTTTACCCACAGCTAGGGAACTACATTAAGGTATTGTAGCCTTTTGGGCTCTTTTCTGCCAATCACAATCTCTTGATGTCTGTATGTCACGACATGAGATCATAAAAGTAAAAGATTTTTGCAAAATAACCAATTATTTGTTTATTCAAATAAAATATAATGCACGTGTTCCATCCAGGAAAATATGATATACAGAGACTAATGAACCACAAAATAGGAAATAAAGTACAGTTTTGCATGAACACACTCTGACTCATGCATGTGCAGATGTTTTCTCTGCATCTGCGTGTTCAAGCCCAAGTGTTTATGTGAAAAGCATCTTCATCTAAATGTTCGGGAGACAGAATTAATCCCTGTGCATCACAGTTAAGCAAACTGTATCTTCGCATACCCACCATCATCAGCATCAGCCTTGAGCCCATCACATATTTGTCCCATGGGCCTTCATGTTCTTACAAGTGTCTTGGCTGCACATTGAGTCAGCACACAAAGCACATTGAAACCTTCACAGAACCTGGCTTACAGATATAGATAGTGGGCTTTGAGTGTTTTCTGTTTTCCCTCAGTTCGTGACCATCGAGAAAATATTTTGTATTATTTCTGAATGATATATCTAAATAACCATTGTTAGCCATCGGCTGTGTGCTTATTTTTGTGGCAGGAAAGCAGGAATTGAAACATGTAATCGGAAATGCCTGTGTGTGTGTGTGTGTGTGTGTGTGTGTGTGTGTGTGTGTGTGTGTGTGTGTGTGTGTGTGTGTGTGTGTGTGTGTGAGAGAGAGAGAGAGAGAGAGAGAGAGAGAGAGATAGAATGAATCATTGGAAACTCCAAGGTGGGCATGCGTCAAGCAGTAGCAACTAAATGATCAATATCTAACCCCATGAACGTCACATGTACATCTGACTCATACTGTTTTCACTCAGCACAAAGTTGAATTTAGTGAAAAGCTGAGCGCTTCAAATCTTTTCTTCACTCTCTCTCACACCTTCTTTGCGGCACCTCCTGCATGGTTGGGAGGTGTGCGTTAGTTAGTACAGCAGGAAGAGATTTATGGTAGGAAAGGAGATGCGGAGACGGGAACTTGGAAGACAAACGAGACAAAAGAAAGAGACCAATTTGAGCTCCTTTTAGCATTTCATGATGAATGACCTCACCTGCTCGAGGGATGCTGGGAAAGTGAGTCATTGTGATGAGCAGAGAGTTCGGTGGACGTGGTTTAATTATGCTGTGTGCTAAAGCAGGTGGCAGCACCACAGGTTGTCTCAATCACTCCACTTCTGCTGGAGGAATGTGTTTGTGTGTCCTGTCTGGCTGGCCCTGCCATCTGCTTGGACGCTGTTTAAGTCTGGCTGCGCTCCAGTGGCACTTAGCCTGTCTGAAAGGTCAGCTTGCACAGCCATCAAACTGGACATCAGTTTCCTTCACCAGCAATATTAAATCTACTTCTGATCTCTGTTTCTACACTTGCTACGTATAATTTACTATGTTGCTTCAACACTTACTGGCTGCAGTTAGTTGGAGTGGCATAGCTACGTATAATACAATAAAATGAATGGTCCCTTACCTAAAATCTGTAACATACTTGTTGAATCAGATGAAAGAATAATAGCTTCCACAGTTTGATGGTTTGATGTGCTGGGGACTCCCTCTACTTTAGAGAGTATGTGGTATATCCAACTGTGTTCAGTTGCCAGTTTATTGGATACATACAACTAAAAATACTGCACTCATACAACAGTCAATAAACTGTCAAGAAAATCGTAATCTTGTTGAAACTGTATTAGAGAGGTGTTGATTCAGACTCATGGTCATTTTGGATCATAGAAACAGTGCTGTACTTTCTGACCTTTAGAAAGTACAGCACCGTTTATATAATTGGATGGGCAAGATATTTGAAACACCTCTCAGTACAATGTGATAAAACTCAATAGCACTATGAGCAGCATTCAGAATGACCACAAAGTTTAATCTACACCTCTCTGAAACAGTTTGAACAGCACTGAACTTTCTAAACTCAATGAAGGATGAATTTGCTGCAGGCTGTTGTATTAGACTGCCTGAGTTTTAGCTACAAGTACTGGATAAACTCCATAGGGTCTACAATAAATGTGTTAATTACAGCAGCCAATGTTGGCTCTGCCTATAATGTCTCATGTGGGTGGCTTTCTGTCCTCATCCGTTATTTCCCCTCCAGCTATTATTGATATGCAACGAGTGAGAAAAATCCTACTCATAAATGCTCATATCCATATTGATCTGTTTTGGAAGAAGGCATGCTTAGAAGGCAGAATGTTTTTATGATTATATAGAGGTCGTCTGGCTGTCTGTCTGTCTTTGTGTCTGTCGGGTACCTCTGAAATGTAAATGTCTTTTCATGTTATTTAGTGGATAGATAGGCCTTAGACGGAGGGACAAAATGTTTAGGAGTTTATGAGTCTGGCATTTCAGCCATGTTAGCAATAGCCATTGAAACCCATTGAGACCTTTAATTTGAAGCCATGTGGTTATGTTTAGAGGCCCAGGAAATCCCTTTCATTTCAAATGTAAGCAACATGAATGACATCTTCGGGTGTAACTGAAGATGGACGTTTGGTCATTGCAGGTAGAGTTTGCAGCTGTTTGCGCTATCTTTCCTGGCAAACTTCTACAGAACATTTGCAAGTGATATAGCACTGTGGTATTTTATGTTAAGAAAGCTGTGTAGTTTTGTAAATGCAGCTGTTTGACCTTGAATATCAGTTCAGCAGGCATGATGTTATCCCCCCTGTGGTGTCAAACCACTATGCAACACTTCAGTATGTTTTGTTGGGAAAGTACGCAGTGAAATTTAGTTCTTACATCCTGCAATATCCAATACCATGTTACCTCCTGGATATTCATTCTCTTGCATCACAGTTTTCATACAGAATGGACCTTCACACAGATAACCTGCACTTCTATGAGAGGCAGCATTCCCCTATGAAGGCTGAGAATTGAATCCAAAAAATATTACTGAACACATTCACATATCAACATTCAAAGAGTGACAGCCGAAATGTATATTGTCAAGTAAAACCAGGCTTTTCCCAGACATCAAAAGATGTTAGAGGATTTAAGACAACTACATGTATTACCTGAGCCACATTTCATTTCTGAAATGAAGATAAACATACGTACATGTGCCCTTTGTTAAAACATTTGAACCAGTTACAGTGTCTTAACATTGAGTCTAGGGAGCCTTTTATATGGTTGTAACTGAAGCGCTGAAGGCAGTTCAAGTGTCAGTGGAAGCCAGGTGCACAGATAACCCAAGTGTTATCAACGACCTTGATAACGACCCAACAGAGGTTAAATGCCTGGGTCTCACCACCAACCAGTTAACACTGAAGAAGCCCCTTGGATGAGAGGTAAAACATTTTCAGGTCTATAGAGCCAAGTCCAGCTGCCCTTGATTCAGCCCTCCTTGGGTAACCATGAACTGGATGACTGAGAATTTTCACAGACATTGTGTCAGTGGAGGTTGAAATATTGAGCATGAAAGGGAGTTTAAGTGTCGGCTAATGTTGAGGGACTGAAATGAGTTCAGGTTTCCATGGATACTAAAGTGTCTTTGAAACTGCTGAAGTCATTTTAAAGCTAGAGTGTGGGACTTACATATTTTCCGATGTCCGCTACATTAAAGCCCTTGGCAAACCATGCAATGCTGATTAGACCCATCACCACCAGGTACATACCAGAGATCGTAATCTGGAGTCTGCGGCGACGTTCGCAATGATCTGTTTTACGTCAGCCAGCAATGATTGATTGGTCAGCAACAAGGAGTGTAGTGGAGTCTACGGTCATGTCAACAGGGTTTCTGTAATTACTCTCAATGACAAAAGTTGTGCGCTGCAGGTTTGCGTAAGCGTTTGTGCTGAAAGCAGTCGAAGAGTCAGTTTACATAAAATTGCTAGAAGGAGTTTGAAGCATCACTTGAAGAGAAGGATCTTAAATGAGTCATTTTTGAGTAAACCTACAAATTACCAACACTGCAACATTTGACTTGATTATAAATAGTTTACATAAAATTCAACAATATTTAAACCAAAATATGGCTCGCATTTGACAGAAGGAGCCCAGCAGACCACCTGGGTCTAAATGGGTTTCTTTTAGTGAATAAAGCATGCTGCTGATGGCTGACACTTTGAATGTCCCAAGCGGTGAGACCTTTTCAAGAAGCTCATCAGCATTTAGCATGCCTGGCTTGTCATGGCAGAATGATTTCTGTCTGTCAGACACTTTGAGTCGTTGCCCCATGGTCGAGTCTGATATTTGCCTAGTCAGACCATCGATTGGCCCCAGTGTTTTTCTTCAGTGCCTTGGCTTTTTAGTGGCGGGCCACATCACAGTCACCTTGGCATCTTGAGATTTGATTTGAGCGCGGTTGCCAGGCCTTGAGACTGGATTGGGGACTGGGGTGGGAGGATAATATTGCTGACATTCACAGGGATCTAAAGGTTTGTGAAAGGCAGACGATGGAACATTTGTTCGCTTGAGGGCACTAAAGGTTCTTGCCAGCACAGAGGTTTTGGGTTGAATATAAAGAAGTTTTCCTTTGTTCCTTAGAAATGGCCTTTTTTAGCTACTGACACACATGGTAAAGTGATCATAAAGTCTTCCTCAGCACGATGGAAAACGAAGCCTCATTTTTTGGGCATAAGGTGCTGCCTCTCCCAATTCTTATTAGTGTTGTCTACATGAGAGTGATGCAAAGCAGTGCACAGATGCGAGTCCGCAGGGCCTGTTAAACATGCAGACTTTTAGCTAACAGTGACGTACATTCAGAAAGGTCGGAAAAGGTCATGGGGTTTATATGCTGGACAAAGTAATGCAGGCAGTATCATATGCTGCTTGGTTTAATTGTTATTCTGTGAGTTCGTAACTTTTGAAATATTCTTATCAAGAAGAAAGAGGACCTGTGCATCCAAACATTATTTATTCCCTTTGGCAGGGTTGGGCTTCATGTAGAGGAGAAACTGAAATTAGATTCCCTCAGGATGGATTGAGTTGTAGTCAAGCATTCCGAAGTTGTCCATGTTTCAGTTGTAAGTCATGATGCTAATGTGGTGCAGAGATCACGCCATGTGGCCGGGAGGATTTATTAGCAAACTGTCAACTTTTATCGTCTTACATCTCCATCTACAAAATTATAATCTTCCATCAGCCTCTGTCAGACAGGGGTGGTTGAAATGCTACTGATGATGTCGATGATGATAGCTATTTTCACTCATTACGCCCAATTATTATTTTCTGGTTCATGATCAGTGAAGTTTGACAAATCGAGAATATCATAATTTCTTTAAAATCTTTCAGATTCATATCACAAGTCGAGAGTAAGTACTGTAGTCGGAGTCATAAATGGGACATGAGTGAGCTTTAATAATGGAAGTAACATTTGTTTTATGCAATAAAAACAGAGTGAATACTTTTAATACATTTCCTAAGTCTAAGACCTCAGATATTCTTTTAGCAGGTGTTATTTCCAACCAATATCTCTTATCTCTGATCACTGATTACTTATATGAATATACGAAATCAGTGGGCTTCTTTTCTCAAATATGTTGCATCGCGACCCTGTGAGCTGATCCTTCTCACAGGAGGCTCTGTGGAGTTTGCCCGTCAAATATTCAAACATGACTTTCATCCTCCAGCAGCTGGGAATCTACTGTTGGTGTTAAATGTCACATCTACATATGATTGATCTGATTTAAACTTTATCTTCAGTTGCACTGTCGCTCTGAATCAAGATCAGGCAGGAGGGTGTCAGTACAGTGTAAGGAGGGTAGTTATTATTAGAAATGGGACGAATTGTTTGGTGCCGGTGGCCATCTTATCAATCACTTCAGATGTGAGGATCGAGCAAATGCTTAAAAGACGTATGCTCTCGACTTTGATGTTATTAGTCTGGAACTGTGTATTGTTAGAATTAGCTAACTGGTTTGTCCTGTAGTTTGCAGTGCTGATACAGTGAAACATGTTCAAAAAAATGACTTGAGTAGCCCTGTGAATAACAACTATTGTGGCTGTGGTCTCTTCACTTAATTCCCTCAACATGGGATACAAAAGCACGCATGTCTTATTAGCTGCTGGCTTTAGTAGGACTCCAATAACCCTAATCCCTCAGAATCACCCCAGTAATACCTTCAGATTTTAAGAAATATATGGAAAACTGGTTGTAATAAAGATAGAAATGTGTTTCTTGCATTCAAAAACAACCTGAAAATGCTTTCAAATCACCTTTAATGCTCTTTAAGATCGCATATTGCATTACTCCTGCATACACACACGCTCATTCCCTTATGTCAGCTACAATATTCTAACAATTTGGCCATGTCTTTTGTTAAGATAGACATGCAAATTAAATGAATTTGCTCCAGTGTCCTCTTGAGGGATTTTCTGAAAAGCAATCCAAGAGGCAATTTTGAACCATTCAAGTATGAGTCTGACAACAGGGTGGGGGCACCTAACCAAGGTGCAGAGGTTTGGGACCTCAGTGGGCCAAATAAAGAAAATGGAAATGATAAAAAGCAGGCTTAGGACTTAACTGCTTTATTCAGCTCAGTGGCTTTCAAACAGCCTGTGTTCATTTGTCAGGGCTGAATAAGTCTGTGTAAGCAGTGTTGTTGCTTGACTGACACCTGGATTGTTCGTACTGGCAGCGACTACTGTCACTCATTATGCCCTCAGCCCCTTTGAACTGCTTTTTCCCCCTTGGGGCTTTGAAATGAAATGCAGAGTATAAAAGGGCTGTAGAGATACTATGTTCCATCATCTTCTCCTCTATGTGAAGCAATAGGACTCTTAGAAAATGTCTGAAAGGACTGTAGTACTATTGAGGAAACACTATTGTAGTTCTGCTGTTTTGACATTCAAAATAAGCGTGTGACAAAGTAAAACCGAGAAGAGAAGAAATACAGCAGTGCTATGAGGGGTTCATTGGATATGGTTAGAGAAGTAAAAGCAAAGAAACCAAGAGAAAGTAAATTGCGAGGGAGAGGAGGGTCGTATGCCTCTGATGGAGTGGTATTCTCCATAATTTTACAGATTACTGTCATTAACACATGGGCTACAGGAAGCAGTCAAATGTCAAATGTGCTGTCCCCTGAATTACACGTTCTGTGTTACCACTGAGTGCTAATGTTGGCTCTGCAGTGCCCCTTGATCCACACATTTAAGTAGTTTATAGAAGAATCTAAAAAAAAAAAAATAAGAGCTGACACACTGTCAGCAAATGGCAGCTTTGACCTGAACGTCTCTTTTTCAGTTCTTCTCACTTTTAAATCTCTGCAAGCAAAACTCCATTCATTTTTACACCTCAAGTCTGACTCACGTCTTGTCGGTTGAGCATATTTTCAAACCCCCAAACGGGTCCCTGCAGTGTTTCACATGTATGTGCTTATGATCGCACCATTCATCAAGATGGGGGACAATTATTTTAAAGTTTAGCACAAATACCAAGGGCATTGATTGATTGACACACGTACAGATAAATCAGTGTTGAATTCAGACGCATGGTGCATTGTTCATGCTTTAATCTTAGGTAAGGTATTAATGAGTGGGACAGATCATGATGAATGCACTGAAAAAAGTAAAATATTGTAATTATTTTTAATTAATCTGAAAACTGGGAGAATTTGGTTGTGAATGTTGAAGACCTGAACATTTTAGTGCTTCACAGATATTTAAACCCAGTTTGAAACAGGACAACCCCAGATGAAGTGGGTGTTTGGAGGTGCTAATATATATGTGAAAAAAGTTACTGGTGATTGGTCAGCACCTGAGAATATGTGTGTGCGATGGGATTGGGGTTGTAGATGGGGGATCCCTTGGCGGTGCTCCTGTTTTGTGGCTCCAGAAGGAGCAGCATGAATCTTGATAAATTGCCTCAAGTGTGTCAGCGTGATTGGGGATGAAGACAGCGAGTCTGAAAATTAAATAAATGTGAGTGGAGTTAGTAAGAAGTGAGCTTACAAGCCTCTGTGGCCCACTCCTCATCTTTGCTTAAGGCTACTGGCTCGAGGCTACATTAGCTGCTATTAGCATAACACAGCGGAGTCTCTGACTGTGCTGTCTTAACCATGTTTTGACAAGGAAGAAGAATGTGTGGAAATAAAAAAAGACGGTTTAGATCTTTTCTTTTAAATGCCAATCATGACTCCAAAGTTGTAAGAGTGCAATTTTAGCCAGTGGGGTGCTCCTTAAATACAAGTGTGAAAGTTTAAGTTTGGTGATGGTTCAATTCCATTTTCCAATTCCTGTATCTGTCTAAAAACTGCAGTGTCCTTTGGGACAAGATAGATGGTCTTATGGACATGTTATCTGTGAGAGAGACTGTGCCCTGCAGCCACTGAAGTAACGAGGTCATTATCAACCATCGGGTGAATTTTACCTTTGATGTCATTTTAAGTCACCACAGTGGAAGCTGGTCGTGTCCCTGCAGCATTTAGCACCAGAGTATGTCTTGGTTGATTTCTGAAAAGCCTGATTGAATACTTAAGTTGTAATGGATGTTATTTCTCTGTTCTATAAGCTACATTTCATCCTCTGCTGTATAAGCAAGAGGAGTCACCAGGGTTAGGGTTGGAGTCCTGCATGTTTTGTATATACGGGACATATGTATAGCTGAACAGGCACAGACAGTAAAGCTTGTTGGACACACTAGCTGGAAAATGTGTCAGATGACATTTAAAGGTGCCCTGACAAGATGATGAAGGCAAATCAGACCCTTGTAACAACAACAATATGCTGTAAGTGACATTATCCTGCTAACTTGTAGCAAGATCAGATGCCAAATTCTCTAGTCCTGCAGGCACATGCATGAACACACTCTTTCTTTCTTCTTTAAGGTCCAGTGAGTAAGATTTAGAGGGATCTATTGGCAGATTATGACAGAAATGGAGTATAATATTCATAAGTGTGTTTTCATTTGTGTGCAATCACCTGAAAATAAGAATCATTGTGGTGGCACGGTGGCACAGGTGGTAACACTGTTGCCTCACAGCTAGAAGGTCCCGGTTTGAATCCCGCTGTGGGCGCTGGGGGCGTGTCCTCCACCATGCTTTCAGTGCCTGCTGCTTGAGGAAAGGGGCCTTTCTGTGTGGAGTTTGCATGATCTCACCTGGGGTATCCTCCATAAAAAAAATACCCCCACTAAAAACATGCAAGAAGATCACCACCTGACCAATGGTGACAGCAAAGGAACTGGTCCCCGGGCGCCGGTTGGCTGGCAGCCCACCGCTCCTGGTCTGCCGCGGAGGAAGGACAACCAGGATGGGTTAAAAGCGGAGAAAGAATTTCACAAATGCATGGCGTGTGCAGTTTCCCCCCGTAACTCCACATGTTGTGTATGTAATTGTGACTAATAAAGGATTTCTTCTTCTTCTTCTTCTTACCTTAAAATGAGCTCTTCCTCGGAGACTGCCGTGTTGTACTGCCATGTTTCTACAGTAGCCCAGAATGAACAAATCAAACATGGACTCCAGAGAGAGGCCTTTCACGTTTTTCTGCAACTTTCATGTCCGCCATAGGTTTTCCTACATGCTTGTAAAGGGAGTGGTGAGGCGAGGGGTATTCAGTTGGATGCAATCTGCAACCTCGCCACTAGATGCCACTAAATCCTACACACTGGTCCATTAATACATACCTTAAGGGGACATGAGGGCAGTGTTTAAACTCTCTGAGGCAGCGGATGAGCTCTTCATGATCAGGGAACAAAGGCCACGCAGGCAAATTAAACTGGAACAGCTGCTCCGATATCATTTATCCGTCGTTATTATACTTTTTTTATGTGACTTCTGTATTAACCCACCGCTTTCACTGGTCATTGACAGCCAATATTAAGCTTATGGTGTTTCAGATCAGTTTGTGAATTAGTTATTTTCATGTGTTTTATGCCTTTTTATCAAACTTTGATCTGTGATTTTTTTTTTCTCTTAAGTTGGTTGGAAAGCTTGTTATGTGTCACTGATGTATTTTATCTATTTGTGTGATGTTTTGCTTTGCTGATGGTTGAATAGAAATTGCTTTAGTGATGGGTTTAGAGTTGCAATTTTTCCCGTTCACAGAGAAATGGTAAATTATAGTTAACTTATCCAAAAACAGCCCTGTTTGCATATTACTTGAACCCAGTACAATGATTGGGTGCACTTATCTGCCACTTTGTTCCATCAGATGTCCTCTTCACTGCCGACAGTCATGTTCTGTTCCCTTTGCCTTTCTCCTCAGGAGACAAGGGGCCATTGCTGAAGCCGAGGTTGTTGTTTGTATCCATCTCAGCAGTCAGACTGATCATTTGTCGGCTGTTTTCCTCTGGAAAAAAAAATCTGTTTTTCCCTTCCATCTCCCTGTGGGCAGCAGATCTTCACTTTTCTCCATCAATTTTTCACTGTCACTGTTTCATCTGGGCTGACTCTTTCTCTCTAAGGTGGGAGATGCGATGCCCCCTGGGTTATTAACTGTCATGCTGAACTTTGCTTCTTTCAGACACAGTGAAGTGCTAGAAAACGTTAATAGTTTTGATTTATTCCCTTAGCAATCTCTGTAACATATTCTCGTCACCACATGCATGAACTCCAGAGCAGATACCTCAGCTCAGTTGGTCTGTGCAGCTGAAACTCACCTGAGAATGTGTTGGGATTATTTGTAATTATGCGTATTTGTAACAAACATATGGGTTTTTAGTTCGTTCTTGCAACATATTTGCCACATAAACCTAAAAGATATTTAAAAAATGATCAAAGTTACATATTTTCTCCACTAAAATTCCATTGAGATGCTCAACCCGCTCTCTCCATCCCTCCCTGTGTTACTGCTGCACACCATGTCTCGCGCCTGCTTAGCATGACAGTGCTGGTGTTATTACCATTATCTGCAAAAGGGCAAGGTTCTGTGGCAACGGCGGCGTGTTTTCTGTTTGATAGAGTGTGTGTTTGTTGCAGTGAAGAGGAGATTCTTATCTGGACACTTGCACTTTTGCTTTTCTCGGTTTCATGCCTTTGTGAGTTGCATATCTTCTGGTTTTCCGCCGTTGTTCAGACAAAACAAGAAAGTTGAAGATGTCATTTTGGGCTGTGGAAGAAAGAATTATTTTTTTTTTTTTACTGTTTTCTAACGTTTGATAAAGTATTAATTTGCTTAATACTCAAAGTAATTGACAGATAAATTGCTAATGAAGATAGCTGCAGGCCCATCTGATTGGAACATAACATCCTTATTTCACATGGGTCTGACATTCTGCTAATTTGCCCAATTGATGATGATTCTGGAAAAACCTTGTTTGCTCATCATCTCAGGCATCATTTTGTGTGTGAATTGTGCTCAGGGGAACACTCTAATCAGGGTCTCAGGATTATTAGGTTTTAGGATTTGTGGGCGTTCCTAAAACGAGCCACCAGATGAGGGAGTGGATGCGATTCATCAAGAGCCACTTGGGAAATGTCTTATTTATTAAATGTCTTATTTCTTTGTGTGTTGGGACTTATGGGCTTGCCACCCAGAACCGCCACTGGTAGCTCATGCATACAGCGGGCTTTGTTTGTGTCAGGCCTGACTTAATTCTGCTTGTGTTTACTATATTTGTGACGCCACCCCAGAGTGGCTTTTTGTGCTGGTAAAATGTCTCCTCTTTGAGGCAGAGAGCTCTTTGGTGCCGTCTTCTCCACCGACACTTTCAGCTCCTCACAGAAGAGAAATTTGCTCTTCTTTTGTCTTTTGTCACTGAATTGCTGCTCATGAGGGAAATTGCGGTGAAACGGATTAGGAGAATATGCACTTAGTTACAGTCGTGCACAACAAGACTCCTAATTTATCACTTAAAACTTCAATTCTCAAGGAGAAAAAGATGGAAAAGTTAAAAAAAAGAAGAATGGGCGAAAGAATGGTAATATATTTTTGTCATTTGCATAAAGTTTAAGTATTAAACTCTCATACTTGATAACAAAAGTCATATTTACATGGATTAAAGCTTATAATAATCAGAATTATAGGAAATCATATGCACTGACCTTGTATTAAGCTGCTGCCTGGTTTATTGTGTTAGTGTCTTATCTGGTAATTTCTGAAGATACTATTCATAAATTCAGCGATCTGTATTTATCTTTGAGCCGTGTAAATGAGTTGAATTATAGACACAAATAGCACTGCAGAACAAATAAATCCTTGTAATTATTTTATTAACCTTATTTGTTTTCGGCACCAATTGTTTCCCAAATTGTTCCCACAGCTTCCGCACATCAGACTGTCAAAGAAATGTGCGTGCGTACGTGCGGCGTTATATGATGAACTGGTGACTTTCCAGGAAGAAGTAACTTATCAAGCGTAAGTGTATAGCTGTGTTGTACCAGGGGGGACCAGAAATCTTGTTTTAGTGCTCTAAAAATACCCCGCACAGTTTCATTTATTTATCCAAGGGCACATGTGATGTATTTGCACAGGCAACCCGTGCAGATGTTGTTCCCCGGGCGAGAGACCTGGAAAGAGAGGACACTAGCACATCCTCTTCTTCATGTAGACTATCCTTCACCACTGCCCTCAGGACATACCGCAGAGTGGCTACAAATACACAAGTAGCATGGGAAAGTGCTCGCGTGGTGATTAAAGGGGTGCGTGTGTGCACCTGCATGCGTGTTTTTGGTAATCTCCCTCACTGAAAACTAATTTCATTCATTTGTAATCCTTTGTTCGTGCACATTTTCCTTCACAACGTTTCAGTTTCATTCTCCTATAACAACAAGGTTTATTTAACTGTGACGTGTAAATTAGCTCAATAATTAAGCTTTCTGGAGCCTGTTAATTGAGCTTCCGTGGTGCCTTTGAGTTGTTCCCCAGTTTTGGCTCAGGCTGATGTGCTTGAAAAGCTTGTGAGGGGCAGCATCTACTCCTGAAGATCCCTCTGAGAACAAATGAGGGTGAGTTACTGCTGTTCTCGTTCATATTTGGACTCACTTGAAACATGGCGGTGAAGGTGAGATTCATCAAGACTTCAAATTTTCAAACAACTTCATCAAAGCGAGGTGAGGTCTTGTTCCGTTGGCTCTTGTAATTTCCCATGTCTATTTGCTTAATATTGCTATAATGAAATAATGTTTTCATAGCAGTGAAACAAAATAACCAATATCTTAGAGTCCGAAAAATACTGTCTTTCTTGTGCCGTGGAGGATGTGAAGAAAAAAAATGACCTTACTCTGACCCTCAAGTGCTCTCCCGGGCTCCAGTGGCCCTGATACTGCAGGAGGAGAGTATGGAGAAAATCAAACAAAAATCAATAAGTACACGATCCACAACCCCCTACCCAATTACAAAAAGCCTACCGTGCACAATTTGTCTCAGTGATTCCACTGCTGGTCTAATTATCTGTCCCAGCTCTTTTGTTCTCAGGACACAGGGAAACGCCTCACCGTATAGCAAGGTTCACGAGGTTAGATTGTTGTTTTACTCACCCAGCAGTCTCTGTAATTAATAGGTATAGAGGGTCCTCATGTCTCACGATGAAAACATATCTTTTAAAATCAAGTACTTTTAAAGGCCTTAAATGCAGGTACAGACAGATGATTGTTCAATTACAGTTTATAACAGGATAAGCTGTTAAAATGTTCTATCTGGGTGACACTAATGGAGAACAATGTAAACTGAGCATTGTTCCATTTATAAGCACTCTTAACAGTGTACACAGTAAAAACACTGCAGTGCTGCAACTAACCATTATCTTCTTTAACAATTAATCTGCAGATCCTTTTCTCCATTAACCAAGTCATTGTTTGGTGTTTGAAATGTCAGAAAATGATCTTTTTTTCTTTTCTACAGACACAATTTCTCTAATCAACAGCCAACAGATCCTCAGTTTGCTCTCACATTAGATAAGGAGAAACAGCAAAGCCATGCGCCTGAGAAACTGAATGTTTCACATTTAGGCTTGAAAAATCACTGAAATGATTGACTCTTAAAATAGACGCCAATTAACTTTCTGTGAATCCTCTAATTGAGTAATCAACTAATGGTTTCATGTAAACATCACTTATGTTACACAAAAGTGCACATTATGTTCAATGCACATCGGATGCTTGGGTGGCGACTCAGGTGGTTCAGGCCCACAATAGAGCAAGTTCTCCCCTGCTGCTGCGCTATCACATATTCTTTTGTCTGCCTTCCTGTACAGCTGAGCTGTGATATTGGGGTCATATTCAGGCCACATTCTTAGCTGACTGTAAATGTAAATTGTCTTCTGTACATGCAAATGAATTAAACAAAATATATAGCAATGAGTTTTTCATGGTTGTCCAGTGCAAAACAACATTTCTTGGTTATGCCTTTATTCATAATTGAAATGCTAAGTGAAAGTCTCTTATCTTGAAAGTGTACCCTTGTTATAGTTTCCTGAAGAACTTCCAACTGGTGAAGCAATAAAAGCTGATGTTTAGAGCACACACGGGGAGAGTGAAGCTTCTCTCTGAATATTAATCTGCTCAGAATGAATTAGCATTTAGCATCCCTTTATTCTTCACTCACTTGTCTGGCCATCATTGTTTGCCTCAAAAAGTCAGAAGTACTCACCCCTTCTGCCAAAAAGCCGTTTTCCTTTTCCTTTAATGAAAAGAACGTTTGAAACTTTAATGTGCTAATGCAGCATCTGCCTTCTGTTTTTACCAGGAATTCAGTTGAGGTGGGATTCATTTTAGTAGACGTTCAGTCAAGCAAGATAATGGAAAGAATACATGAGAAACGGTGAAATAATCAGCTACAAAAGCAGGAGCACAGATGATTCATTCAGCTTTGAGCAAAATCTGATCGTTTTCCACTGTAGAATGAGGCGTGTCAGTGTCAACAAACCAAGAATTAGAAGTGCATCAGTCACAGAAATAAAAAAGTATGACAAATGCAAGCTGCTCTGCACTGTCAAGGTATTTTTAAGATTTTAAACAATACCTTGATTTCAACATAAACAGAGCATCACAGAGCAGGTTTTAATGGCGCTGCAGCCAGAATGGTTTACAGTATATTCAAGCCAGAGTAGCACAGAACATGAGCAGTGAGTATGTGTCAAGTATGTGTAAGTGTCTTCTGCCATGTTGAAGGACTCATTAGGTCCTGTTATTCGTCTGCGCCTTCACACAATTGTAGAGGTCTTTGGGGCCATTTTGCGGGACCTGATGTACCCTCATTTCCATCGTAAGCGCAAGTTCCTCATGGTGTTTCCATTTCCCACAGTGTAAATAGTAATGCTCCAGTGACATTAGACCTAAGCCAGGACCACGGAAACTCTGCAGAGCCAAAACAAAATAGTTTTTATGAATGCTGGATAAAACTGGTATCTTACTGGCCTCCTGAATCATGAGACCTAAACAAATTCTTCTTCACATTGTGCAGCAAACAGATGCCCACTTTCTTCATCCCTTAATGAACTGAAGGCTGCTCCTTTGCAAAGAGTCTGAGATTTGTACGAAGGAAGTGTATCAAGGCCAGAAGAGTGGCCCCTCTCTGGGCTCGGTACTTAATATTCATTTTTAGTTAGGCACTCCTGTTATTGTCCTCCAGGGGCAAATGTAGTGCTTTTAAAACCCACCCTTTGCATGTAATGCTTTTGTGCTTGGATCTTTAAAATGTTCCATTAGGCTGTTGAGTTTACTCTTATTGGTACACCTTGTCTGCGATTCTGTATTCGTGAGCCTCTCTCCAGTCCTTTGTTGTGTAACTTTCAGCACCAACTAGCCCCATCAAATACCTTTTGCATCCACTGTGCTCTGACAATTACAGCAAAGATTATTCTGACAATTGTGAATTTACCGGTGAAATATTAACGCTAAACCTTCTATGTAGCTATGGCACCGACAGCATGTCTGCGCTGCTCTTCAGTTTCATATTTGATCATTTATTTAGTGTCTGAACTGCAAAATATAACTTGTGTGCGTGTGTATATCCGCATGCATACGTGCACCTCGCTATGCAAAATGTAGCAGCCGATGTCTGACTCCATGAGAAGCCAAGCCAATGAGGATACACAGATGTTTCTGAAGGAGAAATTCACCAATAATTGATGTTGCTGAAAACACTGAAACTGACAACGTTGTTCCTGTAGACTGCAGCGAGAGGAAACGTCACTGCTGTCATAATGGGGCTCAGAGACAGATGGTGAGAGAGATGATAGGCCGGAGCTTGAAAAGAAGTCACCTGTCTCCTGTAAGGATTCTATCTTATGTGTGTCTGTTCAGGCTACAAGCCTGATTATCAGATCCTGCGTGAGCGATGTTCCTGCTGTACCGCTAAACAGTAACCTGCCTGTCACCACTTCCTCTTTGCTCGAAACTGGAACGTCAGCAGGGGGCACAGGGACTCCGCACTTCCCAGGATCTGTCAAGAAACAATAATAATGTGAACAGTTTCATCTTCTCGGAGAGATGTCATGAATTTGCCATAGTGTAAGAAATGATTTATGGTCTTAAGTACTTCAGGTAATAGAGTTCAAGTCAGTGTTGAAACATAGGGCACGGAGATGGAGGAAGAGTGCAAAGTGTGAATAGGTCATTACCATAATACCATGCTTTTATTTTCAATTTTTTAAACCAGTTTAAGCTACACTAATTGATGAAGTCTCTGTGTCAATCATCAGCCCTTTTCACCGTATGAAAACATAATTGCCTGTGGTTTTGTCTCATCTTGAATTTCACATCAACATTTTGTTTATGTCATCATTAAATTTCAACAAATCTGCTCCCCTTTGGCAGCAGTAAAATGGTCAAGCAGCAATGAAAGCTGACACCAACTTGAGCTAATTAAAGCAAATCATCTTTGAATAATTGATCACATTGAAATGCTGCACCGTAGCTGCGATGTGTTTGCGAGTGTTGCTCGACATTTAGCATGTGCCAAAAGGGTGAAAGTAACAGACATTGGCTATGCATGAGCGGAATAACAAAACATGCCGTATGAAAGGTTAATGAGCCTGGAGAAGTGGAGTGGTCTCTGTCATATGAGACTTCCCACTTCTAGAGGAGCGAGGCAAGTAACAGAAGATGAACAGCGTTTTTTTTTACAGAGGCAGCATGAAGCACGAAGGCTGAGCATTCATAAAGACAGACTGTAGGAGGTTAAGACGTGTTGCATGCGAGGTTCATGTTAGCTCGGGGGTGGTGCAGTGACTTTCACACATATTATGTTCACTCATTATTGACTGGGCACAGATTTGTGGGATCATTGGCATGTCTGTGCTCGTATCCCGCTGTGGTGTTTCCTCTGTCCATTACATGCACACGTGTATTCTAACAGCAGAGGTATCAAGTGTTGATGGGACTCATTTTAACATTGGCAGTGGTGATTTTGCACCTTCAGAGCTAAATTGGCACTTCAATTTTAACACTACAGACTTTTTAATCAACAGTGTGTGACAGCATGTACATTATTTTGTTTTTAATTTGACTGAATTGCATACATAAATAACTGCATATTGCTATCTAAATGTATTAAAATTGTGGTAAACCATCATCTGTCAGATGTACAGTTATCACATATACTCACAAATTGTCGAGGTTTAAATTACACAATAAAGCCCACAAGCTTACTTCCATATAATCTCTCCACTTAAACATCTCTTGTAGGAAAGGAAGCTGTGTGCACACCCGTTCCTTGAGATCTACAGAGAGGGTCAGATCCAGTTCATGGCCCCCTTGGCTCGGCAGGGAGATTTCTATGTGCCTGAAGTCCGGCAGGTAGAAAGGAGGCTGTCAGGAGAGGAGGAATTGCACAGTGATACAGACGTCTCAGGTACGTGTGCTACATGCTGTGCTGCATAGGCATCCTTTTTTGTACTTGCAGGTAAACTGAACAGGATTCCACGGGCTTGCCAGTTGTACTGCTGGAATATGGACGTCACTGAGCATCCCTGCATAATCATCGCTATGATTTAATGATGGTTGCAGTAAAGTGAATAACATACAAGCAAATCAGTACAGTTGCAGGTCAGAAAACCAAAATAATAAGCTGAAAGACACTAAAACACTCACAGAGTTGAGGGAAACCGCAGAGCGTGTTGATAATTCTTTGAGTTTGTCATTACGAGCGACCACTTACATTAAACTTGATTTGACCCATTGTTCTTATGAAAATATTGATATGTGCTGCTGTAAAGAACCAGTGTGTAGGGTTTTGTGGCATCTAGTGGTGAGGTTGCAGATTGCAACCAACTGAAAACCTTTCAGCCCACCTGCCCTAAGAAGTGTGGCAGTGCAGCTAAACCTATAATGGCTGCAAAACTCTCTCGAATGTTTGGTTTGTCCATTCTGAGCTCCTGTAGAAACATGGCGGACTCCATAGATGAGCATCCATAGATATGAAGAGCTCATTCTAAGGTAACGGGAAGTGTTTCAGAGAAGTGAAATTAGTCGCCAACACCATACAATTGCATGGGAAAAGTTCTTGACATTTTATTAAAGAAGGTTTTGGATTTTAATCCAGTTCAATGCAGTCAGCTGCTTTGTGACGGCCGTTAGAAGGCTGCATGTTAAGGCTCCTGTGTTTTGGTTTCAGCATTCAGCCGTGGTAGTCGCCGCTTGGGTGGGACCCGGGGGATTTGGACCTTGATTCTACTGCTGTTTTGTTTATGAGCAGCCCCACAGAAGCAAACTGTGATTGACACCACCTTCTTAGGTGTTAATGAAAAGCCGAGACACAACAGCCTCTGGTAGAAGCGTGCTGCCACTCACCGAGGGACTGTCTACAGCCTCACGGACACCATATGGAAAACTTGCTTTCAACGTAAAAGACACACCAGAGCTTCAGCGCAATTCCACTTGACACTAATTTATCCTCATGAGACATAAAAGCTTGTGAAGGAGTGTTTTCAAGAGTCAATACCGGATGAAGCGATTCTAACCATGAGTTGACATGGAGAGTGAAAAGGAGACTAGTTGGGGAAAATAGATTTACAGCACCTAATTGCTACAGCTTTGTGACAGAGGCCATATTGTTCAATTCAGTTCAAGTCAATACAAGCAGACACTCTAATGTATCCAGATAAAGCCTACTTTGAACTTAAAGGACACAAACGTAAATATATTGACAAAAACGAAAACAATACACAGTATATGACTGGAACCAAAGCAGATTTATTTGGTTTACGTTATTCACAAAAATGGGTTCAAAGCTAAGAGAATATTAATTTCTTTGTAATTTTTGCCTTTTAAAAATTAGACCGCAATTCTTCTTCAATAACCTCCTTTGAAAGTATTGATTTTGCACCAAAATACTTAAAAAAAGCCCACATACTTACCTCAAGTGGTGTTGGAATTAGTTACTTGTCATTCTTAATTGTAATATAATAATATATATAATACATTCAACCCACAAGCTCCAACTTTACAACGACACCAAGGAAAAACAGCACCTGAAAAACCCATCTCCACTCTTTGCCACAAAACAGAGTGAAACTGGGTGACATTGACAAATCCAGCACTTTTCATGTGCCATGGCGGCAGAGTGGGAATGACATTTGGGTCCATGGCTGGGAATGATAATGTGACAGGTAGCCATTCTCCTGTCACACTGGGATCGACTCAGCCAGGTCAGTGGAGCATTCGGGACACTGGAGGCTTCTTTGGTCCACCAACCTCCAACCCATCCATCCGCACGCCCCTGCTCCCACATACAGACCCCGTCTCAGTGACCGGATCGACTCCCAGCCTCCACACACGACTCCTCACTCTGTCAGACAGCAGCCTAGAAATCACCCTGTGATTGCGTGGCAATAAAAGACCTGACAACAGTTAAGCATCAAGTCTGAGTTCCAAATTCTAATTTTTCAAGCCTACAGCCCATAAAACAATATGTATGTATATTTTACACATGCTGGGTATGTTTTTTGAGCCTGAATATGATAATCATTTTAGTAAGTTTGAGTGAGCACATCAAAATTCTGCAGCATCTCTCTCCACCTCATTCCAGTAAAGGATCAGCTGTCACTCAGGTGCATGTAGAGACTGGTGCCTGAAGGCACCACTGAACCCCTCCAATCAAATACCGACACAATTTTCACCCCAAAATAAATAAATAAATAAATGAAGATATCACGCCTAATGTGTATCTTCCAGTCCGAATGGGATTTTTCTTCCCCATTGACTGATTAAATTTTGTGACTCGCTTTAGGCGGTCAACCAGCGGAGGAAAACCAATGTAAGACCAAACTCGTTGATCTTTCAGTGCTCAGTGTGCATATTTTTTAACGTTTTATTTCATTTTTCTCTCAGCTCCATCAGTCACATGCGCATGACGTGGGTGTAAATTAATCAGTGAGAGCTCGTGGCTAGATTGGAGCTTGCTTTTTTTATTTGAATCGTGCGTGCATTTGTAGAAAGATAAATACGAGTCCCTTCCACTCTTCACGCTGATGTGTGTGTCTTGCATTGTTTCCTCACGTATACAGCTTCTCTTCCACAAGGTAAGCATCATCACAGTCCACTATACGCAGAATAAATCATTTATCATTCAATCATCTGTGCAGTTTATTTGCAATTATTTGAAATGATCAAGGTTCACCTCTTGTTCAAACTCCTGCATGTGCTCCGTCCTGCCCCAGTTTCATACTCTGTGTCAACATCAACTGATTTCCACTGCGATATCTCTCCCTCCCTCTCTCCCTCCCTCTCTCATCTTCTTTAATATCATACTTTGGAGATGTGTGACACAACAAGAAGAGCCTTTAGGTATTTTGTATTTTGACTAAGCGCAGCGCCGGCATAGCTCAGTCTCCTTATTCAGCTTTCAATGTAACATAAGTAGTATTTCAAGGTGTTTAATTTCTGAAGGACATGTTGCTATGTAACACCATTTCCCTTTTTTCTATTGTGCTTGTAGTGTTGGAAGTCTCTCAACTTTCAACATGTCTCTGAAGTGTATAGTTCTGTTTTCTACCTTTGAAGTTTAATGAGGCCTGGAAAAAAAAAATGTTGTTTCCCTTTAAAGTTTGGTGTCTCAGGAGCCTGTCACAAACTTATTGACACAGTCAGCAGCTACTCCCGCTGTATTTGTTGTGTTTTTCCTCACCTTTGTCAAGCTTATGGCTTGAAATCTTTGTTAAGTTTGCAGCCACTTTTCGTTCTGAGTGTTCAGAATGAAACGTTAGAATTAAATACATTTGTTTGATTGGTAATTTCTGCCTTTATGATACTGTCTTTGCTTAAAGCTTCATAATTTTCATAGATTCTTCCTGAGTTGGAATTGAGACTTGCAGTTTGTCAACATGTCACTCTGTTAACTTCACAAAACTCACCTCTCTAACAGTTAAATTTGTCCCATTTCATAATGTATTTACACCTGTAACATGATGATGAGACTCCTTCTGGCTTCTGTCCCCTGTTTCACATGAAAGGTTAGTTTTTGCCATCTGTGCGTATCAACATCAGATCTGCAGGTAATGGCACGCTGGCTTAGTGTAAGGAGATATTGATTTGAGAAGAGTGTTATGTGGAAACACTCACAGCTGCACAAAGACAAAAGGTCAACAGACTGGCACACTCAGGTATGAAATTGATCCTATTAACCTGCAAGGAACAGACTGAAAAACACTGAGGAGTCAAGTGGTTGGGCTGCTCATACGAGCCCGTCCAATTCAAGAGCAGAGCACCTTTAGATTGCAGGAGTTTCTAATTAACAACATTTCAGTGCCTATTTTAAGTTCTGACTTAAAGTCGCAGCACAAGGTGTTGCTGCTCATCCCATAGTTCATTAACAACTAGAAAAATGTGTGACAAGTGAGATACTACACCCAGTTAGGGCAAAAAAAGAAAAAAAGAAAAAAGAAAAGGGAGTATTTCCCAGCTTTCACATCGCTGCAGTTGAATTTTATATAGATTTTCTGGTTCCTTGTTCATTCATCACACTAAGTCAAAGTGAATGTGCAAGATTTGTCATTGCTTGATGTACGTTTATGAAAATATCGCAATTAGAAAAACGGCATCAGGGGAAATGAGCTGGCCAATGTAAGCAAGGATTATCCTAATAATAATTAGGAAACTGCATCATTGTAAATGTTTAATATCTCTTAAGGACAAAGGTTATGTTTATTTTGCCACTGCCTTTGTTATTGGCCGTGTTACAGCAGGGCTTTATTGACGGAAAGTTGGTCTGACTGTGGCTCTTCCACCACTTGGGCTCAGACTATATATCTAAATGAATAACAGCGATCTGAGTGGTTGCCATGAACCTGTGTACAGACATCATATTTGACATTTGTGCTTTTGAGTGAAATATTCGACCACTCTATGGATTGAATTAAAGTTGCTACATACATTCATGTCTCCCTCAGGATGAATAGGAATAACTTTGGTGACCCCCCTTACTTTTCATCTAGCGCCATCATCAGGCCAAAATTTCAACTTATTAAATACTTTATTAGCTGCGTATCCTATACAGCCTCAACTGTACTTTGTGTTTAGAGCTAATTAGCAAATGTTTGTCAGCTAACATGCTAAACTAACTATGAACATGGTCAGCATTATATCTGGTAAACATAAGCATCTTAACGTTGTCTTTGTGAGCGTGTTAGCCTCTAGCATGGCTGTAGACTGTGCTCCTGTTTTATGGCCTTGAGCTACTTTAACAAGCTGTATTTTGTCACATTATATGAAATATGAAATACTTACAACATTTCATTTGAAGATGCATTTTCCTCCATGCATAGAATTTCAAAATAATTGCTGGGTTTGGTGTAAAATTAAGCAGAGAGAATAGTTATTCTGGACTGAAGTCACATTGCAGCTCAAATACCATCATGCAGATTTTGGTTGAATCCCAGCACTGGATTTTTGGGCAGCCTCGCTTTTCTCATGTGGTGTTTGTTTATAGAAGTCCTCTCACCATCTGTCCATTCCCTCCTTTTGTTTTATCTCTGCTCTAGGTGCAGACTCAAACAGTGAGTACAGCTCAGGGAGTGGGGTTCTCCTGTCGGACAGCAGAGAGACGTCCCTGGCGGCGTCCTCGGTCCGCTCTGTGCCTATCCAGGATCAAGGGGATAGAGACTACAGAGGGAGAAGCTCGGAGGGAACCTCGTTTAAAGAGCTGGACTGGGAACAGCCTGGTGGACTGCAGCCAGAGAGAGAGGAGTGGCTTCATGGAGACTCCAACCAGAAGAGCCTGGAGACTCCCACGCAGGAGTGGTGGGGTGTCGTTGGAGGAGAGGAGTAAATGTTCAGTGAGACAAGAGACAAATCCAAGAGGTCGACATGCAGATTATAAAAGTGCATCTCACTCATGTCTAAATGGGGAAATATTGAAGGATAAACAGGTGATATTCTATATTTTTGTTACTGGGAGCAAATCCAATGAGAAGACCAAAACATTTTTTGCACAGCTTTTGCAAACCAAGCAATCATTCTGGTCATTGTATTGGATTTGTTGATCAGAGAAGAAATCTAGAGTATAACCAGACTTCTTTTTCACTATTTAATTTGCACATCTTTAAAGTGAAAGTAGTCAAATTGCAAAATTTTGCTGACAGAAAACGATCGACTTGAACTCAAAACTCATTCAGGTAGCCTGAGTTTCTTGAAACATTTTTGCCACGGTGATGTTTCCCAAAATGAAAAGATATGACTGGAAAGAGTATTTGTCAGCCAAAGCATTTTACTTGAACATCTATCGATATTTTATATCTCCAGTTCAAAGCTGTCTTTAGCATGCTATACTGAAGCTAACCACGTACTGTCACCTCTATCAAGACTTTTGTTTATTGATACACAAACATACAGGGAAGTTTGTTCATTTCAAAGATACTTATTGACTTGCTGACAAAGGGCCTACATTTTATTCATTTACAGTTGACATAATGTATGAGCACATAAACCTCACAAAGTGATCTGTGCTGTTTTTTAGAATGTCTTGTGTTTGACTGACTACTTTTGCGCCTTGTTCTAAGCATTTCGTGTATTTTTAAGGTTGTGTGTTGGCATAGCATTGTTAAGTGCAGGTTTTACTGCAAAATTTACTTCATTTCCAAAGAGAAAGGTGTGAGTGAGTGCATCATTACCTCCTTCCTGTACTCCTCCCGACCGCCTCTGAGATTGAGGACATGATTATGGTGAGTGTGCAGCCCCCCTGCCATGATCAGTCAAGGAGAAAGATGACAAGACAAGTGGGCTGACCATTTATATTCATTTCACCATTCCTCAAAGCTAAGCTCAGTGACTCTACCTTGTATTTACAGCCACTCTACATCTCGCCTCCAGCATCCTGAAATTATCCTCACACATTCATTCGCAGCTCCTTCAATTTCTGTTTAGCCATCATATTCTGTTACTTTACTTTCTCAACCTTTCTGCCATCTGCTGTCTCTTTGCACAGGCTAATTTCTGTTTGTTTTCCCCCCCTTTTGTTATTTTCTCTCTTCTCCCTCTGAAATAAATATGGCAGCTGCAGCCTCAAAGACCACCTGATGACCCACAGCCTATAATGTATGTCCAGTCATATCCATATCCTTTATCTTCTAACAAACAAGAGATCACACCGAGCTCCTCTCAGCAAGCCCAGCTCACTTGGAGGGTGCGAGCAGCTCAAAGGAAAGTGCATGTGTGTGTAATCAAGTGAGAGAGAAGCTATATGTGCCAGTTTCAAGCAAAAAAGTCTTAAGCTAAAAAAGAGACAATTCTGCTGATTACTTCTTTTTTTTTACTTTAACAGAAATGAGCAATTTCTGTAGACAAAGGCTTTTGCTTGTTCTTCACTTAACTGTGTGTTTGACAAAAAGGCTTTCCTTAAATATAACTGTGATATTGTCAAATAAACTGACACTTTCTGAAAGTGGAAGTCATCCTGCAAAGGCAACACCGTCGAAACTGTAGATATTTAAATCAAAGCTAAACCAAATTTAGTGATTAACAGCATTGAAATCAGGCTTAGGCTGAAGAAATGTGGACCAATCTTTACAGCCATTATAAATATGTAATTGGTGCATGAATAAGTAATGCAAAATCAAGATATTCATTCACAATCCCACATCTGCTTTCTCTCGCTGAAGCTCTTGGGTGTTTATGCACAAGTTTTGCTGAGTTATCTGGATAACTGAGTGAAACCGGGAACAAATTTGGGGTTTTACACAACAGAATTATACAGATAAGCCAATAAACCCATGTCACACAGTTCATTTTTGTCTGAATTGCATTTTTGTGACATTACCTGAGTGTAGTCCAGAAGGAAAATAATATTGCACACATGGAGATGTTCAGCTGCCTAACTGTTCATTAGTGATTTTTCTTGACAATCGTTAAGCCACAAAAATACAGAAACATAAAAACAAAAACAAACCCAACCTGTTACAGCGTCAGTCACTCATTAATTTACTCTAAATTGGAGTTGCTTCAGAGACTTCATTTGCCGAATGCTGAGCTTTTACCTGACAAATGTTCTACAAATAAGATGATCTATAGTGGGTGTTTACGTTTTTAATCTAAATGCTGATCGCTCTGAAGATGGGGTTAAATTCCCAGAGGATGAAGTTAAATGAGATGGATGAGCTTGAAGAGGGAGAGTGAAGCCCCGAGATGCTTTCTGTGTATGTAATTATAAAACCTCTCTGGGAGCAGTGGGTGCTCTCCTCTCTTTCTTACATATACACATATTGGTGTTAACCTGCTGACTCCAAGCTGATCTGTGAAGAGTTTGTAGGCTGTGTTGTTTATTGTGCACACAGGTGGAGCACAGGGAATCTGAACTTAACTAGTCTTAAATGGGGCATCATCAGTGTAACACAGTAATGATCTCAGAGGCTCAGTGGGTAAATACTCCGGGATGCTGTTTTATGTCTATGGGCATTTTGAGGGTAATTCCGGTTTATTACATCTTGTTTATTATTTGAGTAAATCTGGACCACCATTCCTGTCAAAATGGTTATATCGCGACCTAAAGTCCAAGTTTAGCATACTGTACATCATGTGCAATGAGGTATCATTGCCACAGTGCAGCTTCCTTCTGTTTTACCCCCAAATAAAGTAGTTTCAATGATCTGATCAAACTCTTAGCTTGACAATCTTAGCATCTGATTGGCTGCTCGAGTTTCTTGCCACGTTGGACTTTGTGGTAGCCACTCTGCCGTGCCCCCAGCAATTACTTTAACTAGCACAATGTGTTCATAATCAATAGAAATAATGAACAAAAGTATGAAACTGAGAACCAAACTATAATCAAACAGAATTACCCTTTGAGCAAGGGTGAAGTCTTGAGATGGGAAGCTGAAGCGGTGAACTTCCAGTTACAGGATGGTCTCTGGCCGTTCAGCAAGCATGCAGTTTAAAGGGTCAGTTCACCCAGATTAAAACAAACAAACACAAACCACGGCAGTGACATTTAGTTTGTGCTGCTCAAGCCAGAAAAAATAAATTGGAAAAACTCACCAGCGAAATGTCTTTCCATAAACAACATCCGAGTTACTCAGAAACATCTGCAGACTTCGTTCAGGGCAGTAAAGAAAAAACAGACTATTTATTTAGTAGAAAGCACTGTTGTTCCAATAAAAGCTTTTCACAGCACCAGAGTAACTACTTTCAAGTAAACCTTTTAGTGCTTTGAGCACCACAAACCAAGTTCCATTCACTTCCATCATACTGCCAGCTGCAGATGGACACCTCAAAGCTCAAATTAAACTAAGACTGTGGCTGGATATGACAAGCAGCCAATGAGAACCCTTCATTTAGTGTTTTTTGTGACCTTTAATAGCTAATTCTGTTCAAATCAATGGATATACGGTAGATGTTGTGGAGGGAATATAAAGGTCTAGTGTGAGTACCTGGAAGTGGTGACTCAGGTCAGACGAAAGCACCCTGATCAGAAGACATTTGTCCACTTCCTGTCCATAATGCAGGCGCTGTGTGTGTTTTTTGGTAACAAGACTGCGCTTCCACTTGAGAGTATCAACAAAAGCAGAAGCACAGCAGAAAGAAACTAAACTCTTGAAATTGGACTGATTGTTTTGTCATTAACCACAAAGACAGCAGCAGTCAGGCCGATAAACACTGACCACTGGCCGGGAAAGCTTTGTTTCTGTCCTCTATAATTTCACTCGACATTAATTGGCATGCTCCTATCTAAACTCTGCATTCCACCCACATGCCCTCAACTATTGTAATGTAAACTACAATTCTATTTCAGGAGAAAATTGGTCCCTTTGTGTTAGCTGAGGGAATTATGCAACAAGCAGGACTCCGCTCGTCATTTTAATTGCCACTGTACACAGAAAAAGTTCTTCTTTTCCCAACCTCGAACTGCAAAGTAGCTGTTGTTAGTCCAGAAATGAAACGTTTGAAAATGGCGAGATGTGTTTTGTGGGTGTGTGGGTGAGAGGATGGTGGTGGTGGTGGTGGTGCTGATGGGGCTTGAGCGTGTGCAGGTGACAGAAATGGGTGAGCAATGACTTCATACTGAATGGGCTTCATTTTGCTTCCTGGATATTTCCAGATTTAATTGTAACTCTTTGTGTAGCAGGGAACTCAGTCGGACACAGAAACCAAACGGGCGCAGCAAACCTTTTCTGCACTCCTCACTAATTATGCAACAGGAATGTTGCTGATGTAATGTTGTTTTGGATGAGGAAAACAGAAAAAGTGCACAGTTTGTTGCATGAAATGGTGTCGCTGCAGAAAGCTTTGCTGCAGAACAGCATGTAGCATAGTTAACCGTAATTACCAGTGAGACTTTGAAGTTTTCCTCTGCTGGGTACACAGCTTTTAAATAGTTAATAGGCAGAATCAATACACTAAGGGTCATTTGTTTTTGCTGGAGAATGTCAAAAACAATTTCTATGTTTATTATGTTTGTATTAACTCAAGGTTATTTGCAACGCAACATATTAGGGTGAATTATGTATGATCTGTATTAGAGCTCAAGTATGCCTCCATCCTGCCCTCACATAACTGAATTCCACTTAAAATTAAATGAACTCTTTTACTTTTGTGAATCGTGCACGTGTGTGTGAGCGTGCGTGCGTGCGGGTGTGGGATGTTGTCACCTTTTCTTTGTAAAACAAACCATGCAACGTGCCTCTTTAGTTAGTGAAGTGCTCTGCCACTCATCTGGAGTGTGATTCAGTTTTAATGAGATGGAAGTGAATGAGGAGCTGGCCAGCCTTCATAAAGGGAAAAAAAAAAAAAAAGCTCATTTCTCTTTTCTCATCTTTCTAAATTTAGCCGGAGCGCTGCAGCACCTTGTAGACTCTATTTGAAATGATTTTTCCCTTTTTTGGGGTGGAGTTATCATTAAAAGTTAGACTGACACCATTCAAGCTCAGTTCCACAGGGACTGCAATAGATGAGTCACTTAAAAAAAAGACCTGTGAGAAGTTAGGAACACGAATTGGGATTTTTTTTTTTTTTTTTCTTGATTTATGCACTTTCGTCATTGTTTTTATCCTTCACTCCTGCATACTAAACAGCACATATTATTAGATATTTTTTTGCCAGATAGATTTCATTATTTTTGACGCGCTCCTGTTCCTCTCACTTCGCTGCCTTGCAAACAAACGCTTTATGAAGCGCAGGCAGGTTTCTGTGAGGCGAGAGCGTCGACTCTCTGCACTCATTAGAGCTGTGGAGCTGCACAGAGCGGCTGCGTGTCATTTGACGGTGCTACAGCACCACAGCTCTTGTTTTGAAGTTGATTTGATTAACTTTCCAAGAGACGCTTAATAGGGAGCACTAATGCGTAAAAGAAATTACTGCTGAATTTAGATTTGACTTCAGTGCTGCTGACAGTTACAGGGAGGAGAATCCTTCGCGCATCATTACTGTCGGTGCTGGTGGACATGTGAGCGTTATTGGGCGGTTAGGTTAATATCGCTCCGGTGGGCGCAGGATTGTGCGCACGGTGGCCGGCGGGCACAAGTTGCAGAGCATCGACAGGAGTTTGCCACACTTGCCAGTGAGCACAGCAGTTCAGAACCAAGGACAGATCCAAACAGCTGCCTGGCAAACATGCCCAAAGTGAGCAACATCTGGACTCTGCTCGTCACATGAAGCTCCTCACGTCGTCTGTGTACTGTCGCCTGTGGAAGAGAGACGTGCAGACGTGTCCGGCAAAATACATCTAGCACTACAACCAGGTGAGAAATGATTACTTAATAACTTTGATTTGGATGCAGTGCTATTTTTTTCCTTCGTAGGCTTTCCTGCCCGACTTGCCTTTGCATTTTCAATTGTTTTTAGCTTTATAAGATTTGATCCCACAACCTCAACTTAACTGCCAGTGAATCATTTCTTATGACCAGCTGATAAAAGAGCAACATTTTCCCCAACATGTGTCTTTATTGCGCTTAAATCTCACATGGCACAGCAATCATATGTTGATTGCTGAGCCGAACTTGATGCCATTGTGTATAAACGTCAGACCATCCAACACCTGAGGGTGACTTTATATGCATTGTTGGGATAAATATGTAAAGTTGTCCCCCCCACCCCCACCCCCACTTGACCTGAGAGAACATGCAGCACAGTCCCAACTGCCTCAACTAAAAATTGCATAATCTTAAATCGCGCTTGCTCCTCTTAAACCAATCAGAGCTTTGGTTTTCAGACAGCGCCCTAAACAGGGTAACAGCATCCCGTTATGACTATAGTTGGGTTGTTTTCAGTTTTCCAACATTCGTGCTCGCTGCAATCGGCAGTGGACAAATCAATTGCATGCTGTTGTCAGTGGGCAGGATGTGATGTTGCAGCGGGATTTCTCTCAAATGCGAGAGGATGACAGTGAAAGATTGGTAATGCCTTACTGTAATACCACCACCGTGTGTCCATGAATGTTATTATCATATTATTATTGGAGCGGTGCCGCCATGGTGGCCACAGTAAATCAACAACCTGTTGTAGCCGGTTTTATCCTCAAATCTGCACTTTGTCTCTCAGCCTTGAAGTTTTCCTGGGAAGACGCTTCCAGTTGAGATATTATTAGCAGACTAAAATAATGTGTCGTTTTTGAGAGCCAAGCAGGCTGAAACCCACATTTCCCTGTTTTATTTTGATTAAATGATGCACTTGATCTATGTTCAAATTCACAATCAGCTGGCTGCTGGCCACTGCGGAGGCATCCTAATTCCTTCATCTGACAAAGTCCAGGTGGAGGGATAAACTGTGTCCCCACTGGAGATGGTATAATGATGGAGACCATTAGTGGAGTTGTGAGCTGCAGTTTTTCTCTTTTCTTTCTTTTTTGTGTTTCATGAGAGTAAATATGTTTTTTTTTTGTTGTTTTTTTTTTTTTTGCTTTGAACAGCTAGCTGTGGCCCTTTAGGGGACCATGAAAGGTCACAGTGTTAAACGGTTCAGGTGATTTGTTTTGTGCTTTAGGAAAATGGATTTATCAGAGAAATTATTACCGCCATAAATGAAAATCCTATCAGCCACGTAAACACTGGAAAACATTATTTTAGATAAATCTGATGGGACAAGTGCTGTGTTTGGGCTGTTATTACTCAACTGGCTTAATGATGTGTGATGGATTAGACACTAAGCTAAATGTCATGTCATGTATGTTCAAGAGCTCAACAAAAGGCTGCATGCCAAACAAACCCGAGGGCAAAGACTAAAGGCTTGAGGTGATGTTACTGAAATGATCAGCAGTAACGTTACATCATATTAAATAACCCATCAAACTGATTTATTTTACATGATTTTAGTGGATTTAGTGGGTAGTCCCTCACCATCCAAACCATTTCTTTGTCCAGACACGTGTGGCGTTGTATTTCTCCATAGATACGATGTCGGATCAAACATGCCGATCACCATTATTGCTGAAAGCAGTTCTTCAGTGAGTCATACATTACACATTAGCTGCATGTGGATAAAACAACAACATGATGCTCTCAAAGCATCTTAATGCTGATGTTGGTGAAATCGTCTCTGTCCAGGGCAGGCGCAGTGAAGCACGCTACCTTTTTTTCTTGAACTCGCCTTTCAGAGGGGATGTTGTGCTCAGGCGTCTGGTGAGCGAGTGACTCTCAGCTGCTGAGTGTGACAGCCGTCTAAATCAAGATGATCTTAATGAAGTCATCGAGGCCCAATAGGCGCCACTTTACAACTAATCAGAGGCTGAGATTTAACGCTCACGCTCCCCGTTTAAGATGTGTTTAAATTGTGGTAGGAAATATGGTTTTGATAGCTGTCTTTCATGCCCACTTCAGAGCCAGACTCTCCAGTATTTTTTTGCCCTTCTTAAAGGTTTAAAGAGGCTCTTTCGGACCTCCAGTCTCACTTTGACCTAGTTTGCATAGCCCTGCCTAATTGGCTGTTCCTTATTGCGCCATTAATTCACACTGTGACCTAGTCTTTGCAACCAGAAAGCCCCCATCTGCTCCAACAGACAGCACAGAGGAGCAATTAGACTCTTAATTTTGAACTCTCATGGTTACTTTCTCACCTTGGTTCTAATAATAGAGCAATACCAAACACCTGCACCTACTGTACTGTCCACTACACACAGCAGGTCTGAGACAGATTTTACATTATGACTTCACACATTATGACAGCCTCTCCGCTGGAGAGAGGGTAGTGGATTCATAAGTGTCCCACATGGTTTCCCACCCACAACCTGATGTAATATTTATCTGGGGGAATATTCAGCGTTCATTACACTTTTCCTCGTTTTCTCTCTTGTTTGTTGTTTGCGCTGCTCCTGGGATGTCACAGGATATTCTTCAAATGTCCCCGCAAAAGCATGCTTACACACAGATACACACACGCACTCACACACACACACAGGCCAGATGAACTTATCCGGGTGTAACTGCAGGAGCTGGTGGTTTTGTAACCTACCCCTGCATACCCCACTGTGGGGGGGAGGGGGTTCTGACTCTGTGAGCAGAGGAAACAGGACGTACCGGGATCGCATAAAATGACTGTTAAGAGGTTGACTAATAGCAGGACTGAAAATGCATTTGGGTCCGCAAGTGACACATTTTCAGGAAATGTTACAATGCCAGTAACAACACTGTGTGACAGAATAGGAAAAGTCACTAATAAGCTCCCCACTGCTTGTTAATGGAAAGTGGAGCGGCAGCACATCAGATTGTCCAAACTACAGCGACGGTCTGTGGGTTTTTCCAGCGTGACTCCTCTGAAATCTGAACTTGGATTTAAAACACAATCAAAACGGACACGCAGGCAATTCCCATCAAGACTAGCGCTGCTGTTACGATAAAGATATGTTGATAATAGTCCTGAAAAAAAAAAAAGTCAAAAGACTGCTTCAACCCATCTGTTTGTAGAACTTTGTGTGTGTATGTGTGCATGTGTATGTGATGAATGTGATGAATGACTGTGTTTGAAGCAAACAGGATTGCTCCCTCTCTCCCTGGGAGCCCTGTAATTGAACTGGCCCACCTCCCTAATCAGACATCATAACAGCTCCTGGTGAGACCGAAACCTGTAGCCTCCTCATGATAGGAATCCATATTAGCATACATGTCTCGCTGCCCACTTCCCTGCAATCCAACACTTATTTTTTACCCACCATGTTTCCATGGCAACCCCAGCCATCGAGGAGCACCACCATCTATGTGATATCTCGGTTGTAAGCCTGGAAATTACGCTTCACTTGAGAGGTGCCTTAAATATCTATAAATGTTTGATGTGGTCACTCGGCAGTGGTAACTCCGAGTTTGTCTTTCAGATCAAGCTGCAGTGATTATATTTCACGCTGGGATCCCAGAGAGCCTGGCTGAAACAATCTCTACTCATGTTTCACTCCAGAAACTAAGTCATAAGACTCGAGTTAGCCCAATCCCAGCCTCCTCACAAAGCTGTCTCGGGTTTAGACAGCCCAATAACTGCATTATTTGTCTGTAACATTTTTATAGATCGTATTAGGCCGAGGGGAAAAAAAGAAATCCAGAAAAAATCAATAAAAAAACTGTAAAGAACTGCTTGGAAGAGAAAGTTTAGATATAAACTGGATAGATAGATAGATAGATAGATAGATAGATAGATAGATAGATAGATAGATAGATAGATAGATAGATAGATAGATAGATAGATAGATAGGCGTCATGCCTGATCAACAGGATAATTAGTTTTTGCTTTCATTCACTCAGGAACTATCAAACATGCTGCACCCACTGAGAGAAGATCTTAAAGTGATTGGCCTCCAGACCTTGTGAACCTCTGCTCCTCTCCTCTTCAACCAGCTGAACCCTCCTACCTGATCCTGCCATGCTGAGCGTAGTCCTCTGCCCCAGGTCCTTGGCCAATTCTGCCCATTACTGGCCTCTTCACATGCTCCTGCTGGAGCTGCTGATACTAGGAGTCCTGCCCAGCATCTCCAGATTACCACCAGCAGCCAAACGTGAGATCATTTTGGATGGGGACTTGGTGATTGGAGGTCTGTTCCCAGTGCACCACAAAGGCGATGGGACGGAGGACTGTGGTAAGATCAATGAGGAGAGAGGGATCCAGAGACTGGAGGCCATGCTGCTGGCGCTGGATGAGATCAACTCCAGCGACCGCATCCTGCCCGGCCTCCAGCTGGGGGCCCACATCCTGGACACCTGCTCGAAAGACATGTACGCTCTGGAGCAGTCTCTAGATTTCGTCAGGGCCTCGCTCACCAAGGTGCACGATCCAGGCTTCATCTGCCCAGACGGCTCCAGACCCATCCAAAACGAGGTCCCGCTGGCCATCTCTGGGGTCATTGGAGGATCCTACAGCGACGTTTCTATTCAGGTAAATGATCAGATTCATTGCAAATTTATTCATCCTACAAGTTCGGTGCTTTGGTTGCGTTTGAATGCTATTACAGAAAACAGCAATACATGCAGCCCTGTACCGTACGAGCTTTCCCTAACATTAACCAATCATTTTAGTTTTCTAACCATAACCTAACCATGTTTAATTTGCCGTAACCACAACCTTCCCATCACCTTAACCACAGAGTAACACAGACTTTACAGAAAGCAAACTTTTTTTAACGAGTTTTGCAGAATCAGCTAATGCCGATGTTCTTGCAATAGGAAGGACATAGGAAGGAGGATTGCAATAACAATAGGTTTGGGAATTGTTTTTGTTTTGATTTTTCTGAAGGTTAACAGGTAGGTGTCAGTCCTGTTTCCTTTATAATCTACTCACCAATCCAAGGTCCAAAGGTTTCAACAGCAAATTCAGTCATTCCAGAGTAAAATTGCAATTTTGTGGTTTTGATGTTTTAATTAATCATTGATTGATAATATCTGCAAATATTTGAATGACTTAATGACTTCAATGACATACACTTCAATTTTAAGGATTAAGCAAATGATTTGCAACTTTAGGCATTGTTACATTACACAGAAAAGCCATACTTTAATTTATGAAACCATCCTTTCATTCATTCATTCTGACACATGAGAATGGATGAACCTGAATCTACATAAAGACTCCCTTACTCATGCCTCACACGCTCACTTCCACAAATACAGATAATCACTGAAAACACCTTGCATCTCCGCTTTTACCAAGCTGGAGGACTGAGCCTTCGGTGGGAAGAGATTTTGCTTTGGCTGGAAAAAAAAATCCACCTGGGATGATTCTGTTTGAAGCATCAGCATTCACAAAGACATCCATCTCCTTGTCAGCGACTTCATTTCTGCCTCACAAAGAAAACTGACCTTTCACACACGTATGAAAGATTGCCAGGGGCAATGTATCTGATGATAATTAATTAATTCTGATTGCCCTCACTTGCCATAATTACCATGATGCACTGGGTGAGTGAATGTGTAGGTGTACAGTAATTTGGTTACACTTTCCATTAACTTCAGTTCACAACACATTGAACACACACACACACACACACACACACACACACACACACACACACACATGCAAACATAGATTAAGCTCTATCTTGTGATTTGCAGCAAATCTTTGGAACAGTAAACTACACACATATGAAGATATTGTTAATTAGCAGTGTGTGGCCACATGTAATGCTTTAGTCACAGAGACTTCATTTGCTTTCCTAGCAATTCACATTTCAATGGTACTGCGTTTTCATGCTTGTACCTGGAGCAAGGGGTTTACTAGCTGTTTACTATTATAGCTAATAGGCATTGGCATAATAATAGCTAAAGCAAAGTGTTATACATTCCACATTTTGGTATCGTCTTATTTTTGTGAATCAGTATGATTTAGTATTAATCGTTATGTCTAAAAGTACAATTGTCACATGTTTTTCCACCAAAAGTTTTCACCAAAAATGCACTTGGTTTCCGCTGCTCTGCACCCAGCTCTGATGAAGCTTGTGACTGGCTGATGCTGTCTCTTTCCCTGCTCCCTCACTTATTCTCTCCAGTTCTGACGCCACACTGAGGATCACTTCAGAGTGGCTTGTTCGAATGGTACAATTTTATTACATTCAAACGTTAGTGAAACAACAAGGATTAGTAGTTTTGTACTATATAACATTAACACCTCTAACATCCACCCCACAATAACCCTCTTTGATAACACAAAGGATGTCAAGCTGTTTACTGTGAAAATGTTGTGAGGGGAAAAACATGTGCTGCATGCAACAATTACACATACACATGACTAATGTGGACTAATTTTCACACGACATACACTAAGCAAAACATGAATATTTTATGTTGCACCTGAATGTGCTGATGACTGAATCACTGCTCATGAATATGCAGCAGTGTTTATGCTGATCAGTGTACCTACGACTGTATAGAGACAACATTAAAAGCCATGAGCTGCTGAAAACACTCAGTTCACGAATTACTCAGTTTTAGATGTCGGGTGCAAGATGTATTGACACCGATGATTCCAGTGATTCCCAGCAGTAAGATGGGATTTTGGGTGGTGAAATGTATTTCATTCCATAAATAACACGACTTCAGCCATGTATGCAGGGCTGAAGTCCCAGCTTGTTAATTCTATGCACTTACAATGCCAGACCTCTCAGGCATCAGAAGTCACATTAAGGACAAGTAACAATGTCCTTGTGTCATACTAATGATGAAAAAGTACATATTAATCAGACCATTTATACTTGATAAGCAGCTGTAAAATATTTCCCAGCATTCTGCACCCACTGCAAATACACCTGTTTTTTTCTGTTCCTTAAACATCCACATTCCTTTGAAAATATATTGCTTGTAAAGGAATAGTTCATGTTGTTAGTTCATGTACATGTTAAATATGAAGCTCCAGCCAGGAGCATAGCTTAGCCGGAAAAAAGAAAAGTCCAAAAGTAAAAATATCCTTATCAGCCCCTCTAAAGGTCACCAATTTATCTTGTTTGTTTCATCCATACAAACAACCAAGTGGTAAAAACAACAAGATGTGGTGTTACATATGCTGTCTCCTGGCTGCAGCTAATGCATAGATATTAACAGAAATGTCAAACTACTTCTTTGAACAACCTTTCATTCCCTTCAGGTTGTTTTTTTTCTTTATACACACTTTTATAACCTATTAAGGCTCTACATACATTTTAGTTCTTGACTTAAATGTGCTATATGTACAGACCTCATAACCAAATCTTGTGTAATTCTCATTGCTCTCCTTTTGGAGTGTGGGACTTGGACTTGTATTTGATTTATAATACCTCTAAAGCTCCACATATATGGGAGACACTGATTGCTTGAATAAGTTGAGTGCTGCAGCCTCTTCGACTGTGATTCCCTTGTTAATGTCTGCAAAAGCAATGTCAGAATATGGTCCAACCTTGGAGATGTTTGCTGGGAGTCTAAAATGATCCTGAATGCGTCGTGTCATGTAGCCTGCCATGTTGTGATCGTTTAAGCCCCATTGAACACAGGACTCCTTTGCTTTGGAAAGGAGTGAATAATATGAATCCTCTTCTCTGGTAATGTTGACGATGCTTTGACAAAAGAACAGCATGTTTTCAAGAAGTATGAAAAGGACTGTGTGTGTGTGTGTGTGTGTGTGTGTGTGTGTGTGTGTGTGTGTGTGTGTGTGTGTGTCTCCCTGTGAATGAGTCTTCAACGACCACACAGTCCCAAAAGTTCAAAAAGAAACTCGCTGCTTTTGAATGTTTTTGTATGAAATTGAATACATACCTCTAGCATCACTACACTCAACAGTCTCTTTGTTCACTTCCTGGACACTATAATGAGTTGAGCCGTGAGAGCGGAGAGAAGCCCATGGTGGGATTTTTCAGAGAGGTCGCTGATTTACACAGTCCCTATTTATCCCAGAGAAGCACTTTGTGGAGATGAAGAGCATTAGACAACTGAGGAAGACAAGAAGTGCCAGGGACGCTCCTGGGGAAGTTAGAGAGGAGCTGCTTTTCCCATCTGTGGGGTGCATCTCCATTGGCTGGCAGAGACGTGTCCACCTGCGTGCGGAGAGGAGGCTGACCGGGGCCAAGGACGAGATGTGGGAAAGATGGTGGGAGACGAGCCAGTTTCTCTGCAGCCTCAAAAGGATTCTTTCATAATTAGCCCAGCAACATTTAGGAGGCTTTCATCTTCGTCTTAATCATCCCGGTGTATATTGTCGTCCTTGTCTTCTCACTGTTTCTTCTCTTTTTGCTGGAAAGCACTTCTTTATTGCCATCTGGGACGTTCGCTGTATAGAATCGGCCATGAATGATGACTCAGTCCTAACAGCCTACACATTTTACAGTTATTAATTTAACCTAGCCCATAATGAAAAAAGAACAATGAAATCATTTTGAGCCATTCCCACACTTTCCCTGCAAAAATAACATTATAAGGAAGATTTGTATCTGCAAATTCATAAGCTGCTACACTTTCACACTCACACAATACAAAGCTGAAACCTGCTTGGAGGCATAATCGCAACTTTTGTCTTCAACATGCAAATAAGTTTTTTGAAACTGTTGCACATACTTCAATAATTTAACACACATGCACACAAAGAAGAAAAGCCAAGTGTGTTTCTGGTAATAATGACTTAAGAATTAGCAAATCCTTGCAGAACACTTCAACAGCCTAAACATGAAATGTATCCCCGCTGTACGAGCCGTCCTCCCTTCAGGCGATATTGTTGTTGAGAATCTAGGATCCTAAAAATTGAACATCCTAAAGTTCATATTTCAAAAAACACCCACTAAATCCTTTTTGACAAGACAACAACACATTAGACAAGCTCTGCTGTAGCACAGCCGAAGCTGCGGGGAAGGTCCTCAATAATTTGAGGTTATAAGAGTTCATATCTGTCCAGTATATATTGATGTTTAATATTTTTGCTTGGTGGTGGTTTATTAAGTCTGTTGATGTGTCGTGCGGAGGAACTTGAGAAGCCTCTGTCTTTATTGTGTTTCCGTCTTCACAGATTGCGTCGGGCGAAGAAAAATCCTGCTTTGGTGTTAACTTCAAAAGGGTCTTGTTTATCATGTGATATTACAGCTGAATCCCCCCTCCTGCCTAGCTCTTCCTCCTCTCCTCTCCTCTCCTCTCCTCTCCTCTCCTCTCCTCTCCCAGAGACTGTTATTTTTGAACTGGAAGTTTTATCACATTCACAGCTCAGCTCCCTAATTAGCACTTCAGAATGTCATTCAAAGTGAAGGAAAACATTGTAATGACTTGAAGGTTGGTTAGAGTCAAGACCCACGCGGTCAATAATATTACTAGCCTATCGATTTCCAGACGCACTTCCCTTCATCTTGTCTGTCTTAGAGCTGTTGTGTTTTTCACACGGCATCACAGGAATAAATTACCGGTCTTTGCTCAGAACCTGTGGCTGTTATTTAGAACTGTGTTTAAGACTGCCTGACAGGAGCACAGCACCCCAGTCTCAATAGCGGTAAAAATTACTGGCCTTATCAAGTTGATTTCATAAGTGCTAGAGGCCAGAAGTGATATTTCAAAGCTTTAAGCTAAGCAGATGATAAAGAGCATCATTTTTCACAGATATATCCTTGTACTTGAGGGTGGCTGGAAAGGTCGCTCTTGTGCTGAGCATTGTTTTGCTGGTGGGAGGAAATAATAGGTAGATGTAAGTTTAATGTGAAGAATTGTCTCCTCCTGAAATAGCACATGCAAGCAGATCAACACACACATTTCTTTCTGCCGCTGCGTTCCTGACAACAGAAGCGTACATGAATAGATGCAGTGTGGTCATATGTATGAAGCTTACCTGTTTACATGTGCATCTGCTGCTTTGAATATCTTATCATCTGTTCAGGCCTTTGTTGTATGTTTGCTTCTGTGTTTGTGTCTGTGTGTGTGTGTGTGGGTTCTGTGGGTGGGTGGGCGTCTGCAGATGCAGCGCACATAAAGCACATTGACTTGACTTGTGAAGATGCCTTGCCTAGCCTTGCCTTCACTAAACAATACCACACATGAGATCACATCAAATTCTGAAATCAGGCCAAAAGATACTTTGTGTTGCTGCCCACATCTTCAAAACAAAATATGTTTTCACATCCTGTCTCCTCTGGGTTATGTTTATATATTACTAAAGTGTTGTCACCAAGTGTGGGCTAGCAAACGTAATCGCTGCCTGTATTATGATGCAAGTTTTTTTTTGAGTGAATGAAGCGCCATGTTTGTATGTTCTGATAAGGGGGGAGGTGGTCAGGCTGGATGAGACGGATCACCAGTCTATTACCTGACAATCACACTCACATCTATAGGCAACTTCCAGAGGGGTAAATAGTTAAAACCATAACACATCAAAACACCCTGCCACACATCGAGATCATCATGATGTATGTTCAGCAATCATATTATATGATTACTCTGTTCAGACTTAACCTCTTCAGACAACAATGTAAGTTCCTCTTGATGACAATATACCAATTTATAAGTAAAGGAGGGTGGAAGGATCCAGTGAAGCTGCTTCAGATCTAAAAAAATCCTCATCAGCAGCAAAACAGGCAGCTGATCCAGCAGATACATGAGAAAATGGTACCGATATTGAACAGTCCACACTGCCATTGGACTTCTGCTGTTTCAGCCATCTGACTACAGCAGGATTTCACTTTGAAGCTGTTTGCTCTCAGTGAATGTTTGGATCAAAACTCAGAGCGCTGCATATATTAAAACAATGCAAACCTGTCATTGCCTTTGACTACCGCTTTCTTATATCATGGAAGTATAACATATTGATTCCAAGATCTTTGCATAACTAATGCCACTTCACATAGAAGTGGCATTATCTTGGCATTTTGTTTTTATCTTGGGTGTATTTTGGCATCCAGGAGAACAAAGAGTTAGCTCTCTCAGCATTTTTACAGTATTATTTCCCTCCTCACTTCATTTTGTGCACAGGAATAATTTCTCATCTTCAGAAATTGAACTAGATTATTCCCAAATTAGACCAAACACAAGCTTGGCATGTATAATTTGGCCTGCTGCAACATCTGTGTTTCTTTTTGAAATTAAATGGCATTTTAGTACCACACTGAGAAGAAATATTATGTTTAGGTAAAAAGCACATCACTAAATCACATATTTTCTATTTTGCCTCAGAATTGAATTACTCTATTGAATAACTTTGCAACTAGATTAATTAATATCATGAATAAACACATCTCCTCACAGTGTTGCCTGTATGTCATTATATGTGCACAGTGATGGATGTACTAACACTTCTATGCTTCATACTGGACATTTATTTGCTATTTATTGCAATAGGTACATCTTATTAATGTAATTCAAATGCAGTCCATTAAACCAAACTTGGTCACGGTGTGCATTATATCCATTATGCATAACATGTATTTCTGGACCTTTGGTAAGTGGCTTGCTGGTGCACTGTACATCCTTAAGGTTCACTCTGCATGCCATCTACTGTATCCACTCTAGGGTTCAGCTTGACAGGAACCTCGGGGACATACAGATGGACTTTTCATGTTGAAAAAAATCATGACAGACACATGAGTAAGAGACTGCCCATGTTCCAGCTGTCACATATCTTCCCTCAATGCTTCTGCTCCTTTGAAGAAACACTGGCCTCGAATCCCATAATACTGCTCCTCATGATGCATCTTATATGCACCATATCAAGCACTCACTTCAAACTTAGCTACAGTAGAGCTGTGGTTTCGTTAGTCTAAAGACGATGATCTGAGGAGCTTGACAGTGTTATTTGTGTGTAGTCTTTTTTCCTACACTGCAAAAACATGGGGCAAAAAAGCTATAAAACAGGTGAAATATTGCCTAAAATAAGCAAAAATATCTGCAGACAGGAGGAAAATTTCACTTATCAAGATATTGTAAACATGTAAAAATGTTGAGTCTCAAAGACCCACAGTTATCTTAAAGCCAGACTAAAAACAAGGACATTTGTCTGGACCCAAAGAAACTCTGACTTTGTACTTGTCAGTGTTGACCAGCCAGCTTTGTAATTGTGGAAGTTGTTGGTTCATAACTCATAACCAGTAATAAAATCTCAGTAACAAGATAATTAAAGACAAAAAAGCTTCAAACAAGTGAAATGCTCCAACTCAGAAACTGCCTGATTAGAAGATCTGTATGGTCAAATAAAAAACAAGCATATATTGCTTTTATACAAGATATTTCATCTTACTTAGATTTGGCTTTTTATACTGAGTATTACTTTACTCTTAAGTGCTTATGTTACATTGTGCATGGGCTGTTTGTCATGTAATACACAGAGGAGAGAAACTGTGCTAAAAGTGAGGGAGAGAGCTAAGGGACCTATAAATGAGAACCTTATAAATGTTTTCTTTTTGACATAAATAAATGCATTTCTTTGTTCAAAGATCTGCTCCAGATGTTGTAAGTAAAGACACTGTTTTAAGAAACTGAAAAATACTTAAAACAGACATAGACACTGTCTCTTCTCACTGTATGCTCATCAGTTGCAAACTGTAAGTTGGGACATCACAAATCCTGCTCGTATATATGCAGATGTGTTACACCGAGATTTTAAGGTGATCTTAAAGAAACTTTCTCCCGTCAGCAGTTAAAGCTGAAAACAGCAAATAAATCATTCTGCACTGTAGTGGTCAATTATCAAAGTAAAGGAACAGTAAGCAAAACAAAAACTCAGCAGAGGAGGTCAAGATTTTAAGCCAGGTAAGTTTCTCTATGTTGCACCTTTCATCAACAAAGCAATTCAAAGTGCTTTACATATGACATAAAGGTTATTAAGACGGGATATAAACAAAATACAAGACAATATAAAAAGACACATAGATAGGATTTAAAAGAATAAAGCTGAAAATGAAACTAAGATAAAATGGAATAAAACAAATTATACAGGAGAATAAGAATTACAGAGCAGTTCCAGTGCAGTCAGAGATGTGAATAAATAGTACCAAATTGAATTTTATAAAAAGCAGATCACATCCAGAGAAAACAGCTATTTAATTTAAGTCTACTGTGAAGCTGGCTCTGCACTCAGAGTCTCTCGTGGACATGAATGTTTAAAATCTGAATAATAGGACACAATCTACAACATTGTAATACAATATGAATTAAATGATATTAACTAACTCTTCCTCTTATTTTACACTTTGGTCAAAACCCTCTAGGATTATTGTCTGTGATGTTTTCTGTTCCAAATATTCAGTGACTAAAAACAAAATTCATCCCCTGAATTATGTAGTTTTTAGTCTGGGGCGAGACTTTTAGTCCCTGTCTGCTAAACAAAGCACTGAAATTAATGGTAATCAGCAAAATCCTTTCTTGACATATTGTGACATATGGTATTTGTAGGGTATTAATCTCTGTGTGCAATATTATGCAATCACTGCAGTAAATAATAGAGTGTGTTCTCTATTACTGCCTGCTGTACTGTGGAGAGACTCCAAATGGACATTTTGGGTTTAAAGTAACACTGAAGAGAAGGAGGCGTACATAGAAGGAAGCATTATAGAAAATAATCACTGTTGCACTAATGAACCTACTAAATAATGGAACCAAAACAAGACCTTAAATGCATAGTGTATTGCCATAATCAACATGATATATTAGATATAACATGTGACGCTAATGAGGTCATTAATCTAATTAATGTGCTGATTTGCAGTTCGCACTTTTTTGTGTAAACTACTTGCCCTCACACAACAAATGGGCAATATTTAGATAATTTCTACATCTCAAAAGAGTAGTCATTTTAAAAAGATTAGTTTATATAGTTAATATGAAAATATATGCAAGTGGGTGCCTTAAAATCTAATTAGACACCTCATACAGGGAGGCTGTGGTGTGAATTTGCCTCTCTCATGTATTATTTTTTGATACTGTGGTCCAAGCTTTAGCTCATTTGGGGACCACATTTGGATTTTAAACCAGTGGACCGTGAAGAGCATCTAATTGGTGCCTCAGATTACTGCAGTTGTGATCCAAACAAGCTAAAGTGGTTTGTATCTTTACTAGGGATGAGTTCAGGTTAGGACAAAGTCAAGAGTTTAGGCATAGCATCTATTGGTTCTGATTGTGTAAGTCTTAAATAAATTAATGTCAAAGTGTTGGATAAGCTCCTTGCAAACTGTACCATCTACTAGAGTGGCAGTACTTAATTAAGAAATTAAGTTTTGAGTTTGTGGAGTCTCATGCAACAAGAGTACATTTACAGTAAGATACCCCTGAGCCATTGCTGTGGTTGTGTTCTTATGTGACTTGTTGATGGAGGCAGCGAGAGGAAAGTATCGCATGAGGACGAACAGACGGTTACTGTCACACACTCCAGTGCCGTCCTGAAAGGTGCGCTGTCAAGCTTCTCCAAGAATCTATTGATGAGGGCCAACTGCTTGCCTGAAAACCCTGCAAGAGGAAACTACCTTAATACCATGCAGGTGTGACTGACTGAGTCAGTGAGGCTGCTCGCATGTTAGCCTGCTGCATACAAAATACAGTATATATCCTAGGCAACATAAATGAATCAGTACATGCAGGGATCCAATCAGGCTTCCCCATACACTAACAACGGAAATCACATCTCTTAGTGGGTAATTTGATGAGACCTTTGCCCTACATTTGTTGAGAAGCAGTGGAAGGCTACTGCCGGGTGCAGTGCGCTTGTCTAAATACATCATATTTACTCCATTCAACCCCTCAAGAGCTTATAGTGCGCCTGTGTTTTCTGCGGGCTCTTGTCTTTCGGGTGTTTTAGCTAAAGGAGGTTAAGCACACGGCCGCTTGCAGATCAGGGTTAATGTCAGTAATTTCTGAGGCAAAACAGAGTGCATGCATATACAGTGCTAAGTAGTCTCCTCTGTCTCAATCCAGTAATGTATGCTTACAAATGCTTCACTTTATATCAAGGCTGGCCATAGCAATGAAAAGGTGAATGTGTCTGGAAGAGATAACTGTGCCATCAGAGCAATGCAAGAAACCTCCTGCAGGAAGTAAAATGAAGAAAAAGAGGCCTTAGCCATGCAAGTAGCATTGTGAGGTCGTATTTATACTGTAAACACAGTCGTACTTTTTGAGTTAATGCTGAAATGCTCAAAATGACAATGCTAACATGCTGGCCAACAGCCAAGATATTGGACAGATAAAAAAAAACATTCTTGACGGAGGAGCTAGACGAAAGGTTAATTCACTCCTCGGGGACATGAATGTATGTGCCAAATGTCACGGGAATGTAACCAATAGTTACTGAGTGACATCTTCAGAGCATGCAACACATGCAGAAGATCCTAGTGCACATATCGTATGTAACACTCAAGATTTATGATATCACAGAAAGGATTGATAGCTCTGTTGAAGTTTTCGAGGGTTGTGTTGAGTGAGCTGTAACAGAGAACTGTACTTTTAATAGGACTCGGTTTGAGTGTGGAGGCTTCCAATTACATCCATGGGGATACCATTGTTTGGGAAGCCTCCAGGCATACAATGATGCTTGAGGGACGAGGTAGTCATATTTAAACTCATGGGTATTCACTAATCACCACCGTGTCTCATGAGGAATCCCTCCAAATGACGAGTTTTCACCAGCTCTCTGTCATACATAGCTCTGTAATGCTGTGTGGGAAAATAATTGCAGTGGTTTTAAGTTATAACTGTCGCACAATAATTTCTGCAGGCTTGTGTCCAACACGAATGCCTGGCTGAGTTTTCAGTCAAAGATTATCATCCACCCCCGTTGAACTCACCGTCAACTATCATCCCGACAAGGAAATCAATACATTTGTCTGGGATAGGTGGGCATCATAATGTCGGACAGAATCTGTCATGAGATTTTAATGACTTCACAGAATGTCACTCGAGAAAGCAGCAAAACACACTGATAAAATTCTTATCACCGGGCCATTGTTGCTGTTGTTATCTGGCACTATCTGTGAAGGGATCTGTGGCATTGGCTGCTGGTGATGTGGATCCCTGACAGAGTAAACAGTGTGAGATAGAAGAACGTTGAATTGTCGCTGTTTTCGCTGCCAGTCTCCACCACAGAGCTGGAGCACAACAGACAGCAGCTCCACTTCACCAACAGACCCGATCTATATCTACAAGTTTAAAAGCAACAAGACTTGAGAGATTTGAAATCCAGCATTGCAGCATCTTGGTGACTCGAAATTGTCAGCTATCATAGGTGCAATTTAAACCACAACAATATGTTGTGCTTGCCAGCAGCACAAACACCTGCAACTGTATCACTCTAAATCTGTTAAAGTGGAATAATCAATATTTCTAGAATAACTGGATAAAATGTGAAATGTGAAAGTTGTCACTTGTAGAAGCAAAGCCAAAGGTAATTATCACCAGCTGTGCAGCTCCCCTCTGCTCTGTAGAGCTTTAGAATATATTTCAGCTCAGTGTTTTGGTTTTCTGGCCTGCAACTTCACTGTTTTGGTTCACTTTCACCGTTCTGCTTAAGTGCCAAATATTTCTCTCAGGAGTTAGTGGAGACCGAAACAGAGCTAAAGGGGGAGTGAGGTGGCCAGAAACATGACTATGAATGATGGCAATGCTGGATGTATAAATGCCATATTAACTTAAAAGGTCCTGATACATCAGTGTTCACAGCTTATTTCTGCTGCCCATAAGTTTTCAAAAATATGTTACTGCATGTTTAAAGAATGTTCTCGTTGAACTTAATGGTTTTAAAATGCCAATGGGGGGAATAACGACAAGCCAACTAGAATATTAATAATAATAATAATTAATAAGTATTAATGAGCTTCTATGAATGACATTAGCCCTGCAATTTATAAAGTATTCTGCAGGTATTGCTACTAAAATTAGTACTGCTAAAATTTCTCAAAATATAGCTTGTAGGACATCATTAAAAAAGTTTTCTCAGGACATTCTGGTGAGCAGTAAGATGCATACCATGGAGCAACAAAGTCCTTCATTTGATTCTAGTAGGGGTCAGGATAAAGGAAGTATGAAATGAGGCTTTACAACAATATGATGAATATTTCCTTCTCTTTCTCCAGGTGGCTAACCTCCTGCGATTGTTCCAGATCCCTCAGATCAGCTATGCCTCCACCAGTTCAAAGCTCAGCGATAAGAGCCGCTATGACTACTTTGCCCGGACCGTGCCCCCTGACTTCTACCAGGCCAAGGCCATGGCTGAGATCCTGCGCTATTTCAACTGGACCTATGTGTCAACTGTGGCATCAGAGGGCGACTATGGCGAGACGGGCATTGATGCCTTCCAGCAGGAGGCCCGCAGTCGCCAAATCTGCATCGCCACTTCAGCCAAGGTGAGCCGGTCCATGAACCGCCAGGGCTATGACAATGTGATCCGCTCTCTGCAGCAGAAATCCAATGCCAAGGTGGTCATTCTGTTCACCCGCAGCGAAGATGCCCGTGAGCTGCTGGTGGCCGCTACTCGCATGAATGTCACCTTCACCTGGGTGGCAAGTGATGGATGGGGAGCACAGGAGAGTGTGGTGAGAGGCAGTGAGGCCGCGGCAGACAGGGCTTTCACCATTGAGCTGGCCTCCTACCCAATTAGAGAATTTGAAGACTACTTCACCAAGCTGAACCCATACACCAACACAAGAAACCCATGGTTTAAAGAGTTCTGGGAGCACCGGTTTGGCTGTAGCCTCCAGGAACCTGGCTGCAGTGAATACAGCCTACGAGATGGAACTTTTGAGCAGGAGTCCAAGATCATGTTTGTGGTAAATGCAGTCTACGCCATGGCCTATGCTCTGCACAACATGAGGCAAACTGTATGCTCCAACACATCCAAGGTCTGTGATGCCATGAAACCGGGTAACGGCAAGAGGTTCTACAAAGAGTTCATCTTGAAAACTAAGTTTGAAGGTAGGCATAGCAGTGAAAGCAAACACAGACAAAATGTTTCTCTCAAATAAGAATTTGTTACCTTGGTCAAATGAAATTGGAAATAGCTAAGAATGGGATTCAATTCTTTGTGAACATTTTTAATGTAAGGCAAAGAGGGGGTTACGAACAAGCATGTCACTGGATTAAGACTTCAAATGATTTCCTCTGCAGCACTGAAAAGGGATTTGTAATTATTCAATTAGCAAAAATAATGTATTAATTAGCATGGAGGAATCAGTGGGAGGGCAAACTATCTAGAACATACTATTCTGAGAGTGGGTGTTGGTCGGATGAATGAATACTCACATTTAGATGAATTTAAATGGCAGTGTTTTGAGTATTTACTGTAATTTAGGAATTATATGCCAGCACAGTGAACTTTTTCAATGTTTCTTTTTAATGTTTTTAAGCATCAATAAAAATGAGTAGAATGTACAGTACCATTATTGTTGTCCGTAATATATACACAAATTCACACAATTTAATTAAATTGCAAAATCAATTGTACCCTTGAAGTCTTTTTATGTTCTGTATTCTTTGTCTCATTGTCTCAAGACTTATGGATATGCGTTTTTTTTTTAAATCCTTTACAGTAGTTTTAAGTCAACGTTTTTGTATATTTGTCTCCCACCAGCTCCATTCAGACCTTCAGACGGAGAGAACATGGTGCGCTTTGACTCTTTTGGCGACAGCATCAGCCGCTACAACATCTTTCATTACCACAAAGAAGATGGGAAGTTCATCTACAAGAAGGTTGGCTACTGGGACCAGAACCTGACCCTGAACACCTCCCTAGTACCCTGGCGTGGCCTCGGACCACCCACTTCCCAGTGCAGCGACCCCTGCAGGAAGAATGAGGTGAAGAGCATGCAGCCAGGAGATGTGTGCTGCTGGATCTGTATCCCCTGCCAGCCCTACCAGTACCTGCAGGACGAGTTCACTTGTGCTGACTGCAGCTTTGGTCAGTGGCCCCTGGCCAACCTGACGGGCTGCTATGATCTGCCTGAAGAATACATCCGGTGGGAGGATGCCTGGGCCATTGGGCCTGTCACCATATCCTGCCTTGGTATACTCTGCACTCTGTCTGTAGTCGGCCTGTTCTTGAAGCACAATGAAACACCTGTGGTTAAAGCGAGTGGACGTGAACTCTCTTACATCCTCTTGTTGGGAGTGCTGATGTGCTACCTTATGACCTTCATCTACATCGCCAAACCCTCCACTGCTGTTTGCACCCTGCGCCGACTGGGTCTCGGCACCTCATTTGCAGTGTGTTACTCAGCTCTTCTAACCAAGACCAATCGTATCGCTCGTATCTTCAGCGGGGTGAAGGATGGAGCCCAGCGGCCACGCTTCATCAGCCCCGCCTCCCAGGTAGCGATCTGTGGGGCTCTTATCTCCTGCCAGCTGCTGGTGGCTCTTATCTGGCTGCTGGTGGAGGTGCCAGGGGTTCGGAAGGAGGTGAGCCCAGAGAGGCGAGACGTGGTCACCCTCAAGTGCAACAGCAGGGACTCCAGCATGCTCATGTCACTTGCCTACAACTGCATCCTCATCATTCTCTGCACTGTCTACGCCTTCAAGACGCGAAAGTGCCCTGAAAACTTCAACGAGGCCAAGTTCATCGGCTTTACCATGTACACCACCTGCATCATCTGGCTCGCCTTCCAGCCCATCTTCTATGTCACAGCCAGCGACTACAGGGTAATTATCTATGAAACTGAGTGTTTAGAATTTAGATTTCTAGAAACTTCTCAAACCCATTGCTGTGGAATAATGTATACATAGTCTATAAACTGACTATCCCTAGTGTGTTTATCCTTCCTAAAGGAGAAGGTGTCACTTGCAGATTCCATTTGATCAGCGTCACCCAGACCCATGAAAGCACAGGCTTTCTTTTCATGTGGCTTGAAGGATCTTTCAAGACAAGAACAAAGACAGATCAGGCTGGAGTATACAGATAGAAATAATTAATGACAGTCAAACTGATTCATTGAATCATGGCTTTACTAAATGCTAAGTGACACATTTCAGGTGCAAAAGATGAATTATGAAGATTTATTACAGTTTTTCATATTAGATACCAAGACTAAATCACAGCTGGCCCTACATAGTGAACTCAGTAAAAATAATTGTAAGCATTGACACCGTGTGGCACCGTGTCCCTAATAGTGAGAGGAAATATGACATGTCTGCTGCAGAGTTGTCACAAGGGGATAAAGTTTTGCAGCCTCTACACAAATGACTAAAGGCTGCATTTACCTTGCATCACACAAATGGCAATGAATAAATGGGCTGACTATATGCATAACTATTACTGCACTTGTCTGAAATGCTGCAACGGGCCAAAAATTAGAATATACATTTTGTTTTTCCCAGAGTAGAAAATTTATAGCTGTAAGGATGAATTAATATCTTTCTCCATGCAGTGTAGAATAAGACGAACAAGACTAAAACAATGGGCATCAAGCTGACAGACCATGCAAGTTATGAGTCCTGGTGCCTTAGGCAGACCCAAGGGTACTGCCACAGCATTTGGTCAGCAACAAGGCCTTTGTTGTGCAAACAGATGGCGGGGGGGGGGGGGAGGTCCAGGATCACACAAGCTTTGTATCATCATGAGGTACCTCAGGCTTTTCATGTCTGTGGTGATCAGCCTTCCTGGCACCCAAACCGTGAGCCGAAAACCTTTACTTTTCCTGATTCCTAGTGGGATATATGAGGCCGGCTGAACATTGTAGAATATAAAGCTTCATAGTGAAGGGGCAGCACACACAGTAATTGAAAGAATGAGAGGTTTGGCAGTGCAACAGAGACCTTCATGCTTTGGATCTGTGTGACACCAATAATAATGGCTGAGGGTTCAGTTGCCACATTTCAAATTAGGGTTGGATAGCACAGAAATATTCTAATGAGAGACTAGCCTTGTTGCCCAGTGAATCATGATGAACTCAAGGTTTCACAGATGGTTGCAGATTATTCTCTTATGTTCAGAAACCTTTACGTGTAAATGATTTCAAATCTTCTTCTCCTGTAATTTTCATTCCTCTTGTTTGATCAAGAGTCAACATAATCACTATAGAAACAGTCCTTGCCTGAATTATGTGCACTGTATACTGGTTAATTATACATCAGTTGATGTGTTTGTTTTTGAATAGACACATTCCAGTAAATTAAATCATAAAAGACACAGAAAGTGCCCAACTGATTGCAACTAAGTATTTGATGATTTGAATGATTTTCTTCCCTGTCAGTTTTACACACACACACACACACACACACACACACACACACACACACACACACACACACACACACACACAGCAGCAGCAGCAGCACGTCCTGTTGGTGCTTCAGAATTATTCATATAAAGAACTGTTAAATGGCTGGAAGAGATAAGGAGCTGCAGACAAAAGACAAGTGAAGTAGTGTTACCCGCAGGCTTGACGGCGTTTTCACCAGTTATTTTTGTAGTCGATATGTTTGAGGACTTCTCATATTTCTGCAGCATTATTGTTGTTGTGCGGCATGTTTAGGAGGGATTTCACTTCATGCTGTGGTTCTGCAAATAGAAGTTCCTAGACTGCAGGGGTAACCAGTGGGGTGGGAAGAGCTGGTGCTCAGGAAGATGACCCCAGCAGTCAGCTCACATTAGCAGCTGAAATATGACTAACCAGGCCCTGACTTTCCAGGATAGCCAGCTGTGCTTATTTCACATTCTTCCTCTTTCCCTCATATTCATGCACATCCAGATACACAATTAGAATTGCTAACATTCATAATTGCAAACTTCACACACATCCACATTTAATTGGAAATGGAAATGTGGCTAATAACTCTCGAATAATATGAGCATGAAACATGAAAATGACATGAGAGATTTCTGGTTTTGGTTTTGATGGGACTGCAGGATACAGAACCTTTTTGCAAATTTAGGATAAATCCTCTAAATTTAGCAAGTGTAGAAGCAACTAAATGTAGTTAAAGGGCGTGATCTGACATATAATCAACTCAACATCATTAAACTAAAAAAACAAAGTGTGTCTGACCCTTGACCAAATATAATTCCCTACAACATTCAAGCCAGGAGAGCTAAGCAAGTTAATATTGATCATCTAATTAGTTATTTATTTGTATTACATGATAATTATGTGTTATAATTGGGTGATTAAGATGTGGTTGGAGAGATGAAGGACGAGAAGATAATGTGTGTGACCCTGATGTTAAGCTGGGTGAGCTGAGAGGAGGAGGGGGAGGGGAGGAGGAGGAGGAGAGGTGTTTTGTGTGTTGAAAGACAATGATACGATGAAGAGCACATAGGGTGCACAGTATATATCTGACAGGACGGTTGTGATTGCTTTGTGAGTGATTTTTTTAAAAGAAGGAATTGAAAAGATGGGATAATTGATTTGAGAATAAGCATTAAGAAGGGCAAGATTGGATTTAAGATTTTGTGAGTAACCAGAGCAGAAAACGAATAAAACTGCGAGTGATCTGATTGGATCAAAGGCTGTAGTGAAGTAACAGGTGTGTGTATGTGTGTGTAGGTGCGTGTGTGCAGAGTGCCGGAGCCAGGTGGCCTTTGAACAAACGTCATTAGTCCTTTCCAAGACCAAAGTAGAAAACCCAAGTGCACACTAAAATATTCATCATCATACACTCTGTCGCTCTCTCTCCTCACAGGTGCAGACCACCACCATGTGTATCTCCGTCAGTCTGAGCGGTTCGGTGGTTCTCGGCTGCCTCTTTGCCCCCAAGGTTCACATCATCCTGTTTCAGCCCCAGAAAAATGTGGCCTCACTCCGAGTCACAGCCAACCGCTTCAGTGCCACAGTGTCTGCATCTGCCTCCGCTCCCAGCTCCAGCTACTCGAAAGGTACGAGTATACACTGCATCTGGTCCTCATTGCTCTGCCCGGCACTGTGCAAAGAAAATGTAAACACAAGCACAAAGACATCTGTTTGCAATTTCAGCAGCAGCCTAATGTAGCAACAGTTAAGGTCTCCAAAATAGGATGTAAGCAATAACAGTGCAATCAACAAGAGAATTGCGACCTGACTTGCAATATTTTCTAAAACACCACGAAATGGTGGTGCAGTACCTTATTGCTACATGTTGCATTTGTTCCAGAGCTTTTTACATTTTCATTTAATGAAACAGGACTATAAGCACAGAAACCTGAGGATGAAGTTTTTTCCCTCTGGTTTGCATCAGTATGGCTAAGCAATTAAAATCCTGCCATTATGTTTCTTTTCATGTTGGATAAGTCTTATCTAAGGCTTACTAATAAAGTGACAGACTATCTCACAGCACAAACGTCATAAGTAAGCACAGACATAGAGTTTGAAAGTGCACCGAGTGTAACTTTTAGTCCAAACTACAATTGTGCATTTAAAGGCTAAACACTAGTTTAACTGTTATTACTTCACCATGACTAAAGAAGTCTGAGTCATGTAAAAATAATGTTTGATATAATGCTTGAGAGCCTGGGGGGGAGGAAGTATTCCAAGCTTTTATTGATTATTGGTACTGATACATTCACACGTGTTAGTGGCATTGTGCTGTTTTAGCTTGCCAAGCTGGAGCTAATTGTAATAGTGGTGAGTGGTTTAAAGGTATAATGTGTAAAATTTCCACATTAAAATGTCTAAAAATGACTCGACCTACGTTATTTATTTTGTTGGGCCGTGTATTTACATGCATACCAAATGTTTCCAGCAACGTTTAAACCCAGAGAAATCAATATTTATTCAAGCTAATGGTACGTTTTATGTGGTCGCCTGTCAATGGAGACACTTCCGAGAGCAGAAATCACATACTGTACATTTAATCTGTAATAATGGTTCACATTTTCAGTGTTAACCAGCAAGTACTTGTCAAATACAGTAAATGCGTAATAATAAATGGAGTAGAAATATAAAATAACAGAAAACAGAAGCACCAAGATATTGTACAAGTGCCTCAAAACTGTAAATACAGTACTTAAGAGTCATTCTTGTGAATTATTTGGACCTGTGGAAGAATCTGAACCCACCCAGTGTGGACCTGCAGAGCCCATGACTGTCCATTTCCATAATTCTGTCCACAGCTTTTATCTCTGCTTTACAGTTTTGTTTGCTAGCAGTGGAAAAACTCTCGCCTGGCTAACGTTGCTGTTTTCGCTCTCCCAGGATCAGCCTCTAACTACGTGCCAGCCGTTTGTAACGGCCGCGAAGTGGTGGACTCTACAACGTCCTCTTTGTGAAAAAGGTCCCTCTCTAAGCACAAGAGACCATCCCATCATCAGTCATCCCTCCATTAAACAAGGCTGTGTATGACGGAGCCCCCCCACGCCATCCAACATGCTGCAGAGAGATAACTCTGTCTGGGTAGACTGACTGACTGCGGCAAGGGTAACTCCAACTGTGAAAGCTAAATGATGTTGCCACAGTGAGCAGTATGTATCAATTGTAAAGCCTTTTTGTATAGATTTAATATGCTGTGATCTCCTTGGTTTACAGATAGATGTTAAATGCACCGTGCCTTGTCCTAAAGAGTCTTGTTGTCAAATGGGTGCTTGTGAAGCAATAGTGTCATACAAAACAAAAGGCTGTTCTTATCTTGTCCTTACAGTGCTGTGAATATATTCAAATGTTGTAGTCATTGACCAAAAAAAAAAGAAAGAAAAAAAATGCTATGAAATAAATTTTGCCCTTCTGTTGAACAAAATATGTGACTAACCATAGTGAACGTGATGAAAAGTAGGCAACTAGACAATATAAAGGACATGTGTTAATGTAGACTGGTCAAACAGTGTGTGCTTTCCTGTAATTTATGTAAATAAAATGTTTTATATATATATATATATATATATATATATTAAAAGATTACATGCCGCTGTGTTTGGGTTCACACTTGCGACTCTTGACACTTCAAACTAAACGCAGCTGTTCAGAGACAGCAACAGTGAGCTCTTTGCACTGGGTTTGATTTTATTTTCAACTGCTTCCTCTGATTTGAAAAAAAGAAATTACAGTTTTGTTTTTTCAACAGGTGCAGCATGTTGTTTAGTTCTGCTCTAATACCAGGACTTGTATTTGGTGCTCAGATCTCAAAGCTATAATGACTTGTTGAGTATGTTTAATTAAACGTGTACAGTGGGTAAAAAATGTAATCATCCAAGTTGGACTTCCTCATCTTTTATACTGATTAGTTTCCTGATATTACATCATAACAGCCTGCTCGCTGTCTGCCTGGTCTGTTTTTATAGGTTCAATTTAAGTAAACCCAATCATGCACCACAGAAAAGGACAATAATGCGTCTGTTAGAGGAAAACTGAATGTAGAGAAATACGACTAAACAGGCTCATCACTGTAACCTCAGTACTACAACAGCGCTGAGTCACCTCAGCTGGAACATTGTTATCACATAACAGCTTATGTTCTCCAAGGTTATATTGATGAATCACACTTTTGAATGTAATTGAATGATTTCAACACATTTATGCTGCTGTTCTGAAATAATGTAAGCTACCTGATATTTGGTTTGGGCCGCATTAGTCTTTTGGTGCTCGTCACATTCCTCTGCAAATGTTAATATCCAGGATTTAAGTGATTCGACCAGCAGAGATAAATGATCCTCCTGTAGAGTTAATTGCAATTTCATGTTTGACACTGACAGGCTGACAATGACCTATGCAGAGGCAGTTACCATGACGATGTGGGACCAAACATATCGCTCTAGCAGCCCTTAATGATTTAAAAAAAAAGTGATGTTAACTTTTCCCAGCTGACACTTAAACAGAGAAACTTTGAGCAGAATTCTTAAAAAAAAAAAAAAAAGAAGTGAAAATAATTAGAAACAAAAGTTTGGATCATATGATGTAAGAGAGTCTTGGTCAGTTGAGACAGGATGTACCGACTCCCACAGTACAGCCTCTTCTCACTTGTGGCCCAATCCAGATGCAGCCCACTTTGCCCACACTGCTGACTCCTTCATGAAAGCTGTTAAAACTTCTTCAGAAATAAAACTCACAGGAGAAACAAACAGAAACGTGACACACGTGCAGTTTTTAAAGCTTTAATTTACAAAATAAAAGACACTTAACCGTCCGCTATTCAGTCATCTTGGCTTCCTCTGTATTAGGAGGTTTCCTTTTCAGAGGAATAACACAGATCCCATTCTTTGCCTCTTTTATTCTCCACCATCGGCCCAACCTGCAGAAAAACAAACCGACTTAGAAGCAGAGGGTAACTGGCACAGAGATCATCATCTGGATAGACCTCAAAACAAAATCTGTCATCATGTTATTACAATTATGTTTGACACTGACCGACCAACGACCAACAGTTCTGAAGCGGTCTGTGTCTAACTGAACCTTGGAGGTGAAGCTCTTCCAGCAGAGCCTCAATGCTCTTTGTTTTGTCACTTATGTGATAAAAGTGAATCAGAAATCAGAGTAAATCTCACCCGAAATTTAAAAATGTTTGTGTGGGATCATAAAATTTCAAACTCTTAAATTTGGAAGTCTGGCCTGATCAGACTTGAGGAGAAAACATCTGGTTCTGTTCAGACCGTCAGTTCTGATTGTGATCAGGACGCTTTTATGAACCTAAGTCATTTGAAATCCAGCTGAGGTGTAAATTTGACCTAATCTGGTCACCAAATCCAAAGTCAAACTGTCCTTAAGGTGACTAAAAACATGAACTAACACTGATGTTATAATCAGAGTAAGATGAGCTCCACATGCGTAGCATGTCTACCTGTCTGGTAAAACAGAGAAGTTCTCTGTGGTGTAAACATCAAGAGAACATCTCTATTCTAACTCGTCTGCAGCTTCCTGGTCTGGTTCTGTACTTTCTCTTTAGGGGGAACAAGGTTTGTTCAAACAGAAGTCACTGAAGAGAATTATTCTGATTCCAGAGTCCTTTTTAACTTTATTGGCTGCCATGATTTCCACTTCAAGTCTGAGGCATCCACGTCTCATGTCTTCCTTTCAGAACTCCTGTCAAAGGCAACGACAACCTCTGCCATTTCAATTCATTTTCAGGTATGTGGCAGGTTTCTCAACCATCCACTGCACACCATATACAATAAACATCCATCATTATATGTTGCTGCTCTGGTATTCACCGAAATAAAAACTGGTAATTTCCACTGTAAATAACTGCTGCACTGGGAAAAAAGTGAACCATATCTTCACCTGTGACAGAGAGATGGATTAACACTGCCATCTAGTGGAAGCTTCACTCACTGAACATGAACCTGTGCTGACAGGCAATAGCTGACCGGTACCCTACACACAGTTTCTATGGAAACAGGATCATTAGTTCAGTTACCTGTGCTCCTGTCCGACTCCTGCCACCAAAAACTGACCGGAGCTTGAAAACTTCAGACTGTTGACAAAGCCAGGCTGCCAGAGGAAGCAGAGGAAGAGGCAAAATAACTCAAAGACACTTTGAGACAGCTGTTGTGGCAGCTGTAAATAATGGGCATAACTAGCTTAAAAAAAACACGCCTTATGTAAATGTTACCATTCTATAAATGAGAGGAGAAGTACGAGCTTACCACTGGTACACTGAATAAAGGCTCCAGTCTGCGGTAGTTCTGGCCACACTTCCACACCTGCACCTGAGAGTTGTGTGAACCTGAACAGAAGAAGAACCACACTTAATATCACGACAGACATCTTAATTACAGCTTAGCTGAACATAACTGCATCATTTTCTACTCATGAGTGTGTAGGACAGTTAATCAGGGCCATGGTTATCAATTATATGGGACATATATATATATATATATATATATCATATGATTACATTTGCATTCATACCAGACAGCTGAGAAAAGGTTTCATTTTAATGCATTCTGCATATAATGAAGGGTGAGTATGTGTATTAGGAAGAAGCTGGTAAGAAGGACTCTCACAGCCAGAGGCACCTGAGGCGACGGTATCCGAGTTCTGGAGCGCCGCTACCGAAGCCACCCAATGAGGCTGCTCCAGCCCGGCGTCACCATGGCAACCGTGAGCCTGCTTCACTGTGCTGAGAGGTTTCTTCTTGTTGACACTCCAAAGAGACACGGAGCTGAGGTCACCAGGAAAATTGAGAGAGGGCATGGAAGGGAAACATGACTGAATGTGCCAACACGATTAGATCCTGCATCAAAACTGCAATCCAAATGGTGTGAGCGTAAAAGCTGCAACTGCCTCACCCATCATCAGCTCCTGTTATCATGTGCTCCTCATTTATGAGCTGGATGCAGTCAATGGAACCCCTGTGGGAAGACAGAGAAATGGTAGTCTTTCTGTATATTCACAGGACCTGTATGACATTCAGATGAACATAAATACTATAATTAAATTAATTTATTTTTTCATGTGGACTCCGTTTGTTTAAAGCCTTTTGTACTCCCTATTCAGACTTATCAGTCTTTTCCCTGGTGATTTGACATTGTTTCTTCCTAGCATGAGGGACCAGTTCTCTTGTTGTTCTTCCAAGTCTCATTTACTTTTTCTGATGTGAAATAATTATCCTCGACTTTGCTGTTCAGTACTATTTTCATAATTGTTCCAGGTAAAATCTTCAACAGTCAACTCCTGTGTGTTTAGTTTGCTGGATAGCTGTGAACCGACATGCATAGTGAGGAGAAAGACTAGAAAGGTCACCTGAAAGAATTCAGGACTTCATTTTTTTCAACCTTCATCATTTATTCTGTTTCCGTCTGTGTTTGAAGGTTATTTTCCTTTAATAAATATCACTCTGAATTCTAAAGCTTTTTGGACAATTCTCTCTCTTAGGACTGTTTAGCATGCAGCATTCATCAATCAAAAAGTATAAATCAATATTATACAGGAGATAAGTGACAAAAGCCTCTATGGTGAACAGAAGGATTTTGTCTTAAACCTCTCAGAGTTAAATGAAAAGTAAAAACTGGTGGTCTTCTCATCTTTGAGAAGACATACTTCCTTACTTGACTATTTTATGACGTGTTTATTAAGTAATCAGTGTAGCTCACTTGTTGACAGTAGATCAACACATCTAAACTCAACAGTGCAGAGACGCAGAAACATCAGGGGAGAGACTGAAAGAGACTCACTCGTGGCCGTGAAACACCAGCTGAGATTCCTCGGCTATCTTCCACACCCTCACTGAGCGGTCTCGTCCTCCTGCAGTCACACAGCACTCACGGCTCAGGCTGTCCAGCCCCGTGATGGCGTCCTGATGCCCAAAACTACAGCGAATCACAACACAGATAAAGTCAAATACTGAAGATAAGTGCAAGTGTTTGGCGGTGAGATAAATAATTTTCCAATTAGTTACTCACAGAGTTTCCACATATGCGTTCTCGTCCACGTTCCACACCTTCACTGAGCGATCGTGAGAGGCGCTGTACAGATCATGAGTCCCCTTCCGGAATGAAAGACCCTGAGAAGGAAAAAGACATGACATGATTCACAGGAGGGCCTCAGAGTTACAGTGAATTCTGTTACGATAAAAAACACAGAGTTACTCCATGCAGCTGAGAGAGGAAGAGGGAGAACGCACCGACACGGGGCCTTTGTGTCCTGTGAAGTTATGTAGATGTTTGCATGTTTCTGCCTCCCAGATCATAATCAGATTGTTCATGTCGCCAGTGGCCTAAAAAGATGTTGAGAAAGAGGCTTCTGTTAAAGGATGATATCACACTTTGGCAATGCTCACTTAATAGTAAAACTAGTAAAAATAAATAAATACATACATGCAGTACATACATTTTTTCTGTTGATTTCCCAAACTGGCAAAAGCAGGCTACAGTGAGAGAGAACTACTCACCAAGTATTTTCCATCTGATGATACCGCCACACACAGGATATGAGCTGTGTGTCCAACATGCCGATCCTCTGTGCCTTTCCTTCCACCTGGTATTGTGTGCAGTTTCTTCCCACTCTCAACATCCCCTGGTGATATAAGACAAATACTGAATAACAAACAAATACAGACACTGCTGAATCAGAGCCTTCATTCAGTTTTCCCCCCTGAATTTTTGTACATACAAAAGTTTTTTCGGGATCTTAATGCATACTCACATTTAATGATGGAGCAGTCTTTGGCAGCAGAAAAGATGTACTTGTCGTCAGAGGTGATGACCAGACAGGTAATTGGAAGTTTGTGCCCTCTCAACACTCGGATCTCTGAAGCATCCGGTGGCATGAGCTAAAAGACAGAATGAAAATGTAAGAAAAGTCAGTCTGTTCAGAAACAGTTTTTTCCAGTGAATTAGTGGACCTGCAATGGAAAATTCCCATACTTACATCTTTGGCGATAAGTCGCTGAAGCTTTCCTTTTTGTTCAAGCTGGGGGGAATCACAAACAGAGCAAGATCAATAACACTGACCATTGTATGACACTGAAGTCAACACATGAAATCAGAAGTATGGCAGGAAGATGTGCGAAAACCCAGTTGAATATACCAACATTTTTATCTGCTCAGAGGTTTGCTCATCTGGATGACAGTAGCTGTTCAGTAATGGGACAGTGTACAGGAAGATTTAATGGTCAAACTGAAGCTACACAGTAACTGAGCTCAACTATAGCAGTAGAGGTGTGCTGGAGGTCAGAAGCAGGATTATGAAAAGTGAGTGTGTTGTGTTAATGTCCCCAACGACAATTACACCCAGAAGACACTCTTACCACTTCTTCTTGAAGTCTGCCAGCAATCAGATCAGTCTCAAACGAGTCTTCTTCTGCTTTCTTTTCCTCTGATCAGATCAGATCACACAATTAATACACACTGTGCATCCATAGAATGTATTGTGAAGACCTCTATGGCCAAAGGTTAGAGATAATACAAGCTTACCTTCATCCTTTAGCTGCGCGAGATAAAGTTTGGCTAATCTAAGCTTCTTCTCCTGTGGCGTTTCCTCGTACTCGTTGTCTTCATTGGACTGCCTTTTCTTGGACACTACATGACTGTACACGAAGAGACACAAATCGTAACAAATTAACAACTGTCGGGTTGATTATTTGCTTTAAAATCGGGACAACAGAGCTGTCATCAATGCAGAACCACACGTGAGCACATCAGAAATTTACCTCTCTGTCTCAGAGTCGCTGGAAATCTCTTCGTTGTATTTGGAGTAGGGTTTCTTTGCTCGTACTTTACTTTTTGCACTGGAGTCCCCATCACCCTGCAACATAACAAAAACAGAGGGTTAGTAATGACATATGATAAGTGTGCATTGATGTCCGAAACAGAGTAAAAGGCGTCAGAACCGCGGCTTACAGCAGGTAAGTCGCATGAGCCAACCTGCTGGCTAGCTAGCGTGAACGTGATTTAGCATACTTGCTAACAGTCCAGCTCACTTACCTTTCGTTTAGGCAGCTCTCTACTTTTCCCCTTCTTGACTAATTTGGGGATTTCTTTTTTCTTTATAAAGAAAGACGAAGACATGGTGAAACGCGACAAACAGCGTTTCAAACTGTGTAACTATAGATAGAGTCAACTCCACAACTGCCTGAGCAGCAAGTCAACATTAAACCCACATGGATGCACTGCAACCAAACCCGACTGCTTAAGTCACATTTGAACACACGCTCTGATTGGCTGAATTTCACAATTGCCGCTAAAGACCCGCCTTTTTGTTATAGATCTAGATTTCCATTGGTTGAATTAAGAATTTATACGAGCAGGAAACTGTACTGGGGAAAAATACTTCCCTCGGGGAATAAGTTTTTGCAGCTTTGTTCCGCACATAATTGTAAAAATATAAATTTCATAACACAACACTCTTAAACACATGTGTACCATACGCAGTAAAAGATAAATATAGGAGCAGTATTTCACACATATTTAACCGGAAACGTTTTGCGCGGCTGTTAAAAAGAAGCCGTAATTGTATCAGGATCTATGTAGTGTACTACTGCAGTAGTACTACTACTTCCTCTACTACGCAGTATTTCCATTTACTGCGCTGTCTCTGTCCTCAGTGAGTGTGGTTACAGTTTATCGAAGTCGAGCTGAACAGCCAGGTGAGCCTCCTCTGACCCGTCTAACATGAATTATCACATGTTATTGATAATGTATTGAACGTCAGTTTGTATCACCAGTGGCTCCAACTGGAGGCAATCTCCGGGCTAGTAGGAGGGGTTGGAGAGGCAGGGGGAGGGGATGCAACGCGAACTAACTTTTCATTATTGTCTCGAATGCATGAGTCAAAAATGAATAAAAACCGTCGAGCGACTGATAAAAGTTGGACTCAAAGTTTCCTTCCATCTTGTGCAGAAAACTTTAACGGTCACCTGATCCAATCTTGACTCTCCACAGATATATATTTTACCCCCCATGCCACCCAAGAGGGACGCAGTAGCGACTCCATCACATCCGCCAGTCAAGATGATAAAAATCGGCACTGATGCTCAGGAGTTTGGCGGCGATCCAGTGGAGGATAAGTACAGGTTGGCCGAGGAGTCCAACTACTCACCTTTCCCCAACAACGAGGTGAGAGATTTTGATGTAATTCAGAATATAGAAAAAACAGATGTTGTGTAAACAGCTTATGTGATTTCCTGTCTTTTTTTCCAGCATGAAACCATTGAGTTTGACGAAGACAATGTGTCAAGTCCTGGCATCAGAACAGACACCATCAGCCTCCTCATGAAGATAGAGCAGTTGCAGGCACAACTCAAATATGAACGCAGATGTAGGATTTTGGCCGAGAGGGAGCTGAGGGAGCTGAAAGGTGGGTGGAGAAAAATGACTAATATATTGATTAATATGCTTAAAAAATACAAGTCAGGACCACACAGTCTAATTACTGTCTGTGACTCACTCAAATCACAGCCGGGGCAAGGCTGTAGGTGGTATTGAGGTAATTTCCTCTGTCATATATTTGTAAATTAAACGCATTCTTGAGTAATTTGCAAGAAAAAAAGCTTTTGTGTTTTATAAGTAATTTGAAATAGAAAGCAATTGAATGTGGTACTGAATAAAATCATTCACAGTCAATGTAGTTGTTACACATCCAGTTAAAATGTTATCTCTAGTGTAACTAGATAGTCTTTCAGTCAGTGCACATCAGGTCAACTGATCATGCAAAAACGTGACATCAGTTTACAGACGTGCATTACAATTGTGTTTTTCTTTAAGGGACATTTCCCTTAGATTTACTGCCAGGTTGCATAATGTTTATTACAGTATGACATGAGGTATTATCCTTTATGTATCTGTAGATAGGAGAGAAAGACAGGGCCTAGAAATAATGTTTAGACAACAATAAAGGACAATAAAAACAATGTTATTGAGCAGTTAAATGAAAAATAAAAGGTGAAATATTTAGTGATTTTCTTGATACTTTTCCCGGGTTGGTTGTTGGCTAATCAGCTTCTTTGGTGACCCTGCTGTGGTGATAGCAGGCGCTGCTACTGTGACCCTGAACCTACGATGATCTAATAATCCAAATTATGAATGAACTTGCTCCGTTTCAGCATTTCTAAAGTGATTCGACCCTTTTTTCAGAGATGAACACTCTCATGATGCAGATGAGGCACACAGCGCATGAGCTGCGCGTCACCCTGGATCACGTCCTCCAGGGAGGTGAGGCAGCGGTTGCAGCACAGAACCCTCAGGATGAAACCGTCTCCTTCCTGAATGAGCCTGAGGCCGAGATGAGAGCGGTTCATGATATCCAGGAGGTGAGTGCAGCAGATTGTTTTCTTATTGGAGGAGACCCAGTTTTAAGGTTTGAGAGGCTTTAAGCTCGGGTTCACCAGGAGTAGATAATTTGACTAACATGATGGTGTGATTCACTTTTGATTTCCATTTTCTTTTTTGCCCTCAGGACGACCACAACTTCTCATATCTCTCTGAGAATCTTCGAGTGCCGAAAAATCTTTACGAGCGTATTGCCGAGATCGCAGACTACAAGAAGTACACATCAGCACTGCTGATGATACTTTTCGACAGAGAAACGTTGGCCACACACTCGCTGCAGGGCCGCAGGAACACCTTCACCGGAGAAGAATGCCACAAGCCTCAACTGCCACCTGACATCTTGAGAAGCATAATCGGTGAGAAAGCAGCACTGGATTTTAAGCGCACACATGTTATTTATGAATTTGAGATGATGGAGGTTAAAATCTTCGCTGTGTTTCTTCCTCCAGATCACGTGGCGGTCAAGTTCAGCGTCGACCGCAGCCAAATAAAAACTGCAATCCGCACAAAGTTGAATAATGAGGACAAACTATTAAAGAAGAGACTAGGCTTGGGCAAAGCTGAAAACAAAGCGATGGTTGATCAGAGCTTTTGCCAAGATGCTTCACTCCTGCCTGAAAATGGAGCAATGAGAAACGATTCTCAGTTATAGCCTTCGGAGTCTGCCTTCGCCCGTCGGTCACCTGTATTTCATGTCTGATAGAAATGTGTGACACGTTGCCTTTTTTTAAATCCACGTCTATTTTATTCCATATTGAAATCTAATGCTTGAAGTTTTTTTTTTTTTTCCAACACTTTTTAGAATTCTCACTTTTTTTTTTTTTTTTTTTAATTACTTTGACAGCTGTTCGTTGTCTGTTGTGTGTTTGGAAAGTCTACAAGTTTCACCTGGTTTCCCAACCAAGATGTTGAATCAATACTGTAAAATGTCACATGTGTAATCGTCAGTGGTTAAAAAAACAAACAAAGAAAAAAAAAAACAGTGGTCTTATTTAATGTGAGGTAGTACGTGACTGTCTGAACAGCAGGTTTGTGAAGTCGGCCTTTGTCAAACATTTACAGTACACTGGTTTAATGTTCCAATCAGCAGGCGTGTGTGTGTGTTTGAAAGTAGGACCTGTGAAAACCTATGTGAAAATAATAGGGCTGTCATTTGTACTTTGTTGTTCATGACAAACTGTGTATTACACCAAGTGACACTGTGTCTCTAGACTAGTTTTTATGCAGTTGCAAAATATGCTGTAAGTGATAATTAATCTTCCTGCTTCCACGGCATCTGTTTTCATCACACCCCTCTTTGTTGTGCTGATCCAGATAAGGGGCCAATAAACTTTTGAAACTGATATCCTTCTGCTATCTTAACTAACTTGAACCTTTTGTTTTATCGCTGCAGTGGTCATATAGTGTGCGGTCACAGGATTACAGTTTAGTTTTCCCCTCAGTCAACAGGTGTCAGCACTGAGCCCTGTTTCATGCTCCTCTGCAGGCAACATCAACTCCCACAAGACTTCGCCTGTTGAGAAATGAAGCTTTCTACTTGATGAAATCAAGAATTAAGATTACCATTTAAAGAAGCAAATAGTGTGGAAATTTGGTGAATGGACTGAAGAAATCCACCCAATGCTGTAATGTCTGTTCAATCTGTTAGAATCTCTGCAGAGGTGAATAGAGTGTGTGTGTGAGGACAGAGGCAGAGCAGACAGCGTGTGACAGTCACTGCCACATACTGACTGATGAAAGAGCGTGTGTGTGGGACATGGTTAATGTCAGTGGGTGGCTGTTTGATAGAGTCATCTTCTCTTGAAAGACATGATTTGAACAATCACCAATTGCTGGCTCCTCCCCATCCCCACCCCCAGCCCCAGCCCCCCCTTCTTTCACTTAAGCCAGCTGTGCCGTCTCAGTGGATGCACATCACATCACCTCTCTGGGACTGTCAGCTCTCCCGGGGGATCCTGGAGATCTGCTGTTTTTTAAGGCTTAGCACAGTTTTTGCATAGATTTCTGCAAGGCGGAGCAGCACTCACACACCTGAAATCAACACCTGAGAACTGAATGTGATGCTTTTAAAGGATTCAGAGGGGAGCCATCAGCACGAGTTGGATGTGCTCAACTTCAGAAGACTCAGAGGGAACTTTTTGAAGGAGCAATAGCACATTTTCCAAATGTAAGAGTCGCTCTGTAAGTGTTCTTTAAGTAATGGTTTTGGTGTTATAAGATTAGTCTTATGTAATAAAACTTGTGTATATTGTTGTCGTCACCTACATGAGTGATGCTTTTATTTGTGATAGTGCATAAAAGTGATCCACAAATTTTTCTATTGGTATATTGCAATCTGGTGACATTTTGACCGCTAATGAATTTCTAACAATTGTTTAGTTTATTAGGTAACATTAGGTTAACACATGAGCTAAAGACATGTAACAACACTTGGAGGAAACTTGTGCCATTTTAAACCAGTGCTCTCTAACAAATATTCAATATTTCAAGTGCTTTTGAATATGAGCTTTTCGCATGATTGATGACAAACCAAACATAAAAGTGTGATAATTACAACTCCTCCACCCATCACGGATGGAGCCGACCCTCGCATGGTGACTCGTGCTGCATGTGAACAGGAGAGGGCCTGTTGCTTATACTCGTTTTACTTTGATGCCTAAGGTGGAATCTGATGTGTGTCCTAACTGGACTTTACAATATCAGCATATTTACATTAAAATGTTGCCACAATAATGGAAATGTATTCAATCTCATCCAATATGATTTTTGTGTTTTATTCCTCAATGTAATTTAATCTAATCATGTCCTTGTCATTTCCAGTCTTCTCAAATTACTAAAACAATTCTTTTTCACCACACGAGCCAGTTTATGTGCTGAAAAATAAGATTTTTAATTTTTCTATATTTTTCATTTGATATAAAATGAATGATAAGTACTTGGAATATATCAGTTTAAATGCATTAAAATTGGTTATTAACATAATTAAGAAGGTCATTACAAAGGGTGGGATTATGGGGTTTTCCTGTACAGACTAAAACTCTCTGTGGCACAGCTTTGTGAAGGATTAAAAGACCGGTATAATTCCTTCATCCTCATTATAATATAGAAAAATTATTTGCTAATGGTGATTTCTTTCTCTTTAAAAAGTAACAACAGTGCAGAGAAAAAAAGCCACTGCATGTTTCTCTGTTGAATTAATAATTACCAAATTACCAACTAACAAATCTGGAAATGACGAGTGGCTGAAAATGGTCATCTTCAGTCAGAATGCAGCATATGCCGTGCTGCAACTGGAACATGATGGAAAATGAGGACACCCTTACATAATATGCACGAGAATGTACATGTACTACTCCTTCCTGGGGATAAATCTCAGTGCAAACGTGGCATGCCAATAGCTGTCCACCAGAGAAGATTATAGCAGGGCCGTGAGCAAGCACAGTTATTTAGGACACAGCATCCTGCACGGTCATACATTTAAAACCTGATTATGATTAGCAGCGCAAGACGGTTGGTACATGTATGGGGAGTTATGCAAAAGATGATATAGAGAGGAGAAACACTGTAAAAGCTGAAGAAAGTTGACATTTGCAGCATTTTACACACATAGTATATTCAGTATATGCAGTCAGTGCTTTCTGGTTGTCTCTCAGAAGAAATTAAACAAGGATCAGAGGTCAAACCTGACCTGGTAAGAGGTTTCCTCTTTGATGGTGCGACGCCGGGTGACACTGAACACATATTAATCAATGCAGCCAGTTCCCCGCAGCTGGGCGAAAACAAGCACACTCATTATCTTTCATTTCAAAAGGATGGGGACGGATGGAGGAGAGACAGGGTGTCCTCCATGAATTATTCCCATTGATCACATCTCTCCCTCACTAAAAGAGAGAGAGCATCCCTTCTTAGATAATCCCACAAATGCAAACAGTTATTGATTATTGATGCCTTTAAGGTGTGTGTGTGTGTGTGTGTGTGTGTGTGTGTGTGTGTGTGTGTGTGTGTGTGTGTGTGTGTGTGAGTGTGTTCAGTGAGGAAATATGGATGTTTCTAATCACGCATTTGATTTCAGTCCCTATTGATGGAATGAATAACGAAGAATAAACTGAGGATTTATTACTGCATGTTATTAGGTATTAGTGTTATCAATTTGAATTTCTGAAAGATCAGTTTACTTGTCATGAAAACACGTATAATGTCGTCTGTGGCTCAGGAGGAGCTTTGTCAACCCTGATGATGTCGTAGTGATGTCATCAGGGTCAGCTCAACCTGCATTGCAAACTGAAAGTGTAGTTTGAAAGATGTTAACCAGGCAGGGAAGATCTATAAAAAGATAGCTGCATTGTTGGAAATGTAGAATCCAACATTTTTGGCACATGCAAGGGACAAAAAGTTAAGATATCTCACTAATAGCTGCTTTGATTTTGACCATCCTTTCTAAAATCTGTGCCTCATAAGTCATCCAGCATTACAGGAGAGCAATCCTAAATTGCTTTAGTACCCCTTTAACACCACTAGGTAAATGTGTTTGTCTATCGAAATAAAAGAGAGTGAATATTGGACTTGCGTTCGTCAGCTGGACACAAACACGACTCCAAATGAATTCCAATGTTGCTCCGTATCTGTTGGATGTGTCAATAGGAATCTGTTTGCTAACATGATCGCCATATCAAGTTAAAAGGTGATAATGTGTCAGCATTGTGTTCACAGTTTGTTGATGCTGCACCCACGTGGCTAAAGAATTCGCCAATGCAGGTTTAGAAATTGAGTCTTTACTGAATATTATTTGCCATAAATGTTAAATATAGACTTTATTTCTCCAACACAGGAGTGAAGAATATTTCTTTTGATGTCTGAGGGATCCTTCGACCCCATTACTGAGCGATGGGGGAGTCTGCAGTGTGTACTTTGAAAACTTTACTATGAATCATGGAGGAGAACAGCACATTTCTGATCCCTGAGTACAATGACAGCACCACCGTTTGGGCACTGATGCCCTCAGCTCCCAGCAGACAGCTGGGCACCCCTCCCAACCAGCAGACACGCTTCAAGGACCTGACAGGGATATTTTTCATGGTGACCCTGAATATTCTGGCTCTCCTGGCCAACACTGCTGTTCTGGTTGTTGTCATAAAAGCCCCACATCTCAGGAAATTTGCCTTTGTGTGCCACTTGTGTGCAGTGGACCTGCTGTGTGCCATCTTGCTCATGCCTCTTGGGATTGTGTCCAGTTCTCCGTACTTTGCTGGTGTGGCGTTCACAGTACTGGAGTGCCAGGTCTACGTCTCTCTCAATGTAATCCTCATAGCTGCCTCAATCTTCACCATCACAGCCATCAGTGTGGAGCGTTACTACTACATCGTCCACCCCATGCGCTATGAGGTCAAGATGACGCTGAAGCTGACAGCAGCCGTGATCGCGATGGTGTGGGTGGCCTCTACCGTGTTGGGGCTGTCCACTGTGTTTGATTGGCAGTCCTACGGCAGCCGGAGCTCCATCAGTGCTGCACGCTGCTCGCTGCATTGGAGCCACAGTGACCACAGACAAGTCTTCGCGGTGCTCTTTAGTGTCACCTGCTTCTGCCTGCCTGCTGTTGTGATTTTTGCTGTGTACTGTAATGTGTACAAGGTGGCTCGTGTGGCAGCTCGCCAACATGGACCTCTGCCCTTGTGGACAAACAGTCAACTGAAGCATCGCTCTGACTCAATAAACAGCCAGACCACCATCATCACAACCCGTAACGCACCACGCAGGTTCATGCGCGACCGACCTTTTGGTGGAGGCAAAGCTGCTCTCACTCTGGTGGTTATTGTTGGCCAGTTTCTGATCTGCTGGCTGCCTTACTTTGCCTTCCACCTGCACCTGACGCTAGACCCAACTCTCAACATACCTGATGACCTGGAGGAAGCCATCAACTGGCTGGCGTACTCCTCCTTTGCTATTAACCCATTTTTTTACGGGCTTCTCAACCGACAGATCAGGGAGGAACTTTGTAAGCTGAGGCGCTGCTACTCGGCCCGACCCGTAGAGCTGACTGTCTCCAGTCATGAGGGCTCAGGCCACGAGAACTTCTTACAGTTCCTCCATAGGACCAGCTGCACAGCAGAAACACGGGCAAGCTTCGCCACATCCAGTCCCAGAAGCACTCTGGATCAAACTGGGCAGACTGGTTTCAGGATACCAGGACAGATCCCAGAAGAGTTCAGTTAGATACAGCATACCTCACTGTTGTGCCACAACATTAGTAGCCTGCAGGACTATCATCACAGCTACAAGATAAAAAGTGATCCACAGGGGTTAACGGTACAGGACTATGTCTGTAAACTGTATTTGCATACAGATACAGCATCCAGAATTAAACACTCAGTTTTATTTAATAATATTTGACATCCCTTTTTTCTTTTATCTTAAGATTACACTCAAATGGACAGTTTCTTAAATGATTGTCACTGTGGCAATAAAGTTACACTTTATCTTTACTGGCCACTAAAGCAAAGCTACAGTTCATCCACAATCAGTATATCTATTCTATTGAAAAGTAAATATCACATTATACTTGAATAGCAAGTCATGACAATGTCATCAACAGACAGCTCTAGCTCAGAAATCAATGAAAGTAGAGAAAGGTCAAAACCACGACTAAGTCTTTGTATGAGCTATAAATATAGCAGCAATATTTTTTGTAAGAGTAATTCAGTGTTGTCATGTTGTATTTATGTTGCAGGAATTTGTGTGAACTTTATTTATTGTACTCAAGGGACACATCAGTTTTTGTTCATCACTGTATGGTTTCTTATTGCTTTAAATGTGCAAATAAACACTGTTTGATCCTTTAAGTAGATGATGTTAAGTAAGCACTCGGTTCGAACAAGCAGCATGTTTTCTTAGCTGCCTCTGAGCAAGACTTCTTAAGAATTACACATGACTGGGCAGTAACAATAATTTAGTATTTTCTGACAGCAGAGAATAAGTCATTATCATTATTAATCTTACAGGGGATGGTCTGTAACAGTCAAGTGATCAGACTGTCCTGTCAACAGCCAGCCTCCCCATTAAAAGTTCACCACGTCCTGTCAATTTATCCTTGATCTCAATCAGTCAGTCACTTTGGATAAATGTGCCAAAAAAAAAAGAAAGAGACATTTGCACCAGTAACACGGCACCTGCATGTGCACATTTTCTGTGTGCGTTTGACATTTTGTGCAGATGAGCTTTGCCTCTCTGGGTCCTGGCCTCCGTGTCATCCGTGTGTCCACTTATGAAAAGCCCGTGACTAAGACTGAGCCCAGTTAACACATGATTATATAAGGAGAAAATGCCATTTCATAACAGCTGAAGGGGCTGTCTCTAATACCCTCTTAATATGTGTATACTGGCAGATTAACGACAAAGAATTTATTATTTCCATACATTTATATATGAGTATGATGTAGATGTCATATACTGTACACATAAAAGTATTTTGTTAAACTTACTCATTATAATTCCTCACAAATCAATCAAGGAAGACAGTTAAAGGATTAAATGTTGACATGTCTGTGGTGAATATTTTGAGGGAATATGCAGCTCCCCCACACAGATTAGATTTATCGGATAGACAAGCTGTTAAATGGTGACAAATGAAGAAAGCATGCTGAGCTAAATTTTCCCTAAACCTGTAAACACCATGCAGAGAATAAACATCAACCAGTGAGCAAATAAATAGATTAAATAGAGAAATGTGTAAAAATAACTCCCGCTTTGCTGTCTAGCTGCACTGATGCTGCCTGTCTGTGGTGACGGCTGTATAAGACCGTGTGCTGACAGGCAGGAGAAAAGACATCCCACACACACGCAAACTGGAATCCCAAAACATGAGCTTAAGCAATTTATAGACATCTGGAAATGTTAAAAGCAAGATGTAAGACAAGATATTCATAATAAAATACAGCCAAGAAAAAGCAGCGATGAACACATAAAGTGTGCAAATGTGACACTTGCATGGAGGTTTGTTGCACACAGACATACTGTACACATACACATACACATAAATACAGACATTTACACTCTCTCTCCTGTATCCACACACACACGCACACACATCATCATCATTGTCACCACTATCCTAGAAAAGAGATACGTCATTGGGATGTTTTTTTAAAGGATAATGTGATTTTTTTCTATGCTGATTTTCTCTTAATGTCCACTTTAATCAACTCTCAAATGCTGTCTAGAATTGACATTAGTCACTACAAACTCCTGCCATGCACCCAAACATTGTTCAAACCTACAGAGCTTTATTTGTTGTGAAGTTCTGAAAGCTGGCAGTGGTACCAAATATATCTGGCTGAAGATTTGGGTAATGTGTGTGCACAAGACATCTACAATATTTCTGTTTGATGTAGCCGATTGCCTGTTCCATCATCTAGCTTCAAAAAATGTGTGAGTCAGTCTTTAATGACTATTTGAGCCTGAGCAGTCTTCATAAGTTGCTAATTAAACTGAAGCACCTCCCACCTCAATGGCAGCTTTCATTAAATCAAAACAATCACATCCACGGTGCATCTCTTTTGAAAACATATTCATTATAGATCAAACACAAGCCCGCTCTCGATAGAAAATGAGAACCCATGGCGTGAGCTCAGCCGTGGTTTGTTATTTGTATTTAATGGTGAATCGAAAAGACTAAATGTTCTCCCGTGTGCTGCATCTTGTGCTGTGCCTTTACTTTAAGCTTGATGAGCTTCTCTGTTGTGGCACAGGCAGCGATAATGAGAGAGCCACTCCTGAAGAATCAAAAGGAGAAGGTGTGATTGATGGTGCTGTCTGACAGAGTGAACTGCTTTATTTCACCAGACCGTCCCTCAAACAGAAACAGCACGAGTTTCCTCACAGCTGCATGTACACATATAACATGACAGTTGCTGGAGCATCAGCACGTCCTCAGGTCCCCTCAAACTTTAATAGTAGCTCATCATTTTGAGAAATTCTTTACTTTCATGCTGAGAGTTAGATGAGAAGATCAGGAAGCTCTCATGTCTGTCGGTTAAATATGAAACTTGGCCAGTTAGCTACTCTGGCTCTCTGCAAAGGTAACAAGATCTGCCTACCAGTATATGTACACCTCTGTCACAAAATATTTTAAGGGAGACAAGTTTATACATTCAAAACTATGGTGTGTTTTGAATAATAAGTATTATTAAAATGCTTAATGTCCACGTCCATTAAAAGAATTGTACTCCCATTGGGCCATCCTTCTTGTTGTAACCTAACAAATCAAAATGATCCATTTGATACTGGTGTTTGATGTTTGAGGGGGCTTTTGTGCACAGAATCGTGTGCTAAAAATAAATATGTTACCATCGGAAGCACTGATTTGGTGATTGCATTGTTAACTAGGCATGTGCAATGATCAGTCTGACCTATTGTACTGAAAACAGCTGGACTGACAGGTGCTGAGCAGGGACACTGTCTGACATGGCCCTCTATAATCTGCTGCTGTTGGGAACAGAGGGTATGAATCACAGTTGGAGTTAAATCAAAGCACAAGCTAAAACAGACACACATTTCCTCCACTTATGATATGAATATGATTAATATGTGTCTGTGCCCTGCAGTTCTTTGGGCCTGCAACTAAGTGACGCCTAAACATGCAACAGCAGTCACATTTTACAAAGAAGAGACGAAATCTGCTTGTTATATATGTTAGAAAATGTAAAAGTTGCATATACACATGCATGTATTTTGGATTTTAAGTAATATCGTACAGATTAGATTCAGATTACTGTCACATTACCTTAGCGTGCTGAGATCATGTGAGGGTTACGTTAGAGAAAGCCTGGGTTCTAGTGTGTGAAAGGCCCTGAAAACCTATTTATTTTCTGAATCAATTTCTTAATAGGAGCAGTGGAGCCATAGATGAACATTGTCAGCTTCCAGGTATGAACACCAGTCATTGCTGGCCTCTGGTGGCCCGGAGTATTAATAGCTCCTATCACTACATTGATAATGGGTTCAGTGATTTGACAGTGGTACCACTCTGTGTCACAGCAACACGAAAATCTAAAATGATACAGCTGTGTGTCATCAACAAGATAATTGAAGCACAGAAGAAGAAGAAAAACAGAAGTTACTTTCCCCACAAACTAGCCAGAAATGTAATGTTATGTTCACAAGTATGTTTTCATTAGTGTATTATCACCTGAAACTAGGAATTGTTGTGTTTTTGTCACCTTTGAATGAGCTCTATGTCTACAGAGGGTCCAGGTCCTCTTCCATGGAGTCCACCATCTTACACCGGCATGTTTCTACAGTAGACCAGACCAGACAAACTTTTGTCTTTCACAATTTAGCAGTAGGGAAGGGTGAGCATTTAGATAAATCATTTCTAATATTTATCTACGGAGCCACAATCTAGCAAGACAAAACACTTTTTCATATTCAAAGTGTTGATATACTTCACAATTCAAATTATTCTTATTATTGCTTTTTATTTTCCCTTACACACACACGCACACACACACACACACCATGGACACAAACAAACCCCATCTGGCGAAGTGTGCAGTCCATTAGCATACCGTCGTCTCCGGCACAGACACAGGAAACTCTGTGTCATCAATACACAGTGTTCTCTCTCTGTCTTCATCCAACAGCCAGAAATCATCTTTACCATGGAGACTGAGCAGGGCTCATCATAGAGTGGCTCACTTACATCAACAGATCTAAAGTTTGTTACTTGGTAATAGTTGTGCTATAATTGTTCAACCTTTTTGATGAGAAAACCATTTGCATTGTGTTTAATAATTGACCAGCAGTCTCAATCAGAAGTCCAGCTCTGAAAGCTAACACAGCACCATGATATTTTGGTCATGCAGATGGATGGCAGCATGAGGTGAGGACATTTCTACAGGAGGTACTTTGTATATTGACACTATCTCATCTGATTATCACACAGCCAGTTGCTTTACCGGCTCATTGTTTGGTGAAGAAGGTGATAAGAGCAGTGTGAGGTGATGCTGGAGGTCTGGTGGCAAGCTGAGAAGACTCTGATAAGGTCTAGCTGTCGATTCGTAGCTGATCTATTAATAGCAGTGAGGATGGCTGGTTAATGGGTCCAAAGGTTGACATAGGTGAAAGGTTTTTTTTTTTTTTAAAGCATGTTGCGAAACTTATTTAACACCAGACTGAGTGCAGAGACCTGCGAACGCTCTACATGCTATCTGGGCCGAGAGGAGGTTATTGTGATAACATGCACTATATCTCCTGTTGCTTCCGCATTGTGATTGATGCTGTTGGTGAAATGGAAAGTGTGAACCAACAATGCATTGTCACAGCTGAACGTTTCCGTGAGGGATAGTATGAGAATTATGCAAGGATGGGTCAGCAAATAGGGTTGCTTATTTTCCCATTTTACTAAGAGAAGGGTGAACTTTTGGGTAAAGCAGGGGAGGTGTTTTTAACGTTTTCTCATCCCAGAGTTAGGATTAGATTCTATTTAGATCATCAAAAAGATTAATTTTGTGTGCACAGCAGGTGATACAGGTGCATTTTGCCATGTGAGGACAATTGATGCTTCAATACAATTCCAGTCCTGTTGTTTCATTTAATGTGAAAAGTTTTATTCTTTAAGGTTTAAATTAGAGTATTCACCTGGCAAAATGAGCTATAACAATCCCAATCCCAACAGGGAGATTAGGGCTCTATGTGAGAATCGTTCCACCTGATTTCAGATTATAATTGAAATTAATCTCACTTGCACTCAAACAGTTATTAGGTCAGTGTTTCACACAAGGAGACAGAGGCACATCTGACTGCGCTGAAGAGGAAAATTCATTTCCATTACAGGCCAGCAGGAGGCAGTACTGTTCTGCAAAAACACCTCTCTTAAGTGAAAATTAGACTTGGAAATGAACTAAATCCTAGAATCTGTAAGGCAAACATATGTGTATCACCAGATAAGTATTCCAGCTGGAAGTGAAACTCTAAACATTTGTTGTAGTCTATCTTGGCTCTCACGCTTGCAGATTTGGCTCACGTCTCTGTGTATCAGTGCATGCAGAGCAATCTCCATGCTGAGAGTATTTATATCCCCTCTATGCTTCCACAGCACAGGAAAATGATCTTCACTTGAAAGACCATCTGCAAATACCACTCAGGGCACCGTAACGTTCCCAATATAACCTGACTGCACAGCCGGCCGAGGGGTCCTCAGTCTGAGCCGTGAGGGAAGTGACAGGCACCCGCTCTGCTCTCTGGATTGTGGTTTCTTCACATGTTTGGATAGACACCATGATGAAAGGAGAAGATTCAGGGGAAGTGGAGATCGATTTGGGGGACTCCAGTGACCCTGATGAATTTGATAACGGGGAGGAACCTCAGATGCTGTGGAGGGCCCCTCCTGCCCTGGAAGAAGAGGAAAACATTCATACGTCTACACTCGTGGAAATCAGTGATACCAAGCCTCTGATTAATGTCAGGGACCCCCGAGGTATCAATGACTGCCTCAAGGTATTGCATTTTCATGCAGTGGCTCTATTGGACTTTAGTTTTTGAGTTATTTGTGTTTTTATCATGATTTAAAAAAATCACTCTACATCATTGGCATGGAGAACCAAGAAGCAGCTTGGCTGTTTGCACTGCCCTCCAGTGGATATAATCTCTTTATGAAGATGACGTCCACCTGGAGCATGACTTTACATTTCACCTCTGTAGCATCAGCACCACTTTCTCTCTGTGTCTCCAGGTGACATTTGAGGATGTGATCGCTGAGCCGGTGTCAGTGCGCAGTGGGGACAGAGTGTGGATCTGGAGTAATGCCCTGTTTGAGGTGTCCAGGGTTTGGATCTACAGAGTAGTCACAGTGCTTCTGGCCGTTCCAGTGTCAATCATCTCTGGTCTCCTCTTTGCCATCCTCAGCTGCCTCCACATCTGGTAGGTTTCGATCATGTCTTAAGGAAATGAAACATTTTCTGAAATTTCTGCCTCCACCACAGTAACATGAGGATAAATGGAAGTTTGTTTTTGGTGCTCACATCCATTCAAGTGGCCCTGTGAGGCCGTACTTTTGCACAATGGTGCTTTGAGCTAAAAGCTAACACTGACATGTACCATGCTCTCAATGACAAGGCTAACATTCTGATGTTGAGCAGGTATAATGTTGGCCATGTTCATCATCTGAGTTTAGTGAGTTAGCATGCTGACATTTGCTTATTTGCACTAAACAAAAAGAGGCCATGGGGATGTTATTAGTTTGCAGTTATAATCCATTATGCATTATATATCCATAAAGCAATATTCTGCACAATACCACTGAAGGGGCACACCACTACTTTACACACATTGTTCACTTTACTGGTCCTGAGCAGTGCTACTCAACCTGTTTCTCTTGTGAGAACTGAAAAAAGCTTGAAAAGATGTGTCTCTTTACCTTGGAAAGAAGGTCTAATGAAAGACACTAACCAGTTGCATCTTGGGAAATTTAGGATCCAGTGTTTTTGAAGCCAGACTTTGATCATTCTTGTTTTCATTTGTCTCTTGTGAGTCACCCAGCTTTATGGAAGTGAAACACTAAACTGTCAGAGTACACCTTCAGTTTTTTGATCTCCAGTATCTGACTATTGAAGAGGAATCCAAAATGCAAACAGGAGACAATAGCAACAAGTGGACTCATGAGTATGAGAGGAGGAAAAAGAGGATTTAAGGAGAGTGATTTTAAAACTATGGTCAATCAGTATAATATTCATAAACTGACTGTGTGTTATCAGTAGTAATACCAGATTTGAAACTAAACAAACAGTAATAGGACAAAGCTAAGATGAGTGAATTTAATTAATAAGTGTCAGTGCAAAATTCTGATTATATGTAGAAATGAAAGACTGTTAAAGGAGACAATGTGCTGCATGCTGGAAAAAGAGGAACTGAGAAATGTCCCGAAGCATTTGACCAAAAGTTAAGAAATACAGAAGCTATAAAACTCTGTCCCCTGCAGGATTTGGGGAAGTAAACTAAACCTGGCTGCACGCCACCGTGACTGAGAAAATGTCTTTCTTTTTTGCAATTTGCTTGATTTTTGTGTTTCTTTGTGACAGGATGGTTGGTCCTTGTGTCCAGTGTATCTTTATCGGCACACACTGGCTGCAGAGCCTGTGGAACATTGTACTGGACATCATTGTGCGTCCCTTCCTCTTGAGTGCTGGAAGATGCTGTGGAGGCTTCAGTATTCACCTGGCCAAAGAATGAGCCTCACTTATCCAGACTGGGATTGTTCATTACGTGCACTGACGGTCTCGTGGACTGAGCCCAAGTGGGCACTGATATTCGATTCTTACATGTTTTCCACAGTTACAATAGCTTTGGCTGAGGATGATGTTGAAAGTGATTTTTCTCACATCAATATCATTGTGGGATTCTGATTTTTAGACTTTGGGGCAATTTCAGCATAATTTGTTTTTCAAATTGAATGTTGTGTCATCTTTCTGTCATAATACCTGTATTTGCTTTCATATTTTGCTAATTCCTAAAGGAGTTTAAGAAGCTCAAGGAACAAAAACGCACAGTTACATGGATTGAAGTTTAAAATGTTGTTAGTCATTACAAACCTAAGAATATTCAGTTCTGCAGCAAAGAGGAACCACTTATATTAAATGTATTCTTAAGGGAGGAAATGGCAATTAAAGCTATGGGTTAAGTTTATTTTATTTTTTGGTTTGAAACAAGATTAGCACTAAACACAAAACATAATTACCCTGTTAAACTGAGTGAAGGACCAGGGAGAGAGTGTTTAATCAGCATTAATAGAGCATCCTACAGACATGTGTATATATAGACTATATATGAGTCAGGAAACAGGACCCATCTCAAAAAAACTCTGAAGCCATTAGAACCATTGTAACCCACTGAAACTTCAACCCATTTAAATACATATTTAAATCATTGCCTATTACACCAATATTGCAAGCATAATATGAAGGCCAGCAGCAGGACAGGGTATACACTGATTTGTAGGCTTTGCCACATAATTGCTGTCATTCAAGCTATTGTTTTAAGCTTGAAAGCAAAAATTGTTGTTAAGTTTTGTATTCAATGACTCGTTTTTTGTTTTGTTTTGTTTTTTAGCAGATTATATAAACAACATTCAAGAGCTGTTTTTTCTGTCACTTTGTGTGTGTGGATGAAAATTAAAAAAAACATCCTACATGATCTCACCACTGATCATACACTTCTTATGGCAGTGTGAAAAGCAATGCAAGCTTGCTCCACTCTTTGCAAAATGCATTGAGTCACAGTGTAAGCTGTCACATTTGTGCAAAAGAATGGACAAGACTATTATGTGCACGGTTGTGTAAGCGTGTGTGTGTGTGTGTGTGTGTGTGTGTGTCCATGCTCAAAGTGGTATGTCAGCAGTGCCTTCTGTATCTTTGACAGTTTGAGGCAGTCATTGCTGGCAGCTGCCTGCTGGCATTCCTGGATCGGAATAACACTGAGTGGCGTTTCAGTTTATAAACTGCCACTCCCTCTGTGGCTCTGACTGCAGCTACACACACACACGGCCGCTCATCTTGGCCTCTCGTGCTTCATTATCTCAGCTTCAGCCTGCTCCTTCAGTCAGACAGCAGGACCATGGCTGAAATGAACCACAGCCACGAGCCGATGATCAGGGGGGACAGCCACAGCAGGGAGATCGACCTCAACAACAGGGACCTCAAGCAAATCAACGAGGATGTGGTCAAGGTGCAAATAGTCTGTGTTCACTTTACTATCACAGAAGTGCACATGTTGAAGTAGAAGTTTGTGGTGTAACATTTGAGATGAAGCCATGCAAGTGTATGAGTGTGTCATGCTGCCTTAAATAGCTGTTAACCTGATAAAACTGAGATATCTGAAGGGTCAGGGTGGAGAAGAAGGTTTCAAACTAAAGCTAATTAGAGCTACAGTATGGAGGGTGCTCAGTGTATATACAGATTTATTTTTAAAGTAAAATCCACAGCCTTTGCTAAAATTCAGGTCAAATGCGTAAAAAGTTGTTGCTTTAAAAAAAGCAGAACATACGGGTGGTTTGGTTAACAGTTCTGGAAAGGGTTTTACTTTGAATTCATGGGAAAATCTTGTTGGTGATTTTAAGCTTTCTGATAGTTAATGGCAAAGTTTTAAAAAGTTTTTAGTTTAAGTCCACATTTAAAGGGTCAGTTTAACCAAATTTTTTTCTATATGTAGCGGGAAAAGCATTGAAAAAATGTATTTGTAAAACCCAGTATTTATATCTGCCTTTAACTTGGGATAATCCACAGTTTTCATGATGATATCAATATTATCATATGACACATTTGAGGTCTCACAGTGACGCATGGCTCGATATACTGCCTGCATTAGGAGGGACACAAAGTTCATTTGTGTGAACTGAACCTTTAAGCCTACATATAAGCAAACACAGTAAATAAACAAACCATCTCTGTGCTTTAGGTCAGCTTTGAAGATGTGATCGCAGAGCCTGCCGGCACACACAGTCTGGATGGGGTGTGGAAAGCCAGCTACACCACCTTCACAGTGTCAAAGTACTGCTGTTATCGCAGCCTTACTGCCATCTTTGGCATCCCTTTGTCACTCCTGTGGGGCTTGTTGTTTGCCTGTCTGTCATTCTGGCACATCTGGGTTGTCATGCCCTGCACTAAGAGCTGTCTGATTGAGTTCCAGTGTCTGAGTCAACCCTACTCGCTGATCATACGCACCTTCTGTCACCCGCTCTTTGAGGCAATGGGGAAAATGTACAGTGGTGTGAGAGTGGTTATGCACAAGGAAGTGTAGGTGCCCCACTGCTGCTTTATTCAGGCATAAAGACCAATTTCTGGACATTTCACTGACTTTTCGAGGATCCATGAAACATGAGGCCAAAAACAAACAAAAGGTGCTGCATTAATAGTCCTCATTGTCGTCTGCTGGTCTATGTTTTGAGCTGATTTTGTGTCTTTTTTCTACATGATAATACATGAAAATCTGAAGTGTAAACCATAAATTTCACTCTTTTTATTCTACGCTGATGTCAGCCAAACTTTAAATAAACAATGATATAAGTACAACATGAATGGTTTCATTGCACTAAAACTATAGTACACTCTCCCATATGCCATGACAGAAAAATTGAATCAGTCAATTGACACTTACTGAAACTGTACGTGAATGTGCGTTGCCCTCTTTCATAAAACTGCTCCCTATAGACGTTGCTCTGGGCCACAGTGTTTTGCTTGACTACTTGCCAGGATATATAAAGTTACAGCCATTTCAAAACACACCTTATAAGCCAAGAATGCACATTACCTGATCCTGACACTTTTTCTCCACATGTTGAGTATAAGCAGTTGGCATATTGCCTTGAATCATACAGAAAAAGAAACAGACTACTTGTTTGAGTAATTGGTGTGGCCACAAGGGGGAAGCATTATTCTAGTTTGATCCAGATTAAAGAGCTTCAGTGTGCCTAAAATCTGAAGTTACCCCAAAAGCACCGACAACCAAGTAAAGAGGAGGTGGAGCTGATAGAAATGATGACATGTAGATGCACATGTGGAGCAGTGGAAACTATTTACAAAGTGAATTTCATATTACATCATAAAGAACAAACACTGATCTGAAGCACAAGGTCTGCTGAAAACACTGAAACCTGCTTCCTTGCTGTAAAATGCATTTCCTTATGGATTTTGCTTTGCTGATAAATTTTTGCTCTGTTGTTTCAAATTTTGAGACATTTTGATTGAGGAAAAACTCAAGAGTAGATATTACAAAAGTTGGGATGCTGTGTAAAACACAAATAAAAACAGGATGCAATCAATCACTAACAACATTTAACAAAGTTTTTCTGAACCCATGTAATAATATCCTTTATACAATCATGTGTTCACAAAGTGGTGAACCTCTCTCCATCCTCACTTGTGAAAGACTGAGCCTTTCCAGGATGTCCCTTTCATTCCCAATCATGATACTGATCACCTGTATCACCTGTTACCAATGAGCCTGTTTACCTGTGGAATGTTCCAAACAGGTGTTTTTGGAGCATTCCATGACTTTACCAGTCTTTTCTTGCTCCTGTCCCAACTAGTTTGAAACATTATTGAATGTTATTACATTATGTTTTATTTAAGTTTTAGACAGCATTCAAACTCAGGGAAATCAGGGTTGCATCTTAATAACCTTAATATCATTCATGCATATCAACATTGTGATTTAACCACTAATATAATATATTAACATAAATTCAAAATGCTTTTACACAAAGTAATGCTGCTTTAAGGGGGTAAACAATCAATATAGAAACTCAATTAGAGCTCATTCACACAGAGCAAAGATATTTTGGGAACATGCCAAACTCCTGTCTTTATTAAAATACATTTAAAAATTATACTTGTGTAGAAAGAATCTCTTTGTACAACTTAAAGAGATAATTACGTGTCTTTTCAGGTCAAATCAGGCCTAAAGAACAGACGCATACAAACAAATTTGAAACTGCTCATGATTGTTTTTACTGGAAGATGGCGGATAAATCTTGAAATGCTAAAACCTACAATATGATGTGCAGGACTCATGCAAAGTGAGTCCAAAAGGAAAGCTGAGGGCACACATCCATAGTGATGGAGACATTTTGTTCTGCTCTTTGTTATCACAGGAAGCAGAGTATTGTCTGGACGGGTGGTTTACATTGTCTGTAAACTCAGCTCAATTCAAAACATGTTGTAATGGTCACCGCTGCAGGTCATTAAATGCCTGAAAAAGGGGACTTGCGTGATCGCCGGCTCGCGCGGGTGCAGGAAACCTGGATGGCTTTCAGCTTGCTCTCAGTGCGCCGGTCCCCCTGTGCTGGATGTGTGTGAGAGGCTCCTCTGGCTGCCCGTGTTCTTGATGACGTATGTTGAGGAGTTGCTCTTGTGCCTGCACTGTCCATCACAGCTGCAGGAGGAGGCTGTCAGGTACTGTCTACAGCAGCAGAAGAAGCACTGCATCAGGTCCTGGAACAGGTGGCCGGCAAAGAACATGTAGATCCAGGGGTTACAGCAGCTGTTGAGACTGGCCAGTAACATGGCGATGATGAAGGCCATGTCTACGGAGAGAGACAGAGAGGAACACATGCTCAACATCTTTCATCACATTTACCATACTTACTCACTAAGGCACCATATCCATGGCTCAAAATGGCTATTTTTAAAGGTTTCCATCTTCAGCAAGAACCAGAAGTATTGAGGCTACAGGCAGGGTGGAGAAGTCAGACAATGCTGCCTGTCACATTCTTTAAAAACACGCTGCCTATGACCCACAGCCTGTCCAGGCTTCACCCGGCCTCTCACCCAGTGCACACTGGGACAGGCTCCAGCCCCCTGCTTCCCTGCAAAGGCTAAGCGGTTTGGAAAAGGACGGGATGGGTGGATCTTTAAAAGTAGCAAGTTTTTCTCCGTTCCACTAAGATGTAATCTTTTGGTTGTGGCCGAAGTCCAAACTCAGTGAGTGTGTGCTTTGTTTGCTCTTTTATCCTACACTTTTGTTTTTGGCTGCTGATAACATCATGGCTGTAGGGAGGGCGATGTCAATCTGTCAGCTGGTCTGTTTGTTGTCGCCCACTTTGGTCCAGACTTAAATATCTCAAGTACTGGATGTGTGACAATGAAATGCTGTACAGACGCTGATGGTTCCCAGACAATTTATTCTACTGACTTTGGTGATTGTCTGACCTTTCCAATGGCAACATCAAGTTTTCATTGAAATATCTGAACAGCTATTGGACGGATTGCTATATTTGGTAGAGACATTGATGGTCCCCTGGGGATGAATTTAATAACTTTTATCCCTTGGTTTATTATCAAATACTTGCACAACTAATGGCATTCCCATCAGCCTCAGCTGCACTTTAGTGCTAACAGGCTAAGATTCTGGCTGTTCAGGTGTGTTGATTAACCTACATATCTACATAAGTTAAATTCAAGGTAAGGTGTTACAAGTCACACACACATGCCCAGCCAGGTATCAGATCACGCAGCCACCCCTGGACAAGCTTGGACTCTCCATTCATTCTGCTTTATAAATATTAGTCCCCGTTGAAGGCAGCTGTACTTACATTACCCATCATTTATCGAGAAATACATGAAGTGACATTCTGAGGTATTTCGTACAACTCCCAAAAACATCTGTGATTAAAGATGAAAACATGAGGAAGGTTGATGGACGCCAAACAAATAGGATTTTAAGTTGCTTGACACAAATGTGATAAATGGCTTCAATTAGAAGTGCCTGTCCTGGATGGAAAAGTATACCTTATTTTCGCCTTCATTCAGTGGATTAAGTTTCCAATTGTTAGAGACAAAGAGCACATTGAACAAGCACGTCGTTTGAACAGTGGAAAGTGGACAACTTCCAGGTTTTTTTCGAAACCCTAATGGGGTGTGAAAGATTTAGTGTACGTTGTCTTCTTCACTCTTCAAGTGAAATGCTTACATGTACTGTTCATGGTGCTCTGACTCTCTATAGTGCTTCTGCTTTATTGTGAGGTGTGCTGTGTGCAGTGTCAACCAAATGGCCCGTCAAAATTACAATTCAACAGATAAATCAAACACCCAGTCCAGAATTCTGACATTATTTGGTGCCAAGGGGAGTAAAGTTCTCTTAAGGTGAAATAACACAAACGTTTCTTCTTTCCAAACCTTTACTTACGCTACACTCACCACTTTCTTGTGCTGCCAGAAATAAAATAAAAACATTAATCTTGGCTGCTTTTTGTAATATTATGATGTACAACTTCTGAGATTGAAGTTGGAAAAGTGGAAAGAGGGCGATGTTGAAATCAAGAGGACTGTGATGATACTGCCATCACATCAGTCCATCGAAGATAATTCTGAGGATAAAAAGTTAAACAAACATGACACGGGCGCACAAAGTCAGTGGATCCACGGCACATTGCAAAATGTGATGGTCTGACTGAAGTTTAGGGCCTGGAAGACAGTGTTCCTTTTCACATTTAGCCTGAACTGCCCTCGGCAACATGAAACTCACCTACATGGACTCGTGGTGTCTTTACTTCAAAGAGAATGCAATAAGTCTGAATCTCTCCATTCACACCTGGGTTTGAACAGAAGTTTTTCTTTCAAAAGTGATTTGAAACAAACGTGAATCGAGTCCATAACAGCTGATTTATATCTTCAATCACATTTCATGAAACTGCTCCTAATCCTGAAAACATATTGAAGTATTTCAGACTGATAGCATCTATCCTTCTCCTCTCTCTTCTTCCTCCTCCCATGCACATGTGCGAACCACACACTTGTTATTTCTTGCTTACTTCAGTGACTTATAATCTATATATTTTACACTTGATGTGCAATTCAATACTATGAAATTCAGTATTGTATTCAGTAAAAAAAAAACATTAACAATGATTCTTGTTTTAATGTCTCAATGTGGTAAAGTAACCATGTATCTCCACGGCCTTTCGGTCTTCTTTCATATAAAATTTAAGATTTGTTAATTCCTTTATCGTTTGAAAAGATCCTCCTACTTCTGAAGCTATACATAACAAAACATTTTTTAAAAAACACATTTGTGTTACCATAAAAAGCATATCCAGAAAGCTTAAAATTGAGCATTTCAGCACAAATCCATATGAAAGTAATGTAAACTATTTCCACATGTGACTTGAAAGCTTTGCAAAATAACATGTCCAGAAGTCACACCTGTTTGCGATGCTAAATGGTAATAGGAAATAGTCTACTAGTTGAGTTTGCCCATATAAACAAAATGGGGGCCCCTATTACAACATGCACTTTTTTTGTACCCTGCATGGATTCTTGGCTTTAATGTCTTTATTTTCCCAATTTTGTGCAAAGCTGCTTGGAAGAAGACGAAAACAGGAGGATGATTAGCTTGGCTATGAGCTTGCTCTTGTCCCCTTTAATGAGAAACTCAAAAGATACGAGGGGTAAATCTGAACAAACTATACAGTTAAATAGAAATTATACAAACCACCAGCAGGAGCAGAGATGGAAAGTCTTTGATGTCTTGGTACATTTACTCTTCCAGTGAACTGATAACAGCTGTAAATGACACTCTCATTCATCTGGGCTCACTCTGGGGAAATCTGAAGTTACACAACATCGTGTTTCCTTGGAATTGAGGCAGATTGCTTATGTATTCCCAGAGATATTCTGTGGAAGAATGACTGTTGTACGTGTGAGACACTTATTGCAGAAGAACTTTCTTTTCTCCATGACAGGGCTTATGGGCAAAAGATTCATCAGTATGAATCTTGAGCAAAGATGATGCTCTACTCATTGTGCCACTGAACACTGAATAAAGTCTAGGAGGCAAATCAGTGCTGCTGGTGACTGCACAATGACTTATGTCAAGATTAGACTTCAATCTGCATAAATAAAATGTGCCTTTACCTTCTCTTGGGGCAGCAGGATCCCAGGCAGACCACATCTGGACAAAGAAGAAGGGAGTCCAGCACACAATGTAGGCGATGACCACTACGAATGTCATCTTCACTGTGCGGATCTTTGCTTTTGAAATTAGCCTCACGCTGCTCACACGAGAGAGGGGATGAGCGCCTTTGGAGGGCCTTGTAGTCAGCGCCAGGAAGTGGTCTCTTCTGGTCTTTAAATTGAAGTTCTGCCATATTTTAAAACATATCAAGCCATAACAGATGCTTAAAATCGCCACTGGGAAAATGTAAATGCTGAGACTCATCCATGTGATGTATGCTTTGGCACCCCATGGCTGTACAAAGTCTCCCCAGCAGTCATACACACCGTCCCCGACTTCCTTCAAAGAAAATATGTACGCTTGAGGAGTGCTAAAGATCAGGCTGAGCGTCCAAGAGGCGATCACGTAGAAGCGATCCTTTCTCTTGTGCACGGAGCGAAGTGGCTGGCAGATTGCTAAGCACCTGTCGATGGACATCAGGACAAGCAGGTAAGTAGATGCAAACATACCCACCACCTGGACGTATTTAACCAGCCTGCACAGCAAGTCCGGCCCATAGAAGCGAAATGTGATATCCCAAATGAGTTGCGGTAACACCTGAAAGATTGCAACGACAAGGTCAGCAATGCTCAGGTGCTTCATGAAGTAATACATCCGCGACTGGCTGTGCTTGGTGGCGTGGATAGCCCACAGGACGCACAGGTTGCCGGCTAGAGCGAGCAGTAGCACCAGGACCAGGACGGTAACTTCCACTTTGGCCACTTCTTCGTTTCGCTTCAGAGGATTCACGGTGATGTTTCCTAAATGACTGTCGTTTCCACGACTTGAGTTGCTCCAGGAAATATTCTGCGCCCAAAAGTTCTGCTCGCGTAAAAGATCCTCCATCGTGCGTAAAAGCGCCGCTTTGGCGCAGCCAGCGGTCACATCACAAACAAGATTCCGGACCGCTTTCAGCCGTGTGGGAGTGAGCTGCTCTGCCCGATTCACTGCCAACTCACTCCACTAAAGTTGGTCTCGTGAGTTGCTCTCAGGTTAAAGTACTGCATAATCCAAAAAAAAAAACAACAAAAAAACAAACAAACAAACAAAAAAACAGCGCTCACGTCTGGGAGGGAGACAAAATGTAACACTTTTAATGAAAACTCAGATTCTCAAACCTTTGAACTATTTATGAGCACATTACCATATCAAGTGGTTTTGTTACCTTTAAAGCGATCTTTTGCGCAGTTATCTGGGGACCGCGGAGCACCGCAGTCCTCATCACGCGCTGCGTCCTGTTTGCGTCTGATCGGCTGAAGCTGTATCTTACCAATCTCAGTAACCCCCTCCCCACATCTTATTTTCCTGTGGAGGAAACTCTCTGGCTTGAGTATGAGCAGGATGCACGTTATTACTCTGTCTCGTACTCTCTTCCTGCCTCATTGTCCCTGCATTGAGTTTAGCTTTTGACTTTGTAGACTACTTTGTAAAACCAAATGCCCCTTAACAACATTTGTTCAATGCTGTCTTGTACTGAACTGTCAGTTGATGCTTTTAACATCTACATTATTTGAAGTGATTTCTTGTTAGATTCAAAAGGGAGGAAAATTCCACTCTGAGCCACACAGCCTAAGGAGGACTTATTTTCCAAAGACGGCCACAAAATATGGAAAAAGATGCTATTTGGAGCTGGAACAGTGTTGAATGTAATTACATCTAAGATTATGATGCAGTGCTGTGAGCTGGTACTTTATGCATAGACCATATCAGGGATGATTGCAGGGAAAGTCAAAAAGCATAACTCCAGTGTGCCTAGGTAGTGAGTCCTTTAACTGACCTGAGTTATTGTGTAGAAATCAGATATATAAGTCGGATGTATTGAAACCCTTGATTTATCTCAATGTAGAATCATTGTTTTATTGTTGTTTTTCATTTCATTTGCACAACAGCCATCTGGTCTGGATATGTTTCTGAAGCTGCCATACCCAAGTTACATAAAAGAGTCATTACTAAGAACTCTTAATAGATGAAACATCTGGTAATAAGGATATTTCAGTCTGTTATTGGGTGTTTCTCACACTGTTCCGCCCTACAGACACAGGTCACTTTTGCTTTGAAAAGGATTTATTGTCCTTAACCATAACATGAGCATGTCACCATCACATGTAGGGTGTGAAACCATTTGTTTCTGTCTCTTTATTTGACACACTCAGCTAAACACACACAGGTGCAGTATTGTCAGTCTGTGTTTTTGTGCACCAACAGCAGTGAGCTACAGATGTGAAGCACCCAAACACGGTCCACCTACAACATAAAGTGCTGCAAACTATTACCAAGAAGAAACAATTCAGTTATTCAGAGGTGTGTGTGCAGTTTATATAGGTTTTGTTCTGGTTGAATAATCCTTTCATCATTGGAGTGAAATAGCTGGAAAATGACCAGAAAAAGGTGAAGTGAGAAGGCTAAAATTCTAAACATCTTGATGTCCATTGTAAATAATTACCCGCTGATGTGTTTGTGCTCCATCTGTGGGTTAGATGATATAACTGTATGCAGTAACACCTCGTAATTCAAACCACATGATCTGAAAAGTATGCATAAGCTGTGTTTTCAGTCCTGGTTGTCAAGTGAAACTAATTTATGTATGGTCCATGATTCGAGTCAGTTTAAGTAGTTTTAATTTGCATATGCAATACTCAGGTGAAAACCCAATTAAATCAGTTTTGATTGGCTACACAAAAAAAGAATAGAGCTTTGTATGCTAATCCTGGAAATTACTGTTTTTTCCAATGAAGTGGCAAAGGATGATGACTTTTTTTCAATATAATCCCAAAATATAGAAGACATAGTGTATGTTTTAAGAAATGAGGTTTCCAAGCTGACTTGCTGATTCCAGAGTTACCTGCTGGAGGCTAGGTGCCGCTCCTCTGTTGATGAAGGGGCACCACTGAGGAAGCCCTCCAGGTGATTCTCAGGAGGAGATGTGGACAACGGTGAAGAGTAACTGAGTACATTTACTCAAGTACTGTACTTAAATACAATTTTCTTGTACTCGCACTTGAGTATTTTCATTTTATGCTACTTTATCCTTCCACTCTGTTACATTTCAGAGGGAAATATCGTACTTTATTTTCCGCTATTTAACAGCTTTTGTTACTAGTTACTTTTAAGATGAAGATTTTACACAACGGATGATATCAAAAGCTTTCAAAATACAACACATTGTAAAAGACTGAACCAGTAGTTTCCAACCTTTTTGGCCTCTGATATCTAACAAAACACAGTATAGCCGGGGTCTGTCAGCTGTCAACAGCTCCACTGAATAGTGATTTTTCCCTCTGAACTTCTGCTCTGTTCTCCCACCACAAATCAATGATTTAAATAAGTCTAAAAACTTGAAACAGATTTGCGTATCAGCTCTTTGTTTTTTCTTCTTTCCTCTTCCATTAATCATCTCACAACCCCTCACATATATCGGGTGACCCTGTGTATTAAACTGTATATAAAGTAGCTCAACCTAGCTCCATCTCCAGCAGCTAAAAGAGTACCATGCTACTAACACACTTATACTTCCATATGAATCAGCTAAAGATGTTACATATACGAATATATGCTTAAGTAGGATTTCCCATGCAGGTCTCTTACTTCTAATGGAGTACTTTTACATTGCTGTATTGTGACTTAAATGAAGGATCTGAATGTTTCTTCCACCACTCTGTGTGGGACAAAAGATTCCACAAGAGATCAAAAAGTGAAAAAGGGACTGCAGCAGATTAGGTGAAAATGTGTTTTGCTGATCCACAGATCTTTTTGAAAAGAATGCCGCGAAAAGTGAAAAGTACAAAGAGCAGAATGAAGGATGGCAATAATCCGAGGGCATCTCACAATTCACCGACTCTGCAGCCACACACAGCCCCTTTTTCAGTAAATAGAAGAGAAGAAAGAGGATTTCTGACATGCTGAAGCATATTCCAGGACATATGCCAGATGGTTGACATGCATTACTTTCCTGAATCAATATAAGAGGGTGTGAACTGCTAGAGCTGTCATCTGACAGAATCAAAGTTCTGGTTGATAAAATAGAAATCTGCAACATTTCATAGCAACGAGTTGAGGAGGTTGCATGTAAAACTTATCACCCGAGATGTGGTCATTTCAGTTAAAGCTCCTAAAAATGTGCTTTCTCAATCTCAAGTATTCTTCTATAAAATTGAGTGTGATCAAATAAGCACCAATCAAAAGTTAAAGTTTGGAAAAAAAAAAAAACCCTCCTCAGGTAATATTTATTAAGACTGTGCCTGTGTGGTTTGATCAGATTTGACTGACAGTGACCTGGAAATGAAAATAAGCAGCGGCCATCACTTTTTGATTCATATGGTGCAACATCTTGACTGGTGCACACGTGTATGTGACATTAACCTTTTCCTGACGGAGCCCAGATAAAAACACAAAATAGAAATCTCTCATGTAAACAATAAAAATCATGAGTTCAGTGAGGACCCAGCCACTCAAACTCAGAAGCTGAAGAAGAAAAAAAGTGATTTCAGGACCTTTAAACTGATGACATCACACAGCTTCACACAATGCGTGACGCACCGACACGCACAGGTCTTTGAAAAGCTCCCAAAACCAGAAAAAAAGCTGTTTTTGAATCCATGGTTGATTATATTAAACTCTAATGACTGCAAAGCCCCAAGCAGCCACTTAGTTTGTTTACGCCTCAGGCCAGCTGTGAGCACATCGGCCAAAAGTCTGTGCTAAGTCTTTATCATTAATTCAAAAGCATCTCAAGACATCACTGGTTTAGTCATGGTTAACTGCTTAAACACAATACGACATTAGGTGTCAGACATTATGAAATGCATTAATGAAGCTTGTACCATGGCTCCATTAATTTCTGCTTTTCTTAACAACACATAATGTGTGGTACATAATGTTGCACCCTGGTACTAAGCGACAGCAGCTGGGCAAACCCACAAGCACTGGCACTCTGTACTGTTGTGTACATATTTTAACAGCAACAGCTAATTTATAAGATGCTTTCACAGTATTGTCATAAACAAGTTATGACATGTTATATAAACTCATTGGAAGAAGGTTTTGGTTATGAAACCACAACATAAACTTCTGAAAAACATTTGAACTTTTATAAAACAATACCGAATACTCACATAAGATCGATTTAAATGGGATTTTTCATTAAGAGGAGCTGAAAACTGGAAAACTAGGAAAATCTCCCAATTACATCATCTCTGCTCCGAGTCCTGACTCCTCTCACATTTGAGTTGAAGCCTCTTGAAAATAAACTTGCTTCAAAATGCTCCAGCCAGTAATTATTTTTGTACCAGAATTATTCATTTTTATACAGGAGATAATTGATCTTAAAATGAAACATGAAAACTAACAATGAGGATCTACCAGACATGCTTTCACGCAAGCAATCAGTCTTTTACTGAAAGATGATGTATTCCTTAATATCCTTGGACACAAACTGTGTTACAACTATAAACACATTTATGTGGCATCTAAAGGAGTTTGCAGACTGATACATCATTGCCCTTGAATTTGATTTGGTGACAACAAACCCACGTAGATTAGAGGACAAATTCTTCATTCCAAAGCTGACATCAGTTAAAGATGGCCATGAGTACGATTCTTGTTAGTAAATGCAAACCCACAATTTAATATACTGAAAATACTGCAGATACTTTGAATATATCCATACGCTCTATGTTTGAGAGAGGTAGCTTGAAAACGTTTGAAGTGTGAGTTTTTTTCACAGAGAAACATTGAATTGAATATTGATCTTAAGGTAAGGAATGAAAGCTTTCTGGTCACTTAGTTTTGAAATGCAACTTGAAACCATGGGGACTTTTGTCACGGCTACTGACTTTACTGGTTGGATGAGGGCGCTGTTTATTGGCTCCTCCTCTGTTTTCAGTCGCAGGAACACTAAACTAACTGCAGCCAGCTATCAGCATATGACTCTGTGGCTTTCCATACTAATGAATTACCTGTCTTTCATGCCTTTTGGTGGCATGGTGGACAGTGGTAACACTGTCGCCTCACAGCTAGAAGGTCCCGGGGTCGATTCCTGCCGCGGGCATCGGGGGCGTGTCCTCCACCATGCCTTCGGTGCCTGCTGCTCGAGGAAAAGGGCCTTTCTGTGTGGAGTTTGCATGTTCTCCCCGTGTTCACCTGGGGTATCATCCATAAAAAATATACCCCCACTAAAAACATGCAAGAAGATCACCACCTGACCAATGGTGACAGGAAGGAATTGGGTCCCCTGGCGCCGCTGTCAGCTGGCAGCCCACCACTCCTGGAGGAAGGACTGACCAGGATGGGTTACATGCGGAGGAAACAATTTCACAGAAGCACATGCATGTAGTGTTGTTGTGTTCACCTAGGCATGGCATATGGATGATGTGTTGAGTGATTAATAAAGTAAGCTTTCTTCTTCTTCTTCTTCTTCTTCTTCTTCTTCTTCTTTTTCTTCTTCTTCTTCTTCTTCTTCTTCATCTCACCCGGCAGTACATATCGAGCTCAGTTTATAATATTGGTCAGATGAATGTGGCTCATTTAACTCAGAACTTCTTTCCCATCTGAAGATCAAGTTCAGACCAACAGAGAAGAGTATGAGAACATGATCTCAAACAAAGGTCACAATGTTCCCACAAGGAACACATCTTCAACGGGCTAATTGGGGATTTTTGAGGAGAATTATTTTTTTTGTTTAATAACATCCATTACTGACTTTTAGCTTGCCAGGCTAATGCTTCGCTGCACTCCCTGCTTGTCCTATTTGCAAGAATGATATACACTGACACAGATTTATTTGAAAATAACCAAACCTGAGCACAACAAAACTGCCCAAACCCAATCAGAGACGCAATGTTTTTATCAAGATCCCAGTCAGAAGCAGAACTCCACTTCACAAATCTGTTGAAATATGATGGTTTGCTGCACAATGGCAAACATCTAAAACATACTCATTCTTCATGTTGTTTTTAAGAAACTCACCAGAGCTGCATTACAAAAACGGTGCGCATACACCATATTTTGAGTGTGATATAGAACTGGAAACTCTATGGTAAAAATATCTTATTTCACATTGATGCCTTGAAACAGATGAGTGTCACAGTGAAGAATCTTCAGTATGGAAACTGGCATGTAAATAGACAGATCCAGTGTTACAATCCAGACCGCACATAAACTCTGTCTGACACTGATTCAAGCACACTTGCCATTGATGTGCATCATCAGTTCACCGGTGTATTTTCAAATCAAGGTGGTGTGTTGTGACAGTCGTGGGACATGGTGATGTAAGTGTAGAGGCATCCCGCTGTGGGAATGCCTGAGCGCACAAGGGTCACTGCAACGCCGGGATAACAAACCAGCGTGTTGGTACAGCTGCCCTGTGGTTTCCATGCACTCACACAGGTATAAACCAGCAGTCACTCTCCTGTTCCTAACCTGAAGCATGTGTGTGGTGTTGGAAAGGTCAGAAATCACATGCAGAACTAAATCATGTTAGCGTGACTAACAGAGGATTTATGCAAACACTGCCAACCAAAGCAAACGCTGCCTCTAAAATCTTTTTTCACTTAAATGTGTGTCTGTGTATGACTTGTTTAAGGGCTGTTTTACAATTGTTAACATTTTTTTACTCTCTGGTGCAGGTTTTCCACATTGTAGAATGCCTGTGATATGACTGGTCATGTGTAACTGCCAAAAGTTTCTAGACAATATCTTAAAACGCTGAGATGAGAAAAGTAGTAAACACAATATAATTACACTTTTAAAAGGTATAATTCTTAGGATTTTAATCCACATGCAGTGACTGGTGGTAATTGCACGTGTTTTTGATGACATAGGATGCTGAATTCAGTTTGATATGATGCCCAATGGAGGCAGCAAACATGCCTGGAGCAGCTACTCTGTCAGATATAGAAATTTGTGTTTCCATTGCAAAACTGTGAGCTGAGAGGATTCTTGATGTGCTGTTATTTTAAAAGACAGAAAGAAGACAGTCAGCAGTGTTGTGTGACACATACTGAGCCCAGTGTCAAATACTGTTTGCACATTGCGTAATATTTGTGCATGCACCAGCGTTTGTCTGCTGCATTATGTCCAGTATGTGTATGTATAGTGTCCTGTGAACCCCTGAAAACTCTATTTCACCAGTAAGGATGAAAGTCACTGTAAAGAAAAGCAATGACTCAGAGCAAGTGCACTTAATGGCTATTGATGAACAATTGTCAGAAATATGATCAAAAACAAGATTTGATACAATGAAACTCTGAGGGATTAGAATTTTTAGGTATCATGCACTTAGCATTTTTTCCTGTTGTATTTTCCATTATTAAATTAAGAAAAGGCCCACAAATGCCACAAATGTTTGAGATTTCATTCAAACAGGCATAAAGAGGGAAAACGACATAGGTGTACTATGGGTGTTTATGGCCTGTTAAAGTGTTTTGTGGTGGAATGAAAAGGCACAGTTCCTCATCTAATCCACAAGTACAATCTGCAGAAATCTTGTGTGCCTCTTATGCAGCAAGTGATAAAAATATTAAGGAATTGTCATCCTCAGTAATACTTAACTTTAATGATGACGCTGCTCCCAAGAGTCCCATCAAGCCCTGCTGGTGAAGCTGCATGCAAAGCTCCAAGGCCAAGGAGACAACATCGAAATGGAACAGAGCCATAATTCATGTTATTAACTACACCTGTGCTTTTCTTTTTTTTTATTTAGCAAAATGGATTTTATGTAACCAAAAGACAGTTCCAAGGAAATCCCTGTTTCTTCTTCCACAGTATCTCTCTGAAGTGCAGCGGTTGATGAGAGGTGTGTTGTCGTTATCTGTCACAGCAATCTTGAATAATTTTCCTTTGCACCATTGTCACAACTGTGACATGTTCGAGCCAAAGACAGGACACGAGTGCTGTTGGGACCTAGTGTGACTTTTTGTTCTTTTAACTGAGAACGCTTTATTCTTACAGATCTACCAATGAAGTACAGCAAAAACTAATTCTGTGCTTCTATGACTTAAGAGCTACACAAAGTTTTTTCTCATTTGATTTTCGAAAGCGTGCGGCAATATTTGGCCAAATGAGAAAATGGTAATCACTTTGTTGGAGAGCCAGCAGTTTCCACAACTGCTCCAGCATGTGGGACAGGGATAAAAGCCAAATCCACAGAGGTTCCATAAGACGGCAGGGTATGCCACTAGCCTGTGGCACTGTTCATAGAGAACATCTGCATCTGTAACATCTGCAGCAGAGCTCTGTTGATGGAAAATCACTGACATTTATCCAAACAGTCTGCATGCTACCTTTTGGTGGTGTGCCTTTTGTTAAAGTGTGTGTTGTCTGTGAGCTCATAATTCTGCGGCATAAATTAGAAGCAGTGATTCCTTTAGCAGGTAAAATTCAGTGGAAAAGGGTTTCGACTGCATCGGATCTTCCTCAAAAGTTTGGATGGTTTACAAAACATTGTAAGTTATAGTTTCCTGTGCTGTCAAACCTTCATCATCATTTGTTTATTCCAGGTCAATTTGACTTGACATAGGCTTATACTCCCACTGAGTAAATTCACTTCAAGGTTGTGCCTTGTCAAATTGAGTTGGACTGAACTGGCCACTGCTTGATTTAATTACCTTGTGTAAAACACTTGCTAGTGTGGAATAAATAAAAAACAATGTGATTTTCAGTTAGAATTTTAGTCAGATTTTTACAATCTTTCTAACTTTATGAAGTTGTTTTCATGGCAACATATTCTGACAATTCAACACTACGAGCCGCAGTTTCCCACGTGGAACCCCCAGTCTTTGCCACATTTTGCAAGGTCATTGTCAAACATGAGAACGTGCCCTCTGCGGTGTCCCATGGGGAGATGCCTCCTCTGCATTTGACACTTATTTGGGAGCAGTGGGCAGCCACAGCGCAGACATTGACAACTGTCCATTGTGAAGTCGGGCTTTGCTTGAGGCCCGTTCTTTTATTATCAACTGCTATTAATTAGCACGAGAGAAAGCCTGTCAAAGAGAAATACTCATAGTTAGAATAGTTTAACAATTACATGTCAAAGTTGTATGAAGAATGACACGGTGCGGTGCATTATATAAAACACTGATAAGAGAAGGGGAAGGGGAAATGTATCCTGTAAAAAAGTCAGAGTCAGCTTTACACCCATTAAATTATCCCAGATGGAGCTGAGCCAGGATAATGTGTGCTGGAAGTGCAGCATGGCACAGAGTACTGCAACCCCCCTCCATGAAATCAGGGAATGTCCTTTTATACAACCAATGTAGGGAAGGGTTTTACATTGCATGGAACACGGCCTTGGACAGCCAATACCATGAACTGCATGAGTGAACCTGTAATGTGACAAAGCTGCAAATAAAACTGAGGCAGATTGAACTGAAAATGTTATGGATTGTTTTTAAGTTTTGTTTTTAGTGTAACAGACTTGGAAAAAGTTTTTCTTTATGTTTACAGTATGCGTTGATGTTTAAATGCATGTGTTATTTGCATGTCTGTGGAGTCTCTTAAAGAGTGAATCCAAATAGTTTTCAGGTTTTTCAAGGTATTTTTCTGCTTATGTGTTGTAATTAGTTAATGTTTGGTGCCATGAACATTTCTGTTAGGGTCAGGGTTCAATGTATTTTCTAAAGTATGTGTTATAATAAGAAAAGAGGTTTTTTTTAATTATTTGACTGATTAATGCTAGAAGTGTTTTCCTTCATTTACAAGACTTAAAAGACACAAACAGCGCATCACATTTTGTGGTACAACAAAATGTCTGGCTTTGCAAAGTGTGCACTTCATTAGGAAATAATTCAAAGCTGATTTATTTGGTTTAGCAGTGGCACACTTCGTCACATTAAGTGGTATATATCATTGAGATGTTTCTTGGCTGCTCACTTGGTTTCAGGCAGATCTGTGTATTATAACAATGAAAGAAGATACAGTGCTTTCAGCTCGCGTGGGGAGCATGTAAAATGAAAACAAGATGGAGACTACATTTAAATCATAAAGAAATCCACAGGCAATGAGTGTCAAAGGAGATGTGGATTTTCCTTTCGCAATGGAGCGCTTCCTGGGAGCTTTTCACTGAGCTGAGTTAGTTAGAAACCTTGGTCTACAAAATATTGTTTATTCACTGGTGGAAAAAAATTTGATCTAAGACGTGAAATATGTACAAAAGAAAATTGTTTCTCCTTCCTCCTCAGTATCTACCAAAATAGCTTTGAGCTGCTTCGTCTACAATCAGAGGCCAAGAGTGGTGAGGTTTAAAGCTTGGTTAGTGAATACTATCACCTTACAGTCAAAACATTCACAACATGGGCACCATGAACGTCTGTACAATCTTTTATCATGATCCACTCAATAGTTGTCAAGATATTTCAGTCTGGACCAAAATGGTGCACCATCCAACAAATCGTCGCTTCCAGAGCCATGCTGATAGCATGGCTAAAAATAATAAAATAACAGGGCTGTTTTCCTGAGCTCATGAAACCTTTTTAGAGATATGTGGTTCTCACATGGCAGCGATGCTACAAACACATGATAATCTTACTAAAAATGATGCATTGCTGTAGATGAAACTACCCATCAGTATCTAAAGTAGTTCAAAAGCAGCAGTAACTATCCAAAAACAACACCAACACCTCATTTAAGAGAACATTAAACACGAACAGGTGTTATTGTTTTGTACCATTTAGCAGCTGATCAACTGAAACACAGTAGCAGCTAATACAACCATGACTTCAGAAACATTGGGATGCCATGTAAAAATAAATAAAAAGGAATGTGATCATATGCTAATTCTAATTTCATGTGTTCATCATAATATTTCTCTTGATTCTGGAGTTTCTGTTCTGACAGAGGTGCCTCTCGGAGCATTATTAACATTGTGAGGACTAATTTTCTCTTCTAAGCTTTATGTATTTAGCCCCCAAGGCAAAACTGGCCACCCAATAACTTTCATTTTCATTAGTTTAATTTTGATTTCATTCTACAAAACTCTGGGTTCAATATCTTCAATGTATGCTATAATTCAGAGGAAATGCTATGTTGTGACTTGTATGATTAGCCCGGTTTTCAGCTATTTAGAACCAGCTGATAGCTCTAGCTGCACTAAAAATAAAATCTTTATTTTTTCTCTCTCTTTTTATCAGTGCTTAATGGGCATCAGTCTAAATTTACATTGTCCTAAGATATTCTGAGATGTTTTGAGTCAGACCACAACCAAACCGGAAGGAGTGGGTGCTGGTTGACCCAGACCAAGAGTGTGTGAAAGCACTGTAAAATAAGCCAGTATTATCTGTAACACATGTGATGACAGCACATGTAGTGTGGTGGGTTGATAAACAAACATTTTGAACTATTTTGATTCAGATTTTCCCCTTAAAGTTCCCATATGTAGCTTTTCACATTGAAAGATATTTTGCATGACAGCGTTACATATTTGTATCTGTATCAGATTATATATATATATACATACATACATGCATACATACACACACACACACACACACACACACACACACACATATACACACATATATACATACATACACACACACACACACACACACACACGTCTTAAATATATATATTTAAGACACATATAGGCAATTGAATAAATAAATTCCATGCATGAAATTAGAAAATGCTCTAAATAACATGAAGTTAGTCAATATGTTTGCTTTAATATGGATAGTTTTAAAACCACAATACATTGCAGAGAGACAGAAGTCCAACATCAATATTTTCATAAAACAGCCTGAAACTTTAACAGGAATACAGTAGCAGTATTTGGATTTAACACCAAGATCTGAACTTTTGGTCCATCAGTGAGAAGATTTCTATCAGAATATGAGCTCAGAAACTGAAATCCTGAGGGATCTGTGGCACTCTCTTTAACATTCTGGGCTGATTAAGTTTTAACAGGAAAATTCAATTTACAGCTCACATTTTAGGAGCAAGTGGTTAATCTTTGGTGAAATCTCAAGGCATGTTACATATGGTACACATTACCCTTTCCATTTCCTCTCCTTCAGTGAGGCTGTTTCATATTATTCTTATCTTCTGTCTCAAGTCGAGCAATGAGAAATATGAGCCTATATCTAAGATGGAAAGATGCAACAAGTTCAAAGATATGCTTCTGACGCATCAGAGGAATAGCTCTGGAAAATATGCTCATTTGTTTTGTCGCCAAAAATTAGATGAGAAGATTGATACCACACTCATATCTGCATTGAAAATATAAAGCTAGCGTGACTACATGATTAGCTAACTCTGGATAAACGCACAAATTTTTACTTTCACATTTCACAGATTCAGCAAACATGTTAATTCATGAGCTTTAGAGGTGCTGAGAGGTGGATTGTGTTACCTTTAAAGCAGACAAACATTAGCTTTTCCCCCGTGTCGTCTTTATGCTAAGCTAACCATCTGCCCACTAGCTTCATATTTCGCAAACATGACCAACATAACAATAAAGAGATTTCAATGCAATTCAACTATAAAAAGAGCTAACATAGCCTGACATAGCCTGTTATGTCTCAAGCCAACCAGCCTCTTCCTGTGTTATCTCTCTCTTCTCCAACACAGTCCAGTTTAATTGACCACAAATCATACACTGTAGCAGCTGAATTTACTGTCTCGTCTAGGCTACTGAAGACATGATGTGGTGATAATCACACAATAAACACGATAAATACCAGATGGAAACATCATCCAATTCAATTTATACCAGAGAATAGTAGGCATGGCCTTGTATAATATCTGCCAATTTAAAGGCTGGTATGGAAGATTTGTTTTCCTTTTGCCAGCTGAACCGAAATGAAATGAAAAACCAGTGACAAGCATTGTCATGATGTAAAAAAAAAAAAAAAAAAAAAAAAAAGATTTTTTTTCATCAACTGCCTGCTTATCACTACATCACTGGAGGAAATGAGAGTTAGCCCCAGGCTGTTGTTATGTTAATAGAATAAAATAAGATAGCAACACACATACAGAGGAAATTACAGTTTACCCATTGACTGCAAAGACCACCGTTTATCATCTTCTGAGTGACCTTTCCCACTTTGTGATTCATTTAAATGCATGTTCCTACAAACAAACGTTGTTTTCCGTGAGATACATAAATACACATGGATTTATTTTCTATTTAATACCACACATTTGGATTGTCGCCACAAATCACATAAGTAGGATTTATTTCCTCTGATGTACATGTACTGTAGATGACAATAAAAACTAATTCATTAAAAAGCCTTTATGGAAAACTGCTGTTTTAGATGGAATGCAACAATCTACTACATTATTATAGAAAAATGATTAAATGTATATCATGCTGACTGAAAGTTGTTGTTTTTAGGTGCAGCTGGCTGTAAAACAATAAATCACAGACAAATTATCACCAAGCCCATGCTTTCTCACATGTCAACACATATAGTAAGATAAACAACATATCTACTTTCACTAATCAACTGATCTGTTTTTGTGCTTTTATTACCCACAAAAGTATATCAAAATCGGATATTTTCTTTAGATATGGTATGAGTGGCCATTAATGGACAAATGGCATCCAGACAAGTTAGTTCCAAAAATATAGAGTGAAGAAAACATTATTTAAACCTAGAAAGTTAAACTGAAGCACAACTTATAGAGCAACAACTCCTGCCTCCCGCAGTACAGCGCACCATATAATACGTCTTAAAGGACCAGTGTGTTGGATTAAGGAGGATCTTTTGGCAGAGATAGAATATAATACTTATAATTATGTTTTCATTAAAGTTTGATCACCTGACATTAAGAGTCGTGTTTTCATTACCTTAGAATGAGCTCTTTGTATCAACAGGGGAAGTGGGTCCTCTTTGCATATGTTGCACCACCATGTTTCTACAGTGGTCCGGAACGGACAAAGCAAGCACGGGCTATAGACAGCACCTTGCATGTTTTTAGCATCCACTGTAGGGGAGGGTGACGCTAGCAGTGATAAGTGGGTTTCAATCCACAAACCTGACCCTGAGATGCCACTAAACCTCCACACTGGACCTTTAATGCCAGGAACAGACTACACGATATTTTTGTCTTTGCCTTTGTCTGTTTTGTCTAAACTCTTGGTCGGGTGACTGGCAAGGCTACACGCATAACCCTGGCCAATCACGACACGTCTTGTTTCACAGCTGGTTTAGTATGTTTAGTTGGCCAAAACAAAATCAGCTCAAAATCGGGCTAGATGGGTGTAGTCTGATCCCGGCATAAGTGTGTTGACCCTTAATATCTGCCAGGCTTGGGAAGAGGTCAATTTTCTTTTCTTTGCATTCACTCACATCTCTTTACTTACAAGAGTAAGTTTGAAAACCACAGGCAAATCCTAAATCTAGTGTCACGATTAATGTGATAGATATTGATATCTATAGTGAACCTCTGTCATGGGATGCTGTCTTTTAAAGGGGCTTTAATTCAATTAACTCCTTCTTTGCCTGAGGTTGCCAATAATGGATTGTGGTAGAGCATCTGTGATGTGATCCGTGAGCTACTATCCACAGACACAGCAGCTGGAGATTTGTCATTACTTTAATATGTGTGAGACTGAAATACAATCATTCCAAGGATGTCAAGACTGCATTATATCAAAATCGTATAGTGTGAAAGATGACCAAATTGTGTACACTTTCTCATCAAGACATGTTTTCTGAATATTTTAGTGGTATGCCAAACAGACCTCGGAGCATAACTGTGCTATGAGGTAGCCTCTGAGAGAGATTTAACCTTGTTGAACCTTTCTCTGATTGTTTCCAATTCTTCATGCTACTCCGAGCGGCTTTTTTAGTATAAACATTTTCTGCACATAACCATTTACCCCCGTTTGCATGTGCAAACTGTTCAACCAGACACCTTGCCCTGATCTAACATCATTAGTCAGATCAAAGCAAAAGCCGTCTTTGATTCACATAACCTCCTTTAGCTAACGTGCAACCATTCCACCAAACCGAAAATCACAAGATATTTTAAGTTGGTGTGTCATGCGTTTCACTGAGTCTTCCCAGCAGATCCCTGCAGACTGGTGGTCATTGCAATAAGTAAACAAATATAATCAGCTTTTCCAGTTCTGCCTCTTTAGGTCTGAGCAAACAAATTTTGGACACTAAGCATTACCCCAAAGCTCTTGGGCTAATCACAACCACACTACAGCCAAAGAGTTCAGATAAATCTGCCATATTTGATCTGCTTTGAAGACAGCCCCACTCCACAGCACATTTGGTTTAGAATATGTACCTTTAGCATATATAAACATTTACATTCCTTTTCTTAAGAAAATATGACATTTTTGTAGGTAAAAAGGAAAAAAATCTTCCTGAAAGTTCATAAATCTAATATTTAACATGACAAACATTTAGTCACATATAAATGGCACCACGTGAGATGAAAAAAGGTTGGTTTGTACACTTCTGCTTAGCATCAAGCTGCAGAATTATATTAATAAGAGTTCTCATAATGATACCAGAAAAGACCAACACAGATTCTTCACTGTGGCGAAACACTTTGTGTATCTTCAAATCATCACATATGTAAGACCTAACAGCCATCACAATGTGTTGAAGTTGATTCACTGCGTCACTTACCCAGACAACATGGCAGCAGCATTGGTTGTTACGTAAGATGAGACAAATTATGTCTTCATAACATTTCTCGAGTGAATCTGGAAAGTGTTTGTAGCTGCATCTTCTGTTTCTGCCGAAGATTACATTTTTGGATGTGTATGGAGAAGCAGTTCAATTCATGTCCTGGTAACATATTCTAAATATTTACATGCCGGGTAGGACAAACTGTTTGCAAGGATTACCATTGTATGGTTATTTAGCTGTAATTTGATCATCTTGCTCTACATTCTTTTTTACCAGCTGAATGGGGTCTAACATGATCTGTAGCCCATCATGATTAGCTGAGCCTAAAGAAATCGAAAAGGCTTTTTTAGGCTTCAGATGTCATTACTGTATGCACAGTGAAGAGACGCTTGTTTGAGCCCTTGAGTTGCTTTAATGCAGCTGTGGAAATTTAGACATGAAAGTGGATGTGGATCTGCTTTATATTTTTCGAGGGTGGTATTAAAGCATGGGGTACTCACACATTCTCAGAAAAATCTATTTATCTATCTATGTATGATTAGTTTGACCACAGAAGCTTTTGGAGTTTATCCAAACTGATTTTAAAAGGTTTTCAAAGTCTTGCAGACTGTAAACTTTTCCAAGGGGGTAAGGGAATATGAAATCCTTCAGTTTGATCCTTTTCAAATGAGAACAACAGTACGAAACATTGCGGTTTATAGAGCAATAAACAAGATTATAAACCAGGCTAGCAGCTCTGTGAGGCTGTGTGCCAAATGTTAATGTGAGCATGCTAACGTGCTCGCAATGACAATGTCAACGTGCTGGATTTTAGTAGGTAGCCTTTAATGTTTACCATGTTCATCACCTTAGTGCATTAGCATGCTAACATTTGCAAATTAGCACAAAAAAATTAACACAAAGTAGAGCTGAGGATACTTCTTCAAACCGGCTAAAGCGGCAAATTGTGTGTACAACAAACATTTCTCACATTGTGCGTACAATGCTTTACGGAGGTCAGTTACTAAAACTTAAAGCATGAAGAAACAAAAAACAATCGACTTCTGAGAAATTCAAAAGAAATTGTTTTACAAAGTTATTTTCCTAGAGCGTCCTTAGGCAAAGTCAGGAATGCAGAGTACACAGTGGTAGCGTGTGTGGATGTCCAAACACATTTAGTCCTTCATCCCTCAGAGCTTTTTTACCCATGAGACTCTTGCAGTTTAATGCCACTGTCCACTGGGGCTGCCCACTTCTGGTCCACAGGAAGAGCAGAGGCTAAGCAAACAAACAAGCCCCTGCTGCAGTGTTTTATATGTAACACATTGCATCTCAAATGTGGGAAAGCAATCCTACATCTGTATCTCATATGAAACACTGAAAGATGATATCCATGAAATCGATACTGAGGAGCTCTCAGCAGTGTATTGTAGTAACACGGCTTCAAGCTATTCATGAGATTACGAAGCTCCATCCGTATCAAATCCCAGTCTTTGCTGCTGCTGGCTATTTACATAATTGACCCACTGGACCTTATACTTGAAGGATAGAAATTCCAGTTATATGTTTAACAGATGGAGGTGGGTGAGTTCTCATGCAGTGAGATAACGGCAGTTTCAAAATGTGTCAAATCACAGTTTACGTTAGCAGCAAGGATAAATGATGAAATGAAGACTGATTCCTCACCCTGGCCCCATGCTGGCTTCTGAGCTAACAGTGTGTCCCTGAACAGATCAGAAAGGAAGTATCACCTTAACTCATCTAAGAGTCACTTGACCTTTACCTCACACTTAAACAGTGTTGGAAGAAATATCCACACCTCTAAAGTAAAAGGCATTTGGCATCACATACAGACGCTTGGTCAGAACCCTTTGGTATCACTTTTTAAGGCACTGGCAAACCCTTTAGCCTCATTTTTCAATGTGCAGGATGCCACGTTCAAGTTAACAATAATAAATATACAACGTCTGGTTAGCAATTTCTGGTTATACTTCCTAATAAAGCTAGTTGAGAGCAATAATCAACATGTGATTAATAGTGAGATTTAGGAACCAAAGCTTCTAAAAATACTTAAAATAAGTACGCTACTTCACTCTACTTAACTTGACTTTTAGCTTGACACTGGACATGATCCCTTCTCTCCTGAATGAAAGTCCTGTGCTTGATCCATCCAACACCCCACCTTTCTGAAAATGTGTACGTCTCACGCTCTTCATGTGTCATTTGATGTATTGGGATGTCTGTAGAGGTCTATCAGACTATTCTGCATGTTAAAAAATTATGCAAAATGGGTACCTGGTGCCTTGAGGAGTTCTGACCAAGCCTCTGTATGTGACAAGACTTTACTTTCATTGCCATTTTATTCCAATTGTCTCTAGTTTTGAGGTTTTGGTGTGGGGATTGTTTCAGTTTTCATATCAGCTGAGGAAATGCAGCAAATGTTTGCTGACACATTTGCCATATCAACCTTAAAGGTGATGATACTGTATGTCAGTGCTGTCTTCTCTCCACTGCCCCCATGAAGCTAAAAAAATCTGTTGAAAAGTTTTAATTTGATGTTGAGAGGAGAATTGTCTGTTGAAATCCAGATCTATCCCTTTCACCTGCAGGACACAGATAACCTGCATTTTTCCATGAGCGCATCAGTTCCACCGGTGATGAATCCTGAGACTCACCGAATGAGATATTAATCACTGTGACCTGCCAGGAGGATTTTGGCACTTTGACATCTGCCTCCAGTCATCAGTTATTATCTGACTGTTTTCTCTCTTATGTCCTCTTGGGCCAAAATTCCTGTCTACTGAGAGATTTAGTTGATCAGACCCCTACCTCTCCTGACAGTTACCTCAGCACCTTCCAGTTGCTGCTGGTCGTATCTAGCAGAGCCAAGGAGCTGATGGGGCGGGGTGACTCAACCCTCCATGTCCCTCTGATTGGAAACAGGCACCTGGATGTTTGCACCTCTCACACAGCAGGGGCAAGAGGAGCCAGAGGCTGCATGGCAGGGCTCATTCCACTTACATTTTAATTTCCCACTTTCATACACAGGCATGCTACAGCAATTTAATATTTTCAATTCACAACATGTCTTCTAGCAGTTCTGTGCTCTGCAGAGATTTTATCATACACTCTTCTTGGTTGCCAGTTGTAGTGCTTAGTGCTTTTCTCTGCCTTGGCTCTTCTGGGCTTCCAGTTGTCCTCATAATGTTTCTCTTCATTTTATTCAATTAGATGAAAAAAGATACAATATTACCCCCATTGACCCTGGCCTCTCCCACTCACCTTTGACAAGTAAAGCAAGCACGATGTCGAAGCACTATGTCCCCTGAGCTGTTTGCACAAATCTCAGTGTTAAGAAGCTAGCGTGTCTTCTCCTCTAATTAGTCTGAACAGGCTAGATTCTGCTTTCACAAACGGTCCTTCTACTGCAGCTAATTTGAAGTAAAAGCACCACTTAAACACTTGTCTGGGTGGTGTTATGAATCCAGAAAAAAGCCCTCATTTAACATTTGCCACAAAAGCTTAATGTTAAATGACTGAGGAAGGACATAAACTGTGGCGTTGCTACATCCCTTATCTGCCTGTGTGCATCACTGGTTTAAATTCACTGGTTTGTGTTTCATACTCATATGTCCGACAGTTAATGAAAGCAAAATGTATGTTACATAACTTTTAAGAACTTTACAAGAACTAGATGAAAACAACTAGACCATAAGGAGGCAGTTATCAGCCTTGCAGGCATAAAGTTAGCCTAGCTTAAATAAAGAGGAGAAACAGCTAGCCTCCTCAAAAATAACCTACATTAACAACACCTCTGAAGCTCACTAATTAATCCACATCTCTTTTTATTCTATACACAAACAGAATGTAAAAACAATAAATTGTGGTTTTATAGAGTTTCTGTAGGTTGCTGCCCTTCTCCCTGCTTCTAATCTTTACGCTAAGCTAGGCTAACCACTTCCTGGCTCTAGCTGTGCACTTGCAGATGATATTGTGTTTATTTCTCATCTAACTCTTGAAAACAAAGTGAATATGTAATATGTATGTGATGCTTTAGACATTTAGAGTTCTACTTTAAATGGGGCATATTAGCTTTTATCATTACAAAATGTTTAAAAGTCAGCCTACATCACAGCTAAATTTGTATTGACAGTTGAACTAATTGGGCCTTTGCTTTTAATAATCACTAAAACCAAACAAGATGAAGCTGAAATAAATGTTTCAATAACACACGCATCCCAATGATTCCAAATGCAGCCGTCTGACAGTATTTCAGGATGGCTTTGTGTTTAACCATCTTGGCTCTGTTACATGACATCTTGTCTCTGCCGTCCAAAGCTGTTTGCTTAATCAAATCATCACCTCTCAGAGTCCTCCTGACTTTTTCCAAACCACCATTTCAGTAAAATAAACTTTTTGTTTGTTTATTTTTGCTGACTTGCCTGATTGAATCAAAGTTAAACAAATAGATAGACAACAGATGAAGACTTTCAGTCCACCAACAGCAGCTTTGTGTTAAGGCTGACCCGGTCAGCCAGTTACAGAGATGAAAGGAAAAAATATGATATTCAGGCATGTTCCTGCAGGGAGTGGACTATACCTGCAAAGCATAAAGACAAGGTAACAAGACAACTGCTGGCAGCTGTTCCTGACCATGAAAATCATCCTGTTTTATGCTGTTTTCCTGGCCACCCATACAGTATAAAATACAGTCTTGACAAGGGCATGTGGCTATACATACAGATATATAGCTACAAGGTTTGCATTCCAATTTCAACATATTCAGCTGCTTTCCCAGAAAAAGTATAGGTTGTAATACTCACAGGGGATATAAAAAGTGGAAAATTACTTTAATAGATAACCAATACATGCTGTTTGTTTCTTACAGTAAATTAAAGGGGTCATGAAGGTACATTACACTATGCATGAACTGTTTTATGACATGTGGACAAAGTTAGTCAACTTCCCCAAGTTGTCAAACCAGTCAGTGTGGAAAATACACAGGAGCAAGAAACAAGGATCTGTTTATCGCAAAAGCGTCTCCAAATATTTGACAGCAGTGGCACACTCACATGTACACAATATTATGTAATTAAAATCTGATGGATCTTTACTCCCGTAGTCATATCCTGATATGCAGCAGGCATAAACCGTGCAAAACATACGCCACTGATGTTGCATTTTGTCAAGTTGGAGCGTGCAGGCAATTACTGATGCTAACGTTTTGTAGTGAATGAGTCACATTACATGGTTTGTCTGTGGCCAGCACTTAGTTCAGCTCAGTTAAAACTATATGCTGAAAATTAATGGTGTGGAAGATGGGAGGGAGTGGGAGGTTTGTTTCATTGGTCCACATTTCTTGAATACAACTTAAGTGAACTATGTCACATGGCAGCACATAATAGAAAATAAAAATGTGAAGAGTCTCGAAGTCTGGCCATTTAATTTGTAGAAAATCTTAATTTCAGTGACTTTCAACCCATGTGTGTGTGTGAATCCTGTCAGGTCGAACTTCTTCCAAATGTTCTGATCAAACAGAATCATGAGGTTAATCACATTTATGACACTGAGATGACTCTGGGGTATTTGCACCAGCAAATGAACAAATGTGGACTGTAAGAGGCAATTCAAACTGGAAAGGATGATGCAGAGTGGTTCATTTTCTCACAGAAACATATCTATACAACAGAAAAATAGTTCCTTTTGCTTGAGATATACTTCAGTCATATTTTGTAAGATGTTTTAAATATTGAAAAACAGGTATTTGGGAAAATGTGACTGAGATATGATTTACAGTCTATTTAGTTTAAACCACAACATGAAGGATATCACACACTCATACTCATAATATTACTATATAAGATAAATAAACCCCTCCCACTGTGTTTCATATCTGAAGAGTATTACTGAATAATAAGACCTAAAACTAATTGTAATGTGGAACTATGAGCCAGTTCAGTGCACATTATAGTCTTAAGTCTTAGCTGTGAACTGGACTGTGGATAAGCATCTTATGAATTCATTCCATGTCAAATGACCACCAAACTGAGTCCGACAGTTTAACTGGTTGATTTAACACAGGTCAATAGAGGTGCAGCTGAAATCCGTAGCTCCATGCATTTGTCAAACAGACACTACAACAAACCCTCACCCCCCTGACTGGCACACAAACAGACCTGATCAAACGATGAACAGATCTGCTATAAGTGGAGGAAATGAGTCAGCAGCAGAATTATTAAAAAAATTGCTGACAACGCATAGACTTTGTAATGAGGGAGGTAAACCAATTATACCATGCTTTGCATTTAAGTGGCTCTTATCAACATTTAATTTTACTTTTTTCACAATGGTCCATATGACTACTTGTATGTGAACTGGGTCGCTCTTAGTAAAGAACCCACAGAGCATTAGTCTCCCTCAGCTTGACATAATATTTATAATGTCTTTAGATTTTTTTGTTTTTTTGGCTTGCAACTTTACTGTTTTAGTTCGGTTAAAAAGCTCTAAAAGGCCAGCACAGCACAAAATATCAAATTGATAAAAATGAACAACTAGCTGGTGAACATAGTGGAGTATTTCTAAGCTCCGCTAAGCACCACAGGACTCGGTGAAGAGGAAAAACCATAGTTAAAAGAAGAGTGAATATTGGACTTAATGTTTGTTAGAAGGACACAAACACATCTCCAATTAAGTGCTCATGTTGAGTTTGTCTCCACTGCCCCAAGTGGCCAAAATCTGTTAGAGTGTAGTTTTTATGAGCCACAAAAATAAATAAATAAATAAATAATAATAAAAAAAAAATACAAAATTGGAAAGTGTATTTAAACAGGATTTTTTTCTTTGATTGATATCAAGCAACTGTGGAGGGAAGGCTGAGACTGTTTTAGAAAATGATCACCGTCAAAAGGCATGACACAGAGAAAAACGGGGATTGACATCAATCAATATCAAGCAAACATTTTTTAAATACAATGTATTGGAAATAGTACAAGAATACAGTTTTGTGACACTTGGGTGGTTCTGCATCCTCAAAGGGACTGTTAGCAATGTTGGCTAGCTTCTGTAGCGATACTTATGCCACAAACAGAAATTAAGTCGGTAAGAAAAGCTCAGAAATTAAAATTAAAATTAAAAACACTGTTGGAACATTTATGTTTCAGCCAGAGACTCATTACCCTAAACTGCTAAACAGACATCTCAAGAGGTGCCATAATGTACTGTATTCTTTATTTACTCAAGTGCTGTATTACAACACTTATATCCTAATACCCTGAGATCCAAGGGATTGTTTGGAAATACTGAGTGCATCAATGCCACAATCCCTAACCTTGTGTTAGCTGCAACTCTGGTGGCCCTACTAATCATATCACAACATGAATGAAAAGGCCTTTTGAACTACAGCAGGAAGCCACAGGCTAGAAAGCTGGGTGTTAGTCCATGGGTGGTCCGCTCCCTCTTGGCAGCCATTCAGTCCTGGAGCAAGGTCATAATCTGATTATATTACCACTTTAATCTCAATAAACACAACTAAATGAATTAAACCTGTGTGCTGGACATGGAAGAAATAAAACAGTCAACCAGAATGACCTTGATATAAAGCAACGCACAGAAGACCATGCATGTCTGTTTTATTCACATGCATGTCTGTTTAATATGATCTCTTCTTTAATCTGAACTACTTATTTCAGCTGTAGATAATCTGTAATAATCAGGCGGTAATCAGTTCTTTCAGCTCAGGTTTTCTCTAAGAACATTGACCTCCGCATCAGCAAGTCATCCACTTGAAATGATCAAAGTGTGTGTGGTGGAGCTTGAGGACAGAGGGCTACACGAGTGCATGCTCACAAGCTTTAGAGATTCAAACAGCACATTCGAGCATGAACTTGTTTAAAGAACAATGGCTAAGGTGCTGTTGACATGTTGTGTATAGTGGAAAATTCAAACAGTGGCTTAAGGCAAACCAGAACTGTGACCACTCCTAACTGGACCTGTTGCATAATGTATTTGGCCTTTTTACTTGTGTACTGTATAATTGCATTTGTATATTGTTCATTGTAATGTTACTCTTTTTTGTTTCCTGCCAAGGGGCCACAGATGTAATTTCGCACTCTTGCTAAAATCCAGCATGTTTACATCTTGTATTTTCATACTGATGTTCATTAATGTGCTTTACCCCTCTCAGATAAACAGATAAATGAACATATTTGTTCAAGATAAAAGCAGAAATAAACAAGCAGCTGTAACAGTTGAGAGAAAATGTAGGTGTAACATAAGAGGACTGAGAGGGACACTGTTGTCCTCTTGATTACAGCCAAAGTTTATTTTGCATGTGAAGAGGTGCTAAGAAAAGAGCAGTGGTGGAAAGTAATTATGCATATTTACTCAAGCACTGTATATGGTACTTGTACTTTTTACCTCACTAAAGCTATTAGTTACTACTTTATCTTCAAATTAAGGTTTTACATAAAGACATATAATTAGCGTATTAAAGAAAAATGAACTGTTAGGGATTGGTTGTGAACTCTTGAAAAAAAAAAAAAAAAAAGCAGCGCAGCCCCTCCTCTTGCTTCAAATCTTTATGAGCTGTTATCAGTGCTGCCCAAAAAAAAAAAGAAAAGAGAAAAAAAACTCATTTGAAGAGAAAAGCAAAGGAAAACTAATTTGTGTAGACACAATTTTGTCTTTCCTCTCCCATCAATCATCTCATGACTCATCAGATTTATCTTGTGACCCTTTGGAGAGGACCCATCCCCCAGGTTTGGAACCACTGGACTAAACTACTGAACTGTATGAAAACAAGTAATTAAAACTCCCCCCACCTCGCCCAGCTGCAACAGTAAAACTCACACATTACTGCATTGGTATTAACAGTCCTGTAATATAACATAAAATAATGTATCGTGTCACTTTTCTGTAGAGCGAGTATGTTTACTTTTGATACTTTAAGTATAATTAACTAACATTATTTCTGTGCATTTGCTCAGGTGGGATTTTTAATGCAGAAGTATTACTTGTAATTGAGTAGTTTTATTCATATAAAACATTTGAGTATTTCTACCACCACTGGCATACAGAGGTCTCATACAGTGGAAAGAATTTTGTGTATTAAAATATTTCTCTCTGTGCTTGAGGGTGACAATGCTTCCATCCACAGGGCACAAGTGGTAACTGAATCTTTTGATGACTATGTAAGACATGTAAACAATACAGTACATCACTATTACTACTACTTAAGTAAAAGTACATAAGTATTGTCAGCAAAATAAATTTAAAGTATCTAAAGTAAAAGTACTCATAATACAGAACAGCCTCTTTCAGAGTTTTATAGCAATATTATTATCAGTGCATTAACATGAGGCAGCATTTTAATGCTGTAATTGGTGTGAATCAGTTAATTTTAACTTCATGTGCAGTTAATCTGAAACATGCTTTTTATTTAATTTGTTGACCATATTGTGTAAATAAGTTCTGAAAATAACTAGTAACCAAAGTTGAATGTAATGGAGTCAAAAGTACCTTGTTTCCATCTAAACTGCAGTATTGTAGAAGTATTAAGTAAATAAAATGGAAACACTCAAGTAAACCACATTAGAGCTGTACTTAAGTAAATGTACTTACTTTTCAACACCGATTACTACAATTATTATGTCACAGGTGCCAGATCTTCATTCAGTGTGAGGTTGTGCCACCTCACACTTCACAAGGCCACGCCATCATCCAAACACCAAAGAATGACATTTCTTGTGGAAGCTGTGACCCTATGTTAAAGATCCAGACGCCTGTAAAATATCTAATCTGCAGGCTGCTCTGGTAGCTCATGGTGCATTATCTGCAGTATCTTCACAGGATGAGCGTCATTTTTTTGCTGACCAGTAGGTGGCAGTGCAAAACCACTCTAGTCTAGTCATTGCATGTATGAGTGAACTGTACTAAGTGAAATAAGACTTCTGTCTTTTATGTTCATGCAACTTTTCACCAAAGATGAGCAGTGTTACATTAAAGCTAAATAATAATGATGAGTCACTACTGTCTGTATAGACTCAGTGTTTGATGCAAATAAACATCCTCATCCTCAGCCGTCTCCATTCAGTGCTTCACATTTTTACTGAACATCACAAGACAATAAAAGAAGACATTCCTGTGAGGTTTCATTGATTTATTGTTTTGTTAATGTTTGTGCAAGGATAAGAGTTACAAAAATCTACAGACTAGACATGATAATATATCCTGTTCCTATCATACAATGTTATTTATACAAGTATCCTTTAACAGTATGTATATATTCAATCCAATGTACCTATTACACTTTGAAGATATATTGATCATCCTTATAAGACAGACGATAAACACCAGCGACAGTAAACAAGTTCATCTAAACACCCACACAGCCTGAACGGACCATGTGCAATCTAGACATTATGTAAGCTTCAATGATACTGATGTGCTATATCATGTTTCTAGTACAACTTCATCAAAATGAAAACACAGAACCTACAAATGCGGCACAGTTCCCTGTAGTGTTCATAAGTGCATTAGTCACTTGAATTGTAGGAGAACGTTTTACTTGTTTATTGAGGTAACACAGCTAATCTTTTTATATAGAGAGATGACTATATTATAAGAACATTTGACTGATTTTCATCTTTATTTCCTTGTACTAGGGATTGGGGTGGCATGTCTAAAACCGTGTAACTGTAGCTCCACAACCTGGTCTACTTCTGCCGTCCACCGACCTATTCTGAGAGTCATGGATGAATGAAAAATATAGTTGTGGCTGAGATAACATTCATCCTCTTGTTTCCTGTTGTAAGGCTCCAGAAGCACATTTAGGAACAGCTTGCCAGCACCGACATGCAGTAAACTCTATGAATTTGTCAGAGTTACAGTGGGTCTCTAACAGTCCTGGTCCACTGCTAAGGAAATGCAACAAAGAGAGGCAAAGTCTCAGGTTGTTGCTGATTGTGCTGCTGCACTGCTACCAGTTAACCTGGCTAAACCCAGGCTATTGTTGCCACAGCTGCACCGAGTTTTACCAGCACCAGTCTTTAGAATGTCTTAGTCTTCTTCTTGTGGAAAGACTTCAGTTTAAAGCAATTATGTGCAGGATTTTTGTATTCAGATGAGTCAATGTGGGGGTGTAGCAAGCACTGCTGTCTGTACTGTCACTAGGTGGTGCCAAAATCTGACTTTTCTAAAACAGTAGCTCTAATACAGATGCATTTTCCTTGGAAACAGCATCTAGTGGCCGCAAGAAGAACTGCAGCTTAATGCAATTCTACCCTGGTTTAACTACTCAGCCAGGAGCTGCATCTGAAATCACTCTCTCGATCACATACACACATCCCCCCACATAACAGACACTTGCTAGTTTACTCTATAGCAGAGCTGCCCAAAGTGGCCCACCAGATGTTTATTTCAAAAAGAAATAAGAATTTAATTATATAAATGGCTGTTCATATTGTTTGTTTTTTTTAATTTAATAGGCTCTTTAATTATGTAGGATCACTAATTATTAATTGTCTTTCATAATCTGAGCACAGTGGGCAGAGTGACACTTTACACAGGAAGTCAGTCAATTGAGGGAACTTTGTTTTGTTTAGTCTGTGGTCCACCATTAAATCTCAGTTTTGGCTCTCCAAAGGGAAAAAATTGGGAATCTCCTGCTCTCCAGCGAACAATAAATTGAGATTTCCGGCACCTATGAATGAGCATCACTGCGCATCATCACTAACAGGCGTAGCATCACACAACTGTAATTTTCTCCCTCCAGAAAATGTAACGCATTACATAGTGGCACTGCCGGAAGAAAAGAGCTTGCATGCCATGCAAACTAGTTTTTTTTTCACACAGATGTAAATTTCCCACTCTGAATTAAGACAAACAAAATGGCGGACAGTTATTTTAGTGCACTCCACAGCAAATAGAGAGTGACTTCAGACACAGCCACGTTGTCTGCCTGCTGCTGGAAACCTTACGCTTGCTCGCATACGCTGGCACTTTAGAAAAGGCTCTCTGAGGAAACTTCTGTAAATGGAAATGTTGCCAAGGAGTTATAGTTTTAATAGACTACATGGACCACCAGCAGAGATTGGATATCTACATAAGCAGTGGTGAAACATTCCATTAAGAGTTCCCTCATAATGGAACATGAAACCAGATACAAAGTCCAAGCTCACAGCATTTTTGTAACCTACTCATATGAGATGTTTCATCGTCAGATTTCAGTAAACAGAAGTATATTCCAGTGCATCCCTTTTTCATCCAGCATGGCTACTCAGCATGGTTGCATTCTATAATCACTTAAATCCTATGTCTGTATAATATTGTAGTACAGCACATTAACTTGGCCAACAAGTCAATGTGTGGGCACACAGTTGTCAGAAACCAGCAGTAGCCATCCTACACTATGCAAGATTAGTGGTAAATATTCATCAAACAGACCACGTGTCAATGTGATCCCAATCACTCGGTATCCACAATGTTCTTCAACCACCTGACTTGTGACTGACTGGAGCTACATGTTACCTTGTTTGTCTGAGGATGAGGAGGAGGTGGATGGTGATGGTGAGGGAGGTTTGGGAAAGACCCTGTCAGTGGGCGTGATACCTGGGCTGCCAAGACCAGAGGAACTAGAGCTGCTGGAGCGGTGTGGTCCCTGGCCCTGTCCGATCACAGGAGCGGGCCGAACAGGTCTGACAGGCGGGGGCCTTAGCGGTGCATTTGGCCTACGCGCCGACAGAGCAGGTTTAAAAGTGGTCATGGTCTCGGAGGAGGAGCTGCTGCTGGTGCGTCGCTGTGCTGCGTCTGGATCCCTGATCACCATGGTGTGGAGTGGGCTGCCGGGTGGATCCTGGGCTCCACCACCAGGGTGTTTGAGGGGCTCCAGTGTGTCCAAAACAACATCCGGTGCATGTTTGGCTACATTCTGTCGCTCCAGCTCACGCAACTCATGGAGAGCTGTATTCATGGTTTTCTCTATGTCCTGATGAACATGAACAGAAGGAAAAATTAACAATAAACAACAACGAGTAGCTAAAACCAAGAGTGGGGGACTTCACTGGGGACGGGGACCAACCTTGACTTTTACCCTTTCAGTTTGAAAAAGGTTTGTTAATTTATAAAAAAAATCAGGAACATTTCCAAGGAATTTGGGGAAATTTTGCATAATTTCAATATAAAAATTATCCCTTGCATAGTGAACTTATTTGGGGTAAAATACACATAAACTAGCAATATTAGGCCTTATGGCATGCTTTGGTTAAAACTAAACCCATTTAATTGAATTGTAACCATGAACTGCACTCACTCTTCCATCACACATAGGGTTAATCTTTCAGTATTTTACTAATTAGGAATTCAGTGAAATTACAACCCTCTGCATGCACAGTGTATCCTACCAGCACATGTGCAGCCACACTACTGCCAACATAACGGCACTGTCTGAGCCAAAGGACGATGGGCTTTTAACCAAAACTTGATTATGTTACTGGAGTGAATACATTTTAGATTTTTTATGATATTTCAGTTAACTAGCACCTTCTGGAAGTATCCGCCAGACACCTGTTACCATGTGGGATGTACAGTAGCTTGACTGAGTTTTAATGAATCTATTTCCGTTCATTCTTGTTAAATGAGTCAACTCAGTCAAATTCTACTCAGCTATAGCTTTGATTTTTTAAATTTCTCTTAGAAGGGTTTTCAATTGTGTCTGCCTGCGACACGGCAAAACGTTTGTTTGTATCTGCATATGACATTATTAAGACATCCTGAGGAAATAACCCCAATATATCCATTTATATTCCTCATTTTTTCCAGAAATTCCAAATACAGCTTCCACTGTATTTGTCCATTTCAAGGTCTATTCAAGTATTAACCCTCACCTCAGCGAGCGCTTCAGCCTCGAGGGCTTTGTGGTCTCCTAAGCTTGCGTGTCGAGTGGTGCTGGGTGAAGATCGTTGAGAGTGGCTGTCGATGAAGGCCTTTCTGTCCGGGTGGCTGATGCAGCCAGCACTGCCAAAAGTGGTGAGACGCCGTTTCTCTGGACTGTCTGTTGGACCCCTACTAACAGCTACTTTGTGTGGGCTGCAGGGCCGAGGCATAACCCTAGGGGGCTGGTCTGCAGCTCGGCTGGGGCTGTGACTGTCAGCGCCGTTCCTGTGGCGTGGAACTGCAGCTCCATCTGATCGCACCCTCACCCTAAGAAAAATCACAGCTTCTTACTTGATCGGTGTGAATTTCTTGACTCTGAACGCTTTCAAAATGCAAAGATACAATTTTTGGTTAATCAAAAAACTGTCATTTCTCATTTGTACAGTATATATGACATGTACTGTGTGTGTGCTTGTGCCCTCTCACTACCTAAGGCAAATTAGGTTTAAACTAAACCCACCGTCCCAGTGCTGCTCCAAAGCGGTGCTCAGGTGTGTGCTCGCAAGGAGACTGGCGGTCATTCCTGGACGAGGCTCTTTCATCGTGGTGTGGTCCACTGCTGGCTGCGCTCTCAGTCCTCTGAATGTTATCTGAAAATGCATCATCCCTGATAGAGACAGACAGAAGAGGCAGATCTCCATTAATTGCTTCTGTCCTCGGGCAAGATAATACTGGCTCGTATCGAACTTTGTAAAAGTTGAATCTCCCGCAGCGCACGCAACAATCCAACAACACGGAAAGCAAAACTGTCATCAGCACAGTGAGCCTCATTACTTTCACAGACAAAATGAAATCACTTCTCAGTCCCTGGAAGCAGCATTGGTGGTACGCACAGTACATCACTCTTCTTAATTTGGTTTTAATTTTGTTACCTGCTCTGCGCTGCAGGAGTGGTTATCAGGCAGGCGCAGAAATGAAAGGCTGAGGAGTGACCTAAGCGCCTGTCCAGTGAAAAGAAAGCTCTTCCTTACTGTTCTGCAGCTAATTGCTAATTAGGGGGGCATTTGTATTTTGTTTCCAACTCGCTATGTGGAGAAAAAAGAAAAATATGAGCATTTTATTCGCACTGATCCGCACAAATGCTTTGTAAGGCCAAGCTTTTTAAAAACAACACAGCTCACGAGTGCTATAAGAATAGAGACATGCATTTTGGGAAAACAGAGCAACATTAATAATGACCAAGCCTGAAATAGCTGTTGTCCAGAAGCAGAATCAAGGTACTGACTTTGGGATCACTTTTCTGATGCTGTTTTATAACAAAACTAATGTCTGTTTGGGATAACTAAAATCTTAGGGAGGTTATTTTTTGTGGGGTTTACAAATGTATCTTACTCACATGTCCTGTACCACAATGTACTGATGTGGAATCAGCCCATCCACGCCGTTATGTCGGCCCTCCCACCAGTCCTCAGAGGCTCGCAGGTAGAGTAACAGAGAGGCTCCCTTCTTGAAGGAAAGCTCCCTCGGACTTCGGCCCACGTAGTCGAACTTCGCTATGGCCTCAATCTGCTCCAACTCTGCAGTACAAAGAACATGAAGCACAGCGCAGAGAAATGTGACAGAATCCAATTTGAGGCTTGTGATTTCTTCAGCTCTTGCAGGCACAGCTGCAGTCTCTGTTTGGTGACTCACCTTCATCACTTGTGTTGGGTCCGGTACCGTTGTCCACCTCATCAAGAGCTCCTGGCTCACTGTGGGGGCTTTCACTGCATAAAGGAACATGGAGTCAAATAGTCAGAAACAGCAAAGAACTGACAGACCTTCAGTGCACAAACCAAACCAAATTTCTAACTCAATATGATTTTTCTCTCAGTTGTTGACTCTAAATTTCAAAATATTCTCTCATTTTCTCTGCAAGCACAAATCTAAAGACATAAAATGGAGAAACAAACAAAAACCTACCAAACAAAATGTGAGACAAATAATAATTTCAGTACATTTGCAAAAACCAATAAAACCATTTATCTGTTTTCCTGAATCATGTTTTCTTGTGTGTGTGCAATCCAGGGAACGTCAATCAAACTGCTGTTGGCTTGTTCTGAGATTGAATATTAATTGTACCCGTGTTGGTTTATTCATTTAAAGAATGGAGTTTATCTGATGAATGAAATGAACAATGAACAACAACAGGATACATCTTTGTGAGATCCAATTCAACATATAAAATGGATAAAAATGGTTATTGGTGTACTGGAACACGGAATTAACAAACAAATATAATAAAAGACTGCTGCTTTATGGTGTCCTAAAAATGAAGACACACAATAGAAGAAACTATAGAGGACAGAAATACTCTGTGTAAGAAAAAAAGCCCGTCTCACTGACTACAAATAGTGGTAGTACAGTACTGAAAATTGTGCCAAACGTACAGAATTATGCATACTGTCTCTTTGTGTTGAGCAAAAATAGAAAATCTATATTAAAACACGATTACGATTAGCAGACTACTTCCTGAACCACAGCTGCCCCAAAAACTACATACTGACACATGTTGAGAGCCTTGTCTGGCACTTACCAGTACTCTTCCCCACCAGCCATGCACTTTTCATACACAGGTCCCTCCAACTCACGCTGGGTCGGGAAGATGGCCTCATGGTGGATGATAATGGTCTTAATGACCTCGTTAACATGTGCCTGGCAGGCCACAGGGTCCTGCTCGTCAGGTATTGGCATCAATGTGGGGCCAAAGCAAATAGCTAGGTTGTAGGGGTCCATCATGTTCTCATCGCTGTACTGTGAAAGACTTGAAAAACAGAAGCAATTAGTAACCTCATAAGCGTCAACGCGGTGAAATCTGTTGTGAGGGGACTTACTGATTTAGAAATGCAAACAGGTATCTCATGACGATGATCACAGGCCGCTGAAGAGTCACAATTATCTGCTGAAGGTGATGAGCTCTCTCTGCACCTGAATCAAGCTCTGAAACAAAAAGACAAGAAGTGTAAGAAATCCAGAAAGCGTCACTAAATAAAAACTTTACGGGAATGGGACTCACTGGTTGTGGATATGAGGTCGAGGAAACGCTCCTTAGGGAACAGTGGATTTTCCAGCCCCCTGAAGTAGAGCTTAAGAACGCCTGCCACAGAGTTGATGTCATGATCGGTCTGATCATCCACTAGTGGGTCCTCTCCTATAGATACACCACATATGTTATTCACCCATTAATCATTCATTCCTATCAGCGTTCTCGTAACATGGCACCGAGGCAATCTTTGAAGTGTTTTTCAAGTAGTGATGTTAATATACACATTGAGAGTGCAGTCATGTTTCCTCATTTATTATTTCCCCAAGACGCTGATCTTATGTATTATGCATCTAAAATGGTTTACATGTCCATTATGGGGTTAAATGTGACACATGGGCTCTTTATTTGCACTTTAGAGGCCTCTGGGAGAGACTGTGGCTTTTGAGGTGGAGAAAATGCAATTTAAAATCAATCAAGAGAAGATGGCCGAGCATGCTGAGACTAACCTCTTTCAAATGCATTCTTAATATCGTTGACTTCGACCTGTGAGCCTGGAACTCGAAATATACCTTGCTGCTGAAGACCTGTGGAGAGATGGAACCATTGGTATAAAATGGGGATAAAAAAAATCTTTTGATACAAATGTCCTTTCATTCTATTTCTTAGCATATTTGAAGTGTAAGAATAGCAACCAGCCCTCTCAGGACACGAACAGCAGTGAAAACCAGAAGGTTAAAGCACATAAAGGAATTTAAAAAGAGAAAAAACAACAAAAAATGTTAGTTTAGGCTACAGTTCCTTGAATGGCCACTTGAGGCTGGTTCCTAAAGGAGCTCAGTCCCCATAGACCCCCATATTAAAATGTCCAACTTTACAGAGAAATCAACATGTTCACAGCCTGCTCGCTATAGCTAATTTCACCGTCGTGACAACTTGACAGGGAGTGAATCTTTCTATGACTCATTCATTTAAATTGCATTAAGGTTTAAAGTTGTGCATAATTAAGGGCATGGCTGCTTTGAGTGACAGCTAGCTAACAGGTTTCAACAACCAGGCTTCATTTGGCCCCCCTCAGCTCCACCCACGCGCCACCTCTTTGTCCATTTTGGATTAGCTGGGAGTTTGGCCCTGCCAAGATGGCAGCAGTCGGAGCCACTGTCACTGTCGGCAAGCTTCACAATGGCTCTTCAGAAACTTGTGAGTGACGTCATGCAGACAACGTGTATGTTTTCTAAAGTCTACGGTGGGTATGTATGTACTGTAAACATGTGACAAAGAAGGTGCAAAATGGTGCAGAACTGGGTCTGACAGACCAGAGCAGCAGCTGGTCCCCACAAGAGGATTTCTAAGACTAAAGGGTCGTTAAGGTGGACATTTTTGGGTAACTGGCTGTTTTTTAGTCCTTTCATGGGCAATGAAGTATTTGTTTTTAGTCATTACTAGATATAAAGAAGATCACGTCTGTCTTCAGATTTTTGCTAATTTAACAAATTGGGTTACTGTGTTGTGTTAATCCTTCCCTAATTGCGATACAAGAGGCACCTGCCAACACTCTGTCTTTCCTGGGTTTCTCCCTTATTTCAAGACCACCTCCCAGCGCCCTCCCGTTGAGCTGTTTCTCCCGGGAAACTCCCCTAATTTGCATAGCCCTCAAACTTCATATGCAGTCATCACAAATGGATCCACAAGTTTTGCATCTGTGCCTGCTATCACCGAAGTTGTCAGACGGTGTATGAAACACAATCTAAAAAACACAATCCACACACTACATACAATTTCAATCCACGGCTGCCTGGCAACCCACCACCTGATTCAAGGGCCATGTGTGCAGCTGCTGTCTGCACAGGCAGACAGGGCAGCTAACGTAATGTTAGCTGCTGTCTCCTATAAAACCTCCCATATTATGAAACCTTAATGTTGGCAGGTATGGGGACCCAGCACTTGATTGTTGGGTGAATGAATGACATTATACAGTGATAATAGCGGCAGGTTTTCAGCACTGCAAACTTTGCCCCAGTGATACCTGGGCCATTAGAAATGACTACTACCAGGGTATGGACTTTTTGGGCACCAGGAACTATGGGGGAGGTGATAATTCAATACATCCTGTGATGGAAAGACAACAAAAGAACACTAGAGGAACCTACCGTACAGATTGATGTATCGAACGCAGCTCTCAACCACCACCGGTATGGGCTGCCCCGAGTCCTACCAGACAGATTCAAATGATCATTTTATTGGAAGCAGATAAGCGGAAAATAATGGAAAACAAGTATTCATGCCAGAAGGGTGTTATCATCAGAAGCTTACAGAGGCAGCCCCTCCAATGAATTAACTTCAGAGTTGAAAGAACATAGTTCAAAAATTCATTTAATGACTAACAAACTGACGTATAGAACAAAAATAAGCAGAACAAAATCATGTTGGTGTGTGCACCACCATATACTACTGTTACTGCAGTATTTTCACAGGAATGCCAACAGGACAGAGGCACAGAAATGTTGGTTAGCATACTGAACACAGTGTGGTGATCCCCGCCCTGCTATAAGACAGAGTACCTGACTCCTGGCACGGACATTCCGTCTTCCCCTGGGCAGAGAGCAGTAAGGCACGTAGACAGAGGAAGAGAGGCAACAACAACCACAACAGGTTAGTGAGAGAGACAGATTGTACAGAGAGAGAGAGAAAAAGAGGAGGCCTTGCCTGAGAGAATAGCCAAAGCATCAGTGCCTTGTGGGGTGTGAGACATGAGGACATGGCTCGGTGAGGGGAGGGGGAGTGTGTGGGAGGAAGGGTGCTACCCGAGAGGATGGGGGTGGAGGCTACAAACAGTAAAGCGTTTTTTTCTTTTTTTTCAGCCAGAAAAGACTCTTTGATGGAGAGGAAACTAAAGGCTGAATTCTAGGGCTGCAGCAAACTCATTATTTTCATCTTCCATTAATCCACCCATGATTTTCAGGATTAATTGACTGAATTATTCATTGTGTTAATTAAATGTCAGAATAAAGTGACAAATGCCCATCACAATCTCTTAAATCCCAAGGTGTCACTACGTTGCTTCTTTTTTCACCCAACACTCTAGATATTCAGTTAATTATCATATGAGACAAATGAAAGGAGGAAATGATCAGAAGTTGGAACGTTTGGACTGTTTTTAATCGCGTATCAATTGTTTTTCTGCCAGTCAGTTGAACATTTTAGCTCGACTGAATCCTGATTTTTATCCCAACTTCTGTTGATGCACACACTGTCTGCCTGTCCCTGTTTGATTGAGCATTAGAGTGGATGCGGCCATGTGTTTATTTGCATAACCTAACATGGCTGGTGCATGGCCAACTGACATTCATGGAGCCAAATTAATTCGGTGTCTGGGGGCCGGGGCTCACAGGAGAAAGAATGTCAAAAGAAAACCCTGCACCAGTGCAGTGCTTATGAACTCAAACCACCTCCAGAACTTGATTGGTTTTCACCTCACCCTGCCCTTCCTGAATTGCAAGACTGCGAAGACAAGGCAATGAGCAAGAGGAAAGTCAGCGCATGGGTGAGCCAACATTTGGGTAAAAGAGTGGGCAAAGGCAAGAGAACCCCCAAGGACTGCTAGCGAGACAGCTGAGCTCGTGGAGAGACAAAGAGCACAGATGGGCTAATACCTGAATGAAGGCCTCCATATTGCCGTTAAACAGCTTACGGTTAAAAATGGAGCGAGGTCTAGACTTCCGCATTCTCTGGGGTTTAGGGGGAAGAGTGGGGGGCCTGGGGAGATGGTGGGGGTGTATGGTTGGTACATGGTAAATATGAATAATAATGCAATAGGTATACATATACATCAAAAGACAGTTTAACATTGACATTTGTATTACATTTTTTCTAAAATGCATTCATTGCTGTGGCAGTAATTTGCATGTCTGACAAAAACAGGTCTAAAACTTAAATTAATAGTTGGGATATACGCTTATTTGCTTTCTTGCCAAGAGTTTGGTGAGAAGATTGATACCATTCTCGTATCTGTACAGTGAATATGAAGCTACCATTAACAATCAGTTAGCTTAGCTTAGCGCATTGGAAACAGGAAAACAGCTAGCCTGGGGCTCTCAACAGTTTGTTTTGACCAGTTTAGCCAGTTTAGATAAGAGTCTGTTAGCGGTAGCTTCATATTTTGCGCCTGGATAGCTAATCTGGTTGAGCACACGCCCCACGTACTAAGACTAGTTACTTCTACGGCCCATGTTTTAATTCCATCCTGTGGCCCTTTGCTGCATGTTGTCCCCTCTCTACCCCCTTTCCGCTCTGTCACTATCAATAAAGGCAAACCACCCCCCATCGGAAAAAAAAAATCACAATTCAATCATCTAATCTCACTCTCAGCAAGAAAGTGAGTAAGGGATTTTCACAAACTGACAAACCAAATCCTTTAAAATGACCCTCAGCTGCTGTAGCAAACTTTATCATAGTCAGTAATAATGACTGCAGGGAATTATCACACAAAATCCAATAAAGACTCACTGCACTCACTGAAATGTGCCATAGATGAAAAAAGGTAAAAACCAAACCTTTGTATTCAATTAGTCATGAGCCGGCCTTGTCAATATTTGTTCATTATCTGCTCACTGAATTGTTTTTAAATAGAACAGCAGCCGAGCATTATTCTCGTTTCATTTACAGTTCTGACACATCCAAATAGGTAGAGACGAGGACGGACAACACTGAGCACCACCTTCTCTAATCAGGATCGAAGCCTTTGTTCAATAAACAAGAGAGAAGTTGAGCCTATTCCCACAGTGTGATCTCATTCCTGCCACATCCAGGGACACAGGAAGGATTTTACACACCATCGCCTACTTTATTCACCCTCTTGTCACTGGACATCTTACCTTGTCGTCCCATATTCAGCCCTCTCCCCTAAAAGGAAAAACAGCAGAGACAGAAAGAGACTAAATTAGTAAACGCTAGTTTTGCAATCACAGAAGTTAGCTGTACGGTTGAGTGCTGGCCGACTATACAAGGCTGGCAGATGGAGACGGAAAGGGGTGTTATGAGAAAACAGGCATCTATTCAGCCAGGCTCAATGGGGTGAGCGCCATGGCTGCCTTTGACTCACCGCCAGGCAGCGGTCATTCAGCGGTCGCCCTAGAAACAGCACAAGAGCCCCAGAAGGGGATAGCCTGTCTACTCGCTCTGCAGAGTACAAAATGCATCCAGGGGCAACAAGAGCAGGAGGCTGTGGGAGCTGAACTGTACAGTGTGATGATTCCGTGATATGTGCACCACATTCACACACACACACACACACACACACACACACACACACACACACACACACACACACACACACATACACACACATCTCACTGTACGCAAAACAAATTAAGGCCTCACTTTGATCAGTCAATCAGAAATGTTTGTTCAAGGAACACGTCACGTGGAAAGCAGCTTCCAGCACAATCCGACTTTATGTCAAACACGCATAATTCCAGCCCTAAAGCGAATGCTTGCATGAGTCTGAAGTACAAACGCTGCAACATGGAATGCACATTTTTTATTCACTCTTATGGCTGAGATGAATGCATATTAAATATGAGAAATGTGTGATCAAAGTATTGGCAAGAAATACCCTTCAAGTACAAGTAGCCCAGGTTTTTTTCTGTATTTTCTACCCTGTAACCCTATATTAGGTCCAAATATTGTCAAGGAACTTTAGTATAGCACAATTATGTACTGCATAGAACTCAAAATGAATTTCCCAACCTTCATGCAGCAAAAAAAAAAAAAAAAAAAAAAAAAAAAAATTATATTAAGCTGCCAACTATTTGAGCAAAAAATAGCACTTTTCACCTTTGTTGCCTACAATTGATACTTTTTCATGGATATTAATAAACAAATTCCACCATATACACACATGTTTGGCTCAGGTAAATGTGTATTAATTATATAAACAGACTATAGGATGCAATTGCCTGCAAGCAATGTACTTCTCATTATGAAAAGCATGTTGTCTTTTAGGTCCAAAAAGGGTCAAGTTGTCAAGTAAATTACAAATTCAGTATAAATTCAGCATGCACTTATCTGCAGGAAACACCAGATAGACAATGTAGAACTGAACTCATGTATATTATTTAGACATAAGCAATTGACTTTTGTTGAAAACATAGATTTATTGGAAACTCATTGTAACACCATCTGTATATCAAGGGATCCCCAAAAGCTAGTGACCTCTTATTCTACTGCTGGATGTGTTTCTGTTAGTAATTATTGTTACTTTACTCACTTAATGTAAAGAATTGTATAAAAATAACACAATGCATCTTACCTTCTCCGAGCGTCTGCTTCAGAAGGTCATGCTTGGCCTGCAGTTTGACAATGAGATTGCTGCCATTCAAGTACTCCTTGTATTTCTGCAGATGAAATGGATAAAAAGACAAATTTTGCCAACAGGATTAGTTCTAATTATAGTGTATGCAGGTCTGTGCTGCAGCGCCTTTGTGCTCTTATTTTGCCTGAGAACTCACAGTGAAGTAGAAGCCCTCGGTCTCCTGCTGATTGGCTCGTCTCTTAGTGATGTTTGCCTTGCTCATGTAGGAGTCAGAGGAAGCCGATTTGACCGACTCTGTGGATTGGCTGTGCTGGAAGGCCTCTGACACATCAAAGTCCTCCACGGTAAGCATGTCCTGAAGGGTCTGCATGGTCGCGTCGAGAGTCTTCCTCACCTGATGCACACAGCAGACAAGCACAGCTGAAAGTTTAATTCGAGCTACATCCACAATTACAATATCTTTGTTAAATACAATAAATTAGGTGAGTTGTACACATAAAAACAACTAAGAATATTGTAATTCCACCTGACGAATATCAATTTCCAAATACATCCTCTCAGTGTCACAAGCATGGTGCAAAGAGGCCAGCGCAGTGTGAGATTATACCACTGCAGGCCATTTTCACAGCTCCTTGACTGACACACCGTAAACAACAGAGTAATTAGCTTCCTTGCATGAAGCATCATGACATGAAAGATTAACTATGTTCCTTCTATGTGAGGCAGCCAGGAAGGCAGTGTGCATTTCCATATTCATAACAGACAGGCTCTGACACATATACACACTCTGTGACCTTTAAACAGGTCTGTGTGAGTCACGGTGGCCTCGGTGACTCTGCATGCTGGGGTGGCCCCCCAGTGGAGGCAGGAGATGACCCCACAGGTCAGCGTCAGATTAGAGGTGCACAAATGCAGGCTGACAGTCTTGTAGACTGGTAGATTCTGTTACATGCGGCTGCCAATCTCAGTTTAAAATCGTAAACACCAAAGGAGGTACTAGAACGCCTGACAAGTGATAAACTGTAGGACCGGTAATGATCTGCCAGTTTGAGGATCCGAATAGAGCCAGCTTTTCAAATTAAGAGTTTTTGTGTCCCATTTTCATTACAGGAATATTCTGACATTTTGGAAGCTGTGATTATTCTCTCTTTTACAGTGAGATGAAGCCACTGTCAAGCAGCCACTTAGCTTAGCTTAGCATAAATAACAGACTTGTTCAAGATAAATATGTTAATTATTGAGCTTTAGAGGCATTGACAGAGCCAGGCTTCCTGTCTCCAGTCTTTCTGCCAAGCTAAGCTAACCAGCTTCTGCATGTGGACTGATATTTAACGGAAAGATATGACAGTTGCGTTTATCTCTTCATCTAAATCTCTACAAAAAATACCTTAAATGTCAAAGCTTTCCTATAAAATGGTTACATTCTGGATCATAGAAAGCTCAAAACTTTAAAAACTCTCTCTGTTCCTGTTAACATCGTGCCCTGTTACAGACCATCCTGCAAACGGGGCAGCAGATATGCATCTTTAAGACATCTTCCTGTTCGGCTACGTGTGGTCACACTTGATCGATCTTTTGAACGATAAGATTAATTTCCTGCTCCGGTATTTTGCGATGGCTTCAGAAACTTGAAATGTCACTCAGAGACTCTACGGCTATTGCGTGCAGATCATATTTAATGATGTCTGCATTACACTTAGTGGCAACTAAATGGATCCCGAGATGACGTGTCAAGATCTGGGTGGCTTACAACTTTGGCTAAACAAGGAAGAAACCCTGCATTTACTGTGTATGAATGATTATCTACCAAAGGAGTCCAAAGTTTATGAAAGACCCAACAGCTTAATTAAATGAGAATTATATTATTATATGACTCAATATATTGAGCCTTATGCCCTCTTCTGAGTCTGCAGAAAAGAACATCGCTGTGCGCTGCACACAGGCTTTGTTTTGAGATGAAACGCTGACACTGGCTACCTTCAGCCCTCTGAGATTTATGTGCACTCTCACCTCTTCATTTTCTATCTTCAGCGTTGCCAGGCGAGACTGCAGCTGGTGGTGGCGCATCAAGAGCTCTGTCTGAACAGGCTGCTGTGCACTCACCTGACACACCTGGGATTAAGACAGAAAGGGAGGACTTAACACGATGAGATGCACTTAGCACCAAGAGTGAAGACCTAAAAACAAAGCATTCCTGAACTCTGGTGACTCACCTCATCCCCCATGTGGGGCTGATAGTCAAAGCATGCCGGAGGACAGAAGATCTGGCTGTGAGTGTCCATAAACCTTAGCTTGTCTCCTCTGATGTCCATGGCATCTACTGCTCCCTCCAGCAAGTCCAGACCCTCGTGGCGAGAAGTCTCCAGGCTATACTCTGCAGACAGGTAGGTTCTCAAGGTGCGTGCCAGGCTTGCATGGTAACCTAAGTCGCAACACTGAAGAGAAGAAATAAAACATATATTCATTACGAGCCATCAAAAGGCCTTGAACTTGCAAAAACAGCATCAAAACTAAAAGGTGGTTCTTTCAACGTTTTGATAGTAATAGCTTACATCTATCATGTCTGAGACATCATGGATGTAGTATTTGGCCACCAGTGCATTGGCAGCTGCCAGATTGAGAAGATAGTCATTCCGGGCCTTTGTGCACTTCAGCTTGTTTTCAGAGTACTTGGCTTGTCTCTAGGGAGAAAGAGGAAGAAAGAGTCCCATCAACACAGGATGTAAAATGGTTCGCTAATGTACTGAAAGAATGCATTGTTGCGTAAGTAGCTTTATCTTATAATCTGTCAATAAATGTAGTACTTTGCACAACGTAGAGATGGGCTCTTTGGAGCTTTAACTACATTTCCAAGTGTCATTTGTGCAAATAGCAGCTTTCAAGGACAACTCAAGATGATCATTATGAATGCATTTGTCAGTTTTTTGTATTTGAGTGTGGGTGCAATGCCCGTAATGTACAACACACTTGACCCAAACAAACCTTCTCCTTCATTTTCTCCATCTTCTTCACAGAGCTCCGTCGCTGTGGACGTTCATCATGACCGTACCGCAGGAGGCTGGAACTAATGTCATTGGCCTTGCCGATGTGCTTCTCTTCCTGTTTCTCTGCCTCCTTCAGCTTGCTCTCAGCACTGAGGCTCTCTGTGTGGTACATGTGGTACGTCTTCATCACCTGTAACAACACATGTGCATCTCATGTCAAAGTCCTCTCGGTGCTCAGGGCGTCACAGTTGAATCAACGTGCTTGTTAAAAAAGATGTGAATTTGAGGAGGAATAGAAGACGTGAGCAGAATCACATGCTGAAATTTCCATTAATATCTGGCACATTTAAAAGCACAGGATGTAATTACTGCAGCGAGGGAATGTAGTTTGATGACACTGAGTTGCCATCAGAGGTGACCAAATCAAACACACCTTTACTTTGAATAAAATTATGAACCTCTCTGGGTGTGAACATCATTGGAAGTATTTGTGATAATGCAAGTACACGATTCAACAACATATTTTACAAAGGTCTCGTCGTTTTTTGATGTTTTCATGTGGAAATGTTACATATTTTGAGTTTAAATTAAAGCCACAGTACGTAACTTGTACAAAAGTATTTTTTTGTCATATTTTATAAAACTGTCCCTATGCCCAGACAGCAGTACATGAAAAAAAAAAAAACGGCTCCATTGGTCCCACATACTGCTCCTACTGTGATTTTGCAAGAATCCACCGCGCCCGACACACAACAACCAATCAGAGCCAGAGGAGCGTCTGAGGGAGTGTCTGACATCTGTCAATCACTACTCACACACGTTGTGAACCGCCTCCTCCCTCTGCTCATGCAGCCGGCTGCCACTCAGTCAAACAGCTCTGTGAGCGGCGTCAGGAAGCTAGTGAAAACTATGGCGGAGCAACAGCCACCCGCAAAGGAGGAACTGCCCATACCGCCGCTGCCAACAACAGCATACACGGCTAAGATAGCAAATAACCAGAAAGATAATATGGTGATTGTTACAGTAACACTCTGCAGCACGTACAGTATGTTAGCGACTGTGATGTAGCAGTTGGGCAGAGTTAGCTTGTTTCCAATGCTAAGGCTAATGTTACCAGTTGTCATGGCAGCCATGCAGATGCCGCAGGGAGGAGGGGCTTGGAGGCAGCCATGAGTGCAGTGAAGAGGGAGGGGGAGTGACGCGGAACTTGTGTTGGTTCAAATTTTCAGGCTAAGTCTGCTCTCGTCTCGATGTTACCTACTGCAGCTTTAAGTATCATGTCAAGCAAAAACTCTTACAGTCAGTAATTAAACTGGGATTAAAAGCAGACCCAAAGTAGAAAATGTATAGACTCTGCCCAAAAAGTGTTTCCACCATTTTCATACACATTTATACACAAAGTATGCAAAGCTTGTGGAATAAAACCAAACTTCTTTCTGTTTGTTTTAATTTAAAATACACTTGCAAAGGTTTCAGCTTAAAGCAGTCAGACATGTTTGGAGTCCTTGATGGTCTTATGTGTCTTACTGAGGACTTATTTCACTCATAATTTTAAAGCCGAGGTTAACAACACATTACAGTTGGAAAGGGCTATGAATCTTTGTGCTTTGTCAGTATTCTCCCATCTACTCCAAAGAAGTTTAACTTAAGCAGACATATTATACATGGTAAATGATATATAAAATTTGCTGGTTATCAGATTAAGAATGACATTCAGTCACATTATGGTTAACTGAAAGACATCAAATGGTGTGCAGCCCAAAGTGTATGAATACATATGAACTCATGTGACCCTGGAACATATTTATTTTCATTCCACTCATAAACATCAGGGAGGGTAGCTTACTCATCCTGCTCATCACATTTTGATTGGCACTTCCTAACTGAGCTGGAGGTGTCGCGCTGGGTGCGTCCGTCTGATGTGTCTACATTTTTGTGCTTGTCTTCACCACAGCATTGTCATGGACAAACAAAACAAAACATCCTAGCAATGTAAAACCGGTACTGTATGTCTCAACCAGCATTCATCACGGCTCCAAAAGCAGCCTCTGCTCCCACCGTTTGGTGGAATCTGAGCAGATCCACGTTTCGCGGTGTTACTGAGGAGATCACATGTGAGCGTTTAACTAGTCTCCCTGAATCAAGAGTGCAATTAAACAACATCTGCTCCTCCATCACTCACTCTCAAGTTCTGGTTTCCTAGCAACCCTGTCTGAAATGGGCATGCAGAGGACAGTGAGATCGATCAGCAGGGTGGAAGGAGGTTACAGAGTGACAGTATGCAACCTTCCCTGCTACCCACAAAACAAGAAACTACCTAATTTCCACAAAAAGCCAGCAGCAGATCAATAACAAAGACCAGCAGGCTCGCAAACACAAATCCATACTTCATTTTAGATTCAACTCATCACTGGAAATATAAATATATTATACATGTAAGCATATCTGTTCGCTTTAAGCTATATAAACTGCTTGAAATACTGTGTTTCCTTATGCCGTGTGTGGGAGCTGCTGTCAGGCATTTAATAATGCATGAATAGGGAGGAAAAATCAATATTAGTAAAGCAGGAAAGTGCTATATAATGTTACATGTGAGTATGTATTTTTACGCAGTTTATAATATGCGAGTTTCTGCTTCATCTGTTTTCACTCGTTCCAAGCACCCATTTAAAATGAGGGTGAGAGGTTGTCAATAATCACTGAAACTGCACTGCAATCAAACAGTGTTCTGTAATACTATGTTTTGAGTCTTTGCTCTTCCATTAACTGTCAGTGTAAATGAACGCAAGCCATGTTACAGACTCCTTCCTCCCGTTTGTCTTCAATCCCTGTTCTTTTGAAAGGGAATCAAATCACTACTCATTTTACTTTGAAGGATTTTGGAGACTGTGCAACTTTGGTGCAATTGTAGTTTGGGGTCACAATCAATTTTACAGCACCGTGATAAATGTGTCTTAAGCAAAGGGCCGAAACTTTCCCTAAAGTTTTTTAATTACCTTTGATCGATCACTGACAGTATTTACCCAATAACGTTCAAGACATAATGCAGATGATTAAGTGTGCGGCAAGTAGCCAAAGGTGGAGTTTCACACGTCAGTAAAATATGACATAAAATGATTAATTAAGCAGAATGGGAGTGTATAATGACTATCTGAAAATAAGTGTGTTTTGGACGTGAATGGTCTTTTTTGCCTAGCAGGAAATTAAATTCTGTTCAACATAACACCAAAGCTGGTCAGTGCTATACGAGCAATACATCTGAAAATACTGCAAACCCACTGGAGTACCAGGTGTGGCTGTAATAGCAAATTGTTAAGGCCTACAAAAAATAATCTTAAGATAATGCTCTATTCAACTGCGGTACAGCTATCCAAAGCATAACTTAAGTCTGGTTTAAGTACACTGAGTGCAGTGTTTAAACTGGAGTCACACTCCTCATATGTGCACACATACTTGGCCAATTCTGATTCTGACTGACTCTGAATTTTGGAAATCATGTTGGATATTTCATTTCACAACCCGGCTTGCCTAAACTTGCTTTAGTTACCTCAAGTCAGTCCAATTTCAAGAAGCTTTTTTAAATGAGTCTGTTAACTTGCTGCATGTTTTGATTCATATTAACTGATTCCTATTACAGATTTGCAGCTCAACAATAACTGAGCAATAAGGCCCGGAAGGAAGCACTCTGGTGTGTTTGTTGTACCACACAGAGCAGATGATATCACTGCATTGGTTCATTTTCATCAGCCAAATGAGTCACAGCTGTTTCTGTTATCATCCTGTATGCTTCATGTCATGTGTGCGCATGTGTTTCCACACAGGGTGTCCCAAGTATTATGTGCAGAACAACATATATAAGAATAGATGGAGTGACAACTGTTACCAAGACACAAACAGATGATTGCATGTAGCGTTAGCTGAAAGTAATACAGCAGCTCATGTTTGCTGTGAGCACAGTGCACCACTGCAGCACAGACTGCTGAGTCTGCTCGAAGCACAGCCGGGAGCAAGAACGCTCTCCCCTTCAAGCTGATGTAGGAGCTCACAGTGGGAGGAAGAATGCTAATTTTCTCCTTTCACAACCTCAGGAGATGGAAGAAATGACCTGTTACAGGGTGCACTGCTGATAAGGCATATCTGCCGTGTGCGGTGTCAGGCCAGCTGCTTCACAGGTTACAGGTTCAGGTCTGAAAAAAGCTCAGGCTCGGGACTGACGAGCCAGAGGCGGCTAACATAGGGGGAAAGGCAGAACAGGCAGGCTGGTATAGACAAAGAAAGGTTAGGCATGAAAGGGCAATGATGTTTGTTTCACTCACTGTGTAGAGCTCATTGGTGACTTTCACTAACTCCTCGTGCATCTGCACCCCGATGTCTTTACTCTGTAAAAGAGAAAACAGGTGAGGGTTTCATAAGCATAATGGCATATTTAAAGGCCACGTGAAGGCAGGTATTGAAACATCTAAGACTAACAACTGGGTTATTTCAGAGAACCTCCTCCCCACAAGTGAAAAACTTGAAGGTTGTGTGCGGCTTATATTTTGTATGTGAGGGATATCAGCAGGCGTTGAAATGCTGTCATTATACTGCACCAGAAAAGATCTAATACAATGCCCAAAGTGCACATGCAGACAAAAATAGAACAGTGCAGTAACTGTAGAACATTTCCCAAGGAGCTGTGTCACAGCTTCAGCTCAGTTACAGGGGCTAAGAGCCTATGATGAATTGGACATGTCCCATGAAGGGGCTTATAGCCCAAGAGGAGGAATGTGGCCAGTGGAGAGTGACTCTGGAAATCCTGTTGAGGGGATATGGAGCAACACTTAGCCCAATCAATCCTGTTTCTTTTGCCACCGCTCCGGGGCCACTTGTCAAAACAGCGACCTTTGCATTTTCACATGTGACAACAATTAAATTACAGCACATTCAGTGCGTTTAAACTTTGACTTAACAAACGCCAGGGTTGATTCATTCCCTTCCCCACATGTGTAATTCATTAGCAGTGAGACTGCACTGCAGCTGAACCAGGATGCTACAGCATAACAGGATTATTGTTTTGGAGAACTTTGTCACAATATGAGCTAACTTCTTGCAGAGGCAGACAGTTTTTCCACTAGGAGTTTTAAGCCCTCCTCTTCGTGCTGGCCGCAAGCCACCCCGTTCTCATCGCAGCTCCCATCGTGACAGTGCAGAGCCCCCTAGAGGACATAAATTAGTGCAGACTCCTGCTGCTGTCAAACGATACTGAGCTAAGATCCCTGGGGCAGATTGTTCATCATAAACCCCGAAACACAGGCGCTCTGCTACTCCCATGCGTACCATACATTAAGCATATGCCTTGCGTGTGAGATGTGAGAGTATAATTTAAAGCAAGAGCGTCACACAAATGTTTTCTATGATGTAAGACTTCAACTTTGACTTCTCTCTGCTAGTTACTGAATGAGTCCTATTTAATGTGAATCTGGTGTGACATGAAATGAGTAGGAGTATGGGCTACAAGGGTGGTGAGGTGTGAAGACGGCCAAAAAAAGGTTAGTGATCTCAGCAAACTGAGTATGATGTTGAGGATGACAACACACATGATGAATGGGGGAAGTCAGACAGAGAAATGTAATCTCTCACCAACCATGTTTAGCTTTACTGTAGACACTCTCACAATAGCTGGCATGTACTGGAAGGCTAAAGTGGTGCAATTTTCGATAGCTAAAACCTCACTGATGGCCGGGAATAGTCTGCCGGGCATCAATCTAATGGCCATTGTTTGAAAGCAGACAATAAAGTGGCTGCAAAAACCTGGCATGCAAAAAGTGTGTTGTAACAGAAGCACTCATTAAATGTCACTGAGACCATGACATAGCACATCTAACCACATGAGACGCATACAGCTTGAAATATACTGCATGTTCTGGCTCATATAAACATATTTTTACATATTTATGTTGGTGTGGTGTCAAGCTCCCAGCTGTGGGCCTCAGTCATGCGGTCAGAGCAGATAAGACCGGTGACTGTGTGTGTTAGTAACGGTTGGGGTTGCGTGCCCTCATCCATTTCATTCCCATTCTGACCTTTTTGAAAAGTCTGATGACATCCTCGCCCACGTGTGCCAGACGGACAATGACGTTGTTGTTGTAGATGTCGCTGAGAGTGGCGTGGTCTCTGCTCTCCCGCCTGGTCTGGTCCAAGACCAAATACCAGCAGTTCACAGTGGACACGAGATTCTGGTCCTTTCTGAAACAGCAGAGGAAAGAGGATGCAGACCAACACGAGTGCAACATTCAGACATGCGTCCATGTGCAGCTGAAGTCCTAATCATACTAAACGTTGCATGGATGAAGACCTTCTTAAAGACTGCACAGATCCTACATTCGAACCATTGGTAGCAGCTCTGAGGCTTTACATATTAGAGATGGAGGGGTCACTGCACATGTGGTGAGGAATCAGCAAAAAAGGGGGCAGCTGCACGCACACACTCACACACAAACACACACACACACAAAGCATGCTGACTGCACTTGCCTCCTTGCTCGAGGGAGCATGTGAGTTCAATTATCCTCACACCAAAGAGTTTGTCTTCATCTTTTGTCTTTGGAGAGCATTCGACTGTTTTTTTCTGACCTCTAACGACTGTGACTTCAATATAAAAATGCTGTATCATATCCCTGTGTAGAAACACGTCTTGCCATTGGCTGATAGCTGACCTATGCCGGGACCTGATCCAACCCCATCTCGATTCCTCCTTTAACGGCCGGTGAAAGGAAGAAGGATGAAGATGAATGATTCGAACACTTTGCATGTCTTTGTTGATCGGGAAGAAGATGCTCAGAAGGAAGTTCACGCCCTGATAGCCATCTCTGCCGATTTGCCCCCGCAGAAACATTTATCATATCACACGAGCTGTCAGCAGCTAGAGGAAGAATAATGAACTGTTTTTCGTTCATAGAACAAATCTGCCACGATTATCTCTTATTGAGAACTTGACTTTTTAAAAAAAATAATCTTCTTTTACGCATCAAATGATGTTGCTTGTGACTTGGAAATAAAAGGCTGCCCACTCTGTGTTTTGACAAGAAAGCGTTGCAAACAGTGACAGTAGCTGCCAGAATACAGCGCAGAGCTCCACCTGAAGCACCCAGAAACCTCAAGCAGAAAACTCATAAAGAAGGTGATGCAGTTATTATGATGTGGCTTTGTGATTCTCATGAATGGTTAGTGGGCGAGCTATTACCTCCATTAACACATCACTAGCTATTCTCCAGCAATCTGCCACACTGACAGCTGCCTTTTCAGATTTCTTTCCTTCTGCTTCCTATTGAGGAAACATTTAAAGCAGCCATGCAGCAATTTCTAAACAATCTAACTGAATTGCAAATATTTTGTTGGTCTCTCTGCAGATCATGCGACAGAGGGTTGATCCACGGCAGCATCTCAGACTGAAGCTCGAGTCAGACATGCGGCAGTTATTTTTGACTCTAATCTCATTTTTGAAGATCACATTAAAAAGAGTAGCCCTGACTTGTTTTCTGTCAACTGCTTCAAAACTTTGATCATTTTTATCCGAGCGGAGATTTTTTCACGCTTTCATTTCTCTTTTTGAAGTGAAATAGGGCTGTTTTCCTGTCTCGGTGCAGCTCACTCTAATCTTCAGCTAATGCTGGCTTCCGCTCTATGACAAAGAAGAGAGATCATATGGGCCCCACTCTAGCTCCCTCCGTGCATCCAAAACAATGCTGAAATTTAATCAGAAACTGGCCTTAAGACCAAAATATGTCGAGTTGCATGACTCTTTTCAGAAGTTCAAACCACATTCTGTCAGTCCAGATCTGAGCTATCATTCTTATATGGACATTATCTGTCTCTGCTCCAGGTCTAAAATTCCACATCTGTAATTTCATATTCTACGAAATTACTGCTGGCTTCTCACTTGGCTTCTCCTGCTGACTGTTGACACTATAGTTTAGTTTATGGCTCTATCCTTCTGTCTGGAGGAATGTTGAAAAAGTAGCACAAACTTCATACAACAGAGCAGCAATCAGAAAAGTTGTGTGTTGGCGGTGAGTTCAAAGAGTTGCGCTCTTGATGCTAAAGGAATACTGGACATCAGCATCTTCTTTCTGCTTTGCCTTTCATCCTTTAACACTTTGATACAAAAACATGAACACACTATCCCTACAGGGCCTCCTTTCAAGAGGAGCAGGTGTTTGATCGCGTACATGGGATGCCAGGAACCTGACTGTAACTCTTTGGTGGTTGGCTGCTCTTGAATAAGGATGAGACTGTAGTATTCACGACACAAAGGAGTTGATGCAAACCAGTTCATGGAAAATGACAGAAGGAGGTTTTTGAATCCAACGGCCTACAAAAAGTACAGCAATACCCATTTCACAACAAGGCGTCAAGTAGAATGCACCAGCCGGCTGTTTGTGAAAACATGAACACATGATGCGTCTATTAACTACTGTAAAACATGTTGGATAAAAACAGTCTTTTAACAAAGGTACACAGAGTCATGTTCTCTCATAATGACATTTTTGCTGCTGCCAGTCTATTGCAGGAGAGTTTGACAATCTCCTGCCAGCCCCTTTATTAGATATGACACCAGAAATGAAAATCTGTTAGGTTCATGGATAAGAAAGAAGGGCACCACTCACTGGAAAAAAAGAAAAATTAAACGAAAGAGTGCAGAGCCAGCTCTGAAGCTTCAGAAGAGAAGACCGCGTGGGATTATTAATGATAGAGACTTAGCCGGTCCATTGTAGTCTGAGTATGAATCTAGCCTTTGACAGAGAGATATAATGATGACCATTTAATGTGACGGTGGAGAATCTGGGACAGTAGGGTATAGAGAGAAGTCATGCAATGTGACTCTCTTGCAGGGGTCTCCCTTTGAGGAAACGCTCCATTTGTCAATGTCCCAGTGACGGGAGCTCTCCGCCATCATTACGCTTCACGTCCAATTGGCCGGAGAGACTGAAAGAGAGACGGAAAGACCTCTCCTGAATAAACCAACGGGTTTGTTACACATGACTGACACAGCCAGGTCAAAGGGAAGGGTGTGCGCCTGCCTGCAAATCAATTATACCATCTGTACTGTAGTGCTTAAAAGGTGAGTTCAATTCCTTGGGCTGTTAATTCAAAACCATGACACTATTAGAAAAGGGCAGATTCTTCAAATTGACTCTAATTTGACAACTAATTTGTCCATTTTTTCAGGAGCTTTCAACCACATCTGGCAGCCTTTACTGGTCTGTTTTCCAAGGTGAAGAGACAACTTTTTGATTAAAGATTTTAAATGAACATGCTCGCATATGCAGCTCGAAAATAATCTAAAAGTCACAGCCAGCTGCGGGCTGGTCAGAGCATCGAAGCAGGAATTCCTCAACATGCTGCGGGGTGTGTTTGCTTCATGACCACAGATTTCCCTCACACGAAGATTTAGAGCAGTTCAAGTGAATCTGAGTAAACCGGCCCATAATGTTTCTTTCTTCAGGCTCCTAATTTTCTGTGTCCATTCAGAAAATATGAGTATTTGGGTAGCAGTCTAGCGTGAGGTTGCTTGAGAATGGAAATGAAACGACAGCCACATTGAAAAAAAGCCGGGGTGGTGGTGGTGG
>JBBMOE010000018.1:10650242-10723614 GCA_037975065.1 Chaetodon trifasciatus
GCAGAAAAGGCTGAATGGACGTGAAAGTCAATGTGAGACTCCTCCCCCATCCCCCTCCCTTCCTCACCACTTTTCTCCTCATGGATGATTTAAGATTTGTCTGAGTGAACTGATACGCAAATCTTCGCCGATAGCGTGCATGTGGTGATCCGCAGCTGACGGAGTTCAGGGATGCTTCGTTGGTGACCAAGATTTGACGGCTCTGTCTCCACAGCGGCAGTGATATGAGGCTGAGGCTGACTGCAGGATACAGGGGCAATTATCCAGCAATCTCTGGCTTTTTTTTTTTTTTTTTTACAATTCAAATTCCAATGTTTGGCTTGTGTTACATTTTGACAGCATGCGCCCAGTCAGACAGATCTGTGAGACAAAACATAAAACAGTTTGAACATGGATGAATTACTGGCATAATCATATTGCAAGTTCAAATTAAAATGCACGCATTATAGTAAGAAATATTTCCTCATTGTGGCTGGATAACTCATTATCTGAACTATGTATGTTCTTATATCTCAAAATTAGGTTATTAATATGAAAAAACATATCTTTGTCTTGTAATTATGAGATGTTTAAGTGCCAGTATTAAGTAATTCGTCACCACCAGACCTTCCAGAGAAGCTCAGTTTCAGGCCAATAAAGCTATTGATCTGACACCAATTTTTTGAATTCATCCATTATTAGTCTTGTCTCTAACGTGTGAGACGTGTTGTGGTAATTTCTCAACGCAGTTTAAAGGCATTCAACCAAACTAAACATATTCATACTATCATGTATGACAAAGGAAAGCCTTAATTCCTCACAGAAAAAAAGAAATCAAAATAGATGTGGATTAATCTCGTGATGATCAACTAATTTATTGCATTTGTGGATAAAACAAACCAAGAGACCCAGTAAAGATGTGCCGTTCTGCCGGCCCATGCAGGGCCAACGTTGAGCTCTAAGCTCAGTGTCTCTGATGTTACCGTGCAGCCACATCAAATATAGATCAGTTTGATATCACTTTCACAAATTCACCAAATTATTTAGATTATACAGGAAATGACAATGTTACCTTAACGCAACCTAAAGCATTAATTCAGTTTCTAAAATGGGCAAAGAAATGTAGCCTACTGTTGTGGCTTTTTTCTCGGGTCTGAGCCAGACAACCAATTGCCAGTGACAGAGACTTATTTCTGAGTGGAAGCAACTGAGGTGTTACAAATGACCTGTGTTACCGCTGAACCCGTCCTCCACTCCATAGTTGCAACATTTTGACAAAGATGGAGAATCTCCCCAGAGAAAGTCAGAATGGCTCAATGAGTCACTCTGTCCTGCTCTCTCCCCCTCAGCGCTCTTCACTTCGGCACAGCTTTCTGAAAAATACTGTCAAATAACTTTCTCAAGTGCAACTGCGAGCTACGCTTTTGACAGCTACCCAAATTGTGTTTTTGTGTCAGAGCGATTTAGATGGATGTACGCGACAGAGATAACGGAGCGCCTTTCTCTTTTTGAGCCTATCTGTGCGAAGATCGCATTTTGAGCTGTGCCAGGAGAGCTGCTCCCTCGGCCTTTGCACCCAGTTCTCAGGAAATCTGTGGGCTACTGTCAAGCTGGGACAGAGCCCAGGAGAAATCTGCAGGGGGAGCCGTTTGCTTCTCACCACACAATCTCCACTTCAGCTTCTAATTTCCTGAGCAAATGTAACTCACCAATCCTTTGGCCGCAGAGTGAGCCTGATAAAAGTTGGGGTGGGTTTGAAAATAATGTGAAAAAGCTGTGTCGAACTAGGCCACGGAAACTTTAACACCATCCACTTAAAGGCCTTTACAGGAGGAATGATCATCACATGGTCTGCGTAGAAAACATTAGGTTCCTTCGGGAGGCTAATAAAGATCGCTCACTGTGTGAACGCAAGAAGTATACAGCACTCTTTATGGTGGAGTTATTCAGGATTATGCCTAATGTTCACTGTGCCATTTACCAAATTATTATTTACATTTAATTAAAGCTAATGTTTTGTATAACCTCATTCACACTGCAGGGTTATTGCGCTGGATCAGATTATGCATCTGCCCTTCATGAACTGTACATCTAAGAGTTTAACAAGCAAATATTATAAATACAGTTTTAGATTTGACATTGCTCATTTTTCATATGCATTTGAAAAGTGCTGATGGAGCTTAATGTTGGATGGTAGATGTATGTAAATGTCTATATCTGACCCCCTGGACGTGATTGATGGCATAATTTGTAGTTTCATGCTGACTTTGAAGTAATATGTATATATTTTAAACAATCAAACAGTGAATATGAGAGTTATAATGGAGGAATATGCTGTTGGTTTTTGTATGTGACATTGAATGTGATGTTTGTTTATTCCAGGGGCTGTTTGTTTAAAGTCATTTGGTTTCCAGAGCACCACACCCGCCTTTTATGAAACAGGCAGTTTAGGGTCATTAACATAATAACACCATTATTCCTGAGACGCTGCACCTATTGGCTGGCAGTGCTGCTGGTTCCTTCCCTTCCTTTGGGAGATATAAACCCCATTCAGACTTGAAGAGAAAGCAAAAGCCAGTGAATATATCCTGGTTTTTCAGGTGTAACAGTTCATTCAAATGGAACCAAATTTATCATATAGCAGTCAGCAGAACATGGAGAACCCATTCATACTGTAATTGGGTGTACAGTTTGCCTTTAACTGTCAAGGAATTAATTGCTTTGTCACTTAAATTATTCTTTAACTAATTCAGTAAGTTTGAATCTGGTTTGCAATTCATTCTGCTACTGGAAAAAGATAAGCCGTGTTATATCATTCACTGAAAGCTACAGAATTTTCTTGAAACACTTTGTTTGTGAGGTAATTTTTCGGCTTTATACTGTCAGTAATTCTCATACAATTTTGACATTAGATCCACCTTATTATGTGTAATTTAGAGAGCTATTAAAATGGTTTTGCTGTTACTGTTCTCAGTGTAACCACATTGCCAGTTGATTAGTTCCAAATTTATGGCAAAATGCTGAGATGAACTTATGAGGTCTCGTCTGTCTGCAAAGCCATGCAAGCTCATCTGTTTCTTCTTTCTGTTTACATGAAAAGCAACTGTGGTGATCTGTGATGTTTCGATGTCTGATAATAAGTAAAGTAAAAAGTAATTTTTAATACTGGTCATAAAAGTTCTGTCAAAAATCCTGGAACATAATAAAATTAACTGCCTATATGCAAAATGAGTAGAGACAGCTTTAAGCTTTTACGCCTATTGTGTTACCATGGCGTCTGTAAATAACATGGGCGTTATCTTTTACACACTGAAGGCACCTCTCATCTGCATCACTGTCATTATCACACATTTGTTTGTCTTTTATAGATTATATTCTTCAATCAATATTAGGTTGAAGGTTCAATAGTGTAAAATACGTCATACGGCTTGGGATCAGAATGATAAGTTATAAGATGCTGAATGTTTAGCCCGGAATCATGTCTTGTGTAATGGTAGGTCACAGGTATGTACGTGTTTTATATTCATTGTCCGTATACCTAGTGTAAACTGTACATCAGCCGCATGATAAAACAAGTAAAGAATAATAATAATTTAAAAAACTGATAAACCAATAATTTTCATTGCAGTGTAAATGTTTACCGTAGGAACTGAAGTTTCATGCTGTTGTAGCTAGTCCGGTCAATTAGCGAAGAGCACACAGAACGCTAGTGCTAACTAGCTTCAAGCTAGCGACCGCTGAAAGCTGTGTTGAAAAACCCTGAAATTGTTAATTTAATGCCCCCGAAGTAATATCGCAAAGTCTCCATTTTCATTTATTACTTGTCCGTGTTCTCTAACGCTCTCATGTACCAACAAAACATGAAGACAACTTAAATAGCCCATATGGATTTAATAGTTTCGCTAACTTAAATGTTTACCTAAGTTACTATGGCTTTGCGTCCTTACTATCTTTGATATTCCTTCAGTGTGTCTTTTCTTCGTTCGAACTCTCAATTCATGTGAATTGCTTATATAAACAATGTGAGTGCTTCTGCCATATAAGTGACTGATCCAGATGCTCAGCCGCATTGACCAAATTATTTGTGATTTTCAGGTGGAAAGATGAAATTCTTTTGGGCGTTCAGCTGTATGATTTTCACTTCAGTGCCCACTTCTGAATTTCAGTCCAGCTGCTGAAAGATGAGGCTACTGTAAGTGCATGACTACCCTCTGCTGGTGCACAGACAAAGCAACTTTTTCTTTCTTTCATTTCATTTTCTTTTCTTTTCTTTCTTTCTTTCTTTTTTTTTTTTTAATATAAATATATACATTTCATAAGAATTGTATATTTAATACCATTATCACTTTCATGCTCACTGTTATAATTCTGATTTACAAACATTAAATTGGTTGTATAACTTATTCTAGCAAGGTCCTCATTCACAACCACAGTATCATACTGTATATGGGCATAAACAAAATTCACATCTAGAATTCAGAGTCAGAGGCAGGTCAGATTAATCATTGGTTTCAGTGTGGCAGACAGCATCATCAGTAGATACTTGTGCCTCTGACTGTCTTCATGTCATTGTGCGGGAGGTAAAAATAGACATTTCATAATGTTCATGGGAAGCCGAGTGTTGACAGAGAAATATTCGTGTCTGAGAAGTGGACCGTATGACGCCTGTCATGAAATATGTCTGCTTTGACATCACCCCTTTCTGAGTGACACATGAGTTCCTTTACCTGGATGATGTCATTGCTCGGAAATGCTCTGGCAGGTGGGTTATCCACAAAGCAGAGAGGAAAGACACTGTGCAGGCTGGTTAACCATTGCCTGAAATGTGTTACTTAATGTGAACTAAGCTCTAAATAGTTACATGGTGTTTGGAATAATTTCAGTTTGTGTTACTTACACTGGATGTGGGGTTTTTTTGTGGTCTCTGACTCCGTCTACTGGAGAGTATTGTGTAACACTTGGTGTCGCAAGCCACACCTTTCCAAACCTCCTGACAAATAGTAGTTACCTCTGAGCTCAAAGATATAAGTGAGTTGTCAGCAGCTATGGAGTAAATCATCTGCAGGACAGGACAAGTATCGGACTTTACGGAAACATGTTATGGACAATATTCTTGCTACTTAATGGACTGCTTATACTAGTTCTCCTTTACTCCACTCGCACAAGGTAAAGCCATTCATTAATATGCTGATATTACTTACTTGGAAGTTGGTCAGCTCCGGACTGGCCACTCCTATAAATCACTACTGGAATTTAAACACTAACATCGTCATATTTGTATTTTTTGATTGTTTTTTGTTATGTGTGTAAATGAACGGTGTACGTACTCCTGTTTGCAGGAATGCTGGCCTTGGATTGCCTATTGAAGGATGAATAAAGTATTTTGAATTGAACTGGAAGTAATTTAATTTGCAGTTAATCAAATGATTAGCAAATGTGCATTTCATAGTTTGTAACAGATTGAGTCTGAAGGTCTGTAAAAAGCTCCAAAAGCATGTTTTTATACCTACATTTAGAAAAGCTTTTCTATTATTTTAAGCACATTTGATATGAATCAAAGGAATAGCTGTAATTATATTAGACTACCTCTTTATTCAAATGTTGACTAAAAAAGAAATTGAATGTCTGAACCATGCTGACTACTAACTATGAGTATTATTATTTTTGTCTGACAACATAAGAGAGTAAAGCTCACAGTAATTCTCATGGCTTATGCCGCAGCCTGTGTGCTGCATGGCCTTTCAACCGCACCACTAAAAGCTCTTATGACATAACTCCATGTTGACTCCAAACCAGTTGGTCAAGATTCATGAATGAATGAATGAAAGGTACATGAAGCAACTCTGTCACACTGCTGCTTTTAATGAGTTTCCTCATACCTAAACAGGCAGAAAAACGAGCCACCTCTGGACAAAGGTTGGATTCCATGGTTGGGGCATGCGCTGGAGTTTGGAAAAGATGCCACAAAGTTTTTGGCCCGGATGAAAGAAAAGCATGGGGACATCTTCACTGTGAGTTCTCATAAAGTCTGCGTGACGTCGTATTTTCATCTCCAAAAATGGAAATGTTTAAGCTATTATGAATTTGATGAAAATTTGATGGTCAAAGATTCTTTCTGCATGCAGGAGCAAGAAGTCTGTCAGCTTATGATGTTATTTATTATCTAAAATTTGAACTACATCATTATGCATGTCTGGTGGCAGCAAGTTAATTAGTCCCTACAAACCATTATTTTTTCTGATGTGGAGCATTTGTTTCCCTGAAAAAGACTTCTTCTATCTAAAAAGAAAGAAAAAGGCCATTCCATGTAGCTTCAAATTGAAAGATGAGCTGTACTAAAAGAACTAAAATGGTGTCCTTCCAGGTCCGTGTCGCTGGACGTTACGTGACTGTGCTGTTGGACGCAAACTCTTTCGATGCTGTGCTGAATGACACAGTCCTCCTGGACTTCACTCGCAACAGGAACCAGCTCCTTAAAAGGATCTTCAGTCTGCAGCTGCCAAGCATCAAACCTACAGTGGAGAGGAAATGGATGGAACAGTAATAAATCTATCTTCTAAACAGACCTTCTGGTTCACGAAACAATAAGAGAAAATCTGTTTCAAATGAATGCTGCAGATCTCAATATCGATTGATTTTTTCCTCAGGCATTTTCAAGGTCTCAGTCTGTCCAAGCTCAGCAGCTGTATGAGCTCTCACCTTCAGAGCCTGCTGCTGAGTGACCAGAAGGGCTGCAGCCCCTCAGAGTGGAGACAGGATGGGCTCTTCAGCCTTTGTTACAGCCTACTCTTCAGGTACCACGCAGCACCTTAAACTTAAGCAAAATACTAATCAAATGATGTCAGTGATTATACTACCAGGAATGGCAGACATGAATATTTTGAACTTTATTGCTCTGCTCAGGGCTGGATATCTTACATTGTTTGAGAGGAGGGACAATGCCACTGCAGTCTATAAAGAGTTCCGCAAGTTTGACGAGCTTCTCACCAAACTGGCCCGCTGCTCACTCAAACGAGGTAAGCTGCACGAAGGCAAATTAAAGCACACCTATTTACTATCTATCAGCACTGTAAGGCATGTATGAACTGATGTCGGATCTTATAACAGGGGAAAGCAAGACAGCCAACTTATCTAGGGAGCGACTGTGGGACATGCTGTCTCCAAACTGGTTGAGCGGAGGGTCAGAGTCGAATTCCTGGCAGCAGAGCTACCATCACTTCCTGCAGGAGGAGGGAGTAGATGCGGAAATGCAGAAGAGAGCTTTACTCTTGCAGCTGTGGACCACACAGGTGAGAGCTGGTTTATTGTCTGCCTCTTTCCCACACACAAACATATAAACCTCAGACAGACACAGGGCCACACAGTGGCACCAAAGCATGCAAAGTCTCCACACCCACACAGTACATGCTTGAATACCTTGCCAAGGTGCTCAGCCTGCCAACAATACACAAGTGAGAGGTAATGGATTCTTCACTGCCAGTTCACTCAAAGCTACCTGCCTCAACTTGTAACTCGGAGCAGAGTTTTTCCAGGTTTGATCATGTGTTAATTTCCATGACATCTTTTTCTTGTTTGAGGTTAAGTAATTGCACATCAATACAGTGCGTAAGACAACCGTATTAGTCAGCTGCTTCCTCTTTTTCCAAGTAAACACAGTTTCAGGCACTCATATGAGAAAATTGTGCCATCAGTCAGGTTTTCCACAGCTGACTACAGTGCAATTCCACTGAAAACGGTGTTTAACCTGCGTGCATGAATACAGCCATTGTTTAAATACAATGTATAAAGCTTTGCTTTGTCTAGTGCAAGACTTCTCGTTAACCTCACCCATAAATAAATTGTCTTGTCAAGTATTACTTATTCAGTGTACAAAGTTGGCAGAATGAATGATATTGACATAGGTGTGAATACAGAATTGTTCCTCGACCTCACCAGTCCAGTCAAGTTCAGACCAACAAGGCGTCATTGCTCTGTGCTGCCAGGTGGGGGAGATAGCAAGCTGTTTGATTGGCTGCCCTCATATGCTGCATTTTGGCTGTAAAAGCTTCAGCCCTCTTTTAACCTGCCAGTCACACTGGAACAGCAATTGTTCACCCAGTAACACCAGTGTTGGGTATTTAAGAGAGGAGAAACCTTTGCCAGGCCACCCACTGCAACCTCTTTTTCAGATGCTCTGCTGGTCTGAGAAAGACCTCTCTTCCTCCAGCATGTTTGTTTGTGCTTTATCACGTCTGCTGGGGATATTGGAGCACACAGTCTCCGTCTGGGAGGGAAACTGGAGCACCACTGCAGAGAATACAGGGATTAGATGTGAGAGTAGTGAGACGTGCCACAGTGAATGTGTGCGTGCTACAGGCAGGCTGAGGTATTTCAGCTAGGCTTTCACTGAAGCCACCTACCACTTCATCAAGGGTCCTGCACAAGCTGGGGGTTGCTGTTCTCGTTCCATTTACAAACAAATCAAAGTTATTGACTGAAGCATATATAGACCGAGTGTTTCGTGAGTCTTGCCTTCCCAGCTTTTCCCAGTATACAGCTGCCAGTGAGTTGAGTCATTCCCTAAATAGCTCAGCATTTTGGGAAATATACTCACATGAGAGTTGTTAGATGAGAAGATTGAAACTCCCTCTCTCATTTTTATACACCAAATATGCAGCCGGTTATCTTGGCTTGTCCAAAGGCAACAAATCTGCCTACCAACACCTCTAAAGCTTATTTGTTTAATATGAACAAAAGCTGAAGTGTAAAAGCAACACAACAGTATCTGCAGATGGGCATGCAAGCATTCTCTGATATAACTCTTTAAGCATGTTCCCCAAAATGCCAAACAACTCCTTCACAAACATCTGGTGATCTGACAATCTAAGAGGGCAGTAAAGATGTCGGGATGCACCTTTAGTTGCTTTTGGATATTTGCCCTTGCTGTCAATGGAGAGCTGACCTGAGATGTGTGGAGGTAAAAAGAACAGCTCTCTTAACCCACAGCAATTACTGTCTGACAGGCTCATGTGTCTCTCCCAGAGAGGCTGACAGCAGTCTCTACAAAGTGTGGACTGATTTACTGGCTTCTCTTCATGTCAGTCATATTGAGACAGCATGCTTAGAGAATGGAAATATTAGGTGAAATAATCAGAAGTACTATCTCTTTTTTATATGCATTGTATGTCCACATACAGAAAATATTCACTGACTTTTGTGCAGTTAGTCAGTAATTCTAGTTCATACTAGAAGCTTATATTTTGTGCTTATAAGTTGGGTGTTTTTCCTTTCAGTGTAATGCTGGACCTGCTGCCTTTTGGCTCCTTGGATTCCTGCTCACTCACCCTGAGGCCATGGAGGCTCTTCAATCAGAGATCAGAGACCTTACTCTGCAGGACACTTCCTTACAGCATCCCCCCATTAACCCGCTGGAAGCACACAGCACACCTGTGTTTGGTACGTAACAGCTGCTAGCAGACTTTTCATTTATTCACTTGAGCTCTACCACCTCGGGGTTTAGCCTCTCCAGTGAGATGGAAACAAAGGCTCTTGTGACTTGTTGGAAATAACAAGATACATGCAGTGTATTGAGACAGTGACAGTTACAATAAAAGTTTGGCCTTTGATTCAATTAAATACTGATTAGCTTTTCATATAATCATATCGTGCTAATATTTGTGGCACTCCAAATTACGCCCGAGGGCACCGCTGATTTAACTCACACTGACACCCCTCTGACATCATCCGCTCTGCTGTCCTTTTCATTCTGCAGATAGCATTCTGAGTGAGACCCTGCGGCTCACTGCTGCCGTAATGATCGGCAGGGAGGTGGTGCAGGACAAGATCCTACGCATGGCCAGTGGACAGGAGTACCACCTCAGACGGGGGGACAGAGTGTGTCTGTTCCCCTTCCTCAGCCCTCAGATGGACCCAGAGATACACCAAGAACCACAGGTACTATTGTGTGCAGACCCAGCGTGTGCTAGCGCAGACAGCACAAACATGAAAATGCAGCAGTTTTTGTGCAGGATATGCTGTCAGATTGTGTGGGAGCCTCCACCGTCATGATACGTATAGTTGTTTACATCCATTATGATGTTTATAAGCCACGTTATAGCGCACAAAGCAGTCTTGAGGAGGCAGGATTAAGCGGTGTGATTTGAAACGCCGACAGAATGCATCCTGTGGGATAAGCTGCTAAATGACAACAACTGAAACAACTAGTGGAATAGCATGAGAGCAAAATGAATTCCCAATGTTCATGCTGTTTGTTTGTCGTCAATGGTTGGAGGTGAAAACTGAACATAGACATATGATCGAACACATTTGCACAATTTTATAACACACACATCTAAAATGTTTTTTTCTTGTCTCAGACTTTCAAGTATGATCGTTTCTTAAATGATGATCTGACAGTGAAGGATGAATTCTACAAGGACGGCAAAAGGCTGAAGTACCACACCATGCCCTGGGGTGCAGGGAGAAACATTTGCGTCGGGAAAGATTTTGCTGTTACTACCATTAAACAGTGAGTGTTAAAATCCACAGCCTTTTTTTTCTTTCCATGATGGATAATAAGTTTTAAAATGATGCATTCATGATCAAAGCATTTCCTGCAATTTCATCCCAATTACTAGACCAGACCAGCAAAATCCATCTCCACAGAATATTCCCCGTTATGGTTTCAGTCCTGCTCTCATGTCCTCTATCATCATTAGCAACAAGCTGTAATGTAGTAATTGCTTATACTCTGTAATGAACCTGAGAGCCACAGAGGACAGCCAGTGTGTGTTTGTCAGGCGTCATATCCGGTCAGAGGTCAAAGGTCAATCCTTGTAATCCTCAACACACAAAAGGGGGAGCAGGTTAGTTGATGTTGATGTGAACACTTGGGGGGCTTTACAAGAAGTTATTTTGGGGCATTTTTCTTTTTATTCCCATTTGGTCGATTTGCTTGATGTGATTTTCCACCTTTAACTGGATTGTGTGGAACCTGCATTTCCTCATATTAATCTTGTGTAATAAATCCTATTTATCACTGAGTGGTTTTCTCGCCTGTTCTAAACTGCTCTGCCGGTCTTTGTCTGTAGATTTGTGTTCCTGCTCTTGACCCATCTTGATCTGGAGATGTGCGACGCAGAGTCTAAACTGCCGCCAGTTAATCCCAGTCGTTACGGCTTCGGGATGCTCCAGCCGGTTGGAGATCTGCAGGTCAGATACAGACTGAAGATGATGCACCATGAAATGTGACTTGAGAATTTGACTGGAAAAAAAGATTGATTGATAAACCTTTTGTTTATATGTACTGTAGCACTATTTATTCTAAGTAATATTTACTCCGTGTATCATATTGTGTATCATATTTAAATGTATTATTTGTTATTAATATTTTCAATAAAAAAGAAAAACAAAGCACGCTTGACCATTTGTAGGTTGTACAGTCCTTCTCCACTCAGAAATGGTTCCTGTTGTTGCTTCTCTTGGATGTTTGACCTTCACTGTGCAGAATGATGTATGTGCAGAGTTTGACACCAGAAGGATGTTTTCAGCTTTTTATCGGCAGGAGGGAGGGAAGTTTCTTTGCGCTCACCTTAAATGTGTCGTTGTCTCTGTGAGTTTGCAACCCACAGACACGTGATGTGGAAACTTGAAACCTGCAGCTCCAGAGGGGGAGAAATCTTGTGTGGTTAAACTTTTAAATGATGAATGGATTTCTCAATGAGGTAAAAGGATAAGAAGTCATTTTAAGAAACTTTAGGATTTTTTTTTGTTCGAAAAAATGCACAATTTATTCTAAACAGAGTATTTTTATATGTCATAAAACCTGTCTGGAGTGGGCCTTTAACAATGTGAAACAGTGAGTATAATGTGATATTGGATATTGGATGGATTGAAGTACTTGTATGTTACTCGAGTATTCCCACTCTACTTTGCTACTTTGTTCTTCTCCACTATTGCAGATGGAAATATTCTAGTTTTTACTCCACAACATTTACTTAACAGGTAGCAGTAGTTACCAGTTACTTTTCAAATCAAGATTTTACATTAAGAACATGCAGGAGGTCAGAGAGTCAACGCATTTCTCTTCTATGCTTCCAGGTAGTTTCATTTAATCAACTGTCCCCAAAGACGTAAAATTACACACACACACACACACACACACACACACACACACACACACACACACACACACACACACACACAAAACAAAAGATCTAGTCCACAGTCCAAAAACATGAAGAGTGTTGCAGACCTTATTTTCCTCCCCTTTCCTACCCTATTAATCATTCCACGCCTCCTCCAGATGCTCCTTATGCATTGATGCATCACCAGTCTAACAATGTAATATATGATAATAAATCACTGACGGGCCATTTTTCCAGCAGAATGAATACTCACACTACTGGTACTTCAGGTATACGTTGCTGCTAATAATTTACTTGTGAGTACTATTTTACATGAATGTACTGTGTGTGTGTGTGTGTGTGTGTGTGTGTGTGTGTGTGTGTGTGTGTGTGTGTGTGTGTGTGTGTGTGTTGGGGGGGGGGGGCAGACTACATCTCCCACTGCATGTGGAGATAAGTGGAGGGCAAACCCACCTCCACCCGCCAGATGAAGCAGTGCTGAATTGACAACAACAGCGACCTGTTCAGCGGCAGAGCCAGGCGTCCAAGCGCGGTGCTGAAGGAGTTAATGGGATGTGGCAAGGGAGCGCTGAGCTGCCACGGATCCACCTTCAGAGAGATGCGGCGCCTCCTCACACAGCTGACTGGGAAACACAGGTAGTCTGTCCGAATGGGCTCTCGGCGTACTTGTTGATCTCCGGGCGGAACAGCGGTGCGATATGCGGGGCAGGAAGTCGGCGGGGAGGCAGTAGATCGTGCTGAGGATCTCTCTGCCATGTCGGAGGCAGAGGAGGGGGAAATGGATTGGGTTAGACCCTGGCAATAGTAAACCAATAACGGCGCTTCTATTTTATTATTTTTTTTAAATGCTCCTGCTTCATCTCCGTTTGTACCAGCGGATTGATTGTTCACTGAGCGGTACGTGCTGGTTTGATTCAGTGCAGGATGACAACAACTCTCTACGGTATTTTTTAAGCTTATTTCCATCTTTGCACTTTGAATCACATGAAAGCTATCAATTATAATAGAGAATCAGAAGCATGCAGGACTACTCTGCATTTAAACTGCAGCAATATGGAGCAGGCAGCCTTTGAGAAACATAGAAATGCTTGACGATGGAGGGTTTGCATTCACAACATTGCAGTTGCAGCTCATAAAACAGCATTGAGCTTCTTCTCATTGGCATATGTAGCTGCGCATAACAGTACAGTGTGTACACAGGAGGAAATACTGTTTGTTTTAGTGGTACGTTGAATGTTTTTTTTATGGAAGCCTTGAATAAAACAGGAGGGTGGAGGCTCCTTCAAATTAACATTTCTTTTCACTGCTTCCCTGCAGCCTGTTACCGCATGTACACAACAATCCTTAATTCTGCATTGTGTCTTTGTGTTTTTATGCTGTGTGTGTGCGTGCTTTGTGATGCATGTTGACATCACGCTTAGGCCTAATTGTGTTTGTGAAGTATCCGAAACTTTGTGCGACAGTGATCAATGATCACATCTGCAGGGCCTGAGGTGTTGCTGGGCTCTCAGACAAAATGAGCAGCGTGTTAAATGTAACAGCTTGTGCCACAGTTCACAGTCATAAATGGATAAAAAAAAATAGAAATAAATAAAGAAATAGACGTCGGACTCCCTGTCAGGAGAAGATCCAGGCTGTGTGCTGTGTAACGTCTTGATGGAGGGTCCTCGCCGTGTTTCGGGGAGTGCACAGCGCTTCCTGGTGTTTCAGCACCATTAGAGTGGACAGCGCTCACTTTGTAGCACCCTCATCATCACTGTGGTGTCCTGCGTCCCCACCCACAGCTCTGCATGGGCGGCACATGAGCAGGAGCAATGATCAACCAAATAAATAAGTCACATTGGTAGATTAAAAGCCTTTTATGCCTGTCTCTGAGTTGCGTGCAGCCACGCAATACATCCAAGAGAAGTATTGTAAAGTCCCCCTGCGGTTCCTACAGTTGAATGTCTGAGCTTCACTGAGTGATGTGCAGGGTTTGACACCAGAAGGCTGTTTTTTCATTCGTTGATGAAAGTGTAGATTTTTCTCTGCACTACCTATAAATCTGGTTTTACAAGCATGATTTGTGACATCACAAATCGTCTGGAAACCAATGCTGGTCTAATAATCCAAGTGTGATGTGGAGACCAGAAGCCTCCAGTGCACAGATACACTGAGGGTGGACTTTACAGGGATGTAGGAGACATTTTGTGTCCACCAGTTAAACTTGTGAAGTGAAAAACATTTGCATTTTCATATATTCTGGAATTTGTAATGGGAGAGAGGTTGTAGGCAGCATTTTAAGGACCCCCCTCCCACCCAAAAACAAACATGTCAGTTTTTATGTGTGCCTAAATACACATGTGGAGGAGATCTTTGACTTCTTTACTGTCATATGCACAGAAATGACAGTGACTCCAACACTGCTTAAACTATATGTATGAAATGAAAATCATGCAACTAAAGAATGAGAATACTGTGATAAGTAATGATAAAATGAATTAACTGTAAATTAACTGTATGTGAAATTAATATACATATACTGTGATGTATGCAGGTATAAACTGTATTAGTGAATATACAGAGATGTAAACAGTAGTAACCAGTGAGTAATAGTAGTCTAAGGTAAAATGACCTCCGTATCAATAAGGTGCACATTCTTGTAAGTACACAGTTTTTGTCAAGTATTTTGTTAATGATAATAGAATCGTGCCAGTCGTCAGAATAAAGCTTTGTTTTAGAGATTTGGTGGGAAGTTGTTGTATTTGACAAAGTGTCTTACCAGCTGATGACAAAACCAGACAATCTATAGCTATGAGTCATGATTCCCAAGTATTTTTCCCGTTAACCCTAACTAGAAATGTATGATTCTGCAAACTGTCATTAGGTGTGAGTCATCTCGAGAACCCACATCTGAGGACGTTAATGTTTATTGTTGATTCAGGCCATCGTTTAAAAAGAATTCAAAGAGGATGATACAATAGATGATGTGATAACAGCGATGGATGAGTGAAAATCCAGAGATAATGATTCGATTCATCTGCCCTACATTTCTCTACCCAGGAGTCCTTCAAACCAGTGAGGTTCAGGTCTGCTCCTCAGGACCCTGCTCTTCCATTCTGGTTTTCAATCTGAGTAGCATTTAAAGTTGTTTTCAGTGTTTAGGGATAAGTTGTGGGAAATAATACTCAGCGAGGTTTCACTTGGCACCTGGTTTAGATGATAATAATACAATAATATTAAGTCTAACTCCTGATACTGCATGTGTGACTCATCTCTCATCGCCCCAACTGAGGCTTGATCTATTGTTGATTCAAAGAGGAATTTAAAACAGAATTCAAACAATAAAAATACTGTTAAATTATATGACACCAACAGTGAAATATCCAAAGATAATAACACAGTTTTTATGTTTCTTATTTATCTGCCCTTTGAAACCAGTGATGCTCCAATCCTGGTCCTCAGGACCTGTCTGTTCCTGGCTGGTTTTCAGTGGTTTTTAGACTTCTTGGTAGGAACTTTTTTCATTCTTTCTTGTTAGTGCCTAATAGGTGTTAGTCTGAGTGTTGATTCAGGAAATAATCTTTAAAAAAATCAGGGAGGATGTAGCAGATGTTCAGACAGCAGTAAATACTACTAACAATACATTCTAGCTGTTCTTTATTTTGCTGCCCGGGAGCCTTTTATACTAGTGATTTTGTCAAGAGCTTCCATCTAATTGTCTGTTGATTAAGGAAATAATGTAGAAAATAATTAATACAAAGAATTGATACTTGATGGTTGTAATTGATACTTAATCTATCCTTCATTTAACTAGCCTTGAGCCAGTGTTCATAGATTATACTGCTGATTTTGACTGTGATTTCAGGACCAATCGATCTATTTATCAGGGACGATCGTGACAAACCATGCTGGACCACTGCTTGTAACCAGTGGTTTCTAATCTTTTTGCTGTTGATCTGCAGATTATGGCCTCTGTGTGGACATGAGCAGTTCAACCAAAGAGTGATTTTTCCTTCAACCATTTTGTGACTGATCAGATTTATCTTATATACCTTGACTTCTGACCCCCAGGTGAGGAACCACTGCTCGAAACTATCCCCGGGGTCCAGGTCATCAGCTTTTATTATCATATTAGTTCAGAGTCTGATGACTGACGATTGATTGATGAGTGTGTCTTAATATGTGGGGCTAATCCTAGAAAGCTAATGATTTGTTTTGTTTCTTGAATCCTTTAGATATGATAATGAAAGAGAACAGGACCAACTGTCGCCCATAGGCCCAGATGTTTGCCACCTTCGTTGAACCTAAAGTCATCATGGAGAAATCCCTGACAGAGTTAAATAAAGCTGGCTCCCGCTCAACATCATCGCTGCCACCTGAACCGGTGGACATCATTTGCAGCAAGTCATGTTTCCGCAGAGTCAGGCTGAATGTTGGGGGTCTCCCACATGAAGTCTTGTGGCGAACGTTAGACAGGCTACCACGAACACGCTTGGGAAAGTTAAGAGATTGCAACACCCATGAATCTCTGATGGAAGTGTGCGATGACTACAACCTTGAGGAGAACGAGTACTTTTTTGATCGGCATCCGGGAGCGTTCACGTCAATTCTGAACTTCTACCGCACAGGCAAGCTTCACATGATGGAAGAAATGTGCGCCCTGTCGTTCAGTCAAGAACTCGACTACTGGGGCATTGATGAGATCTACCTGGAGTCATGTTGCCAGGCAAGGTACCACCAGAAAAAGGAGCAAATGAATGAGGAGCTCAAAAGAGAGGCCAACAATTTGAAAGACAGAGAGGGAGAAGAATTTGACAACACTTGCTGTGCTGAAAAACGTAAGAAGCTTTGGGACCTCCTGGAAAAGCCCAGCTCATCTGTTGCAGCAAAGGTAATTGTCATTGGATGATGGGTGGAAGAGATGAGTGTGTCATTGGTTGGAAATATCTCAACAACTGTTACATGGATTACCATGAAATTTTGTATGTTCACGGTCCTAAAGGATGAAGCCTGCTGCCCCTGACATTCCCACTAGTGCCACCTTGAGGTTGACATTTATATTTTAGAGTGAGATAAAAATTTGGTGCGCACATTCATGATCCCACCAATCCCTTAACCTCCATCATGCTCAAATCAAAATTTAACCTTGTCCAGTACTTTGGTTGCCTGCAAACTAATGACATTCTCATCACCCTCAGCTGCACTTTGTGTTTAGGGCAAATTAGCAAATGTTAGCATGCTAACCCTCAAAATTAAGTTGATGAATATGGTTAATATTATACCTGCTAATGTTAGCATGTTAGCACTGTCACTGCACTCTGTGCCTGAAAACATCCTCACAGAGACGTTCTCATGGCCGTAGATGCTTAGTCTTGTTTTATAGTGCGTCATACTTTGACATTTTGATGCATGAAAATAGTCCCTCTCCTGAAGTAAAAGATGGGCTTTTGCATATTTGTGAGTTCATTTTCAAATTAATTAACATGATGCTGTACTGTTGTAGTTTGCAGACCATTAAATCCTTATTAAAAGGCCTACCATAAAAATGCCTGTGCACAAGACCACAACCTTTATGTGATTATGCACTGCTCAGTGTGTCTATGTGAGTAACATGGACCACTGAACATAGATAATTACTTAGAGAGGAAAACAAAAGAGGAAAACAAAAGTTTTGCATCATAGACTTTTCAGACCTACTAACACGTTTTAAAAGTTTATGGTTGCACAGAATGGGTCAGTCAGGACGCCTCCGTGTTGCTGTGGTTTGGTATTTGTTTATTGTATGTTTTGGTTGTTCTGAGGTTGGAACACAAAGTGAAGAGTGTGAATTATAGAAAAAGTCAGTGGATTTATCAGCGTGGGATGTGTGAGCCATTATCTGCCATTATCGTTGTTCAAGAAGTAGAAAAAGCATGTCTTAACAGTCACATGTGTTTGGTAACAGTGAAAGCAACTCCCTGGATGCATCGTTATTAACCATCTTTCAAAAATGACACACGGTTCATTGTCTGTGTCTCCTGTGATGCTCTCATTACCAAACTTGCCAAAAAGTCCATGGCTAAATCATTTGAAAATATCTATTATTCACTGTGGAACCATCATACACACACACACCTTCAAACACACAGATGTACAAATACAAAACATTCAGACGCACACACATGCATACTTACACTTTGTCTGACCTTACGCGCTGGTCATGCATCAATAAATAATTTGAACATCACTTAGCTGCCCTCGCTAACAGCATGAAAATACATATTTGACTGCTGAAGTAATTTCTTTTGACTGTCCTTTTGCATTCTGTTGTGTGTTTGTGACAACCACACCCTGCATCATCTTCTGCCAGTTGAATTTGAGATATTCTGCAGGAGGCAGGGGTATTGAATTATAGCTTTGTGCACACAAACGTCAAGTCAGAAGTGATTTAGGATTGTTTTGAGTCATTGGGATTAGTCAGTGCTAGGGAGGAGCACTTTTTGATCAGTAGAAGATTAGGTTGTGACGTGTGACACAAGATCAGTCGATAACTTTGGAGTTTAGCTCAGTCAGTTAAGAAAGCAGCCGCCTAAGATATTTATTAGCGTAGAATTTAATATTAAAATAAAGGTGACGGCACAGCAGCTGCTACAATTCGTAACCCATGTGGTTGTGTGTTAATATTATGCAGTTTGGTTGAATGAGCGTGTAACTCTGCATTTTATCTGTGTGTTGAATCCCTGCAGTCATAATTAGATATCACGTTCCTCATTCTACTGCAAATGATCCTTTTCTGAAGGGGATGCCTGAGAGTGCTGATTTCTGTGAGGTGTGCTCACCTTTAGTCAGCTCAAAACGTCAGAGTTGGCCCTCAGAAGGCTTTTCAGAGAGCCACACCTGCAACTGCAACCTGGGAGACCACAGCAGTGCTAAACATGAGCAGCCTTTGATCACACTCTCCGAGATTGGATTGGAGGGATCAAAGAGGATGCTGTCTCTTTCCAGCACTGTTTTAAGGGGAGCAGAAGGCCTTGTTTGTGGAGCATTTAGGAAATGGAAATGAAACTATTAGCACTTTGTGCTGGCTGATAGTTTGCGGTGAGAACTGTCAGCGCTACCCCACAAACAGACCAAGATGAGTGCCGGGAGTCTGTCAGTGGAATATCTTCTTCATGGGAACCAAAGAGATGCAGGATCAATGTTTATTGTGTTAGAGCTAAGGAAGTGCTGTAGCCTACAAAAAGGAGATGACCACTCCGAGTCGAACGCACGTTGCTGTCTCCATTACCGCGCCGTGGTATTTGCAATTGTCAATGTATCACAGGAGAACACTTCTGAATTGCTTAACCAAGATGGGTGCTCTTCACTTTGAATAATGACAGAGGAAAGTGCTTATGCATATTGTTTCCTTCCAATCTGTAGCTCTCAAGAACCACCAACTGATGAGTGGGTGCAGTGCTTACCATCGAAAAAAGTGTTCATCATCTCTTTGTTTGGCATCATTATAAGCTTATAGCAGAGGATGGCATGCCAGAAAAAAGAGTGACCTTGACACAGCAAGTTGCAGAGTTTATCAGTTCCTAATTAGCTTAAAAGGGCAATGTGAAACCACAGACCCAACTACTAAAAGCATTGATAGGGTCTGATGTATTGTCTAAGTCACTGTTTAATAGGCTGGAACAAACTGTGGGATTGTCGAGTGGTCCAGATTCGACCACAGACTGTTCCAGTGTTAGCTCATCAGCTGTTTTCTCTTATCCTGGGTCAGAGATGGAAATGCATGTGTAACAGCCCATAAACAGATGGTGAGCATAAAACAAATGGTTACCAAGCAACAAAAATATAATTTTATCATCACTGAAGGAGTGGGTACTGAACATTAGAGTAGGTCTATTTGTGTTTCTCTGTTCGTGTAATTCTGCTTAGTTTCTGTATTTTAATGTCTGCACAGAGCAACACAAGGTAGCGAGCAGTATTTGTCAAGATGTTCAGGGGAAAAGACAGTGTTTCTGCCTGTGTTCTTTCTGCCCTGTCGTCCTTCCTGTCTCTCTTTTCCTACACTGGCTCATATCTCTGCTTCCTTCCTCCCCTTCTTCAGGCTCCTCCACTATACCGCCGACTAAATGTCAGGGAAATGTCACGTTAATTATTCTCCAGGAGACTCCAGGCCCAATTTGAAGCTTCCCTCTCTGTGTTTACATTCTTTGTAAGCCACAGCATTGTCTGTCTCTCGCTCGAAATCAGATTTGAGGCGCCATAAAATAAGATTGCGTCTGACCGCTGGCAAAGCAGTACTAAGAAAAGGCCTTTTTCAGCTGCAGTAACATTTATGTAATGTCATCTTATATTTTGGCTGTTCCTGTCTTTAATAAACACAAACAATACCAGAGCTATTAGACGTTAGGATTAGGATGATGAGAATATCACTGATCTTTATATTGTCACTTACAAGCAAAGCATTAACTTAAAAAGTAGTGATGATAATCTCAGGATTAGTAATTAGGATACAACAGATTTACAATGTGCAGTGAAATTCATTTGGAAATATTCACTCATTTTGAGTAGCCTTGTTCAAGATATTTCCCAGACATCTATTACTGTAGGACTCAGATACACCAAGCCCAACTGTAGATAATCACATTTGAGGTAGTTTTCACTAACATTTTTAAGATTCTGCTTTATGCTTAGCGTAGAAATGGAATCCATGGGTTTGGCTTCAACTGATTTATATAAGAAACCAAAGCCGAACATGAATGTTGCTGTCATTTTTATCCTGCATATGTCCCAAAATGGAGAATTACCAATCCCTGCTCTGTCAGTGGGTATTGTGCATGAGATGGCAGGCAACAAATTCCAATTATGCTCCTCTCGTGTCACACTTAAGATGACATATAAATGTGGTTTGGCTATACTCCTAATCATAAATCAGTCTGCAGCAGAATCCAAGACATGAAGCAACCAGACTAGAATCGATCACTATTTCTAACAGCTGGAAAGTCACACACAGTCAAATGGATGGTGATGTATAGGAAGTCTTACAAAATGAGACAAGAACATTGTGTTCAGGGACTTGGTCATCCAGTCTGCATTTCTGCAATGAATAACTAATGAGAGATCAACGATTCGTGTCCCATTTTGAAGGATGTCATGGAAGTCACTTTCTTTTGCACAAATCCCATAAATCATTTCGCAAAGATCAGATTCCTTGTGGATATCCAGCCCTTAATTGTTTTGCAGTCAGATTTTACATCTTACCGTAACACTGAGATGACACTTTTGAAGATTGCAGTCATACCTCTATAACAGAACTGTCTCTGTTGTGACAACAGATTCCTGTTCCTCTGTACATTACTGGCTTGTGGTGTTCCCCAAGGGTCCATTCTTGGCACACTGTTGTTTTCAGGTTACATGGTTTCCCTCTGTCAGTTGATACAAAGCCATGATGATGACACAGGCATTTGTTACTGTACAATTCAACAACTCCAGCAGCCTAATTCTTGTTGCCTCCCTAAATGCTATCAAATGCTCAAATTGGATGAACAGCAAGACCGGCTGTCTGGTAAAGCAAAGAAGTAAAATTTTACATGGACAAATGTTGTCCAGTCATGTTTTTTTCCCTCAGTTTTACCCCCTGGACAACTGTAATGCCGTTATGCTTGTATCAGTTAGAGCTCCTTCTTCAATCTGCTTATTCAATGAGGAGATGTTTTGTGCACAAATTTAGCACATTTTCTATGTTTGGCCTCAGAGAAATGCTCATGGAGTGTACAAACAGCACAGACCCTAGTTCAGCAGCTAACCCGATAGCACTAAGTACACACATGCAGCAGTAAGCACTAACTGCAGGGCCAGGTAGCTGATTCAGGCTGAAAGTTTATGGTGGCTGCTTTATATAATTGTGGCTTTCCACAGAGTTTCTTATGTATTTTTTAAAAGAACCAGTTCACATCACTGTAAGGGAGGGGATGGGATTCTTTGGTTGTATACTTTCAAAAGCATTGTCTACTCTTGCTGGTTTTGTCCAACATTGCCAGCTCCAGCTTCAGTGTCAAAGTCATGGTACAAGTGGCAATCAACACTATGTAAAAAGAGTTGTTAAGATAAATTATATAATACAATACATCTTGTGTATGACATAAATAGCTACTATATATAAAACATATGTCATACACAAACTGCCACGCACAACATTATCTTGTACGTCTATATGAACATGGCCATGATGATGTAAGACAAAAATACAAACATTCAGTATTCATATACAGAGTATGAAGAAGGCTGTATTCATAATCTGTAAACGAAGCCCTCATAACAGCTGCAGGGCTCACTGATGAATAATTCAACCCCTTTCTCATATTTGTTGTTATCATCCAACATTTAAGTTGGAGGACTCTGTACTTGGGCACCTCCAAAAAGTAAAAGAAAGGCAATTTTCTCCCCTCAATATTCAGTGTCAAAGCCACTCCAGGACACACCTGATGTTCACCAAATGCCTCCTGCTTCACGCTAGTGGGTTTATATGTCAGTAACAATGAACACAAAAGCTCTGTGTGTGCCTCATGCCGTTCTGTATCCACTGCTCATCATGCACAGTTGATCCCTCAGTTCTTCTACACTCTGCTTAAATGGCAGCAGTCTCATCTCCCATATAATCAACATTAATCATTAGTGCTTTATTTTAATGTGCTGATGGCTGATGGCTCTTCATTACCTTAAGTCTATATATTCAACCGAGCTGGTACCCACAGTGTCTAGACAAACAGGCTGCACCTTTTTACACGTCAGTTTTAAAGCCCTGTATGCTACAAACCCTACAGAGAGGGGAGGGCAGTAATACAGTGAGTATCAAGTATCTCATGTAACTCTGTGGTAGGAAGCTTCAGAGTGACCAAGTCACAAATTTGTGCTTGATAGGGGATTAGGGGAAAATAACATATCAGACTTCGCCAGGTTCTGTGTCCATGTTGTCTGGGTCGGTAAAGTGCAGAGATATAAGCTGGGATCATGTGCACTCAGAGATTGAGTGCCTCACCGATTGCTTTCATGCGGGTTGCTCTCGCTGCCTGTCACAATGTCTCCTCGTCAACAGCCACGGTTATGCCTCTTCTAACTTGCCCTGAAGTCAGATTCAAATGCGGCTATGAAAATTCTGCTGCAACTACTAAGGTTAAAGTTGAAATACACTCAAAATCTTAGACCTTATTTGGTCCATATTTCAGGATACAGTTAGCTAAACGTATAGATTTATTGACAGGGAGCAGTGAAGCAAAGTGATTGAGTGAGTGAGTGTGACACACACGCACACACACACACACGCACACACACACACACACACGCACGCACACACACACACACACACACACACACACACACACACACACACACCTATATTTGCATAGTACACAGTTTCTAATGTACTGAAACACTATCCCACCAGATTATAATGGATTCTTATGATGACGCTAAATCGTCTTGTTTAAAAATATCTCACTGCCCTCACTTCCTCTTTGTCTAACCATCCTTTTACACACAAAGACACACACACACACACACACACACACACACACACACCTATATTTCAGCACTTACATTGGCATTACATAGACTTACATTCATTTCCTGGAGATTTACCCTAACCATAACCATAACCACTACTTGCCTAATACTAACCCTTGCCCTAATCTTAACCCAAGTCTTCACCCAAAAATTGAATGATTTACATTATGGGGACCTGCATTTTGTCCCCACAAGTAAGGTGAGTCCCCACAATGTGAGTAATACAGGACACACACACACACACACACACACGTACATACATTATCCTACTCATACAGATTGAAAACCTCAGGAGATTAAGAGTGACATTCAGAGCAAAAAAAAAAGTCTTTAGATGAATGCAATTAATGGTGCTACTTTATGACTGTATGTGTCAAAAATGTATCACCTAACAACTGTGACACTATAGTAGCTAACAGAGTCTGCAAAACTGTATACTCAAAAGGTAAATGGCTGAAGTGCAGGAAGCTGAGCTGCTGTTTTCAGACTCAGTGAACCTTTTTCACAAAAGTCTAACTCCTGGCGATTGAATTTACCAGCTGGAATTGACAAGACCAATTATTATTTTTATATGTTTTGATCTATGAAACTCAGCTATTTATTTATCTATTTTCCAAATGTCTCCAGGAAAGTTGTCAGGCAGAAAGTGACCTAACTTTTGGCCAGATGGATGGTGGCACATTGAGGATTTGTGTATCTGCTGAGCAATTATGATTGAGATCTTATAATGCAGGGAGATGGCTCCGTTCCCTATCCTGCATCCTCATTACAAATTCATTTGCAAGTCACAGCCAAACGCTTTGGAGCACCAAAATTCTGTTTATATGCCACATAAAAGGCATCCAGAAGATGCTTTTCCACACATATGGTGAAGATTGTTAGTTTTTGACAATGTTGGAGTGGCATCCAAATGACTTTGGCGAAAGCGACAAGGACATATTTGTTGGGTTGCGCATCTTTATCCAAGACACTTAAACCCGCTGTAACAAATTTTTTGGCCACATGGGGGCAGCAGAAAAGGTTGTAAAAACAAGATTAAAGTGTTGTCACCTTATGAAGTTGATATGATGAACCTGTGAGCAAACAGTCGTCACATCCAGCAGATACAGAGGAACATTAGCATTCAGTTGGAGTCATATCTCTGGACACCTGAATAACGTTAAGTCCAATATTCACTATAATACTCACTGCTCAGGAAAATCATAACAATGCTAACAGATTCTAAAAATCCTCAGAGCTGAGAACTGCAGAGCGAATCATCACCATGAGCGAATTAATCATTTAATCCATTTTTAAAATAAAACAATTGCTACGTCCAGCTTTAACGCTATTTACACAGTGCAGTTTTACATTCATATACTTGCATTAACCCAGATCCAGACAGCACCAGCAGTGCACACTAGTCAACTGTTTTCTCTTAAAAGCTTGTTGATTTTGGTCTGATACCTGCAGCAAGAACAACATATGAAAACACAAAATCACCTTTTTACATACTTTATGCTGTTGGAGTAGGCACTTAAAGAAAACACTCAGTAGAGTGCAGACATCCACTAAGGCCTTATAATCCCCCCACTTAGCTGTAACTGTCACAGTCAACAATCTGCTGGGTAGATTACACAATAGTAGCAGAAGTTTGGCCTGATGGTAACAGTAAGGGAAAGGTGATGGGATCCTCAGTAGCAGTGCGTTCCTTTCTGTTGGCAGCATCATTGCGCATCACAAACACTCTGCTTCAAGTCAAGAGACACACTCATTAGAAAGTTGGATATTTGGGCGGATAGTGGCAGTAGAGAAAAGGTCATGGGGGTCTCCAAAATCTATGTTGCTTCCTCTGAGGAGACTGAATGTTCATGGCATGTTTCACGCTGATTCAGAGCTGATTACATAACCACACTGGCACCAATTATCATTTTCATGTTAAGGTGATATTATGTGAAGAAACACAAGAGTGCAGCCCATATGACCAAGGATAGAAAGACCGAGCCACAGTGAGGATGATCAAGGCAATGATCATCTGTTCACTGTTCATTTGATTGATATTTATTAGTGTAATTGGTCAGATAAAGTTTTTGGAAGGAGTTTGGGACTATTTGGTTGCTGTTTTAACATTGAGGTGCATAATTTAACGCTCATTCACTGTTAACGTGCAGAGGTATGAGTCTCTAGTGGTTGAGTCGTGTTTGTGCGTATTTTACAAGTCAGGTCATGCATTTTGTAGTGGGTAGTTCAGGATTTGTAGTGTCATCTCAGCTTTTCAGGTGTGCGCTGGGGGCACAGCTTTTCACTGCTGTAGAATAGGTTTAGTAAGGGCAGTTTGTTCGTCTTGCTCTATTTACTATTGCAGAATTTATTTCCGTGGACATGTTCTGTCTGTTTGGTGACTGAAATTCATAAGTGAGTTATACATTACATAACTATGGTCGTCACAGCAACAAGCAACCCAAAGTTCATGCAAAGCGATTGCACAGATCTGTTGAAAAGAAAGCTTGGACAAAAGTAAAAAAAAGCACTTCAGATCTTTAGAGTGGTGTTGTCGCTTCATTCCAGTGAATTGGCTGTGGACGAAAAGAAAATGGTCAAGAATTGTGCATTGCCGCTGCAAAGCTACACAGCTCCTTTGTTCATTCAATCTGAAGTTGAGCTCTTGTTATGTGAGCACTGAGCGAAAGACTTCACTGTCCCCAAGAGGAGGAAGCCTGAGGAGCAAAGACTGTAAGAGAGGAAACAAAACGGAGATAGAGAAAGACTGTAAAAATGAAGGAGATGAAAGAGAAAATTACTGCGAGACATACAGGCTGCGTCTGAGCCAGAGAAACAGAAAATGAAGAGGTAGGTTTATGACTGAGGGGGAAAAAGGATTGAGCAGATAATAAGAGTTGTATATTCACTCTTCTTTAGCCTGTGGGAAGAACACTTCAGGTTCTGAGCTGTCAGCGTCTGACGTCACAGTATTGTTCAAATTCCTGTTCCTCATAGTTTTGGGAATCGGTATTTGGGAATCAGTATACGTCACAGGACTTCACAGGACTCACAGGACTTCACCTGACAACAACAATAATTACTTTAATATTTTTATTATTCTAAATTATGAACAAGGGTGGCACGGTGGCGCAGCAGGTAGTGCGCGTGCCTCACAGCAAGAAGGTTCCCGGTTCGATCCCTGGGTCAGGCGGGGGCCTTTCTGTGTGAAGTTTGCATGTTCTTCCCGTGCTTGCGTGGGTTCTCTCCGGGCACTCCGGCTTCCTCCCACAGACCAAAAACATGCTCATTAGGTTAATTGGTGACTCTAAATTGCCCCTAGGTGTGAATGTGAGAGTGAATGCTTGTGTGTGTGTTGCCCTGCAGTCGGCTGGCGACCGGCTCAGGGTGTACCCTGCCTCTTGCCCGTTGACAGCTGGGATAGGCTCCAGCCCCCCCAACCCCGAAAGGGATATAAGGGGTATAGAAGATGAATGAATGAATTATGAACAAATCATAAGTTAATTATTAAGATCAAATTTGGGTTATGTTGTTTGGATGTTCACATGACACACAGATACAATGCTGTCTTTATGAGAATGACTACCTCTTGACTATATTGTGCAACTCCTAACAACCTAGAATCAGTTGAACCTGGATGACCTGGGTAAAGTCTGTGAAAATTATTTTCATGGAGTGTATTAGCCATTTCAGTCTGTGGTTGCCTTCGGACCAGATTAAACTCGAAAGAACGAGGCCCATGTGCCGGATGATCATCCCCATTCCCAGAGGCTAAAAGAACAAAAGCATCTGGTTAGTATTTTGTCTCTGCTATGAGAGCAGAAAAGAAAAGTTCAGCATCGAAGGGCCAGATCTTCTAAATTAATTCTCATCACATGTTGTCTTGATAGACACAAGCCAGTCGAGGACACAAATGCCTTCCTGTTCGTAGGAGAAAACACATGTATAGTTAAAATAATCCTAAAATATTTAGCATGTTGAGAAAGAAAAGACAAGTAAAGTTTGAATGTAGCCAAGTGGGTTTACGTAATGCTTTGTCATGTCTTAGCTCAATTGTCTGCACTACAAAATGTATCATAAGAAGATTAACCTGTCTCCTCAACATGGAGCCATATATGTTTCAAGTTATTTCCTCTATGACGAAGGGGGACCTTGGCAGGGTAGTCATTAATTGAAGACATTGTAGTTTCAATCTCACAGTTGGAGTGATGTAGAGGTCACGCTGTCCAGTGAAATGCAGCCCCACTTTGCTCTCTAAGTTAGTGGGTGAGTGATTAAAACCTGTCTGAATCAGCATTAACCCCTCAAGGATGGTGCTCATCAATGACTGTTGAATCACACATGAGTATATGTGGTAAACTGCGTAAACACTGGTGTTTGAGCAACAATTAAGAGTTTGAGGACTCTGAGCAACAGTATTCTGTTTTCTGGCGATCAGCGGAGAAACCAGGGGAAAAAAATCCAAACTGTCGAGCTTGTTGTAGATTTCACAAGTTTGGAGAGTTAGCATGGCGGCAATGGTTTTCTTCCATTGCTTAATGATTGTGAGACAAATCATGAATTAGCAGAATGCTACAGGGTATGAGTAACAAGCTGCTCTACCTGGAAAGTGTGCCTTTAGACACTCTGTGGTTTTTGCTCAATGGGCCCATTTCAAAGAATACAGAGCCTGAAAGAAAAACTAAAAGAATTTAAAACTTTAAAGAAGAAAAAGCCAGTTTTAAGTTTCCAAATGAACAAATTAAAATCTAAGACTAAATATACATTTAATGGTTTAACATTTATCATTTCCACCACAGCCTATAAGTATCTGCCATGTCTGTAAGTATGAGTCACTGCCATTAATACCAAGAAAATCACCTGTTCAATAAACAATAAGTTCAGACAGACATCCAGGAACAGCACAGTGGCTCAAATGCACACTGTGATGGATCCTTATGGATCCGGCATGGGACCTCTGTCACATGTCATTCCCCGCTTTCTCCAACCAATGAAGTGGAAAATAACCACTTTGGTCAGATAACCCATGTGGAATGGATTTATTTTATGTGAATACAGTGTGTATTGTGAGTTGATATGTGGTGTCCAAGCTCAGGCCTCTGTTCCCATGAGCCTAAATCAAGCTCAGCACAACAGATGTTGGGGGGTGTCAGTAATAAACTCTCCTCCAGAGCCCCTTGGAATCACACTGTACAGGTGGAGACAGAGATTATGAAAGGTTTTATGAGCAATAGCTGCAGTAGCAAGCGCTTGCATCATTGTTGAAGTAGAGTTTGGGTGCATAAGAGCAGAACAGAGGACGGGGAATTTTCAGATAAGTTGTACAGTAGACCGCCTGGCAAAGGGTGCAGTGGATGTACTGTACTGTGTTGCATCAAGTAGAGTTTGAGTGTATCAGCACGACTCAAGTTGCCTGCCTGAGCTGGCTCACAGGACTTACTCCATTAAAAATTATTGTCTCAGTATATTATGTAATGTTTTTGCTGCCAGCCTGTATAAACATAGAATTGTATATCATGACATTTTATATCTTTACTGTGCAATTTATGGGATATAAAAGGTATATGTGACCATTTGTTCATCTCTTTCCTTACCATTTTTTACACACACAACACAGCAGAGGGGCCCTGAGGCATCAGCTGCAGAGAGGCCATCTCAGTGTTATGGTGATATGAACCCCCTGCACACCACATCTAATCCTCAACATCTGTATACGTGCACAGCACGACAGGGTCTTTAAATCAGTGCTTTCACGTCCAGAAGCTGCTCCACTTGCTGTCGCCATTGCAGCTCTCCTATTGGAGGACTTCATTCCACTGTGCAGGTTGTGTGGAGAGGTGAATGAATGACTTTGAGGAAAGTGTGAAGGCCAGAGGCAGAAATAGAATCCACCAAGGTGAAGGAGAAACCTTCATCAAGCCAATGGCCGATTGTAAGAGTAGGGAGAGAGCACTTGACTGCTGGTGTGAGAAGCCTTTCGCCTTGATGAGCACTTTCAGCCGGCCTGGGACTACATGCAGGTTTTGACACGCAAACCCAAATGCAGGCACACACACTCTCACCTGCACACATCATATGCACATACATATCATCACACTTACAGTATTTTTTACTTATTTATTTATTGGTTATTGGGTTTTAATAATCTTTCATCCTTCTAAATTCAAACTGACCATCCTCTAAGCCCCTGCACATTATCATGTCACCATCAAGGGTCTACACAAATTCCATTTTACAAGACTTTCCTTGTAAAATGAGTCCCCCTGGGAACCTTAAATAGTCAGTCAGAGACATTGTTTACCACCGACTCACAGAGCTAACATTAGCTTAATTAGCTAGTTATCATCTGATCAAATCAGCTGCTGACAGCAGCCCACAATGATCAACGTTTCCTGGCTAGAACGAACTGCTTTTGTTGCTGCTTTTCTACCCCTGTCTGAAATCACAGGAATAGCGATTGTGGCAATGAAAATTACTACAAATGTTGCAAAATGCTACAAAAGCGGCAAATCTGTTCATGGTTTAAACTGTGCATGTGCTACATGTGAATGGACAAGAAAGCTTGAGGCATAGCAAGAGTAACTAAGCGGGGGTGGGGCTTAGTGATCGGTTAATTATCTTCTTGCCCATTTATTTACATCAGTACAGCACAGATCCTCCTGTACAGGCTGCAGTAATTGAATTCATTAAACGTATATTGTGCTCATCCCTGTGTTCTCTTTGACCTGACACATATTTTGGCTCTTGAATTAGTTCATGACCAACACAGCGCAGGCTGTTTTAAGCACAAAAAGTATACACTTAGCTGTCCAATTACCAAAACTTCAAGGATTTACATGTTAATCTGAGTATAACTCTCAAAGGGATTAACAGCACCGACACTGAATGGCCACTGATCTGAGCTCTCACAAACTGTGAAATATGGACTCAGTGTAATGTTACGCTGTTCGTAAGCAAACTATCTGCAGTAAGCATGTGTTTGAGTTCAGGATTAAGAGTAATCGTGCTTTGTGTACTGCTCTTGCTCTGTGAGTAGAATACGTGACATTCACGTCGCTCAGTTGAGGCCGTTCAAGTCTTACCTTTGTTTTTGAGCGTCTATGTGCTCTTTCCTCTCTTTTATGTCTCTTTCACTGCCATCACTAAAATGTTTAAAAGTTCACTGTCACCATGGCAACTGTCATTTCTGCGATGCCGAGACTTGCAGCTGCCGTCTATTCAAGCATCACTGTTGATTGACTGTGTGTGTGTTTGTGTGTGTTTGTGCATGTGTTGAGGGGTTGTGTGTCTTTCTCTGTCTGTGTCTGTCTTTGTGTTTCAAATCAATGCTTCTCTCATGTTTACATTTCCCCCTGTGCTGATGTCTGCAGAGTATTCTGTGACGTTCTCTGATTTCTGTAATGAATAAACGATCATGGATTGCGAGACTGCATGAACTGCATCATATACATTCATTATGAGACTTATATCTCTGAACAATGTGAAAAACTTGCCTCAGTGGCAACAGTATTGTAATGGCACAATGTTTTACCCTTACCTCAATAACTATTCTGTATTTCCTCAATCCGGAAATGCCTTGACAACATTAACACAGCTGTCTTTCATCTCCTTCCAATCCTTATAAATGCTCCTCCTTTGGTGTGCCAGACCAGACCCTATACTGTTTCTATTTATACAGCCACCATGGACCAGCCAGAGTTTAAATATAGATGCTGAGTCTGGATTCTCTTCTTCATCTGAAATGCATGAATAATTGAGAGGGAGAGGAGATGAGGTGGGATTCATTCAGGAGATGGATGGTCCAGGCACAGATTTCCTACCTGCATTAGTAGTTTACTGAATGGGTTTGTGGTGCACTTTGTGCATGCAAGTGCTGCAAGACTTTGGGAAAAGTTTGCCCCCAAAATGGCTTGTTTCAGACTTTTCTATGACCTCAAAGTGCATGGTGTTTTAAGGGGCTAAATAAGGAAACAAGAATAAATAATAACATTCAGAAGTTGTACATCAAATCTAATGAAAATTAAGTTATCAACAGACATATTGCCAATATTCTAAGAACTGGAACAAGGTCAATGAGTGTAACTAAATTGAATTTAACATAACTCACTGGTCTGAAAGATACATAAATCTATCATAATAATGTGACTCTCAGTCTTTTGCAATACATGCACAGATTATTTAAGAAAAAAGACTCTTAACAATTACGTAATATTTCTAGAGAGCAGGCCTGCACGAGTAGCTGACCATCAAAAAGATACATTAAAGGAAGTTATGCAGTAACCTTAACATTAGAGAGGCAAGGTCACAATCATAGGTCACTGGTTTGAATCTAGCCTGTGCATATGCGTAGAAATCTGGACTGGCAGTTGCTCCCTTAACGAGTCACAAGATACAACTTATTCATTTTGGCAAGATGTGGGAGGCTGAGATAAATGAGGCTCTGCCGTTACAAGTAGACGTGATGTAGGGCGGAGAGACTACAGCTAAAGCACTGCAAATGTGTGTGCGTGCGTGTGTTTCAAGCTATCATGCTGGGGGAAATGTGGAAGACACAGTCTCCTCCCGTCTCCATGGAAACCCCATCTCTCTCACAGGCAGAGAGGCAGAGCCCGTCCACATTCAGAATCAGGGGCGTGAATTAGTCCACATTATTTAACGCTCGCGTTATTACTGTCATACCATCGACCTCTGACAGCATCTTGATGGAGATGAAGATCAGCAGTGTGGTTATGTGATGCCTGTAAATCCATTAAGACGACATGACTGCAAAAGTGTGGCACGTTATTCAAACGTCCATGCCTGAAGGAGGGAGCTTTGGTAACTGAGTATTCGGACAGTTTTAAGAACACAATGCAAACAGCAATCTGACACAAACAAGAGAAAAACCTAGAGATAGAACACAGACTGGAGCGGTACAGATGGTTCAAAGCTGGGTGAGCTGGCTTTAAATAAGGTACAAATCAGGGATAGAAGCAAAGGGGGGGGGGGACTGTCAGACTTGCTTTTCACAAGCAGGTCCACGTAGCCGCCTCCTGTCGAGCTTCAAGGGGGTTGTCATGGTGACAGTGGCTGGCAGTCGAGGCTGGGAGAGTGCTGCTCGGTATCCCTGTGGCCTCGGATGCGGCTCAGGGGATGATGGGAAAGCAAGTCAGCTAGTCAGGGGATCTTAGCGATCAAGGAAGACCAGGATTTACTCACCTGAAGATAAATACACCTTCACCAAAACCTTTTCAGTCTGTGCCGATTTAAGCGTTAAGTGGAAGTTTAAAAGTATTACCTGCCGTTATTAGGTAGGTCTAATGTGTTTCCCTGGGCGGGTGCTGGCGGACTTAACAGACAAGCGTGTTGGGACTCACAGGGAAATGCTTCCACTGCTAAAGCACAGCAGTGTGTCTGTTGCTCCTGTTACTGCTAATGAGAAAAGTGCCAGCTGGAGCGCTGGGAGTCGGGGAGTTCCTTAACTGTCACTTGGGATACCACCAAACTTAATGTAGTGTGAGGACACTAACCTGAGCTGCACCTAACCAGGGGTGGCTGAACCAAATCAACAACTGAATCAAGTACAACCTCAAACCAAGCTGACTAACTCAGCATCAAGAGTGCAGAAACCCATAAAGCTATATAACTTTTGAAAAAAAAGAAATGGCACAATCTTTTGCTAAACAAATGAAAAGTTCAACTTTTAATTGTTAAATTGTTAATTTCAAGACGCTATGGTGTTTACCTCTCGTGTACAGCAGCTAACGGTGGCTAATGTTAAGCAAATTTTAGATAGATATTGCTGTATAAGTATGAGTTCTGTCTCTTCTGTTAGCCTGCATAGTCTTGCTTTAAAGCTGCACTAATCAATATTTTAATACTAATAGTAAATCAAATGACTGTGAGATGTGAAAGGGGTCGCTTGTAGTGATGAACCCACAGAAAAATATCATCCAGCTCCGCTGTTCCCATCAGCTACAGACCATTTTGTCATCACAACACCTTGCTGCCCTTCACCACATCAGCATCTCACCTGCACACCCTAAGGAGATATATTGGACCTATATTGGTGGTGTGGCTACAAACACAGCTCCAAATGAAGGCTAATATGTAACTACCAAACCAATCTGTGGTGAAGATGGGCCAGTGTTAGATTTTCAAGTGTTTTTGCGACCCCCAAGTGGCCAAAAGAATCTATTAATACTGCTTTAAGGTGGTCCAACAGGGTTCAGTGGTTTTTATTAGCTGATGTTTCAGTGACCATTCATTTCCTTCTGTTCTATGTTCACATAAACATCAGCAATTTAACGGTTAACATCTGATGTATGATATTGTTCATTTTTTTAAAGCCTACATAAACAGCGCAGAGTTCAAGGATCCATCCTTGTTCGACGAGTGTTGGGTAGACAGATGAATGGACCCGACCCTGACAAAACCAATGTAGCACAAAGAAAATTAATCACAGCTGCTGGGACTCAGCCAACATAAAACCAGGCCATCGCAGCTGAACCAGAGCTGGTGGCAGAACAAACCACAAGTAGAGCTACAGTCAGATGCCCAGGAATAATTGTAAATGAATGAGTTTTTCTTCTCCCTAAACGGGTATGTGCCTCTGGAGAGCTGTAATTGTTTTGGTGTATGTGTAGTGTACGAGCCAATCGTGTCAGTGCAATGTCTGAAGGCTTTATCCTGCTTCCATATATGAAAGTATTTATCTCCCTGTAGCTGATGTCATAGGGCTGTATATGTATTTTGGTGGTGTTTGAGGGCGTCATTCACACCAATTGTGTCCCGGATATCTTTTCAAACAGGCTAATGAGGGCCGGTGTCACCTTGTCCTAGAAGATGGGGGCCTGTACGGACTATTGTGTCTGCCGAGCCACATGAGAATGCACCATGAGAGACACAAGCCAGTGTGATCCGGCTTTGTTTAGAGTCACAGTGGGATTTCCTGTCAATCTGCTCCTGCTCTCTCTCCATCTCTTGCACACATGTTGTCTTTTCCTCTCCTCTAGATATAAATATCTCCCTCCCTTTTCTTCCTTTTTATTAGGCCACCAAGGAGCATTCGCTGGGAGTCACTCGTTTTTTGTTGAGTATTCATCATTCTGCACTTGCATGACAGAAAGGACATAATTTAAGGTGTGGCCACTATTAACATCTGTTTTATTAAGTGTGCGCCTGGGTCCACAGAGAGTCTATAAATAGTCTGTAATTGTGCCGATGCCAATGCAATCACGTCTGGAGCTCCATTCAACCTTTTCCTAGACATGTGTTTGTTTGCGGTCTCCTTTATGTGCACTGAAAGGTTTATCTCAGATTTCCAGAGCAATAGTTTGATGAAATTAGCACCCTGTGACATTAATAAACCCAGGAGAAACAGTTAAAGACAAGCAAGGCAGCGTGAGAGAGAGAACAATGTGTAGAGGCAACAGGGGCATAGGCCAGTGGGAAATGTGCAGGGTTTCCTCGTGGAACTTGACCTCATAACCATAATGTTACACAGCACCTTCATTAGCGACCTTTATATAGCTTCCCAATCCTATTACCTCTGCCCTTTTTTGTCCTGCTTGCTGTAGTCACAACCTCCCATGGCTTCACGTGTTTGGATTTCTTAGCAGAATGCCTCAATCCTTTTTCTGACTCATTAAAATTCTGCTCTGTTGAGTACTCAATGAGTGAACTTTAAGAGGTTGTTTTTACAAAGATAGATGCAACCTTTCTCAAGCAACGCACCACATTATTTATGCTTTGTAGAAATAATTTTCTCTTTAACAACATCCTAGTTTTCCAGTCCTGACTGCGCTGCGCTCCTGTCAGCTCCACCTTCGTTCTCCGCTCCTGGCACCTCTCTGCTCCTTAAGTGTTTGATTCAAATAGATCCTCTCCAGGGCACAAGGAGAGGAGCACAGAGGGAGGAAAATATACAGACAGGGTCATTATTCATGCCTGCCATGACGCTATGGCAACAGTGTCCTCCTGCTCTGATTGGCCGTAGATAAGGTTGCCTCTTTAGCCATCACTTTTACTCTTGGGAGTGGACTCTGAATTATTAGGCTGTTGTCAAGCCCCACGCTGTCAATCACCTCCTAACAGCCATTACTTTTGCCCTATTTCTGCGGTGATGCTTTAATTTCCTCTGGACAATATATAGGGAAACCCTGCACCATGTGCTCTACACTGGCCTTTTGTCTGTTTGTTTACACAAGTGGCTGTGTGTTTAACCACCGGATCCTTTTCATGGATGACATTTGGACCAAGCTTAACAGCAGGCGTGAGGACGGAATTTTTATTTTGTATTGTTTTGTGATTCAAATTAAATGACAATGAAATTAATTAATCTCAGACTCTCCGTACTCAATATGTATTCACACACTGCCTTGTGTTCTCAGCTGCACTCATTTTGAGAGAAAATATTTAACTATTCTCTGATTTATTTCAACATGTAACATCCCAACCTCATTCGTGTGGGTTCTTGCCAAAATAAGCTCTGTGTTCCAGCTACAACCTCCTACTCACCATCTAAGTTGTGCAGTTTGGTCCTGTGTCAGAATTTCTTGGACACATTCAGGGTTAATAAAACAGACTAGTTCATGAAGTAATTCTGTGCTTGGTCCACTAAAGGAACAGCTCTATAGTCTGTTTTGCAGCCTCCTACAAAGGTGAAATCAGCATGAACTATGGAGGCACAGTTTGAGGCACATTTGTGAGCCACAAAATCTGACATTTTCTAGTCAGTAATAAGAATATATAATGCTTTTATTGTGCCATACTTGTGTAGAAGCATCAAAATGGTTGTAAACCAGAATATGCAGCATATGGCAGTTTATGATAAATGTACACAATTTACACTGCTGGATTATGCTCCCTCTATGAATCATCATCACTCAGGTCAGGCAGGAGCGCTGCTCTTATACCCCAGCAGTGAGATCAAGAGAGAGCTGTTGAATTTGAGGCCTTCATCCCCATGTTTGAGGAAAGCTGATTCTGGAGTCTCTCTATAAAAGTATTATCAATGGAATGCACACAGCAGTAGTCAATGTCCAACATGGATTATTTTTATATGAGTAATAAAATAAACGCTTAAAAAGAAAACTGCATACATTTTGAATTTGCATATTTTTATAGCCAAGCTGAACCAATCTCCCAGCGTTGGCAGAAACAAAAATTCAAAGTGTCATTTTGCCAAACAATATGCTGCTCATACTTTCTTGTTTGCTCCTATTGGACAATCCACAGATGTCTTTTTTGTCACCTGTAGTACTGAAGATTAGCTCAAATGAAAACTGTTGCAGTAAAGTGTCTTACCAGGTCAGTGGATGATGCAGAGTGACCGAAACATTTCAGGAAAAGGACTTCAGTCACAACAAATTCAGTTCACCTTCCTCAAAGTGTCAGCTGTAATCCTGGTACCTGATATGTCAAAACTTGGCAACATAAAACAAGCATATTTGTCTGTTTATATACCTCTAAGGGAAGAGAAAATGTCATTTTATGTGATTTTTGTATGTCTGTGATGTGACACCAGTGAATTTATGGATTTAAAGAGTCTCAACTTTGACAGCTGCAGTGCTTAATCACAAAATATACCATATAAACATGAAATCATTCTGTTTACTGTTACTAGTATCTTTTATCTGAGCTGCACATGAGACTGAAGGGATATCACAGGCTGGATAGCAGTGCAACATTTCCTCTGGCATTTCTCACTGTGGTATAGAGGTGTAGTCACTTATTCAGATCAAACAAGCTCAAGCTACAAGAATAATATACTTCAAAGCAAAGACAGTGCTTTTTTGTTTACACTATGAATGCTGGTTGAGAAGAGAGCTGTCATACGGTGCTAGAAGAGGTGTAGTCTATCACCACGTACTTGCTTGTTAGAATGATTGGTGCAGTGTCAGTGGGGTAGTGTGCCTGTGTCTGACAGACTTACCAGTTCTCTGTACTGTGTAATGTGAATCAGGCATCATCTAGTGCAGTGGATTCTAGGGACACGCTGCTCCTATGTGACTATTGCATGTTCCTTTTTATGTCGTGGTGGTGTCTCAGCTGGGGGCGCAAGTGACAGACAGTGATAGGCCTCTTCCCTCTAGAGAGACCATTAGAGGGCAAAACCTGTGTGAAATAGCACAAGGATTCTTTTACAGAGCCCTGAAGCCTTTTCGCCTTGCTGTTTTATCTTGCGTTCACCATGCCACTGATTTAGTGGATACTGAGTATGGTCAGTGCTGTGGGAAAATAGTAGGCTTGTTTGATCATCTGAGTAACTTCATGCAGATTTCAGTGGTCAGGAGCACATTCAAGGTCTCTTTCTGTGTTCATATCCTGTTTTCATTTACCATCTAGCTTCTGTTTGACCATACTCATTCTTGAGGTTTTTGTGAAGTTACTTTGCTCATTCTAAATATAAGACGATTTTCACACCTTGGCCTTTTATTATAGTTAGACTGAACTCTGGGTCGTTTTTTTTCCTTGCTGCAATTCATTTGGGCTGGCGTGAACATAGTAATGGCACAGAGACTCTTTAGAGGAAGTGGTCTCTGTCCAGTCTCAAACGCTCTCTGGAGCAGGTAGTTTGTGGTGGGGATGTGATCCGACTGTGATCTGATCCAACTACTGGGCATACTCTGCAAGCTCAAGCAAAACAGCTCCTGTAGCCACAGTAGGATGTAGATACGCAAATTAAACAGTTGCTAACAATTTGTAGGAGAATAAATTATGGTCGGATCTGGATTAGTGCAAATTTGCATTTGGCCAGTGGACGTTCTTCAGGACAGTGTGAGTGAAGGGTACGTTCTCACATGGCTTGTAGTGTAACATTTCAGCTCTGTTGGATTTTTCTGTGTGTGACAAAAAAAAAAAAAAAAACCAACCAAGGGGAAAATGCACAAAATTCAACAACTCATCAGCTGATTCGGACCAGAGCAAATCAACTGTAGGTGCAAAAAAGCTCAAAAAGTTTTCTGCAGCAATGCTAGTAGCATGCCTCTGTGAATGGCAATGATGATCTGTCAGTTGGTCCACCACTTTGGTCCAAATAGCTATCTCAATAACTACTTGATGGATTGCCATGAAATTTCGTACAACCATATCCGGTCCCCAAAAGTTTAATCCTAATGACTTTGATGATCCCCTGACTTCATCTATAGTAGTGTTGAAAATTCACTTTGTCAGTATTTCTTTAATGACTAAATACATGCAAAACTAATGCTGTTTCCACCATCAGCTGTATTTTGTGTATATTGCTAAGTAGCAAATGTTAACATGCTAACATGGTAAACCATGATGAGTCCAGTTTGCAGCTTGTAGCATGCTGACATTTTCAAAATTTATATGAAAATATTCCTTAGATTTTTTATTTGAAAAGCAGAGAAGGTTTTTCAAAAAGTCAGATATACTGTATTCAGTGATGCTTTTGTTTATTGGTCACTAAATGTTGTTTTCCACTCGAGCAAACTCACTCATGTGGATAAGCCTGATAAGTGAGTCATAAATAAATAAGTGGTCAAAGTCAATCCAATACATTAGCTCTCAGCCAATCACACACTTCTGACATTTATTGAAGGTTTTTAGACTGTAATGTTCTTGGAATTCACTTTCATACTGTAATCAAAACCCTTGAATACACTGGATGTGCATTTTTTTTATTTTGCATAGCCTGTAATAAAGATGAAAGATAACTATAAGAACTGATATATGTAATTCCATGATCCTGCAGTCCTTACTGATATTATTTTTATAAATTTGTCTTTCAGATCCTGGCCATCATCTCTATCCTCTTCATCGTGCTATCCACCATTGCCTTGTCTCTGAACACCCTTCCAGAGCTGCAGGACACAGATGAGTTTGGCCAGTCCTCAGACAATCCACAACTGGCACATGTGGAAGCTGTATGTATTGCCTGGTTTACCATGGAGTACCTCCTGCGCTTTCTGTCCTCCCCCAACAAGTGGAAGTTCTTTAAGGGTCCCCTGAATATCATCGACCTGTTGGCCATCTTACCATACTACGTCACCATCTTCCTGACAGAATCCAACAAGAGTGTGCTGCAATTTCAGAATGTCCGCCGTGTGGTTCAGATTTTTCGGATCATGCGGATCCTGCGTATTCTGAAGCTGGCTCGACACTCCACAGGTCTTCAATCTCTGGGCTTCACTCTTCGGAGGAGTTACAATGAGTTGGGCCTGCTCATCCTTTTCCTGGCCATGGGTATCATGATCTTCTCCAGTCTGGTGTTCTTCGCTGAGAAGGATGAGGAGGATACAAAGTTTAAAAGCATTCCAGCTTCTTTCTGGTGGGCTACTATTACTATGACCACAGTAGGCTATGGAGATATCTACCCAAAAACTCTTCTGGGAAAGATAGTTGGGGGTTTATGTTGCATAGCTGGAGTGCTGGTGATTGCCCTACCTATTCCCATTATTGTAAATAACTTCTCTGAATTCTACAAGGAGCAGAAGAGGCAGGAGAAGGCACTTAAACGAAGGGAGGCCCTAGAGAGGGCAAAGAGAAATGGTAGCATTGTCTCCATGAACTTGAAAGAGGCATTTGCTCGTAGCGCAGAGCTGATGGATGTAGTGGTAGAGAAAAGTGAGAGGCCTCATGACAACCACCTCTCTCCAAGCCGTTGGAAATGGACCCCGAAGAGGGCTGCATCAGAGACAAGCTCAAACCGTTCCTTCAATGCCCAGGAGTTAGGCTCTCCCAGCAAAGCTCGAGCCAGCAGTCCCCAGAGGCTAAATGTTCAGAAGCTGGAGGAGATGTACAACCAGATGGCCAAGACGCAATCCCAGCCAAACCTTAATGCTAAAGACAGGGGCTCCAGAGTTGGTAAACAGAGGGATGAAATAGAGTTAGGGGCCATCCAAGACCATGGGCCACCCGTGTTAGGAACCAGAGAAGGGGTGGGAGACATGAAAAGCTTGTCCAGTATTGACAGCTACATCAGTTGTGCTACAGACTTCCAGGAGAATCCACGCTTCCCCCATAGTCCAGCAATGGACCTTGGTCTTCAGGAAAGTAACCGGTTCTCCCATAGTCCGGCTACAGCTTTGTCTCTGTACGGCAGTGCAAAAACAGGTCATACCACTGGGGAGCATGAGCCCATGTTGACCCCCTTGTCTGTCACAAAGCCCTCATACTCAGATAATGCACGGAAATTCTTCTTTTCTGGCAACTCCTCAAAAGGCCTTATCACCAAAGGAAGCTGTCGCAGTGAAGGGGAGTCAGGCCCGTCCCCACTCTCAGACAGCTCAGTCCTATCAGACCACTCTCTGTTAAGCCCTGAAATTTCTGTCTACACCACTGCCAGCAGCAGAACCCCACCGAAGTCCCCAGACAGCACTGCCCTGGTCCCAACTGTCTTCACCTTCCACGACTCCTCCATCAGCAAATACATTGACGCAGATACAGATGATGATGAGCACCTCCGCGATGTCTCTGATGCCAGTCCCTCAGAGCGTCTTTTGGCTGGTTCAAGCCCGAAACGCAGCATCAACATCAATTACCAGAAAGGCACCAACCATTTAGAAGCAGCCCAAAAAATGCTGGGCCAAAACTGTCTGTTCCCTGTTGAAGGGATTCGTGGGGTAGCTCATGAAAATCATGTAGGACCTGAGATGGCACGTAGACCAAAGGTTGAGAGGGGACGTCAAAATACTTTGGATACAAGCCTTTGAGGTACAAGTGGAACAGACTTAAATGGGAAGCTGGGAGAGTGTTTGTGATGGAGATATCGGAGAGTCTAAAAACACTCTGTAAGCCAGAGACAAAGGAAAGAAAGAGAGAGACAAAGGGTCTCACCAGAACATTTCAAATTACAAATTACCTGAGCATGCCACTGAGCGTTAAGCTCAGGGTGAACATGTGTGGTGAATACTCTGGGAGAAAAACGCTTCTAAATTGGAGAATATCACTGCCCCTCCTTCAGCTCATTCCTATTAGCGGTATTATACACCCACAACACAAAAGAGCACTCCCAGGTAGCCAACTGGTCTCTTCAGAGATTCCTGTGGAACCAGAGTCATTGAGAGAGTGGTCATAACTGGTGTAATCCAACCGACTGCTGGTTTTAGTGGCAGGGAGGTTATCTTTATATTCTCCAGGAAAAAAATCCCAGCTGCCCACTGTCCCATTACTGAGTCCCAGTTCATTTTGTAGTCTTGGAGATACAGGGGAGGACCTAGAAGCCTATAAGCTACTTACTTGTGCCCTCCATTCCCAAAACTGGCCTTAGTCATTGCATTTGGGGGTGTGCATGTCTGCATATAAGTGTGTATGTGCATGTGTGAATGAGTGTGAATGTTGATGGGTGATCTAATGGTAATTCATGTATACACACTTTTGAGATTGTCTTTACCTGATTTATTTTTATATAGATAAGAGAGAGTTCCTTATAGAAATATGTGATTTGCTAGTCTGCTGTGTCATAATCATATGTGAAGAGTAATCCTGTATAAGGTTCAATACGGTTCTAGGCACAAAGGCTGCAGTTATCGGAGGCTCCAGCCCATAATAAGTTATAACAAACACTCTTTATTGAACAGTATTTTGCTATCCCCTATGTTATCACGTCATGGTGAGAATGGATGAAACCTTCAGATCTTAACCAGTGAATATTGTCTTAGCACCTCAGTATCATTTCTAAGGGATGTTAGTGGACCAAGAATTTTGATACGCGCTAACAGCAGAAATAATACGTTTGCTGCAGAAAGCACACATTTATGAAACATGCATGTGCCCAGTCAATCAACATACAAAAATGAGAGAAATTAACTGAAAATATGAATATAGTTGGTAACACTTTATTTGAAGGGGTGTGCATGAGACCAAGGGTGTAGATTTCGTTTCAGCATGGGGTGGGTGGGGAGGGGATATATATTAAATGGGTAGTCAGAAGATCCTCCCTCAGGACATTCTGAGCTCAAACTATTTATTTCCCACATTCTGGGGAACTGTTCTCCACCAAGTTGTGCCTTTTCTGCATCAATTAAAGGTGGAAATGCCTTTATTTGTGTAAAGGAAAACACAAAATTCAGGCATCAGGTGGCAATTCAAAATATAATGGAGTGTAATGCAGTAAGGCTCTCAGGCATTCCATACTGCTTTCACATATTTAATCTGCTGTAGATCAAGTTTTCTCATATAATGTTATTCTTGCTGAGTCAACACACGTAGGCATGTTTTACTCTTCCATCCTCTTTTGTGTCTTTTGTTTGGAGAAGTAAGCTCTTTAAATATGCATGTGACCTTTTCCCATCAACAATACATTCACCTATTTTAATAAATTTATAGGCTCCTGGACTTAAATAGCTTGTATGAGCAAGATTTCCGCTCATATTCAAAGTTTTCAACACATTCAAAATCTACCCCACATATCTGTGTTTTGGAATGATTTTTAGAAATCACTGTTACTGAAACATCACCTTAAGGTGAGTTAGCGAGCAGCACTTCTTGACGTAAACTCAAAAACATTAGCTTGTAGCTCATTAGCTGCCATCACAACTCTCAACTTGGTCCTGAGACAATTTGAGAAAAAGGTTCTTAGATTCCTCGTCCTTTCCCCTCTGGCTTCTCCATGCTGATGAACAGTGCATGGCTGCTCCTTTGTATTTCTGTTTTATGGCAGATTACAACCATTGCTTTTGAGGTTGCAAACTGCTACCACCCACTTTACCGGAGGCACTGTTGCATCAGCGCACTTAATGTATGTGTTCTAAATATTGAGGGGGGTGTGTTCCCTGTGTCCCACCCAAAATCTAGGCCTATACATAAGACTGTCGTGATACTGCCATGAAACTATCATATCAACCTGTCATGAATATGAAGGATCTATGAATGTTTATGACTGCTGCCATTAACAGTGGTCATGTCAGTCTTATGCATGCCCTTTTAGATGAAGTGTTACCCAGTTTTTATGTTTACAGCATATGATTAAAGACACAAAGTTTGGATTTCAGTCACAGGTGTTAAGCATGCATTGGCCTTCCTTTCGCCAGCATGAAAACAGCCAAAGAGATCACACTCTCAGACAATGGAGTATGCATGTATTTGATACTGAAAGCAGGAAAGTTTTCCATCTCTACTTTCTACCTTAAATCATCAACACACACTGTAACAGCACTGAATATACACAGTCAGGTTAACTTGGCCACAGGTTAGATTTAAATGCCTGACCTGAAAAAACCCATGCATGAGCACACACACCCACTAAGGACACATGCAGGTATGGAAGACAATCTTCAGGGTCGATAGATATACTTAGTTTCCATGGTGACAGCAGCTGTCCTCAAAACCTGGCAGCAGCTCAGCGATGGTTTGTTAATTGGGGCGGGAAGGTCTTGATGCATGTAACGTTTGTTCAAAACATATACAGGAATACACACATGTACCCATAAAGTGGCAGGTATGCACAGTAGTCACATGTAAGCGGAGCCACTCCTCTCTGTGCATATTTTTGAGTACTATGTAAAAGCAACATTATGATGTAAGGACCTTGTGCATTGTTATGTTTATGTCTAAAATCTCTGTAGCATCCCATAAATACCACAATTCCCCACAATGCATTCTCTATTATGTGTTTATACTGCTGTACAGTGGAGGGAAACAGTTTTACCTAACAGATAAGTGTCACTGTTAAAACAACTTGTTACAAAGACATATACTTCACACAGAAATAGAGGGACACAAGTGCTCCATCTCCTGAGAGAAGCATGATAGAGACGGTAAAGTAATACAGCCATATAGATCATGGTAACATGAGCAGGTTTAGTGTAAAGAGTTAATAATCTAATGTTCACTGTCCACCCCCTCAAGCCCAATTTAAAATGTGAAGGGAGATCATTTTTGTAATGCCTTTAAAAATTTCAAGAGCAGGTATGTCTTATGTCCTCCCATTTTCTCCAGCGTTAATGAACTGAGTGAAGAAGAACCTCACTGCCAACAAATTCGGACCAAACTGTAAAAGCCTCCTGACACAAATATATTGGTAAAGGATGCAAACAAAGAAGGTCATCATAAATGTAGGTGTTGAGTAAAATTTGACTCAAAAGTCAGCAGAGGGTGATCTACATAAGATTTTTAGTGTTGTGCTTGAGTTAAATCACAAACCCTGATTTCATTTCCCGTTTTAATCACAGAGTTGGACCATTTCATATTGCTCTCCCATAGTGAGAGGAGCAGAGGTGTGAAAGGAATAGCAATGACTGTGAAAGGCAGAGGGAACCGTGTGTGTATGTGTGTGTATGACTGCTGTAAAGCCAGGGCATTAGAGCAGTGTGGCTGCCGCTTAATGGAAAAGAATGAACTGTTTCCGATATGAATGTATGCATGTCGGGGGAATCCTGCTTTTGTTTTCTCTGTATTCTTCCTGCAGTTCTTATTCTTACATGCAGCCGTAACACAGATTGCAATACCAAGAGAAATCTAATCATATGAGAAATTAAGATTACTTTAGCACACGTTTAATGTTTGAAGTGCAGCTTCATTAAGGCAGTGAAAGGAGGGATGAGAGGAGCATTTTATGAATCTTTATTTAGCACGTATCATATGATTAGGCAAGGGTGGCTGGTCTGAGCTGGTGACAAATTCATTTCATGCATGTATGTATCACACTGTTTTTGTATTCTAATCATTGTCCTTTGTTGCATATAAAGTACCTGCTAATATTAGAAATGATCACACTCACGAACATAAACTAATCACCTGCAAAGAGATGTTCCCAAATGAAATTATTTCATTTTAAAATGAGAAAATGTCTTATGGCATTGTCGGCTGCAGGTACTGAACATTTTCCAGGAAGCCTCTGGTGATATTCAGATTGGATTATTTTTTGAATGGCTAGTCTTTTGCTTATAATCATACATTAATTCATCCTTTGCCCAACAAACTTTTCTTTATATCAAGTTATGAGGTGATAGTGACACAGATTCAGTTATAAAATTAAAACATGACTCACTCAGACTTTTGAATGCATTACATCACTTAGAGAAATAAATAAAAAAGGATCATTAAGTTTCATTTGTCAACACTAAGATGACGGGCATGCAGCTCACATGACCTCTCATGAAGTCCCACCATTTAGGTTTTCTATGTTACGGTTGTCAGGGACTATTTTTCATTGAAATATCTCTCAACAATGATGACAATCAATATTCCATGAGTAGGCAGCAAGCACTACTGCAGAGAACTGAGATTTATTATGGGCAAATATTACACAAATGCATACCAATGTGCACACGCACACACAAACACAAGTATTGAAATCCTGATTCCAGTAATGATACTAAGTTTTTAGACAAGGCAGAGCAAAGAAACATCAAGCATGGTGTTGTGATTTGATACCTAGACTGTGATACTGTGACATGATACCACAATAGTACAAAAAAAACCCATTTATTTTTACAAGTCATCCTTGTTTTTATTTTTATTTGGGCACTTTACTCCCCTCCATCTCCAAGGGAGCCATTCAAATTAATGAAATCTGATAGTATGAAAGAGATTTTCACTTTACTGAAATTCCTGTGGACAAACTCTGATACGAATCAAAGGACTAAACCACCATGCTTTATGAAGACAACACACTCAAGTGACTTGTTTCATTTCTCATTCATTGACACAAATTAAGATGAAGAGCACAGTTTTCTCAAACTTTTCCATAACAAGACTCCCCACTGTACAGTAACTGCATTTATTTGAAACCTAAAATAGAATTTGGTTGTCGTGCTAGCTGCTAAATTTATCTGTAAAGAGGTTCAAGTCGTTTTCATTTTTGTTAGAATCCCATAGGACCCTTTACAAGGACATGTGGTAGTTTCCAAAACCCAGTGAGAACCACTGCTTTAGCAAGTAGCCCAATTCCACATACTCTGAATCTAACACTGTATTACAGGGTTGGGGTCGATTCAGGATGCCTTGTAGGAGTAAAACACACATCACACATGACACTATAATAGGAACCAGTATAACAGCATGAGACGAATTACAACCTGGTACAAATTTAAAACATAAACTATATTTTTTCTACGTTTTAAGCTCTCAGTGGAATTGACCCCAACCTTGCCTAAGCCATCAGTCTTTGTAAAGTACACTGTTTCCAGGGAATTGAAAAAAACGATATTTGAACGACCTTAGCCAGCTCTTATACAATGTTGTTTGTAGGTCCCGAGGCTGTCTGTTTTGTAAAAAAAGAAAACAAGCAAATTTTTACCTGTTGACTTTCTATGCCGTTGTTTCTGTATAAATGTTCTACTGTTCAGTGCATGTTGTAACTTTGGCGTTGTGACTGGTTGTGATTCACACAGAGCCAGTACTTGTCCTGTAAAAAAAACAACAAAAAAAAGTGTCTCTATGTCCCAAGATATTTCTATTTCTTAAGAAAAGCAAAATTTCCCGTGGATGACTCAAAATGAAATAAATCAGATCACTTTACATTTTGATTAGGCTTCCCTGACTTTCATTTTATGAAATGTTAACGTTATTTTGCCGTTTTTGATGCGGACTAAAACAGGAACATGTATTATTAAGGTCTGTGTTGTGCAGTGAGGACAGCACATTTCTTATGTTCTGACTAAGATACAGGAATTCTCATTGCCACACATTCAGCCACATTCATAAAATGTTTAAAGACAGTTGCGCCAATCTGGAAAAGATTGAATTTGGTTTCATTTGAACTAAAAGGGCACAACTGAGCATTGACCAGCACTCTTTAATAGAGCAGGTTTAGCGACTGGTGTTTGTAATAAATCTGGTTTGTTTGTAGATATCCTGGCAGATTGTTCTTTATGCACGTGTCTGAGTAAATATGTACAGGAGGCAGGCGAACAGAAGGAAGGACGATGTTAGATGAAGAGGAAGCTGTGAGCTGTTGGGCAAGAGCAGGCCTCCAGCCTCCCAACACGCCTCCACACACCCCTGCATCGAGGGTTTCCCACCGCCTGCCACTGGAGAGACTGTCTTCTGCAGGAAGAGGGAAAGGAGGGATGGAGGAAGGAGTTAGTGGTCACAAGATTTCTCTTTTAAATCCAAGTGATGATCAATGTTGCCATCTAGTGGTAATCTTCATTGTTACTGATCAGATCTGAGACAAAGGGTGTAGACCAGACAAAAAACAAACCCTGGAAATGTGACGCAGGCTGTTCCATTAGAGCTTATCCACACATCGGTACTCTATCCACCACTGCACCTCTCAACATACAGACACAGGTATTGTGTCATGAGCACAAACCGGGGCCAGGATCTTCAGTCTATGCAGTGTGACAATCTTTGTTTGCTGCAGAGATGAGTACATTTATCTGCACACATACTTCTTTTCATTTAAATATAAGCCCACTCACTAACATAACTCCTTTGCATATGATAAGGCTTACATTTAGGATGAATGTGTCTTGGAATTAAAGGTTGTCTGTGGCGTTTTTAACCTACAGTAGTGCTATAGTGTCTTGTACATGTGCATGGGGACATACATGTAGCACATGTGCGCACCGGTGACACGATATCCAAAGGTGTCGCACTATTCCACTGATCTACAGGTGACCATAATGCTAAAAGATATGCAGCAATGCACCAGCAAAGGCAGAAAACGAAAAGACTGCTCAGCGGTAAACATGGAGGTAAACAATGCAAGTTTCAAACTTTTAAGAAAATTCAGCTTTGCAGAAGTTTTATGAGGAAGGAAATGCATTCGTCATGTGTGATAGACCTCAGGGATACACATAACACCTTTTGATGAACAAGACTCAGTGTAAACTTTTTTTATTTGTTTGCAAGAAAACTCCAGATCTTCTCATCTAAATCTCAACTGAAAGAGGTGTTTGTCCCAAAGGGTGAAAAGATTTTCTTAACTGGATTACTACATTATGATCATATTTCCTGTGTATATTCACCAAACAAACAAATACATCATATGTGCATTAGTAAACAGAACAATATTCACACCATTTACAGCCATCTGTGATATTCTGTGATATTCTTTCTGGGCAAATATCATTACACGTTATTAATCTTGAAGGACAAGCGGTGCGTTTTAAATTATTCTAATTACTTTCTAATTTACTGTTTTTAGCTGGTAATTACAGAGTATTTGACTGCCATAGGGTGAGGCGGAAAGGTCACCTTCATTAGCGCAGTTATGCTCAACACTGAGTTTCTTTACATATGAGCAAAATTAACTCCAAGCTAATTTCATGGTTGAATAAGCCTTTGGCTGGGCTTTAAAAACAAATACCTTATCTATCTCTTATTAACATTTTCTGAACAACACAGGCTTAAATTTATGAGGCTTTCCAAATTCAAATAATGTTAACTGACAAACTTTTCTTTCTCTTGGTGGGTTAAAAAAGGAGTGAGCTGTGATGTGACAATATTTTCCATTCTTGCCTGTCCTGTTGGTTTTCCTCTCCGTCTCCGGTGCAGTGTGTCTGTCCAGCAGCGAGAGCAGGCGGCTGGCACTCGACACACACGCGGTGCCCCTCCCTCAGGTACTGCATCCACTGGGTGTGTGGGCCCGTGCTCTGCTGGCACCCTTTTGTCAGAGAGGTCAACTGAAACTGGACACAATACCTGTTTTACACAAACACACACAAACAAAACTCAGGCTGAAAACATGCTGACAATCCACGAGGAAATATCAAAGGCAAAAAGAGTGTCATTTCCCATTTTTCTGGAGACGTGTTACCCTATAATGTCGCTGCTGTCAGGGATGTCTCTTTTCTTCCTAGCGTTGCCATAGCCACCAGTGATAATAAGCGCTGGAACTGCAGAGGGAACATTCGTGATAAGAACATTACATGTGACTGTATGTTGCAACACTGAGGCCTCATGCATTTAAAATGAGCATGTGCTGGAAAATGTTCCTGAACGTGGGTTTCTCTGGCGTGTCATTTTCAAATTGAGGAAGCCAAGAAAAAAAAATATAGGTGCATGCACGTCTGAAATGACATCGTGTTTTACGTATTTTCCATGTTGAAGAAAGGAAACATGACAGTCTGGAAAGTGGGGAGAAATAGCTTCACTCATAGGCTTTATCAGATATGTCATCTAACTGCATATACTACTACAGGAAGACTATATATATATATATATCCCAGACAATACCCGTACAGTGTTACATTACATTATACTTAGTTACTGATGAGTCATTTTTGTTAACAAAAAATATGCATAGTTATACATTAAAGGCCCCATAAACAGGTGCAGTTACAGTGTGCTGCTGATTAGACCTACTCAAGATGTAAAGTTAGAAACTGAAAATTGAAAGTCATGAAAAAATTATTCTTTATCTTGTTGCACATTATAATAACTTCACTGTACAAATTATTATGTCCAAGACTTTGAATCTTCCGTCATTCAACACTCTGAAAGGGCCATTTTGCATCATAAGTGCTTTTACTTCCGAGGACATTTTACTGCTATGTAATTTTACTCAAGTAGAATGTCGAATGCAGGATTTTGACTTGTGACAGAGTATTTTTACACTGTGGGATTGTCACTTTTATGAAGTGAAGGATCTGAGCACTTCCTCCAACACTGGTGGATTTTGTATTAATTGATTTTCACAAATGTGTCTTTTACAGGTCAGTTAACAACATTGCTAAGAAATTCTGATCTGTCCCAGCTGTGTACTTCAGATATAACCTGATCTAATAACCCTGTTTATCAAAGTCATGTTTTACATTTAATAACTGTCAGCATCACACATTCTGCTAATATACCCATACTGTATGACTCAATGGGTGAACTGTCTTCAGGCCTTTGGAAAGATCCAGGTTAGTTTCACTCACCGAGTGAGTTGGGACAGTGCCCTTGCTGAGACCAGTACTCTGCACAGCCGGCTTGCTCCTCCAGATGGGGACAGAGTTTGCCTGCATTGAGCGGCTCCTGCAGGATGGTCCTGCTGCGCCTGCGGAACGTGGCCCTGCAGGACTCGGCACAGCCTGACCACTGGGCCCACTCACTCACCACACAGGACACCGCTGAGGAGAACGAGGCAGAACACAAGGAAACCACCATCATAGAAATCCCTTAATAGTCTTCATGTGTCTACAGATCAAAAGGCTAAATTGATTTCAGGAAATCAGGACATTACAGTGGGGACAGGAAAGTGGATGTTGGGCACACATGCATTATATTGTCACTGAGTTTGTTGGGGGGTTAGTTGAGGTAGAACCAATACAGTTATGTATTAATGGAAATCAAACCATTAATAGGATTTTATAGTGAGATCGTCTTAAATCCTGTTAATATGATCTCACTATGAGCATTTGCCAGCCTCACATGGCATAAACATTTGGCTTTTAATGCAAAATTCTTTGTTAAAGCATTTTATTATTTCTATTTTTGGTTATTTATGACCATTTCGAACAGTTTCATGGGAGATTTAACAGAAGTTTTCTTGTCAGCAGCACAGACCCACCTGGACAGGCCGTCTCATAGTCGTGGCAGCAGTCCAGGGTGGACACGCAGGCCTGGTCGCAGTAGCAAGTGCCATAGGACCGGTCCGACCTCCACCCCCTGCTGATGCATGACGGATCCCGGCCGGGGCAGCACAGACCCATTTCCCGACATCCCGACTGACAGGGACCCACCACGAATAAAGACACTCCGAGACAAACCAAAGCCACAGAGCTGCAGCTCCTCCAGACTGTCATCACGAAGGAGCCAACATGCACTTCAACAAGTTAGGTTAATTTAGTGCAAAGACGTACTGAGCGGTGATCCCGGCCTCTCTGACTCATCAGAGGAGTGCTGTGCTGTTTAAGTCCTTACAATGAACTCCCATCATGTGTGGTCAGTTAGGTCACAACTGCGACCATCAGGGGGTGAAGCTGAGCGGTGAGTTGGAAGTTATTCATGTGTCAACTCTGCATCTCTTAAAGGAACAGTCCATCAGTGCAGGAAAAGTGCTGTGCTGCACGAGAAACCCCCAAAACTGAATTTAACATGGCATCAATTAGACAATTATATGACCAAATTGATATATATTTATATATATATATCTCATAACAAAAAGTACATTTCTCACTTCCCCAGTTGCATTGTCTCCCTGATCTTTTCTAAACATCATGAGAGGACGCTGAAAAGAATATTTCCTTCCACTGTATTCAGATTCAGTTTGTCTTCCTGATAAGATATGATATGGATATGGAGTATCAGCCCTCCTGCAGTTCCTTTAAATGCTATGTGCATTAATGGAGCAAGAAAAGTGATGTGAAAAGATAAAGACAGCATAATGGAATAAAATGTAAAATGTAGACCCCCGCTGAGCTGTATTTGCATTGTGTATATTTTCTGTAGAAGCACACAGAAACAAAGAAGGAAAACACTGTAAAAAAAAATGTCTGTTCGCTTAAATTCCTTCACTGCCTCCCTCTCTCGATCTGTTGGTGATGCGGCCAGCTTCCCAGGCCCATGTGTGCCTCAACATGTGAAAAGAGTGGATTAATGAAGCTCCTATGGCTGAGGTTATTCATGCAAAAAGAACAACAGTGTGGACAGTGCAGGCCTCCACTCAAACTAAGATTCCCAGTCGCCTTCTGCTGTGTGTGTCGAGAGAGAAGCTAGGAACAGAAAGAGGGGAAGACAGGTGGAGCTGAAAGGCTGATCATAATGCTCAAAGCATGACAAACATGCCAGAATTGTAACATACAGAGACAGAAAGAAGGATTATTGTGAGAGTTTGGGTTCCTTTTCGCTATGTGTGGCCCTACCTTGTGGCCCCTATGTGTATCTACAGAACAGGGCAGCTTGCAAAGGCAGGGACCTTGTGCATTTACCGCTCCAGTAAGCAGACGGTCATCACTAACTGGATATAAACAGTCCATATAGACATCACTCACACCCTCTGTCCTGTTCTATCTCATCTTATCAAATCTTTTTTATTCTAACAACAGAATTGAGTTTTTTGTAGTCAAAAAGTGAAAGAATGTCCATTTGGAAGCAACAGCAGGTTGCAATCTTGTGTTTTCAATAAACCCACAAAAGACAGAAATGGCCCGGGGTTGAATGGCTTCTCATCACACTACACTCACAAAAGTACCATTTTTTTATGGCATGTCCAGCAGAGAAACTGGCTGGCAAACGATCAGGCACAGCTCCACACTGGATCCACATCACTTTAATGCGCAGGTGCTAGCGCTAGTTTCAAGGCACTCATTCTGATGTGCTCTTTGCTGCTGTTTCCAAGTGTTGCTCAACAGCTCACAGTAGGGCAAAATTCTTGGCAGTATTTAAACTAACCTCCTTCTTACTGCCCTGACCCATTTCTGAAAATATATTCTGCATTTTAGAAAAAGAAATATTTATCTGCACAGCATATTGTGAGATGCAAGACTTCACCAGGTAACATAGTATCTGATTTTAATTTAGAATAGACTGCATGTACACTTACATGATCTTTTGGAAACAAATTCAACTGCACTTACAACTAAGATGCAACAATAACATAAAGCAGATGCTCAGTGATGAATTATCTCTATCAGGCTGGTCTCGGACAGCTCAACTCTGCAGGTTGACTGTCTTTCTGCACAGAAAGTAATAACAACTGGCTGCATGAAAAATAGGAAAAGTCTATAAAATGCTTTGAAAAATGGTGAACAGGGAAATTAAATACACAGGATTTATAATAAATGGGTTAAAATATGCAAATTCACTGGTATGATTCTCTAAATATGGCCCGCATTCCAACAGAGGGAGTAAACAAGGCTGGCAGTGTTCACCTAAAACAAGAACGTGATACAGGAACAAGCTGCCTGCCTGGGACATAACGAACAATGCAGAGATTTACAGTTCACACACACATAATCTCCTTATGTTCTCATTTAATATGATTCTGACTGCTCTACAGGTGGTGTTGGGATCGAAGCTTGGCCTTGAATGGTGTCCTGTCCGCGAACACTGGACCAAAACTTTAAACTTTATCTCACTGCTGAGCTACAACTTTCAGCCAGCAGTGTTCAAATCTGAGCCATTGTCCACATGCACATACCTGGGAGTCAGGAAGAAGTATTCAGATCCTTTATTTCAGTAAAAGTCCTGGAATGACAATGTTACTTAAGTAAAAGTATGTTTAATCAGGAAAATGTACTTAAAAGTATTAAAAGTAAAAATAACTGTGACTGATGTATGTTGTCATATATCATTAGATAATTATTTTTCATGCATTTATATATAAGTTTAACTATGTTGTGTAGGATTGCAACTAATGATTATTTCTATAATGGATTCATCTGCTGATTATTTTCTCCATTAACTGATTGATTGTTTGGTTTGTAAAAATTCAGAATATATGCCATCACAATTACCCAGAATCCAAAGTGACACCTTCACAATGTGTCCAACAAACAGTCAGACCCTCAAAATGATTAAAAATGAATTGAAATCATCAAAATTATCAAAAGGAAAAGCAGCAAATCTTCAAGTTTCAGAAACCAGAACCATGAAATGTTTTTGCATGAAAAATAACTAAATGATGACCAAAATAATGTTATTCTTTTTCTGTTGATCAATTAGTCGACTTAGTGTTTAGCCGTACATGTACTCATATGTATTTGTAACATACTTAATAACTAAAGCTATCATATAAATGTAGTGAAGTAAAAAGTACAACTTCTGCCTCTGAAATGTGATGGAAAGAAGGAGAAAGTCACAAGAGATCAAGTCACATACTAGCACTTCAAATTTGTACTTATGTACAGAACTTGCGTAAATGTACTTAATTACTTCCCACCACTGATGGAAGTGTAAGGTTCAGAATATTTGTACTTCACCAGCTGCTCTTCATTGTCACTTTCTTATTTCTGTAGGACTTAAAAATTACTTCAAACTTAAAACAAAGGTTTGAAGTAATTGGATTAGTCCGATTCATTATTCTAGTATGTACGCTGAGGCTGGAGTTCACTCTGCTTCTGATTATTGTACAGAATCCTCCTTGTTTCACATTTCGTTGCATTGAGATGCCACAATTAGTGATGTATTTGCTTGCAATCTCTGTATCACAGTGCAACACCTGCATATGAGCCACTGGTGTCATCCTTTTACACTGCAGTAGATAATTATGGGGCCTTGAACTTAGAGAAACTAATGATGAAAAATCACCAATTTGTGCCATTGAAAGTCAGTCATGATGTTGATTAATCTTTTCAATTCAGTGTAAGCACCAACAGTACTATTCATCATCTCCCCTTCTGTTTCTGCTGAGAAGCCTTTGAGATAAAATGAGACATTTACAGCCACATATAATGCAAAGATGTTGCATATGCATTTACATAAAGGTGTAAGTATTTCATACATTTATGTATAAGAATAGTATCTAGAGGGTGCCTCGGTGATGTGTGCGTCTGTGCATATGCAAGAATTTCACGTGTACAGTATGTGCAAGCTGTGAACTTTGAATAATGTCCTACAAAGACCCAGAAACTCTCCATAATGCCCTTCAGCACGTTATTTTCCTGAGTAATGGTGAAAATGCATACATTCACAGCTTGCAACAAAAGTGTTTTTATTAGGAGCTCAAGGTTTTTCCCTCTAATCCGGGAGGAGAGTGTTTAAATAAACCGTGGATGGAGGCTGAGGGTCATAGAGGGAGGAAAACACCAGCTTGGCTGTCTGCATCCTTTGCTCCCACACAATCTAACACTTAGATAGGCAATAGGAAACACACTTGCACAGGTAACAGGTGTGAATAATCCACTGTGGGCTCCCTCTGTTCTTACAATCAGCACCATCAGCAGTTAAAGTCGATCAACATGATTTTTCTAATGGACCTCCAGATGATGCTTCTGGATGTGATTTACTTCATCCTGCGTAACTCTGTGCGGATCGTCCTGCGCCCACGCACCAAGCCCATTGACGGAGAGCTGGTGCTGATCACCGGATCAGGTGGTGGCCTGGGTCGTCTCTTTGCTCAGGAATTCACCAAGCATGGGGCCGAAGTGGTGCTGTGGGACGTCAACAGCAGCTCCAATGAGCAGACAGCCAAGCTGGTGCGTGAGATGGGGGGTAAGGCGTACACCTACACGGTGGATGTGACCAACAGGGAGGATGTGTATCGCACTGCAGACCTTGTGCGAAAGGAGCTGGGCCGGGACGTCACAATGCTGGTGAACAATGCTGGAGTGGTGGCTGGGGAGCGCATGTTAGACTGTCCTGACGAGCTGATGGAGAGGACCATGAAAGTCAACTGCCACGCGCTCTTCTGGGTGAGAACTCCAGAGTCGAAATGAAATGTGGTGAAGAATCACAGCTGAAGTGATGAAGGTGGAACATCCTTAAGACCAGACAGGAAGTCCAGCCACCCTTCATTTATTAACAGTACTAATTATCCTGTTACCTGGAGGGCAGGTATAGATTAGTGTATCAGTGTATCACAGACACATGTACTGTATCTGTGTGTGCTTAGTGACTCAATACAGGTATTTAGGATAAAACCTCTAAGTGCCTCATTAATCTGCTCATCCAGAATAATAATTGCTTAATTATGTTAAGGGGGTAAATCATGTTTACGTCTTGATTAATAACTCTAACTTGTTGCAGATATTATATCAAAAAAAGACTTTACATTTTTAAAATTTAAATGAGTTGTCAAAGTGAAAAAGGTAGCACAATAACAAAACTGTCAAGAGAAGACAAGACAAAACGTTTGTAATGAAGTCATGTCTTGGTTGTTATGTACTTGTGTTTCTCCTATAAGGCTTCTTTCGAGCAGGAACTTCACAGACTTCAGTGCCGGCTGATGCATAGACGTAGAAATGAAGCATTTGAATTTCACAATGTATAATCTTTTCATCAGCTGTTAATACAGAGCAGGTTTTTGTGCACGGTGTGACGCATGACATGTAAATTGTATTGCGTTAATAGCTTTATCCCCTTCACACTATGGACTGTAGGATTCCCACATAAATCCTCTTAATGAGAAGCTGCTCATGCAACATAAGCTTCCCTCTCATTGAGCAACACTTAAGTCACTACAAGTCATATGAACACCGCTTGTTGCCTCATAATAACCTGCTGTGTGTGTGTGTGTGTGTGTGTGTGTCTCAGACAGTGAAGGCCTTCCTCCCTCAGATGAAAGCCCAAAACCATGGACACATTGTGACCATCGCCAGCGTCCTCGGCCTCTTCAGCACCGCTTGTGTCGAGGTGAACCAGAGAGGGAGAAACATCACTGCAACACTAAGATATGCCAGCTTTATTGTCACAGTGTTTCACACAGCTTGAGTCAGCAAATGGTGTAACAAATTCAAAAGCATAAGACAGAAACAGAAGTCTGAGCAGGTCTGACAGTCCTTCTGTAAATATCCAACACTTACACAGTAAACGAGTTTTGGTTTTTGTTCGGGACAGGATTACTGTGCCAGTAAGTTTGCTGCAGTGGGCTTCCATGAGTCCCTGGCCCACGAGCTGCTGGCTGAGGAGTGTGAAGGAGTGAAAACTACTCTTGTGTGCCCCTATATCGTGGACACAGGCATGTTTGAAGGCTGCAAGATACGGTATGTCGACCAAACGCCCACATTCTTGTCTTCTGAGCAGAGAGGTTCAGACAGAGCAAAGAATATGTGGCAAAATTTGGAGATATACAGACCCATCAAATATCCATCAAGGTGTTGTTACTTGTAAATTTGAGAAAACAGCTGTTCTTTGTGTTCCTTCCCGGCTTGCCTCTGTTCCGCATCATGTTGTTTATGTTTGGACATGGGTTTGCTGTCAAAACCCTGCATGCTAACTCAAGTGACAGTCGGTTTGTGCTTTGGTGCCACTGACAGGGAGGAAATGGAACTGCTCCTGCCCCCTCTGGAGCCCCAGTACTGCGTGGAGCAGGCCATGAATGCCATCCTGGTAGACCAACCGTTGGTGTGCATCCCTCGCCTCACCTACCTGCCTTTCCTGTCCAGAGCGTAAGTAGAAAGCCACATCTTCACATTAACCAAATGCAAAGTTTTGGTAGTGCCTCATAGTACAGCCTTTTATGGGTTCTGCAGAAGATAACACAATATTGTAATCCTTTGGTACCCAGTATTTACAAAGTAATTTATTTCTCCTTTTCTCTACAATGCCCAATTGTTACTCCCTTGTTCCCCATGGTCTAATTATCTTCCACTCTTCCTGCGTTTCAGTAAATATTTCATTGGTACCTGACTCACGTAACAAAATGCTGTATTATTAAGTGTTACTGTATACTTCTCTAATACTGTATTTCTGTCTACTGCTTAACAGCTGCCTGTAAGCTCTGCTGTACATGTTCTCTTTCAGACTGCTGCCATGGGAATCCAATGTGGTCACATATCGTTTCATGGGGTCCGACAAGTGCATGTACCCCTTCATCGACACCATGAAGAAACAGGCGTCTAATGGCTCCATTGAGGTCGCATAATCATACCTAAGTACAGTTAAGACACTGTTGGGTCAAAAACATTAAAAAGAAATTAAAATGTCCTTCAAAGGGTTTATCATATATCAGATGAATGCAGAATATATATATAATGATAATAATAACAAATAAAAAAATTCTTCTGCTTGCGTGGACAGCAGTGGGTCAAACAGCCCAGCTACAGTCAGGATTCAGTAACATTTGAGGCCAGACGGAGGGGGCTTAAGACTTTGAAACTGATCATTGAGAAACATGGACTAGATGACGACTCAGCCAAGTGGTCATCAGCACCCATAAAAACATTTCGGTAATGTTCAGATGAGGTCTTAAGTCCCTTTGAATGCTTTCATCATAAACCTTTAAAATGGCAAAATACTTAAGAGTTATTGGATCCTGGACTGGCCAAAAGGGGAATGTCTTTGATATCTGTAAATGTGCCAGAATATTGTGCTGTATTGTGTTTACATAAAATAAACTGATTGAAAAACAGAACTCCAAACTCGCTCTCTGATGACAGCAGGTGATTTGTGTGCTGCATTGTGTTTTTGTGAACATTACAACACACGTAAAGTAGATGCTCACACTAAGTCCAGTCAGGTATTAAAGGTCCCACATTCTCCTCACTTTGCAGTTGTCTACTACAAAATGTGTACATGCTCTAACGTTTAAAAAGCACATCATTTTTCTCCTACTGTACTACTGTACACACCTTTTAAAGAACCTGGTTCTGAATTAGAACAGCATACAAATGTCTAACAAGCATGAATTCTCTAAGAAACAAGCATTTCATTTTCACTGATTCCTAAAAAGGATTAGGAAGTGTGCACTTGGAAGCAAGTATGACTGATGACAAAGCATTTCCTACAGCATAATGTCAGGATGTACTGTTTAAAATGTCTCCAGTCACACTTATAAAAGGTCAAAATTTTTTCATTTTTTCTCAATTTTAACTTTGTATCAAAAGCAAATCACTGATCAGTCATAACATTTTCATAAAATCAACCCCATTTACCCCCAGAAAAAGCCATTGCTAACATTTTGCAATCACCTCTCTATAGGTTTCATAGTTAAAGGCAGGGTCTGCCATTCCAGGGGTGAGGGGTGGATTCAAACCGCCTACCTCTGCACGAGGGACTCAAAGGAAACGACACATGCATGTAATCCTGTGTTACTGTACAGACTGAATTCCTTATCATAAAGACAAATGCAGCACTGTAGAGCAACAGCTGCTCTGTTGTATTTCTTACAAAGTAGCCAGTTAAGGAGTGTTTTCAGTCTGCAATGAGATTACAGCTTAATCTTTTTAGTTATTTAAGTTGCTGGAATCATTCATTTGGAAACACAGTGACACAATATAACCATACCATGACCATACGACACCGCTGAGAGTTGATAAATGATAACATCGAATTATAACCTAAACCTTTTCTGCTATACGTTCCACCACCGGCAGGTAAAGAAAAAGACAAGATCGCAGAATTCTTTGTTTTGTGCATGTCAGCACATTCAGTTTAATTACCATGGGGAGCGGAGAAAGAAGGGGGGTCGACATACGGGATTATCGGGGAAACTGAGGCGACAGGGAGGCGTCCCTGCCGCACACAGCAGACACAACGTCACATTACATCACACGCTACATTTAGTCAGAAATTCTTCCCAGCCCTACATGGTAATGTCGATAACACTGGTTGTTGATATAAAGCACTCTAGGAAAATCAACAGAGGTTCACCAGCTGCACCCTAGACAAAGATGAGGTCCACACCTTCAGAAGATCTAGTTTAATGAACTACCTCAGTGGGGGATAAAACGCAAAAGACTTAAAAACAAGAGTTAGAAGGTCTCACAGAGAGGAAACAAGCAAAACAAAACACGGTTCACAGTTAAATCACTTCATTTTTTTTTCACCACGTAAACCCCCAACTCATTGACTAGGATGCAGCTACTTTTTCTACAACGCAACAAAAATAAATAATGTGTACAATTAAACAACATCAAGGGGAAGAAGCTGTTTTTTTTCCTATCAATCTTGTTTAACTGTGAACATTTTGGAACAATGAGTATGAACAGTGATGGTTTAGAGCCTACAGCGCCTCAAGCTTCCTGTAGCTTTCTAAAGCGGACTAAGAACACAGTGTCAGAGTTTTCTCTAGTGCTTTTACGGACAACCAAACCTGATCGTCTAAACAGTGCCATCCAGGGTCTGTGCCAATGTGCTTGAGTTAGTCTGTTTGAGGTGCAAGTCACCTTCGATTTCCTGCTTGCTACACCTGTGGAAGACAAGTCACACTTAGGGTCACTGTTAATCAGCCTCTGGATATTCCTGCGTTTATGTGCGCTGATGTTCGTTCAGTCTGAATGTGTTCACTTTAATTCACCTTTTCTGATAGAGTACTTACAGGCGCTCTTATTAAAACCACAGTTTTATCAGAGAATTTTCCTCGAGCGCTCTGTTTACGTTCCAAAAATGAATTATCTCCCAAACATGCACCACTTTGTAAACATGTCGAGAGCGCCAGCAAGAGACAAACAACAAAAGCCACTTTACAATTGAAGAGTTTAAAAAGGCATTACTATTAAGACTGATTACTCGTTTTAATTACCAATGGACTGAAAGGCTTATTGTAAACAAAGCTACACACAAGCAAAGAGACGTCTGTCAGTGTTTACCTAGAGACTGGTCCATTTCCTGTCCTTTCATTTGGCTGCTGGTCCAACTCGGAGAGCAATTTCAATATATTCAGTGCAGCCTGTGGAGGTGAAGAACAGTACAGCTTACTGCAGCTCAACTGAGCACAAGCCTGTAAAAAATACAGCTGTGTGGTGTTCATGGTCACCCTAAGATCTTTATTAGTCCACTTCATGGTATGTTCTTGAAATAAAGTCAGAAAAATGGCTATAATTTGAAGAGAGTGTGCTCATGGAAAGCTTGTTTGTCTGGTACCACAGCTGCTCATAAGGAGGAAATACAATGACCTTTGAAAACTTTCCCAAAATCTGACAGCCTGTCATATTGATTTGTTCTGTGCAAAGGCAGAGACACTGACTGTGGACAAAACAGGCCTTTATAATCCATTCATAAGCAATCCCTTCTTGCACAAACTGCAGTATATGACACATGTACATATATGAACAATACATGCACACAGATATTTTTACTGTTACTGTAAACACCTTATCACCAAGACAACTTTGGTTGCATGCAAGGAGTGACACTGTAGAAGCTTATATGTTTGACGCACTTGTTTTCAGCATTTTGTTCCTGTTAGTTATCCTTCATCAGTGACTGCCTGGTCCTTTCTGAGGCATCCAATTACTCCCACATTTCAATTTTGTGGTTTTTGGCTGGTATATAGTCTCTCCTCTCACAGCTAATGTGGCTCACACACAATGTGATTCGTCTCTTTGCAGGACTGACAGGTGCATTCTAGACATAACACTGTTAAAGAGAATGAAACTGTAGGGATAAAGTTTGCAGATTAAGGAGAAAAAAGGCTCACCATATCATGACAGGATTCTACATCTTTTCCAATCCCATGACTGATGAGCGGTGGCTGGGAGGAGCAGTTAATCAGTGACACAAACTCATTCTTATTGTTTTTGGGAAAATCTTTATATTCCACCTGCAAACAAATAAAATATTTCAATGAATTTCTACACTTCTTGGTTTAAATCAATTGCATGTACACTACTGGCCTTGTTGAGTTCATCAAAGAACATGCCGTTGGTTACCTGCAGGCCCTGCACGGATGCAAGATAGCTGAGCTGTTCTGAAGGTCTGGTGAGGGGTCCGTGGGGCAGTTGGTTCATGTTATTTTTGTTCTTTAGGATAGTCTCAGCAGTCAGGGATGTCCCTGCATAAAGTAGCTCGTTGGCAATCATGGCAGTGATTGTGGCCTTGCCTGGGTTGGGGATAGCTCGACTGTAGTCCTTGGCCTGGGGTCCTTGGCAGGCTCCAACTGCTTGAGCCACCTCAGGGACCATGGGCAGGATACCTGCAGGTAGCTGCTGGTGGCTCAGGTAAGGCAGGCGGAAGTCCTCCTCCTTGGAACCTTCAAAGGAAAAGCACGTTTGTAAAGAGTATGTAAGCATAGCAGAAATAAGAGAATAAATGATACAATATGAGCACTGCCAAATATCTGAATCTAGTAGATCAACTGATACCTACCCAATGCCCCATCCTCTACAGAGCCGGGTTCAAAGAAGGTCACTTTGCGCCCATCACCAGGCTTTTTCACTGGGGTCTAAATATTACAAAAGACAGTAGATGTAATTGATGGAACATTGAAACTTTGTGTGCCATGTTTACATGACTTGCTTGATAAAGGTGTAGCAGTACCTTTTCATCCGTTTTGAGTGCCGGTTTAGGGGGCTGAGGCTGAGGCACTTTATAACCCAAGAGCTCCAGCATTTTCTCTGCTGCGTTCCTCTTGGCCACCTTCTTACTAGGTCCCATTCCCTCTGCAGACTGACCGCACACCATCACCTGTACCAGAAAGCATGCAACAAACACAGATCAAAGAGCTCACTGGGCGAGCAATTAACAAGCAAAGGCAGAGGAAAAGAGACACGGATGTCATGCTGTGCTCCCGCCGTGCTTCAGTTGCTGTCAAATCACCTGCATGACAAACTCCCTGCGTCGAGGTAGACCCCTCTCTGTCACCATGCTGTACTCTGGTTCTTTCTCCTTCTTGGCCTGCTGGATCTGAGCCAGGCGGCTGATGGGATTCATTCCCTGACCGTATTCTGGGCTGGTTTGTAGCTGTTGGTGTGACAGGTTAATTATCACTTCATGAAGACACTCAAGGCCTGTACTGATTGTTCTTTTTCCACTCGCCGGTTACGTTACCTTGATGATGGATTTGGTTTTCTTCTTGATACGTGGCAGCGTCTTTTCCACACTGGGTATATGGGGCAGCCTCTTCAGCTCCCCCAGCACCGCTGCTGCTGCCAGCTTCTTGGCAATCTTTTTACTCTTTCCCTCGCCCTCTCCAGTGAACTCCCCAACTGTAACACACACTACAAAACTCTTCATGTGGGGAGGGCCTTCTTCCTTTAAAACCTGGAAAACAGCAGGGACAAATCATGATGCAGAGGAGCATTCACGCGCTGTAATTACACCTGTTAAGACTCTGGGGTATTGTAGACACATCTTAACTGATTAACATCAAAAGAAATGTGTAAGTCACCTCAAAGTTGACAGGTAAGTTGCGTTTAAGTGCGATTTCAAACACTTGACTGATTTCTGATTTGTTGAGGTTCTCCTCCTCGGGCTCTCCATTCATCTGTCAAGAGCAGAGAGCATATTACAGAAAGAAAAGCAAAAACTGTAAATACTACTGCACCAAGGCTTTCGAGCACTATTTCATGCTGAATGTGCACTTCTTTTCTCACCACTGGCAACTGTTGCAATATTGGCTCCTTGTGCAGCACTTTCAGGGCCTTGGCAGCAGCGTCGTGTTTTGCTAACTGCCGTGTGCGTCCCTTACCAAAAAACTGTTGGCCTCCGATGGAAAGCTCCATGTGGTATAACATTGGTCCCACTGGAGGAAATGGATAGTAGTACCTGAAGACAAAAAAAAGAGTCAATGGACCTAAGATGCAAGAACTTATTCAAAAATAAGACAAACTGGAAGAACTCCCTCTTTTCTAATTTCCATCTGAAGGAAACTCACTGTTGCATAGAGCGCTGGTAAGGACCTGGAGCCCGGACGTTGTAGTTGAAGTTTGGCGGTCTCATCCCTGGATACGTGTCGATGGGTTTATACATAGGCTTTTTACCAAGCTTCATACATAGTGCATTTAACTCCATAGTGTGTGTCAAACCATCTGCTGTAAGGCCAACACAAACAAAGATAAAACCATATATGAGCGAACTCCTCTCTGCAAAGCTTTAACGAGCTTTAAAAGGAGACTGCCACAGAGCCAGTGGGAAGAGCCCACCTGGGTTCTTGCCTGTGTTGCGGGGCGTCCTCACGGTGGGCTTGGGAAGTGTCGTCTCAGCGAGGGCAGACGCTGCAGCGGAATGCTGGGCTTTCTTGATGCTGGTCCCCTCTGCTTCCCAGTGCTGATCTCCCAGTGTGAGTCTAACTGAGAAAATCTGGCAGAGGCAGGAAACAAAGGAAATTCAGCGGTCTCCGTCACCAGCAGACTTTATGGCAAAAGAAGACAACAGCTGAGATATAATTCCTCTGAACGTACCTTGGAGTGAGCTGGTCCTTGCTCACAAAGCAGCTTATACTCAGGTTGGATCTTATTGAAACGGGCTAACTCATTCACCAAACACATGGGGGTCTTCTCTTTAGGGTTTGCCATGTTGGATACTGGAACAAAACACATTTTTGATCAAAATAGTTTGAATGATTGAGCAAATAGACATGATTATGAACACAAAACAAAGAGGCTGTTCCTTGTCCCAAAACAGAACAGAAAATACACAACACACATCCTGAGAAAGTCATGGAGCAGAGCTGGGGAACCTCAGCAGCTGTCTGTGTGAGATGGCTTTCATGGTGGACATTACCTCAAGCTCAGCCAGCTTCTCAGCTCCCTACTTTTAAATGTGAAATCATCTGAAATTAAGTTAAAGCTGTGGCAAACGCAACAGGAAAGGGGTAACACTTTGCATTTCCCTACTCTGCAAGAACAAAAGCCTGCTTTGATATCTGAATATGCTGCTGGAGGTGAACTCCAAAACTCCTTCAGGCCTTTAGTGAGAGATTTCAGGACATGAAACGTACTTTGCCAAAGAGAAGCAGTTCCGGTCAATGCAGAGGTTAGTGTGATAACTGTGCTCAAAACAATTAAGTGTGGCCACCGGAAGGGGACCATGGTCACCATGATACAATTTCTATGTCCGAAATGCACAACCCCCCACAGTATGGCATTACAACAACTGAAATGATCTTGATAAGAAAAAAGCCCTGACGAGGGCTTGATAAAGCTTTGAAAACCACAAGCACTAAGGAAAAACAAATACATTTAAAACACATATGTGATATTTTAAACCACAAACATTAGTGGCTAAACACAAGGTAGTACTTTACTGCACATGAAAAATAAATAAATAACTGCAACAAACAAATAAATAAAACAAACCTGTGGTGGTAGTGTAGGGAGTGGCTGAGCCCGCGGGGAGAGCAGAGCTCCTGATTGGCTGGCTGGCGCTCTCCGAGGGTAGGGTGCCTGAGGCACAAGGGATGCTGTAGCCAGGTTGTGGCTGCCCCAGCTGCAGTGGGGCAGAGGCAGCAGGCATAGGGCTAGCCGGACACTGAAACTGGAGCTGGGACATCCTCGTTGGTCTAGCTTAGTCAGTTGTAGGCTGAGGTCAAGATAAGAACTTTGTAGTGCAGCAATGGTGAATGCCAACGTGGGAGGAACTATTTACTGAGGAGGTCTGAATGCAAGCTCTGCCTGGAAAAGTGAGGATATATGATCAGTAATGAAGATGTGGAAGTTTCTACATATGAAGACAATGATACCATTTTCAATTCATCTAAAAATGTCACTGTTACTGGAGCCTTCAGCACAGAGTGGGCAGGACAAAGAGTACTCCCCGGACAGGCAGCCAATCACAGGTCTGACAAACAGAGACAACAACATTCACATCTATGGACAATTTAGTGTCTAATTCACGCAACCTGCACGTGTTTGTCCTGTGGGTGAAAACCCCTGCAGAGATGAGGAAAACACACTAAATCTACACAAAAAGGCCCCCAGTGCCTGGATCAGGTTTGAAACTGGCCCCTTCTTGCTGTGAGTCAACATAGCGAACCACTGAGCTTCACCCTCTTATTCAACTTTCAACATGGAAACATACTCTTTGCACCTTTAAATCATGTGACAATCAAACTGAAAATATGCCCATATCAGTTGAATACAATGGTTTGATATTTGACAAGTGCTAACAATATCAGGATAATAAACATTACATGGAAAAAGAGCAAAAAACTGCAATGACCACAGCATTTCTATGAGATCTGCGGTAACAGATAGAAAATTCAGTATAAAGTTTAGCAGTTTCACAGTCACTTTGACACATTAATGGATCTTAAAAAAAGTCCAATTCACTTGACAGAAGTGCAGGACAAGATGACAACTCTGGTAGCCAACTGCCTTAAGCATTAACATTCACCAAAGTCTCAAAATACTGTATACTTGGCCCTTATAGATGCACATCATAGGCAGTGAGTTATGTATGGCCCCACACACAGGGCGACACCCTAATGTCAACATCATTTATCAGTCACAGCCAACAAGAAAGAGGACAACCAAACAATGCAACCAGATGGATGACATGGACACTGAATGTGACGTGCTGACCACCACTGTTAGCTTGTCTTAAATTGTTTCCTCACCGACATTTTGCACGACCCTGGTTGTCAATTAGGGATGCGACTGATCCAAAAGCTATTTGTTCTCATTCAAGATGCACCGGTGGGGAGGTGTCCATCTCAGTCTGGGTGTTGTGGGGCCCATGAAGCCTTCGTTGTGATTTAACGCAGCTAAAATACACATTCACTGATTTCAGCGTGCGCCTCATTCTGCTGAATATTGGCTACAAGCTTACTAACTTGTTAATGAAATGTCACTTTAAACATTTGCTCGTTTGTCACACCATAAGAAAAGCTAGGGAACAGCGGTGAAGAAGACGGAGCTTCAACCGCTTGCAAATATGCATACACGACAATGTCTCTCGCATCACCGGCTTGTGTCTTTCCTAATTATGTAACCGTATGTGTGAAAAGGAAAACAGTATTGTCAGCAGTACATTAACTATCTCTAAATGACATCAGGCTGCCGGGTAGCTATAGGAGCTTTCCCAGTGGACCACGTTAACGTTAGCTAACTAGCTAATTACAGTTGCAGCGATGGACATAATGGGACAACCTCTTTAAAAATTTACATGAACAATTAAAGAGCGGTAGCAATGATGTCTTCGGAAAGATGCACTCACAGCTTATTAGCAGCAGTACCTGACGCCAGTTTCTTTGCCAATTATACGTCTACGATTAATTGCCAGCTAGTCTGGGAACAGCCGGTGAATTTGCTAGCTAGCTAACCTCAACCCTCGATAAGTCAATGTACAAAGTAAACCTCACCTCTTCGTTCCTTTTGTTCAGTTTTTAATTACTCCATAGTACAAGTTTATTTACTAACATTTGTTTTTGATAATGCCCAGTTTCAAAAGTCAGTCTATGTTATTTTTGTATCAAAATACCATCGGTGAGGAGATGGACATTGGGAAAACAGGGCAAACACTAAAGAGAATGGCCCTATCTTGAGTCTTTTCGGGAAGTGACGTCACCAGACAGGAAGTACTTCCAAAATAATGCAGGATTCAGTGGATTGTGAAAATTGATCCCGTGTATCCAATCAGTACAACGATATAAGTGCAACTGGGCAAGCACTAGCACAAAAGTAAGACTTGCTGAGGTCTGATACAAGTTAAAAACAAACACAGTATAAACAGGATATCGTGAGTTTTATTTTGGTAGAATCAATAAGTCCAAAAAACACTGGGTTTGCAGCACAATTAATCCAGTCTGTAAAAAAAATGAAAACACACACACACACACAGTGTAACTATCAAGCTCATCATTTTAGCTAATAAATATAAAATTCATGATCATGAATGACTATAAAATATTGCTTCTATGGCCTATAATCCTTCCTAAACTCCATAGCTTGAGGATAAGAGCAGTGAGTGAGCTGGTTATAGTGGTTAGTTTCCAACAGGTTACAGGTTGTGTGCCTGACAGAGGTTCAGAGAGTCTCTTAGCATCAGGTCACGCAGGCGCCACAGTGCATCTGCCATGGTGGTGTGGGCTCCTTTGCTCTTCAGCCAGTGAGCTGGCAGCCGGCTCTCCTGCTCTTTGGTCAGGTGAGCATCACGCCTTTGAGCTGCAATGGAAACACAGGATTTTTGATTAAAGTACTTAACTGATGAATAATGTTTACTTTTGTGTTTCTCTCTTTATTAAAGCACACAAAAACAAGGAGGGACTTGAGCTGATTAATGTGCAATGCAAATTGCATTTTATGCTAATAAGTAAATGAACGCAGCACTTTCCAGATTTATTTTTTTTACTTGGACAAACCTGCTTCTCTTGTTTGCTGTGCTTGATTTATGCAACAGTGACCACATTTCCAGTAACAGCAAACATTACTACATCATTTTACCTATTTTGGCTTAAAAAGAGGCTCTAACATGGTGAATAACTGAGACAGGGGCAAGTTAATTTATGAAGAAAAATGATGAGAAACACACTCATATCTAATCAGATCATGTTGGCCAAATCTGTGGTATAATATGGAGTTTCTGTACTGCCAATATTGTGTCCACAACAACACTTCTACACACACATGCCCCAAATGAAAAGATGAGTTAGGGAACACCACCTTTGAGCGTTTGGTCCCACTTGCTGACGGTGCTAGACTCTGCATTCAAGCCCTCAATGTACTTCAAGTAGGCCTCTGAGTGGAGCACCCTCTGGGTCTTTGGTGGTGGGGCCACAAACATGGGAGTGGTGGGCTGCAGGTGTGAGGGCTGTCCCTGTCCTGGATATGGTGGAGGAGCATGCGGTCCTGGGCTGAACATCCCAGGCTAAAATTGAACAACAACATAGATAAAATAGACTTTTTAGCATTTGAACAATATGTGTGATACTGAATTATAAAAACAACATGTTATATATAATAAATATGTTTGGTATGTATCTAAAAACAGGCCAGGAGGGGTTTGTTTTCTACTTTTTTCCCATCTTGTTGAATTGAGTGAGAACCGTGGCTGCATGACTGAAGCAGAATACCAGTAATGATAAATTATGCAAAGAACAAAATGATTGTCAATATTTCTAACCAGAATTTAACATGAAGTTGAAAAGTTTGTGAACTCAGGAGTATTTCTGGAACAGGGCTCACCTGTTGCATAAAGTTTCCTGGTGCAGGACTTCCTGCCATGCCATTCATTCCAGTGGCCATCATACCTGTAAAATGAGAATATTTTGCTTTTGTGCATTCTGTAACTGTGCTAAAACTGATGCTTGTGTATTTAATATTAAGGTCTACAACAATGTTTTACAATGACTTATGGAAATGTTAGTTTTTGAATATCAGTTGAATGTTAGTGGTTTGCTTTGTTTTCACATGCATTACATCTGTGAATGTGTGTGTGGATGCTGTATATTTTAGGTGTGGCATGTGAGTACACTTTGAGAGAGACTGTCGGAGACCAGAGAGCTTTGACTGCTCAGTGAGTACGTCAGGCTGTGCAGCCTGTGGACCAGGTAAACCCCTCCAGCAAGAGAGACACGACTGGATGTGACTGAGCAGGTGTGGCTAGGACAGTGGCCCTTACCCTGATGAAGCATGCCAGGATACCCGGGCATACCTTGCTGGAGATGGTGAGGAGGCAGGTGGGGGCCCCCTGCAGGGTGAGGTGGCATTGGGGCCACACTCAACAAGCCCTCATGGGGGCCCTGCATGGGCATGTAAGGTGGGCCATAAGCTCCCATCATGCCTTGGGGAAGAGGGCGAGGAGAGGACAACATATCCATGCATAAGTGACATGCAGCCGACTCTAAAATAACATGCATTACTACTGCACACAGTGGCCCCTTTCACACATGTACCCAAAGCCGTAAACGCAATTTTTGGTGTCTCTGGACAAGTTAGAGGACACAGATGTCAAAAATGACCACTTTGTGGTTGTATGCCTCCGCCAACCAATCAAGTTGCATTTTACATCCATGTCTGTCCAGAGTCATGACATATGCAGGAATTTAATAAAAGGTATTTAGTGTATTTTTTGGCAAAATGGAAGTTATTGCTATATTGACATGTATGATTCCAGAGAATAATTTCCAGTGAGAAACATGCCGTCATCATGCTGATACAGAGTTTAATCACATGGTGTATCGACAAGCACCTGATGATCAATATCAGCAAAACCAGTGAGCTTGTGGTGAACTACAATGCTTCAGATATGGATGTTGCTGCACAGAAGCGACAAAAACGTGGATACTTCACACACGTCTTCAACCCGGCAGCACAGATGATCGATACAATCAGCAGTTTCAAGGTGGGCACCCAAGATTAGTGTCACCAATTCAGTATCTGACCAAATGTGAAATATGGTCAGTCTCTCCTTCTGTTCCTGAGTTATGGTGTTTAATAAAATTTAATAATGGCCAGAAAAGTGTTTTTATAGAACATTATGATGTCACAATGAAGCTGGCCTTTGACCTTTGGGATATAAAATGCCATCACTTCATCATTTTATCCTATTTGTATGAGGTTTTGTCATAATTAGTGTATGAATTCTTAAGTTACGGACAAAAACGTGTTTTGCAAGGTGCCCTTTGAACCTAATCAGTTCATCCGTCGGCCAATCAAGATGACGGGAGACCTGACACTGAATTTCGTTGTTTAAGAGACCAATGTGTGGATGATGAAAACTACTGCCAGCTGCTGGTGATGTTAAAGGTTCAATGTGCGAAAGGGGCAGACAACACAAATGGATCTGAGAATGTTAGCAGGCAAAAAACAAACATAAAAGTTAAATGAAATTTAAAAAAAGTTATTCACAGTTAAAAGTCAGTCATGCAATGTCATGCAATATCAGATATGAAGCTAGTGATAATAAAAACTATACATGTAAAACAAAGTGAAACAGCAGCAAAAGAAGAAAAATATTGCTTTAAGAATGTAGTTTTGAGATGAATACGTTAGAGGATTAAGTTTTTAACAGTCCAGCCTCATTTCCCTGCTGTCTTGTCAAACACTCGTGCTGCCCCTGAGAGGGGTTACCTGACACAGGTGACATGGTCTGGTTTATCATTCCCATAGTGCTAGGCGAAGGCACCACCCCCATCAGTGCCCCTACAGGGGTACCTGCTCTAGGGGATGCTTGCTTCTGAGGTGGTCTCTCACGTTCTTGTTGCTCCACTATTTTGGCTGCACGTTCTGAAACAAACAAATCGTTTCTGTCTTTACTTCAGCTCACATCAGACAACTTTCACGCGCAAGAGTCACCTCTTCTCACCTTCATACTCTGCTTTCTTGGGACCTTCCAGGTTCCTCCACTCAGTGCCCACGAGTCGACTCAGCTCCCCAAAGGAGAAGTCAGGGTGTCGAGCTTTGATCACTGCTCGCATTTCACTGCTGAACAAGATATAGCCACTCATGTTCATCTTCCTCTTGGCCCCTTCTTTCTTTGACAAGCCCTTCACCTTAGGAGTGGACTTGAAAAAAAAAGACACAAGATGGAAAACAAAGAGGTTTTGTGTTAATTTTAATATTAGTATGAGGGGTTTGACGCCTTTGAACACAACACCCGGGCTTCTTGGGTTAAGGTCTTTGGAGGTGTATGGGTACCTGAGAGGGTATGTACGGCATGTTGTCCATATCACTTGCAAGTGGGGTTTGCATCTGAGGCATAGAAGGCATCTCTGGAGCCTCCTCCTCTTCGTCCATGTCTTCCATATCATCATCTGCATCCTCCATATCTGCCAGTTTAACTTCGAGCTCGTCTATCTTCTTGTCCAAAAAGGGCGAGGCTTCCTTCTGTGGCACCATCAATTTCCTAAGTCAAGAGCAGACAAATAAAAATCCAGACTGGGAAAGAAATCGCATGAATCCCAATCAGCGCTCTGCTTGACTGACCAACCTGAAATAGAAAATCTCATCCTCCACCACTTTGGAAGAGTACGAGAAGCGTTTCAGACCCTTGAATTTTTTCATCTGCTTCTCCGTCTCAATGTAGCGGCTCTCGCACAGCAGGACATCATCTTCTGACACTTCGGTGGGTCTGCATGACAGGTAGTCCTTAAAAGAAGACACCATGCATTTTCCTGGAGAGCGGACGGGAAGGACAAAACCTGTTTACTGACTGTTAAAGAGTAACTCAGCACAACGACAGCACGAGGCTTCACATGATGAATGTGTAACTATGGTGTCAATTTTAAAAAACGGCACAAGTGGGGGTCATGCCAGACTATTTCCTGGCACTCAGTAGCATGCCACTCTGGCGACAACTCCAGCAAGTCAAAGCCAAGAAATAGTCGTATCCATTAAATGCTTAATTGTCATTTCTACACTTTGGTTTTAGTACAGAGCAGACAAATGAGGTATGACATGTTAATTAGTGAGCTTTAGAGGTGCTGGTAGGTGGATTGTGTCCCAGCTGGACAGAAACAGGCAAGCCGTTTTGCCACTCTTTTTTTCCAGTCTTTGTGCAAAGCTAAGCCAACTGGAGGCTGGCTGGAGCTTCATATATAACGGACAGATATGAGAGTGGTATGAATCTTCTCATCTAACTCACTGCCAGAAATCAAATAAGCTTATTCCCCACAATGGTAGAACTATTCCTTTCAGTGCATTATATGAAGGACGAATTGGCTCACTGCGTGAACACATGCTCTAAGGAGATATCAAAGCAGTACCTATGACACAGGTCATGGGCAAGGTCTCCTCCAGATGGCTCAGAAACACTTCTCTCTTGTAGAACATCTTTGTGGGTTCGTGCTCCGTTTCCTCGGGATGGATGAAGATGGGTCCAAAGAAGAACGTAGTTCCATTCTGCACCCACAGCTTCTCTATCCTGCAGCCCAGTCAAGATAGCCATGTTTCCAATCAATAGTCAATAATAACAGTACAGCACCAACGTCACATCAGACCCCATTTAAAGAGGAGGCCTTCTTCCACTACAGAGCACTTTCACCCACCTGGCAACTCGGGGCTTTGACAGACCATGTGACTGGATGTAAACACAGTCTCCCACTTTAAACCACATCTTGTTGTAACGCAACTGTTCATAGTAGTGACAGCCGGGCTCAGCTCCGCTCATCTCCGTAGGGACATCCTCTCTCTCCTAAATGAATAAGTGTGCACACACACAGGACTCAGGTGTTTGTTCATATTGTGGCAAACAAATTTTCATACTTGGAGCTAACCACTCTGTTACCCAGCTAATCCTTGTCAAGACATGCCTGCTGCCACTGTGAGCTAATGAATCCCCTGTAGTTCAGGCCAATGTACTTTCTCATTTAGACCTGGACTCAAGCTCTATCCTTTACACCGAATTTGACCAGAGGGCTCGTGTCCTGATTCTGCAAGCCTTTTGGGATGCGGCTAAAGCGAGGTCAGAACTGAACTCTGATATTACCCCATTATCTGTACCTATAATTTGTCTTTGTTGTGTCCTTTTATTTGTTCTTATAGTGACCCAGTGTTCATAAAAGTAGAATTAAAAGAACATAAGCATTTCAGAGAAATTATGGGACTTGAGAGCAAACTGTCTTTTGTGAACGACATAATGTATTTCATCTCTGGGTTGAAAAGAAAAGAAAAAAAAAAAAAATATATATATATATATATATATATGTACACACACACACACACACACACACACACACACACACACACACACAC